>JALAZF010000056.1:19155000-19755000 GCA_022829125.1 Lathyrus tuberosus | reverse complement strand
CAAGAACCATGGTGTGTGGTGTCTATGATGTGTGGAAGATGTCCTAACTGTTGTTAGAACATCTTTGGGTTGGTTATCCTTGGTGGAGGATTCTTAAGTTCTGGTCTAGGAACTTGTTAGCTACATCATGTCTAAGGAGTATCTATCTTGTCATACGGGAGAATGATGAAGTAGAAAAACTGCCTTGGAAGGATGGTGTGGAGAAGACTAGAGTGGATCATGGGTTGATTGCATGAAGGTCTGGTTTCTGATGCGTTCAGAAGTGGATATTCACCAGAAAATCAGAAGTATTCCAGGTTATCATACAGGAGAATGATAAGGAATGACTGTCTTGGATTATGGGGTGTCTATATCTATTGCTGGCTTGGTAAGGTCAGTGGAAAATCTTGTGAAGGGGATACTGCCCCTGGCTGCAAGTCATGCTAGTAGTGGATCAGTTTGGCATCTGCGAAGTTCTGGAGCATGCATACGATATCCGACATTGTTATAACAAACTAAGAGGCCATGTGCGTCTCTTTGGGGAATGTGAAGCATTCTGATTCAATTGGTTTGTGCCTCAAGCAGCTGGAGGTCTATACATGAGAATTCAATAGGAGTTCAGTGGTGTGTAAATGGTTGTAGGATGAGGGGGATCATTGGGACTTTGATCTTAAGCCAGGAGTTTGTTATGGAAGGACTATGATCCTTATATATTCCTCATGGGTAGCATAATGGTGATCATGTGTGAGTGATTATTGTTTCTTGTCAAAAGAAGCAATAAGAGAGTTGATGATTGTGTTCAGGAGGTGGCTTGAACTGAGGGTGCGCTCTTGAAGACATGAAGATGTGTCTTATGTTTTCCATTCATTAGCTAGGTGTTTTGTGGAGGAGCACTGGTTACCTTAGATAGGGGGAGTTGCTCCTTGATCTAAGATGTTTTACTGCGAGGGTACAGTTGGAGTTCCAGTTTGCATTGTGCGTCAAGCGAGCTTTGATTATGTGTCCATCCTGGGAGGATGAGATGTCAAGAAGGATGTCTTGACATATTTGTATTGTTGCAAGTTGTGGGAGACTTGACAATGCAAGTTACATGGTTCTTATTGGATGCTTAAGAATCATTGTTTGAGTCTGGGGGAATTTATTTTTCTCTGCAGGCTGTGATCACAAATCTGTGAAGATATTGTTCAATACATGTATTTTCTTTAACCTTGTTGGGTATGACATGAGCGAGGACGTCATCGCAGTAAAGAGTGTCTGGAGAATCTCTGATAGTCTGATGACAGAGGTATTGGTTCCGCCTTGGAAAAATGCTTGGGGTGTATACTTGTCAGAAGGACATGTAAAATCTTGTCCTTGAATATGCATTCACATGTGTTGGAACTTGTACTCAAGAAGAATCAGTCCAAAAATGAATAAATACATAAAGACCGGGTAGTGGTTGATACATTTCAAATAAGGGGATCTCAAAGTTCATGTTACTCATTGTCGTATCACTCTTCCTATTGTCTTTATGGCTTATATAAGGTTCTGGGTGAGCACTCATTGGATCTGGATATACCTAGGTAATATTTGTCAAATTGTTTCTAAAAGGGGGGAGAAATGCTCTGATCCTCTCATGAGAATCTCATGTCTGATAAAGCAGCTTAGCAAAAATGCTCAACAGGATGTTACAACATTCTGGGTCTCAAATCTCAATGGACTTTTGTGTCTTGTGATTTGAGTTATGAACATAGTCATGTCGTGCGTTCTGAGTTACCCAAGGAAGAAATTTGCTGCTAAGGGTATTGCTACTGCTTTTTCCTAATGGTTTTCTTATGCCTCTGAAGAGGGAAATTTATCCTTTCGTGACAAGTATTGGTTCATGGGTTGAGGGGGAGCGTTTTGCATCTTCTTTCTCATGTACTCCATCACAGTAAGGTATATTCCTTGAAATTATTTGGAGTCCTCACTACATGCGCCATCGATCTGGAGTTTTACCGTGCATATGTGTTTTAGCCAAAATTTTCCAAAAAGGGGGAGATTGAAAGCTCTGGTGTTTTGAACAAATTTTGGTAAAACATAAATGTTAACTCAACAAGGATATCAAGCTATATAATTCTGCTGAAGACGTGATGTTGAACAAGATTTCTTAACATGCATCTTGACATCCTGGACTGAATGGCTTAAGTTAGTTTTTAATCTGCTGCAACTCTCAAGGAGAAATTGCTACATGGATCAAGGACAGAAGATTGAAGCCCAAGGAAGTAGAAGACTCTATAAATAGAAGACTTAGACCTAGGTTTTAACATTCCTTTAGTACACCTTTTGTAACCTTGTTTTCTTGCGTAAGAAACAAGGGTTTAAGGTTTTGAGAGTCGTTGGTTCTCTAGGTTGTAAGTCTCCCTTTATATCGTTTGATGCACTGTGGTAGATATAGGTGTCACACAGATCAATAATCCTTGAGGTATTGGATTGTGTATTGTTCTTGGATGGAGCTTTTAAGCAAGTCCAAGTTAGCTTGTTTGTCAAGAAAGCTTGACATATTTCTGTATTGACAGGGATGATGTAGAAATCACAGTTGGTGATTAAGGGAGTGAGTGAGGTATCTCATATCAGGTTTATAAACGTTTGAGTTTAGCCTTGGTAAAGATGTTCATTGGGTAAATGTTAGGTATAAAGTTGTAAAAGGGGGAGTTTAGCTTTGTAACAGTTCTACAGATAGTGAAGTCTTCTTCCTTGTAGGTGAGTTGCACCGAACTGGGTTAACAATTACTTTGTTCTTTATAATTCTGCATATATACGTTTTCTGTTAGGGTTCATGATAAACATGTTGGATCAGATGTCGTGACATATGTGAGTGTGCAGTTCTGATATTCAAGGTATCAGTCTGCTGTTGCGCCTCAGAGTTTAAATGATTATGTAGCATAATGTCTTGACATGTGTTAGGACATCTGCTATCTGCATAGGCTAGAATTTCAGGTCGGTCGAGGAGCTACACAACGTATACTGGGCCTATAGAACGACATCACACTCGATCACCCTGGAGACTACATTCCGAATAACTTATGGAAACGAGGTAGTTATCCTAGTGGAAATCAGAGAGCCCTCTAAGAGGATCGAGTCTCCCCTCGACGAGGACATGAACGACGAGGCACTAAGGGAGGAACTCGATCTGGTCGAAGAAATTCAGTCAGAGCAGCTCTCCAGGAAGCCTCATTGAAACAAAAAATAACTTTGCGAGATGATGCCAAAGTCATGAAACGCGGGTTCTAAATTGGCAGTCTGGTTCTACGGATAAATCAGAAAGATTCACGCGAGGGAAAACTTTCTGCGAACTGGGAAGACCCCTATCGTGTTCGAGTGAAAACAGACAACGGGACATATTACCTCAAAAAGCTGCACAGGGAATAACTTTCTCGGCCATGGAACGCAAAGAAGTTTAAGCACTATTACAGCTAGACATGACAGTCGGCATACTTGGTCCTCCGACAACAAAGTACGTCCTGACCATGGAGGCATGCTCTGGTACAAGCACGACTTCCCAAGCTTGAAACGAAAAAGGCAAGATGCCTCTCTTTTGTGCGGGTAGATTCTTGACCCGACGGGGACACCTCAACTGAGCTCCGCCGTTGTCGTATCAATAAGGCAGAACACCTAGCTCGCAATGGGAAGTTCACGCCGCGAAGCAAAGAGCTCGACCGAGATCTTAGCTCCGTAGTCGATCGGAAGCTAACTCCGATCACCCGACCATTTCCCTGCCTAGTCGAGTACCAGTTCCGTTGAGCGAGGACCCCTAGACACTTAGTGAAAACAGTGTTATGAATATAAATATCGACGAGGAAAATAAATACTCCACATGCAAAACATACAAAGGCATACACACATGTCGAAAGGGCAGTTATATTAGAATCACGAATCAAATATCCAAGTACAACAAACAGACAAATGCCACTACTCGAATATTACAAGTCACATCATGCAGGCCAGGCAAACACAAAATATGGCACGCAAGCCAAACAAAAAAATAAAAACTAAACATCTTCTTCCTCTTTAAGCTATGACTCCCCGTCGGCTCGATCAGCATTTTCGCCAAGACATGCAGGAACGACTATCTGGCCGTTGACCACCTGATGGAAAGGCCTTATCCCCTCAGTAACAAGATGAATCCCGAGGTTAGTGACTTGGAGTTGCTCTACCGCACTGTTGAAACCCAAATCGAGGGTTTCAAGGCAGTCCTGCTTGAGCCCCTGAATTTTAGAAATCATTTCACCCCGAGTCGACAAGGCCTTTTCCTCGGTGGTCTCGTCCTCAGCAGGCTCCGCGACAGCCTCCATTTCAGTGACCTTCGCCCGGAGACATTTGTTCTCCTCGGTTTCCTTGGCCAACGTCTCTTTCATCTGATCTATTTCCCAGTAAAGATCGACCTGGATCTGATACTTCTCCCAGTCGTCGAAGAGGTCGTTCTCCAGCTTGATTTTCTTCGCCTAAGGTCCGTATTTACGGCCTGCACCCTCCTCAGCTGAGTAAGGGGACATGTATCCTCATCGTTGAGGGCTAATGCAATCTCTAAAACCCTCATCACAATGGCCACGTCCTCGAATATCGCTTTCTTCCTGGCCACTTTATCGACGACCGGGATTGCCTTTGGATCCAATTTAGGCACGACTATAGAGTTGTCCCCTCCGAAGAGCCCCCTGTGAAGATAACAAGGGGGTAACACGAACTTCTCCCCAACGACCTCCTCCATGAGATCGAAGGTCCCAGGGTCTTCTCCATGCTGCCTCTTCTTGGCTGGGTGTTCTTGAGAAGCAGGATACTGGCTCCCCTGGGGCGAGGAGGAATAACTGTCGAAGACTTGGTCAATCTTTGACATCTTTTGGAATTGGGAAACGCGACCCTTGGGGGCTTTCTTGGTACCCCCGACCACCGCAATCTTGAGCATGCGCTCCTGAAGGCTCGACATTTGACCTGCAAAAAAGGAAATAACATGGGTTAATATAACTTAGAAGAATAGGCGGACACACAAGTTAGGAACACGCTCGCTACCTAAAAGCCTTAAGGCTTCCCCGGAGGAACCACACTCGAGGAGCGCCTTGGTGTTGATTAGTCGGGCCTCATAAACAACCCCTTCCTCGTTAAGGATGAAGCTCCCATCCTTGTTCACGTACTTGGCGGGGAAGAATCTATCAACAAATGCCACGAGCTTTTCATAGGCAAGCTGATCCTCGGTGTCTAACTCGTTGGGCTTCGTGATGTAATGATTCGTTCCTTTGTAGAAATGGGCCTTCTGTCATTTGAGGGGAAAATTCGCTTCCATCCTCACCACCTCCTGTCTATCCTTGGGCTTGAACACGCGTTCGAACACAGAATCGACAACGGCCTCCGACATAGGTTTCATGAGATTGTATTTGTCTTTGAAGGCACGGACGGAGTCCATGTACATTCAAAACAACTTCCTTGGCTATTTGAAGGACATCCAGATGTGCTGCCCGTGCACATATTGCCGCTGAAGATGGAAAAGACAGAAGAACAACGAGAGTGTATCACCGATCTGAAGGTGCTGGCACATGGGCTCGAATACCCGGATAAACGCGATCGCGTTTGGGTGGAGCTGAGAGGGTGCCAACTCCAACCATTGGAAAATCCCCATATGGAAGTCACTGAATGGCAGGCGAAGCCCTTCCTCCCAGAAGAAAAACTCATACATAGGGAAGCGCTTCCCCTCATATATCGAGCAGATCCAGTCCGTTCTTTTAGGTTTGTACATCTCCCAGGCCTCTTCTTCTATGTCCTCGACGATGATAAAAACATCTGAATCGTCAAAGGTGAAATGCGAGACAATTTCCTGGGGTTCCTGTCCGACCCAACCCAAGTTGGGTTTAGTAGTCGCGTCCACCATGATGGTTTCAGCATTCATGTCGACCAGATTGGTGTCCTCAGTCAGTCGAACCATTTAACCTAAAAAGCATAGGAAAACAGTGAATTCGACGTTAAGATCAAATCCACCTTTCCACTGCAAATCAAGTGAAAGGCTAGGAGGGACGCGTGTACATACTTCCGACCAAATCCCATTTTTTAAATGGCAAGCACGGAGGTTGCAGGACTCGCTCCTCGACACCGAACCTTAGCGAAAACCTCAGACTTCGTCGAAAATAGTCTCCTCGATGCGAGGCCCTGTTGTCAGGACCGCGGGGAAGAAGACCCCTCGACACGAGAATTTCTGTACGTCCGCGAGGAGGAAGTTCCCCCCGCGTTAACCCCGACAAAGACATAAAAGCCTCACGAGCTTCATCGAAAACTTCATGAGCTTCCCAGAAACCTCATGAGTTCCTCGAAAACTTCATCGAAAACTTCGTCGGAAACTTCATAGGTTCCTCGGAAGCTCCATCAGAAACTTCGTAAGTTCCCCGAAAACTTCATGAGTTCCTCTGAAACTTCATGAGTTCCCCAGAAACTTCATCAGAACCTCATGAAGTTCATCAGAAATTCAAGAACACCGTCATAAAATTCATGGACATTGCTGGAAAATGCATAACTTCATCGCGAAGTTTATGAGCATCGCCAGGAAACACGCATTCCGCCCATCTTCCTACTCAAGATTCGACGGGAGTCGGCGATTGAGAATAGAAGAACCACCGTCAAACGCCAACACTCGTCGGAACCGGATCCTAAAGCTACATTATAAGGCTAACCACTACCATGCAAACTAAGAAAGGAAGAGAATACTTACTTGGGTGAAGAGGATGCTGGAGATCTAAGGTGACGGAAAGAAGGCTGACGGCAGCGGCAACGACAACGAGCGAATGTGGTAGAGAGCAGAATAACTCTTGGGAAATTTTTTAAGAGCTTGAGAATACTACGAGCGTACCAAATGAATCCCATCTCCTCATACTGATATCCTCTGGCACATAAAAACGAATCGTCGCGTAGACCCTCGAGTACCCCTACTTGTAGACCGTCAGACGCATTTATTATTTCTAACACGTGGCTCGAATAATCATACTTGTCTATTCAAGTCCCATCACATGGCCTAGATTTCGTCGTTCCAAGTCTTATCAACGTTCCAGAGTCCAAGGCGTCGAGCGCAATGCTCGACTTCAACATTGTGTCGCGAGCACGTCCTCGGAGAAAGGTTGGAAACAAGTCACGTTGTCGAACAATGATAGTGACTTCACCCCCATCACAAGCACAAGGCATCGGGATAAATGCGAAATGGAACCTTGTTGTCGAGCACACGTGAAACTCGCGAGCAGCGTCATGATAAAAATCTTTTCACATGCTCGCACTGCCGGACGCGAGGAGTAACTTCCACACTTCCTCGCGAGCATAGCTTCGCGATCCCGCTATCACGAACCTGAGTAGACACTCTCCCCATGCGAATTTCCTTTGTCCTTCTTCGATGTAAGAATTGACTCTAAGTCATTACCCCTCTACTTCGGAGGAAGAACTTTGGGGGCTCCTCTCCTGGACTGGGCCTAGGGTTGGTCCTTCGTCGGGAACAACCTAGTCCAGATTCGCGTCGAAGAAGGCCCAACTCAAAGGCTTAATAAATCATCACCGCGAGAGGGCACATTCCTCACACGTCCTCCACACGTCATCCACACGTTCTCCACGTGCTCCTCACGCGGGGACTCGTCACCAACTAAACCCGTCTTTTGCGGGGAAATTGACCCAAGATGAAGACCACATGCTGGTCTTCCCTTCTTTCACGTAGGATCTTGGCACTCATTCGTTGTGGGCCTAAAGATTCAGCCCACAACAGATGACCTTTGGCCCAGTGTTGGGGGTACACTATAAATACCCTCCTCCATAAGAGGGTCAGGTATTCTTAAGTCACTCACTATTCTGTACTTGCTTTCTGCTTTCACTCTTAACCTCATTTTGGCATCAGAGTGCCTTGCATGTACACCCCCTCCTCTTCTCCGTCACTGGCAATTTTGGAGTCCATGACGTATTGCTGGTCGCTGATTGATCTGTTATCCCGGTAAGATCTAAAGCATATGAAAAAGATCCATTTTCTTATCTAAAATACAATTAACAATAATAATTAATTAAACACATGTACACCTCCTTATCTCACTCATACATTGCACCTCACTGGTTCTCCCATGCATCCAACAGATCTATCATCACCTCTGTTGGATCCGTACGTCCACTCGACCCTTCAATCATGTCAACCCACACGTCAACATCACTCTCACTTAGTGGGACCTGCGACACGTAGAACCAACATAATACAACATTCCCTCTGACACATAACCCTTCCTCCAATCAGTTGGTAACACCTATACCCATCAACCAACCCATTCCCCACTTCATACGTCAACCCAAAACCTTTCCCATTATGCCCTCTTTTAACTACACCTTACCAATCTTTAGATTTCACACATTTTATCCCAAAACATGCAAACCACATGATCAGAATCCTCATGCCTTGGATTCTGAAATCCATCACCCTTTCCATCATAAGAATTGCTTTCAGTATTAATTAGAGTGTATTAAAAATTAACTCTAATTTTATTTAATTATTTTGTATGACTTCTATCATTCTAAAAATAGTCTTGACCCACTAAAGTTAGAAAAGTTCAATAATTTATTGAACTTTTTTATGAAAGATCAAAAGTTCATTTTATGATTTCTTCCTTTTTCAACCTAGATCTATTTTAGTTTTAAGGTCTATTTGGTTCGGGATAGATGGAAGGGGCGCAAGATGAAGGAAAAGAATATTTCTAATTAAATATGTATAGGGGTGTAAACGAATCTGAAAAAACCAATTAAACCGACAATCCAAAGCAAACCAAACCGAAAAAAAATTGATTGTTTTTTGTTCGATTCAAAAGCTGAACCAAACCAACAAAAATCAATGTGGTTTGGTTCGGTTCTCAGTTCTAGTTTTTAGGAACCGCCAAACTGATGATTCGAACTAATGACTATAAATACCTACTTAATATTTTATTTAGCTTATTATTAAGCCTAAATTTTATATCAGTCCAACACTTCTCCATATTTGTTTACACTTCCTTTCTTTGAACAAAAAATGTAGCCAAAACCAAACTCTAAATATAAAAATTGGACACCATAAGTCATACAAACTTTCTCTCACCAAATTGTTGTTTTGTCTATCCGCCACCACTATTTCTCTCACCACCCTCATTCTTATAGGTTATGGTTACCTTATTCGTGGTCAATTTCTGTTTGTTAGTTTTCATCTTTTTTTTTTTTAACTTTTTATGTTTCTTCTTCAACAAATTTTCTTCTAGTCTTGTTACAAAATAGTTTTGATGTGTGTTTGAGGTGTGAAACAAGTTAATTTATGTGTATTGAAACCTTTTGTTTTTATTGTTGTGTTTTATTTTTTTAAGCCAAATCCCTTCTCAATCTTCTCATGCCAAGTGCCAACTTTTGTATTCGATTGTGAACTTATTTTATGATGCAATGAAAATTATGTCAATGCTTCATATGAATTAAGAATAACTTGTAAGTTGTTTGTAAAGTAGAGAATAAAATATAATATATGAAATGTAATATTTGAAAAAATAGTAGCATAAAATACACTGAAAAACATAATAAAAAATAATATATAGATGAATATAATGTTTATAAAAAAAGTGTTGTAAATTGATCAACCAAACCAAACCAGTCTGAACCAAACCGTTTAGTTTGATTTGGTTCCGTTTAAATAAAATAAAAATCAAACCAAACCATACCGACAGAGATATCATCGGTTCGGGCAATTTTGATCAAAAACTAATCCAAACCGAACCAATTACACCTCTAAATATGTATAATTAAAATTTTAGGGGGGGAGGGGGGGGGGGGGGGGGGGGGGGGAGTGGGGAGGTAAAATCCATCTAAAACACATTTTTTACTTCCCCAATTTAGGGGGATTTGAAGGGTAGGGGATGAAATATGATTTTTGATATATATATATATATATATATATATATATATATATATATATATATATATATATATATATATATATATATAATAAAATAAAATATGCTCAATTTTATTTTTGTATTTTAAAATTATTCATTTTATTTCGTATTATTTCTTCTCTTTAGTGTGATTTTTCTCTATTGCTTCCATCAATTTATTATAATTATTCTCCATCTTCAAATTATTTTCGTATTTTTTTACTTAATATAAATTATAATCGCTGCATTTTTTTTTATAATTTTACTTGTATTTTTTGTAATTTTACTTTTCTTTCAATATACAATTCAATAATATATGAACCTTAAGTGCTCAAAAAATATTATAAAACTTTTATGAAAGATTTCAAAGTTATGCACAAAGTTTCAACATTTTTGAAAAAAAAAATGAACACTTAGAAAATTATTTGAATTGATGTGAAAAATTAATAATGAAAGAGATAATTTGAAAACTAATGTATTTTACCTTAAATACATTCTAAGAAATCTCTATCAATTTATGCAAAAGTTTAAGACATTTTCATGAAGGTTTGCAATAGTTTAGAATGACAATTGATCATGAAAATATATAATTTTGAATTCTGTTCAGAACTTGTTAAGTCTTTTAAACGGACACTTGCCTTAACAAGTGCAAGACTAATTTTTAATCTTAAATAATTTTTTACATTTCAAACAGCACCGAATTTTGTTAAGTCAATTAACCATATTTGAATTAAAAAGTGCATAGACCTGACTTAAAAAGTGCTGATAGCTTTTTTTTTTTTTTTTTAATTTTTTATGTCTTTGCTTCAAAGATTTTTATGCATGATACTTTGAGAACTTTAGAGATGAATATGAGTGTTATTTTTTGAGCATCTAAAGTTTATACATAATGAATTGCAATTCAATACCTTAGCAGCAAGATCAATTTTCTTTACTTCCAAAATATCCATAAGCTTATGCAATCTTGATTCTTGATTCCAAACTTTTTCTTTTTTGATATTTCGTCTTTGATAATTTTTGTATTCATCAAAACCAAGTTAAAAAGGATAATGAACATATTCTTCACAATCTCCCATTTTTTGATGATGACAAAACAAATTGATGGGAAGTTTTTGCTTGACACTTTGATCTCTTCTATTATCTTGTATATCTCCCCCTCTCTTGCATATCTCCCATTTTTTTTTGCAATTTATTCTATGATGTCTTTGATATCTTGAAAAAAGAACAAAAACAACCATCTATTCTCCCTTTTTTAACATTATCAAAAAAGAAAACTAGTAAAATCTGTTAGAAGTAATTCATGTTAGTTCGTCGAAGTCGAAGGGTTTTACAGGTTTTGGTCGAAGTTGTATAGAGTTAGTTGAATAGTTGTAGTGTTGTGTAGGTCAGCTGTATTTGACAGAGTCGAATATAGCTGATAAGGAGTTCAGTCGAATTGCTAGTTTGTGTCGAATTGTTAGTTTGTGGGCCTGGGCCTTGATAGCCTATATAAAGGGTCTTTTACGTTGTATTTTAAACATAGCTTCATAATAAAATTTACAAAGTTTCTCAAAACCCTAATCTTTTTCTCTCCGTCTTCTTCTTCTCTCAAATATTCATCTTTCTTGGAACACAGTTCCAACAATTGGTATCAACAAGCCCAGTTGCGATTCAGAGAGATTCTAATGGCAAACGGAACAACAACGTCCACACAATTCCCAACGAATCTACCGGTTTTCAAAGGGGAAAACTACCAACGGTGGGTGGCGCAGATGAGAGTTATCTTCAGATTTCAAGATGTGGTTGAAATCGTGAATGATGGCGTAACGGAATTAGGGGCAAATGCTACTGATGAACAGAAAGCTGCGTACAAGGATCAAAGGAAGAAAGATGGCAAAGCGTTATTCTTGATTCACCAGTGTGTGGATCCGAATGTGTTTGAGAAAATTATTGAAGAAGAATCTGCAAAAGAAGCGTGGGACAAGTTAAAGAACTTGTATGGAGGTGATGAGAAACTGAAGAGGGTGAAGCTGCAAACCTTGAGAAAGCAATACGAGATGATTCAAATGAAGGAAGATGAATCAGTTTCGGAATTATTTTCAAGATTGGTGATGCTGACGAACCAGAGGAAGTCTTGTGGAGAAACAATCACAGATTTGCAGAAGATTGAGAAGGTACTAAGATCTCTGACTGCAAATTTTGATTACATTGTAGTGTCCATTGAAGAGTCTAAAAATCTCGCTGAGATGAAGGTTGAAGAGCTACAGGCTTCGTTAGAAGCTCATGAGATGAGATTGAAGCAAAGAGATTCAGAAAGAGAAAAGGTATCGGACCAAGCACTACAAGCGAAACTCACCAAGAAATCTGGGAAGGCGAAGCAGGGAAGGAATCTTGCTAGTGATGAGAAGTCAAGCAAGAGTTCATAGAATCATGATGATTCGACAAAGAAAGGCATGGACAACAAGTACTCTGGGAAGAAAGTTGACATGAAAGACGTGCAATGTTACAATTGCCAAAGTTTTGGTCATTATGCTATAAACTGTCGAAAGAAGAAGGAAGCACGAGCAAAAGAAAGTGACAAAGCGCAGTATGCACAGGCAGGAGAGAGTGATTCTAAAGGTGTGCTACTAATGACAGACACTCAGTCGAATGATGATGAAACAAATTTGTGGTATCTTGATTCAGGTTGCAGCAACCACATGACTGGTAACAAGAACTGGTTCAACAAGCTTGATGAATCAGTTAAGAAGGTGATAAAGTTTGTAGATGGTAGACAGATCACGTCAGGTGGAAGAGGAAACATATCTGTAATGAGAAGAGATGGTAGAAAAGCCAGCATTACTGATGTGTTGTATGTGCCTTCTATGACAAGTAACTTGATAAGTATAGGTCAATTACTTGCTAAAGGACATAATATGAAGCTGGAGAATAATCAAATGAAGGTGTATCATGCTGATGGTAGGTTGGTACTAAAAGCACCATTGGCTGATAACAAGACTTTTAAAGTTCAGATTAATATGATTAATCATGAATGTCTTGCGTCAACTACAGAAGAGGAAAAGAATTGGCTATGGCATCATAGATATGGGCACCTAAACTTCAGGAGTTTGGGTATGCTGAATCAGAAGAAGATGGTGTATGGTTTACCCAAATCATGTGTGTGAGGAATGCTGCAAAGCAAAGCAGGCTAGAAAAGCATTCAAACATGATCTGCCAATTAAGTCGAAAGGAAAGTTGGAGCTTGTTCATTCTGACGTATGTGGACCTTTTGAAGTTAGGTCGAATGGTGGAAAGCGTTACTTCTTAACTTTCATTGATGAATTCACCAGATATATGTGGATTTATGTGACCGAAAGTAAGAGTGAAGTATTCACAAAGTTCAAGAAGTTTAAGTTGCTTGTCGAAAAGCAAAGTGGCTGCAAGCTAAAGAAACTGAGAACTGATGGTGGTGGCGAATATGTCTCTCGAGAGTTTGCTAGATTTTGTGAAGAGGAAGGTATAGAGCATGAGGTTATTGCACCCTATACACCTCAACATAATGGCATAGCTGAGAGGAAGAATAGAAGTATACTGAATATAACGAGAAGTATGTTGAAGGCTAAAGAGGTGCCAAAGAGATTTTGGGCTGAAGCAGCTTCGACAGCAGTATACATTCTGAATAGATGTCCAATGAAGAAGCTAGTCGAGAAGACTCCTCATGAAGCTTGGACAGGTGAGAAGCCAAATGTAAGTCATTTTAGAGTTTTTGGATCAATATGTTTCAGGCATGTTCCTGAGCAATTGAGAACAAAACTAGATGATCGAAGTCAAACCATGGTGCTCATAGGTTATCATTCGACTAGTGCATATAGACTATATTCATCAGAAGATGATAAATTTGTGATCAGTCGAGATGTTCTGGTAGATGAGAATAAAAAATGGGAGTGGAGTCATGGGTCAGCTCGACAGGATACTGCTCGACAGATGGAAGAGACAGTTCCGACGGTGTTTGAAGAAGACCAACAAACTGAGGCCACGACAAGTCAAAATGAAGAACCTCCTGAGTAGAATGTAAGAAGATCAACTAGAGCAAGAGCTGAGTCGACAAGGTTAGCTGGATATGAGAGATTTCTAGATAATGCAATCGATGCAGATGGTGACTTAGTAGAAGAAGCAATGATGATGGCTGAAGCAGAACCAATTAATTTGGATGAAGCCATGAATGATTCGAATTGGTGTGAAGCCATGAAGGAAGAACTCAGGGCAATCGAGAAGAACAATACCTGGGAACTTGTCGAAAGAACCAGCAAGAAGCCTATTGATGTGAAATGGGTTTACAAGCTGAAACGAAGTCCAAATGGTGAAATTGCCAATCATAAGGCAAGACTAGTGGCAAGAGGATTTCTGCAGAAACCTGGTGTTGATTTCAACGAAGTCTATGCGCCAGTGGCTAGGTTGGAAACAATCAGGATTGTTGTTTCGACAGCAGCATATAAAAGATGGAAGATACATCAGTTGGATGTAAAATCAACATTTTTGAATGGACCTTTGGAGGAAGAAGTATATGTCAGTCAACCACCAGGATTTGAGATTAAAGGGCATGAGTCAAAGGTGTACAGATTGAGGAAAGCTCTCTATGGATTGAAGCAAGCCCCAAGGGCTTGGAACAAGAGAATAGATAGTTTCCTAATCGAAGCAGGGTTCACGAAGTGTGTGTCTGAGCATGGAGTTTATGTAAATGATGTCGACAATGATAGTCGAATCATTTTATGCCTGTATGTTGATGATTTGCTGATTACAGGCACAAATGAAGCTGAGATAAGAAAAGTCAAGTCGAAGCTAATGCAAGAGTTCGAAATGTCCGACCTAGGGAATTTGTCATATTTCTTAGGGATGGAATTCAAAGACACAGCTGAAGGTGTGTTCCTGCACCAGAAGAAGTATGCTCAAGATATTTTGAAGAGGTTCAAGATGACTGACTGTAAAGATGCAACAACTCCATTGGAGACAGGAGCAAAGTTGAAGAAGGTAACTGATGATGAGTTTGTAAGTTCGACACTGTACAAACAAATTATTGGATCCTTGAGGTATCTTTGCAATACAAGGCCGGACATTTGTCAGAGTGTCGGATTGTTAAGTCGATTTATGGAGAAACCCCAAGAATGTCATCTCATTGCAGTAAAGAGAGTACTGAGATACATTAAGGGTACGATTGATCATGGTGGGCTGATGCCATGTCGAAATAAGTCCAAGTCGAAAGATGCTGAGGTATATGGTTATACTGATTCAGATTTCAGTGGAGACCAAGATGAGAAGAAAAGTATTGCAGGCTATATTTTCATGATCGAAGGAGCTCCAATCTCTTGGAGTTCGAGAAAACAAAGCATTGTGGCTTTGTCATCATGTGAAGCTGAGTATGTAGCTGCATCATATGCAGCATGTCAGGCAGCATGGATAGATATGTTGCTCGAAGAACTCAAGATCAAGGAACCTGGGAAGATGAATTTGTTTGTAGACAACAAGTCAGCTATTGATCTTGCCAATCATCCTATGTGTCATGGTCAAAGTAAACACATAGAAAGAAGGTATCATTTTCTCAGGGATCAAGTGAACAGAGGGAAGCTGGATCTTGAATATTGAAAGACTGAAGTTCAACTAGCTGACATACTTACCAAACCTTTGAAGAAAATCAGATTCGACGAGTTAAAGAAGAGCATTGGGATGAGAAGTCTCGAAAACATGAATTAGGTGGTGTGTTAGAAGTAATTCATGTTAGTTTGTCGAAGTCAAAGGGTTTTACAGGTTTTGGTCGAAGTTGTATAGAGTCAGTTGAATAGTTGTAGTGTTGTGTAAGTTAGTTGTATTCGACAGAGTCGAATATAGCTTATAAGGAGTTCAGTCGAATTGCTAGTTTGTGTCGAATTGTTAGTTTGTGGGCCTGGGCCTTGATAGCCTATATAAAGGGTATTTTACGTTGTATTTTAAACATAGCTTCATAATAAAATTTACAAAGTTTCTCAAAACCCTAATCTTTTTCTCTCCGTCTTCTTCTTCTCTCAAATATTCATCTTTCTTGGAACACAGTTCCAACAAAATCTAAAGTAGTATAATAATATAATGAAAACTATATAAAGATACAAAGATGCTTATCTTCTTCACAAAACTAGCATATGAAGTCAAAGATGATATAAAAATTGATGCTTCTTTAAAACATTTTTTATACAATGAAACTTTTAGAATTACCATATCAAATAGTCTTGTATCTTGAAAGATCAACCTTGATTTGACAATTTTAGCATATGATCTTCTATTTCCTACAAAACAATTAATAGTTCTTTGGTACTCAATATTCTTTGGATCCTCTTGGGTTAAATCCCTTTCTCACCCATACATACTCACCATAAGGAATACCATAATTTCGTAGGTAGTAAACATTAAAGTATGACCTTTTGCATTACAATAGAAACAAATAGGTCTAACAACATGCTTCCTTTTATTGATATAAAAGTTATTTCTATAAGACCTGTTATGATGATTTACAACATGTTCTTTCTTTGATTCTTCATTGTTGAATTTGCTAGTAGCCTTTACAAATATGGTTTGACTTGTATTAGGATTATCAAAATTAATAAAGCCAATTCCACATTTATTATTTTAAAATTTTTGACTACTTAACACATTTTCTAAACCTATTTGACATTTTTCATATTTCAAGATCACTTGGTTTAATTCAACAATTTTAGACTCAAGAGATGAACAATTATTGCATGCTGAATTTTTTATTAAGTCTAACTCCACTTTTGTGTTACTAGCCTCACTTTCTAGATTTAAAATAGTTTTCTTTTGATTTGAACATTTTCTAAAAAGTTTCAAAAATTCATCATATAATTCATTAAAAGAACTTTGTAATTCATCATATGAAGGCTTATCATCAATTTCATAATCACTGACCTCATGTTCTTCATCACTTGAATGGTGTGACGCCATCAATGCCCTAGTTGCATGATCTTCATCGGAAGATGAACTTATTTCATTGTCATCCCATGCTACATATACTTTCTTTGGCCTTTTGTCCTTATCGCTCTTGAATTTATTCTACTTTTGAAGTGTAGGACATTCACTTTTAACTTGTCATCTTTCTCCAAATTCAAAGCATGTAACCTTCCTTGTTGGTGCTTCCTTTTTAATGATCTCCTTTTTTCTTTCGTTTCTTAAGAACTTTTTAAACTTCTTGATAAGATCATCATCTTCATCACTAGTGGACTCAATATTTTGATTACTAACATGATTTTCTACTCTAGTTTTTAAGGAAATATCTTTTGAATATTTTACTTGAATTTCATGCTTCTCCAATCTTTCAAGTTCTATCTAATGCTCTTGAAGTTTTTTGAACAATGTTGCAAATGTCATATTGGATAGACTCTTCTTTTCCGGTATCTTCGTCACTTTCGGTTGCCATTCCTTGGTCAAATATCTAAGCACTTTAAGATTAAGTTCACTGTTAGTAAAAGTATTACCAAAAGCAGTCAAGTGATTGGTCAAGTGCACAATTTTTTTCTGCAAGTCAAGAATTGATTCCCGGGGCTGCATTCTGAATAATTCATACTTTTGACGTAATGTATTCAATATTGATCTTTTTACTTTACCGGTTCCTTCGTGAGTGACTACTAACGTATCCAATATTTCCTTCGCCATTGTGCATTGAGAAATGCGAAAGAACTCATCCATGCTAAGTGCATTTTGAAGTAAGTTGATTGCTTTCTTATCGTAGAAGACAATTTTCTTATCATCTTAATCCCCTGAACTTTTGATTTTGGGGTGTGCCTACACCATTGATAATGTAATGCCCCAGTTTGCTTTTAGAATTACCGATTGACCTCATAAATCAACATGGGTCTTTTCATCATGCTTTTTCCTCACTCACATGCTTTTTTCGGGAAATGTCCCAGAAGGTCACCCATCCAAATACTAATCCAAGTCACGCACCCTTAGCTATGGAGTTTTTTTTTTGTTAGGCTACCAAAAAGAAGATGCATCTTGTTAGTATAGGTAGTGTCATACCCCAAATTTTGACCATAATATTTCCCATCATTGTGAGGATCATTACCACAATATGGATGTGTCATCATACCTCATTAATCTCCTCAAGGATTGTTAGGCATTCACCACCATCAAGAATTAGGGTTTCGAGCCCTCCCAGGACACTTAGATAAAGGATCAATCAAGAAATGACATGATCTTCAACTTGTCTAACCCCTTTGAACATCCATAAGGGATCAAGAGGACTCCCATATCAAGAATCAAGCACAAAGTTGTGGCATTCTAAGTGGAAGGAACCTCGAAACTCCCGATATCACCAAATTAGGGTTTGGGACGACTAGGACCTTCAGAGTGAGATTTTCACAAGAGGATGAGCCAAGACTTCCACATATGACTCAATATGCTCAAAATAACCCTAGGGGTCCATTTGCAAGGTTAAATTACCCTCAGAGAATGTATTCCCCAAAAATCGGGAATTAGAGTTTTACGCGCGAAACCGCTCCGGAGCCAAACGTCAAAACATGACTTTTTTTTGGCAAAAATGATCCTTATGACTCATATTTTCATAAAATGTGGCTTATAATGTCATTTAAATAAGAATTGATCAAGAAATCAAGATAACTTGTGTAATACCCCAAAATTTTCCCTCTCATTTCTTCATATCATTTAGCATGAGCTTTCGTTTCATTGCATTGCATTCAAGCATAGAAAAATAAAACATTAAGCATTTAGCATTGCATCTTGCATAAGGGCATGTGATCAGTTGTTTCTCAAAGATGTGGATCATCCAAAGCAAGAGAACAAGAGCCAAAGGTCTCTCAACAAGCCTCAAGGGTTTATTATATCATATATCATCCCACTTGATCTCACAAGTCATTGGAGGATGGGAATTCATTAAGAGGATTGAACAGTGCATCACCTTCTATCAAAAACAGTCCAAATTAGGGTTTTGGATTCAAGTGGTCTCCTGATGAAATTTTGATTCAAACTTTATCTCAATGTTTTCTACATGATATTAAGTGTCTAAGGATGGAAGATTGACCATTGGTTCATTTCAGAAGAGGTTCAATTGATCAGTTGCTTGATAATCAAGAAATAGGGAAAAAAGTCAACTGTGCAGTGAAAAAAGTCAACTCCTGACTTTTTAAGGTCAAATTCATGAAATTCAAGGTATATATGTTCATTGTACAAGATTTGATCAAGAAATGGTGGAAGAATCATGAAAAATCAAGAAATCACAAAACTGCCAAAAATAGAAACTTTAGGGTTTCCAAAAATGGCAAGTTTGGACCATTTTGCACCACACTTTGAGGCTCTCTTTCTCCAAGATAAAAGCTCCAAACTTCAGGCCCAAGTTGAGCCAATTAAATTTCATGTTCTAAGCTTCAAATCCATATAAATAACTCTTTCATTGGATCAAAATTGAGGGAGTTATGGTCCATCAAAGTTTGACAAAACTAGGTCACAAACCAAGTCATGGCAAGGCAAGACTAGGCCCATGCGCCATAATTTCATCAAACATGTGGTTGGAAAAATGTCCAGCTACTTTTCTCCATCAAGAAAGCTTCAAATGGAAAATTTTCCAACATCAAAGTTGTTCCTTTCCATGCCCTCTACAATGTTCATGTTGGACATTTTTTAATTTGAGCAAGTTACGAGATAGTTATGATAGCCCCAGTTGATATGATCATGCTGAATTCCATAGACCATGTTGTCATGCAAACCTACCAACTTGCCACGCATTTGTACCAGTTTCAAACCTTGATGTTCCAAGCCATTTTTCATCAATTTCCAAGCCTCCATTCAATTTAATTTCCACATCAAATATGTTCTATGATCTATCCTCTTTCCATTGACACCTAAAGCTCATGATTTCATGCACTAATGTGAGAGAATTTCATCACCAAACCTCCATGTTTCAAGCTGCCAAGAATAGCATGTTGTTTTACATTGATGTTGTTGAGCATTCACACGCATACACCAGTCCACTTCTTTTCCTCATTAAGCCAAACATTTCCTACATACAGTGTAATTACGATGTTTCTTCATACATGAAAGAAGAAAATAAAGCTTGCTATGCAAGTTTCTGCTGCAGCAAGTGACTTCATCATCACCATTCACTTCCACCTCACCATAACTTCATGGAACTCAACCACACCATAACCAGCCTCTCCTCACTCGCCCCTAACTAACTTGACTCAGTTAGTTAGGGTGCACTCAGTTAACCATTCCCAAACTCATTTGACCAACTCAGTTAACCACCACAGTTCAACTTTGACTCAACCTATATAAAGAAAACTCCCTCACAATTTCATTTTCAACATTGATTTCTCACTCTCACTCAGAATCACTTCAAACACTCTCAAGTTTTCTCTCTGCTCTCTCTTTAATCTCACACGAATTCATCAACCTCCTTCTACATTTCATCTTCATCATCTTCAACATTCTATTTCTGATCAAGAACAAGAGGGAAGAAGTTCAAGTCAGCAAAGGTAGCTTCGGTTCAGTTGAGTTTTCATTGTGATTTTCTTCAAGATCTCAAGAACAAGCAGCACTTATTTTGCTCAACAAGTTCAAGAGCTCAAGATATCTCTGGTTTTCTCAACACTTCAAAGTCTTCCACAGTTACAGGTTCATCTTTCTCCACTTTTTTTCCACTGAATATAGCTTGTTTTCATGGCGTTTGTGGCTTATTAGAAGCAGCGTGAGTTCTGGCTAGTTGATAGGCCTCTTAGAGGCATAGATTCAAAACCTAGGGCAATGTTCATCCCTTCATTTCTTCTCATATGTGACTGAGATGTGAAAAATATTGGTGTATTCGTGATGTGCATGAGTTCCTCTTTCGAATGGTATGCTTTTTGTTGATTTCTGGGGAGATGTGAAACTTGCAGTGGCCGGAGAGTGGCTGGAGAAGACGACCGGAGGTCCTTCTCCGGCCGGTGAGGTTTAATGTTAGGGTTTTGCAACTTTATATCCCAGCCGTCTGATCTTTCTCATCTAACGCTCCACAATGTGACAACACATTAATGTACACCCTCCCCCTCACGTGCATGTTTTTTACTCTGAATGACTTCTATGTGTGGATGTGCATGCTATCTTGTATGGACCTTAGCTCTGATTGGCTGGATGCGTGAATTTGTGTGATGATCTTATCATGAGATTGATCCAACGTCTATTATGTTGCCAACACATTAATGAATGTGTGGTCTTGCACGTGTTCTATTCTTTTGAATATGAATGATCACATGTGTGTGTGTGTGTGTGCGTATTAATTATGGTGTCATGCCTTGATGTTCATTGGATTGTAGCACATTGCATCATGATTTAATCCTATGGCTATGATTGAATCACGTGATAACTGCACACACACCTGAACGCACACAAACACCTGTTTATTGGACTGGGTTGGCATTTGTTTTTTACACCCTCATATTAGGCCCAATG
The DNA here is from genome assembly GCA_022829125.1 of Lathyrus tuberosus. Classification (NCBI taxonomy): domain Eukaryota; kingdom Viridiplantae; phylum Streptophyta; class Magnoliopsida; order Fabales; family Fabaceae; genus Lathyrus; species Lathyrus tuberosus. The sequence continues at coordinate 19,733,680 of JALAZF010000056.1, read as the reverse complement.
TTACTTTTCAACGCGCTTTTTACTCACGCTGCACCCCCACACTATTTCTCTTGTTTTTTTTATTTTTATTTTTCATATTGTTTTGATTTCCTATTTTTAAAAATACCAAATCATCTCTAAAAATCCCAAATTAATTCATGTGTTTTCTTTATGCATTTAAATAATTGTTTACAATTTTTAATTCTGATTTCATGTATTTTTGAGCATAATTGCATAATTTTCTTTTAATTTCGTTTTAATTGATGTTCATCATTGACACTCAAACTTGTACATTTTCTTTCTCCCATCTCACACAACATTTTTAACTCATTCTTTTTGCATTTGTTAAGTAACACATAAAATCATCTAAATGAATTTTATTTTTATTTTTAAAGTTATTTTATCATGTGTTTAGAAGTTTTCCTTTGAGCACTTTTGTGGTGTGTTTAAATGTGATCTTGTGCAATCTTTTGGTCATGCTTTCTCTTGAATTTTGCTATGAGCTTGGATGTATGTTTGTACTTCTTACTTGGCTTGTTTAGGGTTTGTTTTTTCCAATTTTATCATGTGCTTTGATAGTTGTATAATGCCTTGCATTTGAAGTAACATGTATGCACTTTCTTCTTATTCCTTCTAACATGTTTTGATGAGGCACTTGTGCCATCCTTTTATGATTGTCTTTAGTGATATTATAGGTAATTTGTATGATACTATAGGTCATATTTGTCTCATTATAAGTCACTTTGGTTTGTATTTGCATTTGACTTGAGTTTGTGCATTCTAATTTGAACTTTGACATGTTCATCTCCCACTTTTTCTTATGCTCTATGTGTTGCATGTATGCATTTCTGGTATGCCATCTTATACATCACATATGCATCTCATTAATAGTATGCTACGGCCTTTAGGCATTCTCTAATCATGTTACATGTTAGGCATCTCTAATATGTCACTTTGTGCATTTAATTGAACATGTTTTTCTTTCTTACTTCTTCTTCATCTTATTTCTCCTACTTGTATCCTTTTACTCATGATTGATATGATGATCCATGTGCATCTTAAGACATTGACAAATGGTATATGATTCTAAATTTGACCTTTTGTGAAGCATTGTTGCATGATCACTTTGCATTTCCATTCATCTTTCATCCATTTCTTGCATGTTGCACTTCTTTGGTGTTTAGGACTTTGATTGTGCATAGTTTGTCCATGTTTAACATCTTAACATTAGAGAATATCCTCATAGTTTAGGTTCTGACTTTGATTGATTTTAATCTCTTAGGACCCTTATTCATTGGTTTTCAATTTGGTTGATCATTATTTGGTATTCTTTCCTTATTTCACTACTTGTAAATAGTTTTTTTGAACTAACCTTTTCATGTAGGAGCCAAAGGTAAGTAAGTGTGTGGATATGCTTCCACATACAATTATTTCTTTCATTTTCTCTTACTTCTTTTAATAATTCAACTTATGATCATGATAAGCATTTATATGCTTTCCTTGAATAACTTCTTTCTCCTCCCTTTTGAGTTACAACTCATCTTCTACTTTTGAAGTGAGTTGTTTAATTCATTCTTCTTATCCTTTCTTTTAGAATTAGATTTCTTAAACCACATTAACCTTAGGATCTCCATGTATGATAACTCTAGGGTTGAGTCTTAGTCTCCCTCATTAGATTGTACCTTTCTCGACCATTTGAGTCTCTCTTCTTCTCACCTCAAAACAAAAGTAAAAAACACTTAATAAAGGCATAACAAATATTGTATTTGAGCCTTTCATGTAAGAATGAGATAGTGAGGGGTCTTCTCTCACTTTCTTAGAATGTTTAGCATACGTCCCGTCTCGGGTCGATATGCGAGGCATTCGATCCTACATGAAGGACTTAAATACAATACGTGTTACTAAACACCAATAAACAAAACACTTCTTTCTTAAAAGACAAACACAAAAAAATTCTCTTCTCATCTCCTTCACTCCATTCTTAAGGACTCATCAAGTCCGTTCCACCGCAAACAGGTAACGGCTAAGTCTCCCAACAGTGAGCTGCAACACCTAACTGCTGGAACGCGCACTTTGACGTTTCCACTAAAAAACACAAACAAAACGACCCTCATTGAGGGGAACTACGTAGCTCTGATTCTCATGTTCCCGATGAAATACGTAGGTAGTGGGGTAGGGCCCATTCGAGCACTTCTTTTATTTTCCCTACATTGGTTTCTTGTTCTCTCTCCTTTCTTTTTTCCCTTTTCTTGTTCTTTTCCCAGTATCCTTTCCTTACACCCTTTGATCAAGACAAGCAAGCGTGGATCCCATCGGGTTCGATGGACGCGTGGGGGTGCTAATACCTTCCTCACGCGTAACTGACTCCCGAACCCATTTCTCTTGGTCGCAAGACCATGCTCTTTCCTTTCCCTCAGGTTTATGCAGTGTTTCCTTTCCCTCTCTTGGGATAAATACACATTGCTGGCGAATCTGTTTCGGTGCCACTTTCGCGTTTGTACTAGGATGAAAATCCCGGGAGCGACAGCTGGCGGCTCTGCTGGGGACCGAACCCATAATCTCTGGTTTCCTTAGCGAGTCAATCCTAGCGCTTGTCTGTTTTTTTCATTGGGTGTTTACTTGGATGCTGTTTGATGTTGTGCTTACTGTTTTTACTGTATTGCTATTTACTGTATTATTGCTTTACTGTATTTACCGCACTTATTGTATTTTCATTTTATTATTATACTGGACTGTGCTGTGCTGGTTTTCTGTTTGGCGGGATGGGTATTCTGAGAGATAAGCCCATTACACAGGCTTGAGTATATACATAGGACTAGAGTGGACGGTAGTGTGGCCTACGTAGCATCTTGTTATGTATGGTTTATACGAAATCCACAACCAGACGAGGTTTTCTCGGGAGACGTTCTGATTTGCGCGTCCTGTGCATCTCAGGGTGTTGACCTAGAAAGCTGTCGACTCTGGTGACCGATCATTGAGGGCCTTTGTGGAAACCTCCCTCTTTAGTGGTGACAGTGGCAGACCACATTCTGTGGCAAACCCATTCGCACCCGAGGGCCCACTTTGGAACTTGCATTGGATGGCCTTTATTTTTGGGGAATCAATGGACGATCTCTTTGTTTGGCGATAGCATTGTATCCTACGGGCTGAATGTGCTATTGCTTCTCAAAATAGAGAATCCGAAACTGAGGAACCGCTGTTCTAGTACCCACATGTGAGTATGGGCGGGTGTTTACAGGTTTGCAGGTGACCATGCCTCCCATATACCCTGATACTCTGATATTTTCACAGACAGATGATGTAACTTGTTACAGTCAGTGGGTTTCTATCTACAGTATTATTCTCAGACTTGTACAGACACTGTGCACACAGTCCAGCACAGACACAGAGCACGCTGATACCATGCCCTTTGCATTGCATTATCATGTCATAACATTCATGTTTGTCATTTACAGGTGCTTATTACACTTCTGATTCCAATCAATGGGCTCGACAGAGACAGTTCTCGAGAGAAAGCGCAATGTTGCCTACAAATTCCCAGAACCTGCCTTGGATTTACTGCATAAGGTGATAGCCATGGCTGACCCGGGTGTGCTGGTCAACTTCTAGAAGAAATATGGGAAATTAGTTGAGATGGTCCGTAGAATCACACAATATGAACATGATGCTCTTCACACGTTGCTACAGTTTTATGAGCCTTCGTTGAGATGTTTTCTTTTTCCTGACTACATTTTGATGCCTACTTTGGAAGAGTTCTCATTTATTTTGGGAACTCCGGTCGAATCAGCTTTGCCATTCTTTTCTGGAAGTCATCCTAGCATAGAGGAGATTACAGCTGCGGTGCAGGTGAAAGATTAAGTGTTAAAAGGAAATGTGGCTATCAAAAATGGGGTCAAAGGTTTTCACTTAGCCTTTCTTACTGACCAAGCTCAAGAGGCCGCTGAAGCAAAGAATTGGGCAGTTTACAATTCCATCCTGGCTTTGTGTATCTTTGGCATTGTTATTTTTCCTAATCAACAAGATTTTGTGGATATGCAGGCTATAAGAATTTTTGTTCTAAAAAATCCGGTTCCCACTTTGTTAGGAGATTTCTACAACTCGGTGCATTTCAAGAATGAAAAAAGAAGGGGAGGACCTGTCAATTGTTGCACTCCACTTTTATCTCGTTGGTTTTTGAAGCATTTACCTCAGACAGGTGCTTTTGTAGAAACAAAGGATTCCTTGAAATGGTCCAAGCGGATAATGGGATTGACTGCTGATAACATCGTTTGGTTCGATCGTAAGTTGATGGGCATAGAGATTGTCACCAGTTGTGGGAACTTTCCCAATGTGCCTCTAATCGGCAGGAAAGGGGGAATCAACTATAACCCGATCCTGGCCATTAGACAGTTTGGATACGCTTCCAGGTCTCCTCCCACAGATCGGGATATTGAGAAATCTTTGTTCTTTACAGGGACTGAAAATGAGGAAATGTTGCAAGAAATTGTGAATGCTTGGGGTCACCAGCATAGAGCAGGAAAAATAGTTTTTGGAAAGATGGATTGCAGATCTTACCCTGAGTACGAAAGATGGCTTGATATGAAGGTGAACGAGTTGCTCTTGCCTTTTTCAAGGGAACCTCCTCTCTATCTTGTAATGCCAGAGCAGCCTACCATGGTAGCCATCGAGGAGTTTGACAAGCTGCAGAAGTTGGTAAAGGAGCTTCGGGTGGAGAATTCAGATCTGAGTAGTCTTCTTCAAAATGCTTTGCACGCCAACAAAGAATTGGAGCACAAAGCTCAAGAAGCCGAAAGAATCTTAGCTGCAAGAGAAGAGGATTTCGCCGAAAGAGCTCAATATTTCCAGAAAATTAGTAAAGGTGCCAATGCTACCACTCAAGCTCATAAGAAGACCAAGCAGGCTTTAGTTCAGACTAAGGACACGCTAACCAAGCTTCAGCAAGCCTGGGATGAGGTTAGGATAAAAAACGCAGAGTTGCAGGAACAGCTGAAGACCAAGGATGATGAGCTCAAAAAGGCACATGAACAACGGGGAAAGTATCGGGAGAACCTTGGTGAAAGTCAAGAGCAATTGGTAAGTGCCAGAGAGGAGCTGAAGACTTCCAAGAGTGAGCTTGAAGAGGCCAGGGTAGATGTGGAGAAACTCAAGATACAAGCCGGTGTGAAGAGGTAGAAAGGGGTTTGTGATGATGAAGCTCTCCTGATGCATATGGGCTCACTGACCGAAGCTCTCATGAGAAGAGATGTTCTGATCAAGGAGTTAATCGAAAGACCAAACCACCAGCGTACTCGCATACTCTTCGAGGAGGTCAAGTATTCAAGTGATAAGTTGAAGGATTTAGAGTTGTCGGATTGACAATTTGTTTATTTCTCTTAATGTAATTTTGTTGATAGATATCATCAGGCTTGTTGATGAATCCACCCTTTTGATGTATGATGTATGAATTCATTGTTGAACACCGTATGTATGTTTCTTCTTGAGTGGAATGAGTAGGTTATTCAGAAATTTTCCTCTGGCTGTTATTTGTACACGAGCACATAATCACGACACGTCTCTTCATATCACGATTTCTGATCTTCAGATTTTTGTGGTTAAGATTGGAATCAGAGTGTAGAGCACCTCGAAAGTGATAAACATGGCCTTTGCATTGCATGGCATATCATTTTGCATTTTTATTGCTTGCTTTTCAGGTACTCGTGGCAGGGTCTCTAACCTTTATTTGGTTCCAGGCATTATAGCTGATACCCACGTTCACCGATACGCAACTCGTAGGAATCAAGCAAGGATTATGGATCAAATGTAAAATGATTTGGCTGAGATGAGGGCACGCATGGACCAGTTCATGACTCTCATGACTGGTATGGCACAGACTCAAGAGAGATTGAGACTTCTGGTCGAGCGTCCAGAGGCCACACCAGGAGGTAATCAGAATGACAATTCACAAACACATGGCACTCCTCCTCCTGGTGGCAACCCTCCTCCTGTTGGTAATCTGGGTAATGGAAATGGCAGAAGTGTTGGTGGTGTTCAGGAAGATGTTCAGGAAGACCAATTCACCCTGCTGGATGCTGATATGGGTAATCCTGGTGACAGAAGGTATGATGAGCTGGATGAGAAGATCTGGGCTATAGAGTGCAAGAATTCTCTAGGCATTGATGTTACTAATCTGGGTCTGGTACCAGGAGTCAGAATTCCTCCAAAGTTCAAGCCGCCCACTTTTGACAAATATCATGGCAATACGTGTCCCCAGACACATATTCAGGCTTATTTTGGGAGGATCTCAGCTCACACTGATGATGAGAAGTTATGGATGCATTACTTTCAAGACAATTTGGTCGGAGCTTCATTAACTTGGTACATGAAATTGAACAGAGCTGCTGTGAGAAGCTGGAAGGACCTGGCAGAAGTATTTCTGAAGCAATACCAGTATAATATCGACATGGCTCCCAACCGTACTCAACTGCAAGGGTTGTCACAGAATGCTAAGGAAAGTTTTAAAGAATACGCTCAAAGGTGGAGAGAGATGGCTGCTCAGGTTCAACCCCCTTTGCTGGATAGAGAAATGGCAGACATGTTGTCGCGGCCGGCAAAAATTTTCGAGTCGCCATCATATTTTTTAAGGAAAATAATGATAAACCTAAAAAATCCTAATCCCAAGGACATAGATTCCTACGATTCGGGAGTCAGTTAAGTGAGGGGGAGGTGTTAGGCACCCCTCACTTCCATTGTACTCAATGGGATCCTCCTTAGATTTTAGGGTATGCTTGTTTGTTTGTCTAAATTCACTTATGTACAAAAGAGTCCTAAGTTTTTTATTAATTATACTCGCTAGGGTTTACAACCCTATGCCTACGTACCTTCAATTTTGAAGGATCAGAGTAACCGTAGTTCACCTCCCCTATTCCTACCCCCTAATCCTATTCCCATTCCTAATCCTAAACCCAATCCACTATTTATACTCTTGGATAAAGAGTTCTATCCCTTGATTTATTATTTATACTCCTAGATAAGGAGTTTTATCCCTTAATCTATTATTTATACTCCTAGATAAGGAGTTTTATCCCTTATCCATTATTTATACTCTCAGACGGAGAGTTTTATCCCTTGTCCATTATTTATACTCTCGGATGGAGAGTTCTATCCCTTATCCATTGTTTATACTCTCGGATGGAGAGTTTTATCCCTTAAATCCTGATCCCTTGGCCTATGTTTATACTCTTGGAACCTAAGAGTTTTATCCCAAAAATCCTAATCCCTCGACCTATGTTTATACTCTTAGAACCTAAGAGTTTTATCCCCATTTTTTAATTCCTTAAAAATCCTTTTTAATTCCTTATAATATCCCTTAATGTTTAGATTATAATTATTATAATTTTATTATAAATGCCTTATCCCAAAAAACTCCTTTAATTATCCATAAGAAAAACATCCAAAAGAAATATCCTTTATCCAATTAATTCTTAAATAAAATTATAACAATAACTTTTCCCAAATAAATCCCCATTTAAAAATCCAAGATTAAAACTAAAACCCAATACCAAAATAATGAACCCTTATTTCCAATATAATAAACCCATATTTTTAAATCCCAAAAAATTGTATATACATTATAAATCCACATTTTTAAATCCCAAAGTAAATGAATCCATAACTTAAAAAAAATAAACCCAGGAGCAAACCCATATTTACAAAATTTCATGACAATCCCAAAACTATCCTAAAAATTATCCCTAAAACTATCCCAAAAGTATCCCAAAGAATTAACCCTAAAAATTAACTATCCTAAAAATTAACTATCCTAAAAATTATCCCTAAAACTATCCCAAAAGTATCCCAAAGAATTAACCCTATTTTCCAATTTAATTAATGAAATTCTGGCACAGATATCAGATGTCCTACACAGATGTTGAGACACTGATATCCAACACAATGAACAAGATAACAATAATAACAGTGCAGAAAGTAAAGAACACAGTGATATGTTTACCCAGTTCGGATCAACAATCCTACTCTGGGGGCTACCAAACCAGGGACGAAACCAATATACGATAGTATCAATTCACAAATCATACAATAACCAAACCCTGTTATAATCTGCTCACTTAATCACTACCCTTCCTATGACTTCTACCTAAGACTCACCTAGGTATGAGGCCCTCCTCAAATCCCTCTACAACCACAACTCGTGATTGGTTCCTTTCAACACAAGTAACAAAACGAAAGTCACACTTTCAAAACACACAATTCTCAATACTTCAAAGCTTATGAGAATTGACACACAAGAAACTCAATGCTTAAAAGCTTATGAGTAACTGACAGAACTTACAACACAAAAACCAGTCCTTATACTGTTATCAGAATGATACCAGTTAGGCTCACAAAATACACTCGAAAACCCTAACAGAAACACACGTAAGTTCCACACCTAAACTAGGTTTACACCAGTAAATATATAGCAATAAATCTGGACTGGATTGGGCTTCAAAAACGCAGCAAAGAGACTGCTCACAAATTTGCAAAATAAACTCCAACAAAATAGGTCTTCAATCTAAAGTTTCCTAATATGTCTCCATAATTAGAAAGCGCTGAAAATCCGAAAACCAACACAAAAACACAATCCAAAAATACTTTGGATGCCACATAGGATAACCAAATATTCACAGAATATTCAGTAACAATTAACAGCAACAGAATCTCCTTTTAAACTGAATTCAGACGCGATGTCCTATGAGTCAGTATGGGACATCTTCATTCGACATGTTGAATGCAGCAAATTAGAACATCTTGTTACAACACCTTGCTGCTAGAATAGTTTTAGCAAAATAAATGCCAACCACAAAATCAACGAAATAACAATCTCCCCCTTTGGCTTATTTTGGCTAAAACTACACACCAAATAAATCTTGCAAAGAAGTACAAGCAGAAAAAAAAATCCATATCAGAGACAGCAGCGAAATACCAACACACAACAAAACAGCCGCAAAAAAAAATCCAGTAAAGCATCAAAAAAACGCCCTTTCAACTGCAGCAACACAAAACTCCCCCTCAACTGCAACAACACAAACATTCCACATTCTCCCCCTCAGCTGCAGCACCAGCACAAGCACAACACACACTCAGCTGCAGCACCAACACAATCACAACACACACAAGCACACTACTCCCCCTTTTTAGCCAGAAATATGACAAAGGCAAGTAGAACAGTTATTAAAATTTGAGAAATGGCCAAGTCATAGACCAGAATAAACAGCATCAGAGAGTAGATGCACACCACATCCCATGACCAAGTGTCATGCACAACCTTCAGCATCTTCCCTTTCATAACCTCAGGCACACACTGCACTACCAGAACCTCCTTTAATCTTTTCAATCTGGCAGCCAGAAGGACCATTAATTGCTATAGTTCTTCATGAATGCAAACCCCACGTCTGCTCCTCAGGTTTTCAAACTGAACTGCATCCAGAGCTTTGGTGAATATTTCAGCAAGCTGATTTTCGGTGCTCACATGCTCAAGAGTTATGACTTTGTCCTCCATGAGTTCTCTGATGAAGTGATGCCTGATATCAATGTGCTTAGTCCTGCTATGTTGAATAGGATTTTTAGAAATATTAATAGCACTCAGGTTGTCACAAAATAATCTCATGACATCTTGTGTGACATTATACTCAGATAGCATTTGCTTCATCCACACCAGTTGAGCACAACTTCTTCCAGCTGCTATGTACTCAGCTTCAGCAGTAGAAAGAGATACAGAATTTTGCTTCTTACTAAACCATTAAATAAGATTATTTCCCAAAAAGAAACAACCTCCAGAGGTGCTCTTCCTATCATCAGCACTTCCAGCCCAATCAGCATCACAGTATCAGACTAAAATGGAACTTGAGTCATGGGAGTACAACAACCCATAATCACATGTACCACTCACATACTTAAGAATTATCTTAACTTGATTGATGTGACTGACCTTGGGTTCTGCTTGGTATCTTGCACACTCGCCAACAACAAAGGTTATGTCTGGCCTACTTGCTGTAAGTTACAACAAACTTCCAATCATGCTTCTGTATAAACTTTGTTCAACATTCACTCCCTTTTCATCTTTGGATAACTTCAAGTGAGTAGGAGCAGGAGTTCTCTTATGCTTGGCATTATCCAGTCCAAACTTCTTCACAATATTCCTCGCATATTTGCTCTGACAAATAAAAATGGAGCCTTCCATCTTCTTGACTTGTAATCCAAGGAAGTAAGTCAATTCACCTACCAAGCTCATCTCAAATTCAGACTGCATTTGGTTGACAAAATGTTGGACCATTTCATCCGACATCCCACCAATCACAATATCATCTACATAAATCTGAGCAATCATTAGTTTCCCATCCTTCTCCTTGACAAAAAGTGTTTTATCAATACCACCCTTCCTGTATCCACGATTGACTAAGAACTTTCGTACTAAGCTCGTGGAGCTTGTTTCAACCCATACAAAGCCTTCTTTAGCTTGAAAACATGATCAGGAAAATTTGGATCCACAAACCCTTTAGGCTTCTCAACATAAACTTCCTCATTAAGATAGCCATTCAGAAAGGCACTTTTGACATCCATTTGAAACAATCTGAATTTCAACAAATATGCCACTCCTAGCAGCAATCTGATGGATTCCAATCGAGCCACAGGAGCAAATGTTTCATCGAAGTCTACTCCTTCAATCTGTGTGTATCCTTGAGCAACTAATCTGGCGTTGTTCCTGGTAACAACTCCTTGTTCATCAGACTTATTCTTATAAACCCATTTTGTTCCAATCACATTTGTTCCTGCTGGTCGTGGTACCAGTTCCCAGACTTCATTCCTCTTGAATTGACAAAGCTCATTCTGCATAGCACTTATCCAGAACTCATCTGTCAATGCCTCTTTGACATTCTTTGGTTCAAGCTTTGAAACAAAGCATGCATTTGACACAGCCTCTCTCGTTCTGGTTCTTACACCTTCATTTAGATTTCCAGTAATCAATTCCTTAGGGTGATCCTTCTGAATCCTTATAGAGGGTCCCCTGTTAGCATCCTCTACCTCTTCATTCTCAGGTCTAGTGTCGGTTTCTTGAGAATTATCTTCTACAGACTCAATGTCTTGTGAGATTTCATTGTTCATGGGAAGGCATGCTCCAACATCATCTGGGACATCTTCGTCTTTCTCAGAGTCATCAACCACCACATTTATGGATTCCATCATCACCTTAGTTCTGGAATTAAATACCCTATATGCTTTACTGTTTGTAGAGTATCCCAAAAATATCCCTTCCTCGCTCTTAGGATCCATCTTTCGCCTCTGCTCACGATCCGCCAAGATATAACACTTACTCCTAACCACATGGAATTACTTCACATTTGGCTTTCTACCTTTCCATTGCTCATAAAGAGTGACAGAAGTACCTGATCTGATAGTCACCCTATTGTGTATATAGCAAGCGGTATTCATGGCTTCAGCCCAAAAATGATATGGAAGCTTTTTGGCATGAATCATGACCCTTGCACACTCTTGTATAGTCCTATTCTTGCGTTCCACCACACCATTCTGCTGAGGAGTGATCGGAGATGAGAATTCATGAGTGATTCCTTTAGATAAGCAAAACTCTTCAAACCTGCTATTTTCGAATTCTTTCCCATGGCCACTTCTGATTTGAACAACACCACAATCCTTTTCCCATTGAATCCTTTGACACAACTCTTTGAAGGCTGCAAATACTTCAGTCTTTTCTCTGATAAAGCTTATCCAGGTGAATCTGGAGTAATCATCAACAACATAGGCATACTTTTTCCCACCAAGACTTTCAACCTGCATAGGTCCCATTAAGTCCATGTGAAGCAGTTCCAGAGCTCTAGAAGTTGTGGTAAGATGTTGAAGCCTCTTGTGTGACACCCTTGTTTGCTTCCCAACTTGACATTCACCACATATTCTATCCTCATCAATCTTCAGCTTGGGAATACCTCTAACAGCTTCACTTGACATAACTTCCTTCATCCCTTTCAAGTGTAAGTGACCCAATTTCTGATGCCACTGTTTGGTTTCATCTTCCTTTGACATCAAACAGGTAGACAAACTTTCCGATTCTTGAGGATTCCACAGATAGCAGTTATCCTTAGACCTGGTTCCCTTCATAACAACTTCATCTTTCTCATTGGTTACTAGACATTCAGATTTTGTGAAATTTACTTTGAGTCCTACATCACACAGTTGGCTTATACTGATCAAATTTACGGTCAGCCCTTTGACAAGTAGAACACGATCCAGATTTGGTTGTCCTGTGTAGTCCAGCTTTCCAACACCTTTTATTTCACCTTTTGATCCATCCCCAAAAGTGACATAATTGGTGGAGTGAGGCTTGATATCTGACAAGAATTTCTTCACACCAGTCATGTGTCTTGAACAACTACTATCAAAGTACCAATCTTCCCTTGCAGATGCTCTAAGAGAGGTATGTGCTATGAGACCGGCCATAATATTTCTAGGAGTCCATCTTCTCTTCACTTTAGCCCAACTCTGTCCTTTATTTTGTTGATGAGCAGTTTTGGGATAGCCATGCAACTTGTAGCAAAAGGACTTTAAGTGACCAATCTTTCCACAGTAATGGCATCTCCATGGTTTATACTTTGAACTACAAACTCTTTTCTGATGCTTCATCTGATGCTGAAACATGTGATTTGACATCCCCTCTTCTTGCTTTATTTTCTGAGGGACAAACTTTAATACAGGCTTCTTGTAGGTCTCTGCTTGATTGTTAAAACCAAGGCCTTGCACATTTCCAACATCTTTCCCAGTCTGAAGAATCTCATCCAACTGCGTGGTACCATTGTTCAACATTCTTATAGATTTGGTCATATTGTCATGTTTTGACTTTTGCCATACAACCCCCTCTTTCAGATCAGCAATGATTGATAGATGTTCTTCCTTCTCAGCTTCTAGTTGAGCTATCAGAACCTTCTGTTCTAATATTATCTGGAACCTTTCTTCATTCTTGATACACAACTCTGAGAACCCGGTGAAGACTTCTTCCTTAGTGAGTTCTCCAATATAAGATTCTTTGTCAGAGTCAGACTCACAAGTAGTTTCTCCATCAGCCTTACATATCCCGGTCAAGGCTGTCACCAATTTTGTTGATTCTTCTTCAAGATCACTCTAAGACTCTCCTTCTAACCAAGACACAGATAAGCCCTTCTTCTGCCTTTTGAGATACGTGGGACACTCAGTCTTTATGTGCCCATATCCCTCACATTCAAAACACTGAACTCTCTTCCCTTGATTAGAGTCTTCTTCAGTTCTGGACCTTCTGCCTCCATCCTGGTTTTTACTGATGTCGAGTGACTTGTTATGAGCATTTGCTCTCGACTTCCAGTCAATCCTTTTCAACACTTTGTTAAATTGTTTTCCGAGCAATACCAGATCTTTAGACACCCCTTCATCTCTGACCAGGTCACCTTCATCTTCTGAGTCACCAGCATTTGACACAAAAGCTATGCTCTTCTTCTTTTCAGACTTTTCACTGATCCCTAACTCAAATGTTTGAAGAGATCCAATAAGTTCATCCACTTTCATCTTGTCTATATCCTGAGCTTCCTCTATAGCAGTCACTTTCATGTCAAATCTCTTAGGTAGAGATCTGAGGATTTTTCTGACCAGTTTGCTGTCAGACATCTTTTCACCTAGGGCACTTGAGGCATTAGCTATCTCAATAATGTTCATGTGAAAATCATGAATGCTCTCATCCTCCTTCATCTTCAAACTCTCAAACTTGCTAGTGAGAAGCTGAAGTTTTGACATCTTCACCTTTGAAGTCCCTTCATAAGCAACCTTCAAGACCTCCCATGCCTCTTTTGCAATGGTGCAATGTTCAATCAGCCTGAAGATATTCTTATTGACACCATTAAACAATGCATTCATGGCTTTGGAATTTCCCACGGACCCTTTGTAGTCTGCATCATCCCAGTCTTCCTCTTCCTTCACCACATCAGTAGGGGTACCTTTTCCATCTTTAACATTTGGGGGTTCCCATCCTTTTATAACAGCTTTCCATGCTTGATCATCCATGGATTTTATGAATGCTATCATTCTTGGTTTCCAATAGTCATAGTTGGAACCATCAAGCAGAGGCGGTTTGTTAAGAAATCCTCCATCCTTGTCCATTGTACCAGAAAGTACCTTCCCTGAATCTCACCTAGAACCAAACAAGGGTGCAAGCTCTTGATGCCAATTTAAATTCTGTCACAGATATCAGATGTCCTACACAGATGTTGAGACACTGATATCCAACACAATGAACAAGATAACAATAATAAGAGTGCAGAAAGTAAAGAACACAGTGATATGTTTACCCAGTTCGGATCAACAATCCTACTCTGGGGGCTACCAAGCCAGGGACGAAACCAATATACGATAGTATCAATTCACAGATCATACAATAACCAAACCCTATTATAATCTGCTCACTTAATCACTACCCTTCCTATGACTTCTACCTAAGACTCACCTAGGTATGAGGCCCTCCTCAAATCCCTCTACAACCACAACCCGTGATTGGTTCCTTTCAACACAAGTAACAAAACGAAAGTCACACTTTCAAAACACACAATTCTCAATACTTCAAAGCTTATGAGAATTGACACACAAGAAACTCAATGCTTAAAAGCTTATGAGTAACTGACAGAACTTACAACACAAAAACTAGTCCTTATACTGTTATCAGAATGATACCAGTTAGGCTCACAAAATACACTCGAAAATCCTAACAGAAACACACGTAAGTTCCACACCTAAACTAGGTTTACACCAGTCAATATATTGCAATAAATCTGGACTGGATTGGGCTTCAAAATGCAGCAAAGAGACTGCTCACAAATCTGCAAAATAAACTCCAACAAAATAGGTCTTCAATCTAAAGTTTCCTAATATGTCTCCATAATTAGAAAGCGCTGAAAATCCAAAAACCAACACAAAAACACAATCCAAAAATACTTTGGATGCCACATAGGATAACCAAATATTCACAGAATATTCAGTAACTATTAACAGCAACATAATCTCCTTTTAAACTGAATTCAGACGCGATGTCCTATGAGTCAGTATGGGATATCTTCATTCGACATGTTGAATGCAGCAAATTAGAACATTTTGTTACAACACCTTGCTGCTAGAATAGTTTTAGCAAAATAAATGCCAACCACAAAATCAACGAAATAACAATTAATATCACAAAATTATCCCTAAAATTATCCCAAAAAAATTAACTCCAATCTCCCTAATTGATTATTATTTCCTAATTAAAACTTAAAACCAAATAAAATAATTAAGTTAAGGAATTAATTTAATTATAACAAAAACCTAAATTAAAGAATTAAAACCTAAATAGATAATTAAGTTAAGGAATTAACTTAATTATAACAAAAACCTAAATTATAGAATTAAAACCTAAATAGATAATTAAGTTAAGGAATTAAATTAATTATAACCAAAACCTAAATTAAAAATTTAAAACCTAATGAAATAATTAAGTTAAAGAATTAACTTAATTATAACAAAAACCTAAATTAAAAATTTAAAACCTAATTAAAAAATTAAGTTAAGCAATTAACTTAATTATAACAAACCTAAATTAAAAATTTAAAACGTAATTAAAAAATTAAGTTAAGCAATTAACTTAATTATAACAAACCTAAATTAAAAATTTAAAACCTAAATAAATGATTAAGTTAAGGAATTAACTTAATTATAACAAAAACCTAAATAAATGATTAAGTTAAGGAATTAACTTAGTTATAACAAAAACCTAAATTAAAAATTTAAAACCTAATTAAAAAATTAAGTTAATTAATTAACTTAATTATAACAAACCTAAATTAAAAATTTAAAACCGAATTACATAATTAAACCGAGTCATCAATTTAATTATAAAAAAACCTAAATAAAGTATCTAGAAAATAATATAACAATTTTAAAGTCCCTAATTATATTCTTCCATAATAATAAACCATAATCCCCTAATTAATCCCTTAATCCCCAATTAATAATTAAATTAAGGATTTAATTTAATTAAATTAATTAAAATCCCAATGGTTCAATATGAACCCTAACCCTATTCCCCCAAGAACCCTAACCCTCTAGCACGAACTAAGAACCTAGCCCTAACTTTTCCAGAAAATATCCCTAAAAACCTAATCAATCAATAGCAACACACAACAATTAAAAATAAGCTAAGTCTTTGAGTTACCTCCCCTTGTCATGACCAATTTAAGCTGCTTCATCCCTTATTTTCTTTCCTTTGCCTTTGTGTGTTTTTTTTCCTTTCTTTTTCCTTTTTCCCTTCTTTCCCTTCTTTTGCCTTTTCCCATTCTTTTGCCTTTTCCCCTTCTTTGTATATTCCTTTTTCTCTTGGTGGTGACTTCTTTGTATCCTGTTTCTCTTTTGGTGTGAGATCTACTTTTCTTTTCCTTTTTTCCTTTTGACTCAGAGGGATATTGAAGGTTTAGGGTTGTTGAACGTTTAGGGTTTTCCTTTTTTGCCTTCGAGGGATGTTGAAGGTTTAGGGTTTTATTGGTGTTGTCTTAGATATGTTGAAGGTTGAGGGTTTTATTGTTGTTGAGGGTTTTATTGTTGTTGTTCTTCGATATGTGAAGAACAACAACTTTTTATCGTATGGTTCGTAAAATTGCCCCCCCCCCCCCCCCCCCAAAAGTGTGTAAATGTGTCCTATTTATAGATGACAATTATGGTTAAAAAAAAATCAAGTTGATCTATCAACATAATCAAAAGCCCAGAAATAAATTTTTATTTTGTGATTTATTTTTATCAATCATATTGATTCTAAAAAATATTATCCAAAAAGTAAAAAGAACAAAATCTTTTCTAATATTTTATATTTTATGAATTTTTGGATATTTTTATGAATAAGATGGAAAAAAGTGAAAAATTAATATTTTAAAAAAAATACCTATTTAAAAATACGAAAATTAATAATAAAAAATGAAAAAAAACAATTTTTGTGATTTTTTAAAATTTGAAAATAAGTAGAATAGTTAAAAACAAATAACAGAGAAAAAACACAAAAAGTAAAAAATGTGGGATTCGAACTCATGATCTTCCTCCCTTGTAACTCCTAATTTACCTTTTTCTACCACCTATGTCATTCCATTTATTTGAAATAGAATAGTATTAGCAAATATCTAATAATAATAATAATAATAATAATAATAATAATAATAATAATAATAATAATAATAAATCTAAAAAGCCCAAATAAAAATAAAATCCTAATTAATTCTACAATAATAAAAAACTAAAATAATAAATTCTAAAATGAATTCCATAATAAATTTAAAAGAAAACTTTACTTCCTAGTATTTTAAAATAATTGAACAAAATTCTAGATCTTATCTAATAAAATTAAACTTCAAACTTTTTAAATCCTACCTAAATATAAAAAGTCCCTTAGATAGACCCAAACCCCAACATAGGCCTAAAAACCCCAAAGCCCATTGACATTTAAATGACACCCCCTAATAGCAAAAAAAAAATAGTAAAAAAAATAATAAAAAAACACTGGTCAAAATTTAGGGTACTACACATGTTCATGGGCACCTTGCAAGGAGCATTTTTTGAAAGATTGGCTGCTTGTCCATCGACCGGATTTTCTGATATCGTGATTGCTGGAGAAAGGATCGAGAGTCTGTTGAAACTTGGGAAGATTCAAGATGTAAGTGGGGCTGGCTCTTCTGGAAAAAAGAAATCCTTTGCTAATGGTCAGAAAAGAAGAGAAGGTGATACAAATGCTGTGTATAGAGGACGGGGAAGAGGACGTTCTCAGGCTTATCACCAAGTAGGTGCAGTGACAATCCCAACACCGTTTGTTCAGCAACAATAGCCACAACAGCAGGCTCAGCAACAACAGCAGCAACGTCCTTTCCAGCAAAGGTCTAGGCAGAGGGATCGTAAGATCGACCCTCTCCCTATGACCTATTCAGCATTGTTACCTCGGTTACTCCAATTGAAGTTGGTTGAGCTTTGTACTATGAGACCTCCTGCTGCTGGCAACTTGCCACCTAATTTTGATGTTAACGCTCGCTGTGATTTCCACTCAGGTGCTCAGGGGCATACCACTGAAAAGTGTTGGGCATTTTAGAATAAGGTGCAAGACTTGATCGATGCTAAAGCAATCAATTTCTCTCTGCCTCCTAATGTAATCCAGAACCCCATGCCTAACCATGGTGTGGCAGATGTGCACGCTATGGAGGAAGGAAAGAGATTGAACTTGGTGGCATATATCAATCAGCTGAAGACCTCATTGTAGGTTGTGAAGGATCGACTGTTGAAGGGACAGGTGTTCCCGGGTTGTGACCAAGATTGTTCTGAGTGTATGGGCCAAGAGAATGGCTGTGATAAGTTGAGAGTTGGTTTGCAGAGTCTGATTAATGAGGGTCGTCTACAGTTTGACCGAGCTGTGAAAGATATTGATGAGGTGTCAACTGTGACAATTAATTATACTCCCGCTGAAATTCAGGTGCCTGCAAGTACAACTCCTGTAGCAAGTGTTGTGCCGGAAAGATCCAGTCCTGTCACCATCACGGTGCCAGGACCAGTTCCGTTTACATCTACGAAAGCAATCCCATGGCACTATGGGGCAGACGTGTACTATGAAGGGAAAAAGCAGGAAGTCGGGACATCAGCCAGTTCAAATATTGACACACAAGAAACTCAATGCTTAAAAGCTTATGAGTAACTGACAGAACTTACAACACAAAAACCAGTCCTTATACTGTTATCAGAATGATACCAGTTAGGCTCACAAAATACACTCGAAAACCCTAACAGAAACACACGTAAGTTCCACACCTAAACTAGGTTTACACCAGTAAATATATAGCAATAAATCTGGACTGGATTGGGCTTCAAAAACGCAGCAAAGAGACTGCTCACAAATTTGCAAAATAAACTCCAACAAAATAGGTCTTCAATCTAAAGTTTCCTAATATGTCTCCATAATTAGAAAGCGCTGAAAATCCGAAAACCAACACAAAAACACAATCCAAAAATACTTTGGATGCCACATAGGATAACCAAATATTCACAGAATATTCAGTAACAATTAACAGCAACAGAATCTCCTTTTAAACTGAATTCAGACGCGATGTCCTATGAGTCAGTATGGGACATCTTCATTCGACATGTTGAATGCAGCAAATTAGAACATCTTGTTACAACACCTTGCTGCTAGAATAGTTTTAGCAAAATAAATGCCAACCACAAAATCAACGAAATAACAATCTCCCCCTTTGGCTTATTTTGGCTAAAACTACACACCAAATAAATCTTGCAAAGAAGTACAAGCAGAAAAAAAATCCATATCAGAGACAGCAGTGAAATACCAACACACAACAAAACAGCCGCAAAAAAAAATCCAGTAAAGCATCGAAAAAACGCCCTTTCAACTGCAGCAACACAAAACTCCCCCTCAACTGCAACAACACAAACATTCCACATTCTCCCCCTCAGCTGCAGCACCAGCACAAGCACAACACACACTCAGCTGCAGCACCAACACAATCACAACACACACAAGCACACTACTCCCCCTTTTTAGCCAGAAATATGACAAAGGCAAGTAGAACAGTTATTAAAATTTGAGAAATGGCCAAGTCATAGACCAGAATAAACAGCATCAGAGAGTAGATGCACACCACATCCCATGACCAAGTGTCATGCACAACCTTCAGCATCTTCCCTTTCATAACCTCAGGCACACACTGCACTACCAGAACCTCCTTTAATCTTTTCAATCTGGCAGCCAGAAGGACCATTAATTACTATAGTTCTTCATGAATGCAAACCCCAAGTCTGCTCCTCAGGTTTTCAAACTGAACTGCATCCAGAGCTTTGGTGAATATTTCAGCAAGCTGATTTTCGGTGCTCACATGCTCAAGAGTTATGACTTTGTCCTCCATGAGTTCTCTGATGAAGTGATGCCTGATATCAATGTGCTTAGTCCTGCTATGTTGAATAGGATTTTTAGAAATATTAATAGCACTCAGGTTGTCACAAAATAATCTCATGACATCTTGTGTGACATTATACTCAGATAGCATTTGCTTCATCCACACCAGTTGAGCACAACTTCTTCCAGCTGCTATGTACTCAGCTTCAGCAGTAGAAAAAGATACAGAATTTTGCTTCTTACTAAACCATGAAATAAGATTATTTCCCAAAAAGAAACAACCTCCAGAGGTGCTCTTCCTATCATCAGCACTTCCAGCCCAATCAGCATCACAGTATCCGACTAAAATGGAACTTGAGTCATGGGAGTACAACAACCCATAATCACATGTACCACTCACATACTTAAGAATTATCTTAACTTGATTGATGTGACTGACCTTGGGTTCTGCTTGGTATCTTGCACACTCGCCAACAACAAAGGTTATGTCTGGCCTACTTGTTGTAAGTTACAACAAACTTCCAATCATGCTTCTGTATAAACTTTGTTCAACATTCACTCCCTTTTCATCTTTGGATAACTTCAAGTGAGTAGGAGCAGGAGTTCTCTTATGCTTGGCATTATCCAGTCCAAACTTCTTCACAATATTCCTCGCATATTTGCTCTGACAAATAAAAATGGAGCCTTCCATCTTCTTGACTTGTAATCCAAGGAAGTAAGTCAATTCACCTACCAAGCTCATCTCAAATTCAGACTGCATTTGGTTGACAAAATGTTGGACCATTTCATCCGACATCCCACCAATCACAATATCATCTACATAAATCTGAGCAATCATTAGTTTCCCATCCTTCTCCTTGACAAAAAGTGTTTTATCAATACCACCCTTCCTGTATCCACGGTTGACTAAGAACTTTCGTACTAAGCTCGTGGAGCTTGTTTCAACCCATACAAAGCCTTCTTTAGCTTGAAAACATGATCAGGAAAATTTGGATCCACAAACCCTTTAGGCTGCTCAACATAAACTTCCTCATTAAGATAGCCATTCAGAAAGGCA
Organism: Lathyrus tuberosus; assembly: GCA_022829125.1. Classification (NCBI taxonomy): domain Eukaryota; kingdom Viridiplantae; phylum Streptophyta; class Magnoliopsida; order Fabales; family Fabaceae; genus Lathyrus; species Lathyrus tuberosus. The sequence continues at coordinate 19,712,678 of JALAZF010000056.1, read as the reverse complement.
CTTTTGACATCCATTTGAAACAATCTGAATTTCAACAAATATGCCACTCCTAGCAGCAATCTGATGGACTCCAATCGAGCCACAGGAGCAAATGTTTCATCGAAGTCTACTCCTTCAATCTGTGTGTATCCTTGAGCAACTAATCTGGCTTTGTTCCTGGTAACAACTCCTTGTTCATCAGACTTATTCTTATAAACCCATTTTGTTCCAATCACATTTGTTCCTGCTGGTCGTGGTACCAGTTCCCAGACTTCATTCCTCTTGAATTGACAAAGCTCATTCTGCATAGCACTTATCCAGAACTCATCTGTCAATGCCTCTTTGACATTCTTTGGTTCAAGCTTTGAAACAAAGCATGCATTTGACACAGCCTCCCTCGTTCTGGTTCTTACACCTTCATTTAGATTTCCAATAATCAATTCCTTAGGGTGATCCTTCTGAATCCTTATAGAGGGTCCCCTGTTAGCATTCTCTACCTCTTCATTCTCAGGTCTAGTGTCGGTTTCTTGAGAATTATCTTCTACAGACTCAATGTCTTGTGAGATTTCATTGTTCATGGGAAGGCATGCTCCAACATCATCTGGGACATCTTCGTCTTTCTCAGAGTCATCAACCACCACATTTATGGATTCCATCATCACCTTAGTTCTGGAATTAAATACCCTATATGCTTTACTGTTTGTAGAGTATCCCAAAAATATCCCTTCCTCGCTCTTAGGATCCATCTTTCGCCTCTGCTCACGATCCGCCAAGATATAACACTTACTCCTAAACACATGGAATTACTTCACATTTGGCTTTCTACCTTTCCATTGCTCATAAAGAGTGACAGAAGTACCTGATCTGATAGTCACCCTATTATGTATATAGCAAGCGGTATTCATGGCTTCAGCCCAAAAATGATATGGAAGCTTTTTGGCATGAATCATGACCCTTGCACACTCTTGTATAGTCCTATTCTTGCGTTCCACCACACCATTCTGCTGAGGAGTGATCGGAGATGAGAATTCATGAGTGATTCCTTTAGATAAGAAAAACTCTTCAAACATGCTATTTTCGAATTCTTTCCCATGGCCACTTCTGATTCGAACAACACCACAATCCTTTTCCCATTGAATCCTTTGACACAACTCTTTGAAGGCTGCAAATACTTCAATCTTTTCTCTGATAAAGCTTATCCAGGTGAATCTGGAGTAATCATCAACAACATAGGCATACTTTTTCCCACCAAGACTTTCAACCCGCATAGGTCCCATTAAGTCCACGTGAAGCAGTTCCAGAGCTCTAGAAGTTGTGGTAAGATGTTGAAGCCTCTTGTGTGACACCCTTGTTTGCTTCCCAACTTGACATTCACCACATATTCTATCCTCATCAATCTTCAGCTTGGGAATACCTCTAACAGCTTCACTTGACATAACTTCCTTCATCCCTTTCAAGTGTAAGTGACCCAATTTCTGATGCCACTGTTTGGTTTCATCTTCCTTTGACATCAAACAGGTAGACAAACTTTCCGATTCTTGAGGATTCCACAGATAGCAGTTATCCTTAGACCTGGTTCCCTTCATAACAACTTCATCTTTCTCATTGGTTACTAGACATTCAGATTTTGTGAAATTTACTTTGAGTCCTACATCACACAGTTGGCTTATACTGATCAAATTTACGGTCAGCCCTTTGACAAGTAGAACACGATCCAGATTTGGTTGTCCTGTGTAGTCCAGCTTTCCAACACCTTTTATTTCACCTTTTGATCCATCCCCAAAAGTGACATAATTGGTGGAGTGAGGCTTGATATCTGACAAGAATTTCTTCACACCAGTCATGTGTCTTGAACAACCACTATCAAAGTACCAATCTTCCCTTGCAGATGCTCTAAGAGAGGTATGTGCTATGAGACCGGCCATAATATTTCTAGGAGTCCATCTTCTCTTCACTTTAGCCCAACTCTGTCCTTTATTTTGTTGATGAGCAGTTTTGGGATAGCCATGCAACTTGTAGCAAAAGGACTTTAAGTGACCAATCTTTCCACAGTAATGGCATCTCCATGGTTTATACTTTGAACTACAAACTCTTTTCTGATGCTTCATCTGATGCTGAAACATGTGATTTGACATCCCCTCTTCTTGCTTTATTTTCTGAGGGACAAACTTTAATACAGGCTTCTTGTAGGTCTCTGCTTGATTGTTAAAACCAAGGCCTTGCACATTTCCAGCATCTTTCCCAGTCTGAAGAATCTCATCCAACTGCGTGGTACCATTGTTCAACATTCTTATAGATTTGGTCATATTGTCATGTTTTGACTTTTGCCATACAACCTCCTCTTTCAGATCAGCAATGATTGATAGATGTTCTTCCTTCTCAGCTTCTAGTTGAGCTATCAGAACCTTCTGTTCTAATATTATCTGGAACCTTTCTTCATTCTTGATACACAACTCTGAGAACCCGGTGAAGACTTCTTCCTTAGTGAGTTCTCCAATATAAGATTCTTTGTCAGAGTCAGACTCACAAGTAGTTTCTCCATCAGCCTTACATATCCCGGTCAAGGCTGTCACCAATTTTGTTGATTCTTCTTCAAGATCACTCTAAGACTCTCCTTCTAACCAAGACACAGATAAGCCCTTCTTCTGCCTTTTGAGATACGTGGGACACTCAGTCTTTATGTGCCCATATCCCTCACATTCAAAACACTGAACTCTCTTCCCTTGATTGGAGTCTTCTTCAGTTCTGGACCTTCTGCCTCCATCCTGGTTTTTACTGATGTCGAGTGACTTGTTATGAGCATTTGCTCTCGACTTCCAGTCAATCCTTTTCAACACTTTGTTAAATTGTTTTCCGAGCAATACCAGATCTTTAGACACCCCTTCATCTCTGACCAGGTCACCTTCATCTTCTGAGTCACCAGCATTTGACACAAAAGCTATGCTCTTCTTCTTTTCAGACTTTTCACTGATCCCTAACTCAAATGTTTGAAGAGATCCAATAAGTTCATCCACTTTCATCTTGTCTATATCCTGAGCTTCCTCTATAGCAGTCACTTTCATGTCAAATCTCTTAGGTAGAGATCTGAGGATTTTTCTGACCAGTTTGTTGTCAGACATCTTTTCACCTAGGGCACTTGAGGCATTAGCTATCTCAATAATGTTCATGTGAAAATCATGAATGCTCTCATCCTCCTTCATCTTCAAACTCTCAAACTTGCTAGTGAGAAGCTGAAGTTTTGACATCTTCACCTTTGAAGTCCCTTCATAAGCAACCTTCAAGACCTCCCATGCCTCTTTTGCAATGGTGCAATGTTCAATCAGCCTGAAGATATTCTTATTGACACCATTAAACAATGCATTCATGGCTTTGGAATTTCCCACGGACCCTTTGTAGTCTGCATCATCCCAGTCTTCCTCTTCCTTCACCACATCAGTAGGGGTACCTTTTCCATCTTTAACATTTGGGGGTTCCCATCCTTTTATAACAGCTTTCCATGCTTGATCATCCATGGATTTTATGAATGCTATCATTCTTGGTTTCCAATAGTCATAGTTGGAACCATCAAGCAGAGGCGGTTTGTTAAGAAATCCTCCATCCTTGTCCATTGTACCAGAAAGTACCTTCCCTGAATCTCACCTAGAACCAAACAAGGGTGCAAGCTCTTGATGCCAATTTAAATTCTGTCACAGATATCAGATGTCCTACACAGATGTTGAGACACTGATATCCAACACAATGAACAAGATAACAATAATAAGAGTGCAGAAAGTAAAGAACACAGTGATATGTTTACTCAGTTCGGATCAACAATCCTACTCTGGGGGCTACCAAGCCAGGGACGAAACCAATATACGATAGTATCAATTCACAGATCATACAATAACCAAACCCTATTATAATCTGCTCACTTAATCACTACCCTTCCTATGACTTCTACCTAAGACTCACCTAGGTATGAGGCCCTCCTCAAATCCCTCTACAACCACAACCCGTGATTGGTTCCTTTCAACACAAGTAACAAAACGAAAGTCACACTTTCAAAACACACAATTCTCAATACTTCAAAGCTTATGAGAATTGACACACAAGAAACTCAATGCTTAAAAGCTTATGAGTAACTGACAGAACTTACAACACAAAAACTAGTCCTTATACTGTTATCAGAATGATACCAGTTAGGCTCACAAAATACACTCGAAAATCCTAACAGAAACACACGTAAGTTCCACACCTAAACTAGGTTTACACCAGTCAATATATTGCAATAAATCTGGACTGGATTGGGCTTCAAAAATGCAGCAAAGAGACTGCTCACAAATCTGCAAAATAAACTCCAACAAAATAGGTCTTCAATCTAAAGTTTCCTAATATGTCTCCATAATTAGAAAGCGCTGAAAATCCAAAAACCAACACAAAAACACAATCCAAAAATACTTTGGATGCCACATAGGATAACCAAATATTCACAGAATATTCAGTAACTATTAACAGCAACATAATCTCCTTTTAAACTGAATTCAGACGCGATGTCCTATGAGTCAGTATGGGATATCTTCATTCGACATGTTGAATGCAGCAAATTAGAACATTTTGTTACAACACCTTGCTGCTAGAATAGTTTTAGCAAAATAAATGCCAACCACAAAATCAACGAAATAACAATTAATATCACAAAATTATCCCTAAAATTATCCCAAAAAAATTAACTCCAATCTCCCTAATTGATTATTATTTCCTAATTAAAACTTAAAACCAAATAAAATAATTAAGTTAAGGAATTAATTTAATTATAACAAAAACCTAAATTAAAGAATTAAAACCTAAATAGATAATTAAGTTAAGGAATTAACTTAATTATAACAAAAACCTAAATTATAGAATTAAAACCTAAATAGATAATTAAGTTAAGGAATTAAATTAATTATAACCAAAACCTAAATTAAAAATTTAAAACCTAATGAAATAATTAAGTTAAAGAATTAACTTAATTATAACAAAAACTTAAATTAAAAATTTAAAACCTAATTAAAAAATTAAGTTAAGCAATTAACTTAATTATAACAAACCTAAATTAAAAATTTAAAACGTAATTAAAAAATTAAGTTAAGCAATTAACTTAATTATAACAAACCTAAATTAAAAATTTAAAACCTAAATAAATGATTAAGTTAAGGAATTAACTTAATTATAACAAAAACCTAAATAAATGATTAAGTTAAGGAATTAACTTAGTTATAACAAAAACCTAAATTAAAAATTTAAAACCTAATTAAAAAATTAAGTTAAGTAATTAACTTAATTATAACAAACCTAAATTAAAAATTTAAAACCGAATTACATAATTAAACCGAGTCATCAATTTAATTATAAAAAAACCTAAATAAAGTATCTAGAAAATAATATAACAATTTTAAAGTCCCTAATTATATTCTTCCATAATAATAAACCATAATCCCCTAATTAATCCCTTAATCCCCAATTAATAATTAAATTAAGGATTTAATTTAATTAAATTAATTAAAATCCCAATGGTTCAATATGAACCCTAACCCTATTCCCCCAAGAACCCTAACCCTCTAGCACGAACTAAGAACCTAGCCCTAACTTTTCCAGAAAATATCCCTAAAAACCTAATCAATCAATAGCAACACACAACAATTAAAAATAAGCTAAGTCTTTGAGTTACCTCCCCTTGTCATGACCAATTTAAGCTGCTTCATCCCTTATTTTCTTTCCTTTGCCTTTGTGTGTTTTTTTTCCTTTCTTTTTCCTTTTTCCCTTCTTTCCCTTCTTTTGCCTTTTCCCATTCTTTTGCCTTTTCCCCTTCTTTGTATATTCCTTTTTCTCTTGGTGGTGACTTCTTTGTATCCTGTTTCTCTTTTGGTGTGAGATCTACTTTTCCTTTCCTTTTTTCCTTTTGACTCAGAGGGATATTGAAGGTTTAGGGTTGTTGAACGTTTAGGGTTTTCCTTTTTTGCCTTCGAGGGATGTTGAAGGTTTAGGGTTTTATTGGTGTTGTCTTAGATATGTTGAAGGTTGAGGGTTTTATTGTTGTTGTTCTTCGATATGTGAAGAACAACAACTTTTTATCGTATGGTTCGTAAAATTGCCCCCCCCCAAAAGTGTGTAAATGTGTCCTATTTATAGATGACAATTATGGTTAAAAAAAATCAAGTTGATCTATCAACATAATCAAAAGCCCAGAAATAAATTTTTATTTTGTGATTTATTTTTATCAATCATATTGATTCTAAAAAATATTATCCAAAAAGTAAAAAGAACAAAATCTTTTCTAATATTTTATATTTTATGAATTTTTGGATATTTTTATGAATAAGATGGAAAAAAGTGAAAAATTAATATTTTAAAAAAAATACCTATTTAAAAATACGAAAATTAATAATAAAAAATGAAAAAAAACAATTTTTGTGATTTTTTAAAATTTGAAAATAAGTAGAATAGTTAAAAACAAATAACAGAGAAAAAACACAAAAAGTAAAAAATGTGGGATTCGAACTCATGATCTTCCTCCCTTGTAACTTCTAATTTACCTTTTTCTACCACCTATGTCATTCCATTTATTTGAAATAGAATAGTATTAGCAAATATCTAATAATAATAATAATAATAATAATAATAATAATAATAATAATAATAAAAAATCTAAAAAGCCCAAATAAAAATAAAATCCTAATTAATTCTACAATAATAAAAAACTAAAATAATAAATTCTAAAATGAATTCCATAATAAATTTAAAAGAAAACTTTACTTCCTAGTATTTTAAAATAATTGAACAAAATTCTAGATCTTATCTAATAAAATTAAACTTCAAACTTTTTAAATCCTACCTAAATATAAAAAGTCCCTTAGATAGACCCAAACCCCAACATAGGCCTAAAAACCCCAAAGCCCATTGACATTTAAATGACACCCCCTAATAGCAAAAAAAAAATAGTAAAAAAAATAATAAAAAAACACTGGTCAAAATTTAGGGTACTACACATGTTCATGGGCACCTTGCAAGGGGCATTTTTTGAAAGATTGGCTGCTTGTCCATCGACCGGATTTTCTGATATCGTGATTACTGGAGAAAGGATCGAGAGTCTGTTGAAACTTGGGAAGATTCAAGATGTAAGTGGAGCTGGCTCTTCTGGAAAAAAGAAATCCTTTGCTAATGGTCAGAAAAGAAGAGAATGTGATACAAATGCTGTGTATAGAGGACGGGGAAGAGGACGTTCTCAGGCTTATCACCAAGTAGGTGCAGTGACAATCCCAACACCGTTTGTTCAGCAACAATAGCCACAACAGCAGGCTCAGCAGCAACAGCAGCAACGTCCTTTCCAGCAAAGGTCTAGGCAGAGGGATCGTAAGATCGACCCTCTCCCTATGACCTATTCAGCATTGTTACCTCGGTTACTCCAATTGAAGTTGGTTGAGCTTTGTACTATGAGACCTCCTACTGCTGGCAACTTGCCACCTAATTTTGATGTTAACGCTCGCTGTGATTTCCACTCAGGTGCTCAGGGGCATACCACTGAAAAGTGTTGGGCATTTTAGAATAAGGTGCAAGACTTGATCGATGCTAAAGCAATCAATTTCTCTCTGCCTCCTAATGTAATCCAGAACCCCATGCCTAACCATGGTGTGGCAGATGTGCACGCTATGGAGGAAGGAAAGAGATTGAACTTGGTGGCATATATCAATCAGCTGAAGACCTCATTGTAGGTTGTGAAGGATCGACTGTTGAAGGGACAGGTGTTCCCGGGTTGTGACCAAGATTGTTCTGAGTGTATGGGCCAAGAGAATGGCTGTGATAAGTTGAGAGTTGGTTTGCAGAGTCTGATTAATGAGGGTCGTCTACAGTTTGACCGAGCTGTGAAAGATATTGATGAGGTGTCAACTGTGACAATTTATTATACTCCCGCTGAAATTCAGGTGCCTGCAAGTACAACTCCTGTAGCAAGTGTTGTGCCGGAAAGATCCAGTCCTGTCACCATCACGGTGCCAGGACCAGTTCCGTTTACATCTACGAAAGCAATCCCATGGCACTATGGGGCAGACGTGTACTATGAAGGGAAAAAGCAGGAAGTCGGGACATCAGCCAGTTCAAATATTGATAATGTGGGTGGTGTAGGTGGCTTTACTAGGAGTGGAAGGTTGTTTGCTCCCCAAACTTTGCGCAGTGATAAAGAAGTTGAGGCTGTGGCAAAAGCTAAAGGAAAACAGGTGGCTGAGAGTGTGCCTGTGCCTGAAACAGAGACCAAGATTACCTTTGACAACGAGGTAGAAGAGTTTATGAGGATAAAAAAAAAGTGATTACAAAATTGTCGATCAATTGAACCAGACGCCCTCGAAGATCTCAATTTTGTCATTGTTGATGTGTTCTGATGCGCACCGAGAATCTTTGCTGAAAGTGTTGAAGAGAGCCTATGTTCCACAGGAAATTAATGTCAATAAGCTCGAGGGTGTGATTTCTAATGTCAATGTCAGCCACGGATTGGGTTTCACGAGCAGAGATTTGACGCCTGAAGGTAGAAACCACAACAAAGCTTTGCACATTACAATGGAGTGCAGGGGTGCAGTGTTGTCTCATGTGTTGGTAGACACTGGTTCCTCACTCAATGTCTTGCCTAAGAAGGCGCTAATGAAGCTAGAGGTTAATGGTTTGATTTTAAGGCCAAGTGATTTGGTTGTCAGAGCATTCGACGGGACAAAAAGATCTGTGTTTGGTGAAGTGGAATTACCTGTGCAAATTGGACCGCAAGTGTTCAAGTCTACATTCCACGTGATGGATATACAGCCTGCCTATAGCTGTTTATTAGGTCGCCCTTGGATTCATGCGGTCGGGGCTGTTACATCCACATTACACCAAAAGCTGAAATACGAGCTCGAGGGACAAGTAGTGACTGTGTGTGGTGAAGAGGACATTTTTGTCAGTCATTTGTCCACCTTCAAATATGTTGAGATGGATGGGGAAATCCATGAAATGCTTTGCCAGTCGTTTGAAGCGGTGAATATTGATAAAGTGTCTGAATCTTCCCTTACACCAGATAGAGCCGGCACGTCCATTTCATCTTATAAGCAAGCTGTCGAGGTTGTTAGAGCAGGTAATGCCCAAGGCTGGGGCAAGCTGATAGAAACACCAATGAAGGAGGACAAGTTTGGTATTGGCTATCAACCTTCTATGGATTCGGTTGCAACATACAGTGGACCCATCACTTTTAGCAGTGGGGGAATCATTTACCGATCAGTCTTGTGCAGCTACAGAAGATGGCGTTGACAGTGACTGTGACTTGGACAATTGGGTACGCCCACGTGCTCTGGGACAACAGTTGCAACAGCTTTCAACTGGGTAGTGTTGTATCTTATTAAGTCGATTCTCCTATTCAGTACTTCCAACAGCTACAAGCTTTTCTGTGTTGATAATGGTTGTAAATTCTCCAGTAGAGTTGCCTCACTGTTAATGTTCAAGACTCAAAGAGTGTCCAGGAGTTTGAAGATGCCAAGTCTTCTGTAAAATCCTCTTGGGACGTTTTCTTTAGATACACCGCGTGATCTGGGGCAAAAGCAAGTTGTTGAACCTCCCAAACACGGGGCATCATAAAATTCCCTAGCGAGATGAGTCCTAGAGCTATTATCTCTAGTAGAGTGTCTAGCTCAAGTCTCAACATTTGTCTAAGAGTTTGAAGATGTGTGGTCTTCTGTAAAATCCTCTTAAGGGACGTTCCCCAGCGAGAGACGCTTTGAAGTAATTCTCCCCAGTAGAGTTTATTGTCGACTCATTATCCCCAGTGGAGTCGTCGAACGAAAGGTTGCCTAGCATGGGACATTGTGGCTCTTATTCTAAGCTTGACAGCTTTGTTCCTCAATAGATTACCGTGAATTTTCTGTGTCTTTCCCAGCAGATCTCTAGTGACTTTTTCTCAGCAGGTTGCAACAGAATATCTTCTAACCAGGATTTGTGTATCCTTGACGGAGTAGTTCTGGTCCCCAGCAAGATCGTGTCTTTGGTAGTTGTACTCCCCACAGAGTTCAGCATTGAATCTTGTCAACAATACTCCCCAGCTGAGTTGTTTTTCTTCCCCGCAGAAGTTTAGCCGGTCAACAGAATATCTTCCTCAGCAGAGTGTTAGCATATTCTCCTCGGGTTTGATAGATCCCCAAGCAGAGTTTTAATGACTTGTCTTCCTCAGTAGAGTGTTAGTGCATTCTTTCCCCAGCCAAGTTAGAAAATTTTCATCCCCAGTGGAGTTGCTATGACCAGAATTCGCCCCGGGCAGATGAAGTAATCTCTGCCAGAGTCATCATTCACCATATCTCAAAATCTAATTTATTTTTGGCAAGTGTGTCAATTTAGAGCAGTTGTATTGTTCCCTCATTCTCCAGCAGAGATAACATCCTTTCAGGAGTCTCTAAGGTCAAGTCATTGATCATTGTTCCTCAGCAGAGTCATCAGAGATGTCTGATATGCATGCAGAGCGTAATCCAGTATTGGAAGTTTGTCAAAGTCCAACCGTAGATTGGAAAAAGTCTATCCAAGGGTGACAAATCAGCAAGTCCAACCGCAGATTGGCAAAAGTCCATCTTAGGGTGGCAAAGTAGCAAAGTCCAACCGTAGATTGGCAAAAGTCCATCCAAGGGTGGTAAATCAGCTGCAAGTCCAACCGTAGATTGGCAAAAGTCCATCCAAGGGTGGCAAATTAGCTGCAAGTCCAACCGTAGATTGGCAAAAGTCCATCCAAGGGTGGCAAATAAGCTACAAGTCCAACCGTAGATTGGCAAAAGTCCATCCAAGGGTGGCAAATTAGCTGCAAGTCCAACCGTAGATTGGCAAAAGTCCATCCAAGGGTGGCAAATCAGCTGCAAGTCTAACCGTAGATTGGTGAAAGTCCACCCGCAGTGTGGCAAGTCAGTAGTCGTCTGACTCCATTTAAAAAGACAGTTTAAAGTCCAACCGTAGATTGGCGAAAGTCCACCCGCAGTGTGGCAAGTCAGTAGTCGTCTGACTCCATTTAAAAAGACTGGTTCAAGACCAACCGTAGATTGGCTAAAGTCCACCCGTAGCGTGGCAGGCCAGTAGTCGTCTGGCGTTGTACAAAAGACATTGATAAAGTCCACCCGTCGTGTTGCATGCCAGTAGTCGTCTGGCGTTGTACAAAAGACATTGCTAAAGTCCACCTGTAAATTGGCAGGCCAGTAGTCGTCTGGCATTGTACAAAATACATTGCTAAAGTCCACCCATTGTGTGGCAGGCCAGTAGTCGTCTGGCGTTGTACAAAAGACGGTGTTAAAGACCACCCGTAGTGTGGCAGGCCAGTAGTCGTCTGGCGTTGTTCAAAAAGACATCCCTTCAGTGTTATTCTTCATCATCAGAGTTTCATTCAAAAAGGGTTCATTTGAGTGGGTTTATATCCCTTTTCTTCTTCTCCAACAGAGTGCAAATTTTTGGTTATTTTCGGTATTCAATCCCTCCACACCTTGAAAGTCTGGCATTAAGCATTTAACATTGCATCTTGCATAAGGGCATGTGATCAGTTGTTTCTCAAAGATGTGGATCATCCAAAGCAAGAGAACAAGAGCCAAGGGTCTCTCAACAAGCCTCAAGGGTTTATTATATCATATATCATCCCACTTGATCTCACAAGTCATTGGAGGATGGGAATTCATTAAGAGGATTGAACAGTGCATCACCTCCTATAAAAAACAGTCCAAATTAGGGTTTTGGATTCAAGTGGTCTCCTGATGAAATTTTTGATTCAAACTTGATCTCAATGTTTTCTACATGATATTAAGTGTCTAAGGATGGAAGATTGGCCATTGGTTCATTTCAGAAGAGGTTCAATTGATCAGTTGCTTGATAATCAAGAAATTGGGGAAAAAGTCAACTGTGCAGTGAAAAAAGTCAACTCCTGACTTTTTAAGGTCAAATTCATGAAATTCAAGGTATATATGTTCATTGTACAAGATTTTATCAAGAAATGGTGGAAGAATCATGAAAAATCAAGAAATCACAAAACTGCCAAAAATAGAAACTTTAGGGTTTCCAAAAATGGCAAGTTTGAACCATTTTGCACCACACTTTGAGGCTCTCTTTCTCCAATATAAAAGCTCCAAACTTCAGGCACAAGTTGAGCCAATTAAAGTTCATGTTCTAAGCTTCAAATCCATATAAAGAACTCTTTCATTGGATCAAAATTGAGGGAGTTATGGTCCATCAAAGTTTGACAAAACTAGGTCACAAACCAAGTCATGGCAAGGCAAGACTAGGCCCATGCGCCATAATTTCATCAAGCATGTGGTTGGCAAAATGTCCAGCTACTTTTATCCATCAAGAAAGCTTCAAATGGAAAATTTTCCAACATCAAAGTTGTTCCTTTCCATGCCCTCTACAATGTTCATGTTGGACATTTTTTAATTTGAGCAAGTTATGAGATAGTTATGATAGCCCCAAGTTGATATGATCATGCTAAATTCCATAGACCATGTTGTCATGCCAACCTACCAACTTGCCACGTATTTGTACTAGTTTCAAACCTTGATGTTCCAAGCCATTTTTCATCAATTTCCAAGCCTCCATTCAATTCAATTTCCACATCAAATATGTTCTATGATCTATCCTCTTTCCATTGACACCTAAAGCTCATGATTTCATGCACTAATGTGAGAGAATTTCATCACCAAACCTCCATGTTTCAAGCTGCCAAGAATAGCATGTTGTTTTACATTGATGTTGTTGAGCATTCACACGCATACACCAGTCCACTTCTTTTCCTCATTAAGCCAAACATTTCCTACATACAGTGTACTTACCATGTTTCTTCATACATGAAAGAAGAAAATAAAGCTTGCTATGCAAGTTTCTGCTGCAGCAAGTGACTTCATCATCACCATTCACTTCCACCTCACCATAACTTCATGGAACTCAACCACACCATAACCAGCCTCTCCTCACTCGCCCCTAACTAACTTGACTCAGTTAGTTAGGGTGCACTCAGTTAACCATTCCCAAACTCATTTGACCAACTCAGTTAACCACCACAGTTCAACTTTGACTCAACCTATATAAACAAAACTCCCTCACAATTTCATTTTCAACATTCATTTCTCACTCTCACTCAGAATCACTCCAAACACTCTCAAGTTTTCTCTCTGCTCTCTCTTTAATCTCACACGAATTCATCAACCTCCTTCTACATTTCATCTTCATCATCTTCAACATTCTATTTCTGATCAAGAACAAGAGGGAAGGAGTTCAAGTCAACAAAGGTAGCTTCGGTTCAGTTGAGTTTTCATTGTGATTTTCTTCAAGATCTCAAGAACAAGTAGCATTTATTTTGCTCAACAAGTTCAAGAGCTCAAGATATCTCTGGTTTTCTCAACACTTCAAAGTCCTCCACAGTTATAGGTTCATCTTTCTCCACTTTTTTTCCACTGAATGTAGCTTGTTTTCATGGCATTTGTGGCTTATTAGAAGCAGCGTGAGTTCTGGCTAGTTGATAGGCCTCTTAGAGGCATATATTCAAAACCTAGGGCAATGTTCATCCCTTCATTTCTTCTCATATGTGACTGAGATGTGAAAAATATTGGTGGATTCATGATGTGCATGAGTTCCTCTTTCGAATGGTATGCTTTTTGTTGATTTCTGGGGAGATGTGAAACTTGCAGTGGCCGGAGAGTGGCCGGAGAAGACGACCGGAGGTCCTTCTCCGGCCGGTGAGGTTTAATGTTAGGGTTTTGCAACTTTATATCCCAGCCGTCTGATCTTTCTCATCTAACGCTCCACAACGTGACAACGCATTAATGCACACCCTCCCCCTCACGTGCATGTTTTTTACTCTGAATGACTTCTATGTGTGGATGTACATGCTATCTTGTATGGACCTTAGCTCTGATTGGCTGGATGCGTGAATTTGTGTGATAATCTTATCATGAGATTGATCCAACGTCTATTATATTGCCAACACATTAATGAATGTGTGGTCTTGCACGTGTTATGTTCTTTTGAATATGAATGATCACATGTGTGTGTGTGCATATTAATTATGGTGTGCATGCCTTGGTGTTCATTGGATTGTAGCACATTGCATCATGATCTAATCCGATGGCTATGATTGAATCACGTGATAACTACACACACACCTGAATGCACACAAACACCTGTTTATTGGACTGGGTTAGCATTTGTTTTTCACACCCCCATATTAGGCCCAATGTTACTTTTCAACGTGTTTTTTACTCACGCTGCACCCCCACACTATTTCTCTTGTTTTTTTATTTTTTTTATTTTTCATATTGTTTTGATTTCCTATTTTTAAAAATACCAAATCATCTCTAAAAATCTCAAATTAATTCATGTGTTTTCTGTATGCATTTAAATAATTGTTTACAATTTTTAATTCTGATTTCATGAATTTTTGAGCATAATTGTATAATTTTCTTTTAATTGATGTTCATCATTGACACTCAAACTTGTACATTTTCTTTCTCCCATCTCACACAACATTTTTAACTCATTCTTTTTGTATTTGTTAAGTAACATATAAAAGCATCTATATAAATTTTCTTTTGATTTTTAAAGTCATTTTATCATGTGTTTATAAGTTTTCCTTTGAGCGCTTTTGTGGTGTGTTTAAATGTGATCTTGTGCAATCTTTTGGTCATGCTTTCTCTTGAATTTTGCTATGAGCTTGGAGGTATGTTTGTACTTCTGACTTGGCTTATTTATGGTTTGTTTTTTCCAATTTTATCATGTGCTTTGATATTTGTTTAATTCCTTGCATTTGAAGTAACATGTATGCACTTTCTTCTTATTCCTTCTAACATGTTTTGATGAGGCACTTGTGCCATCCTTTTATGATTGTCTTGAGTGATATTATAGGTCATTTGTATGATACTATAGGTCCTCTTTGTCTCATTATAAGTCACTTTGGTTTGCATTTGTATTTGACTTGAGTTTGTGCATTCTAATTTGAACTTTGACATGTTCATCTCCCACTTTTTCTTATGCTCTATGTGTTGCATGTATGCATTTTTGGTATGCCATGTTATACATCACATTTGCATCTCATTAATAGTATGCTATGTGCATTTATCTCATGATTGATATGATGATCCATGTGCATCTTAAGACATTGACAAATGGTATATGATTCTGACTTTGAACTTTTGTGAAGCATTGTTGCATGATCACTTTGCATTTCCATTCATCTTTCATCTATTTCTTGCATGTTGCACTTCTTTGGTGTTTAGGACTTTGATTGTGCATAGTTTGTCCATGTTTAACATCTTAACATTAGAGAGCATCCTCATAGTTTAGGTTCTGACTTTGATTGATTTTAATCTCTTAGGACCCTTATTCATTGGCTTTCAATTTGGTTAATCATTATTTGGTATTCTTTCCTTATTTCACTACTTGTAAATAGTTTTTTTGAACTAACCTTTTCATGTAGGGGCCAAAGGTAAGTAAGTGTGTGGATATGCTTCCACATACAATTCTTTCTTTCATTTTCTCTTACTTCTTTTAATAATTCAACTTGTGATCATGATAAGCATTTATATGCTTTCCTTGAATAACTTCTTTCTCCTCCCTTTTGAGTTACAACTCATCTTCTACTTTTGAAGTGAGTTGTTTAATTCATTCTTCTTCTCCTTTCTTTTAGGATTAGATTTCTTAAACCACATTAACCTTAGGATCTCCATGTATGATAACTCTAGGGTTGAGTCTTAGTCTCCCTCATTAGATTGTACCTTTCTCGACCATTTGAGTCTCTCTTCTTCTCACCTCAAAACAAAAGTAAAAAACACTTAATAAAGGCATAACAAATATTGTATTTAAGCCTTTCATGTAAGAATGAGATAGTGAGGGGTCTTATCTCACTTTCTTAGAATGTTTAGCATACGTCCCGTCTCGGGTCGATATGCGAGGCATTCGATCCTACATGAAGGACTTAAATACAATACGTGTTACTAAACACCAATAAACAAAACACTTCTTTCTTAAAAGACAAACACAAAAAAATTCTCTTCTCATCTCCTTCACTCCATTCTTAAGGACTCGTCAAGTCCGTTCCACTGCAAACAGGTAACGCCTAAGTCTCCCAACAGCGAGCTGCAACACCTAACTGCTGGAACGCGAACTTTAACGTTTCCACTAAAAAACACAAACAAAGCGACCCTCGTTGAGGGGAACTACGTCGCTCTGGTTCTCATGTTCCCGATGAGATACATACGTAGTGGGGTAGGGCCCATTCGAGCACTTCTTTTATTTTCCCTACATTGGTTTCTTGTTCTCTCTCCTTTCTTTTTTCCCTTTTCTTGTTCTTTTCCCAGTATCCTTTCCTTACACCCTTTGATCGAGACAAGCAAGCGTGGATCCCATCGGGTACGATGGACGTGTGGGGGTGCTAATACCTTCCTCACGCGTAACCGACTCCCGAACCCATTTCTCTTGGTCGCAAGACCATGCTCTTTCCTTTCCCTCAGGTTTACGCAGTGTTTTCTTTCCCTCTCTTGGGATAAATACACATTGCTGGCGACTCTGTTTCGGTGCCACTTTCGCGTTTGTACTAGGATGAAAATCCCGGGAGCGACAACTTGTAAAAGGGGTAACCTTGAAAATTTGGAAATTTTTCTAAGTTACTAAATTGGATGGTTTTGGTGCCAACTTCCAAGAACCATAACTTCTGATCCAAGCAGCCATTTTGAGTGATCCAAAGCTTGATTTGTAGGTCTTCCTACATTCTACAAATGCTTCAACTACCTCAAACTCCAATTCTCCATATATTTTTAGTTATGGATGGATCAAAGTGGTAAAAAATCAAAGTTCAAACACTTAGTGAAAACTGCCTAAGTTTTCAGCCTTGAACATCAATGTTCATGAGGATTTTTCAATTGGATTCAAATAGTTTCAAGACAAACTATGATCATACATGGATTGTATCGTATTAGGGCTCTTTAAAAAGCATAAAAGCTTTCCATAACTCCATCTGAGCAAGGAGATATGATCCTCCCAAAATGGCATTTTCCAACTGTCATGTACAAGGCAGTTTTTTGCACTTTTGCTCGAGCCAACCAAATTGTGCAATTCTAAGCCTTTTCACACTTCTGAAAACGTACAAGGATCTTATCCAAGAAATTACCTCTGATCCACAAGCCTTGTAAGTCAAGTCATCACCTCTTTTGGCATGTGGAATTCAATGTTCTAAATCCAAAAACTCCAATTTTGTTCCAAGGCATTCAAGAGGTGCATTGAGGTGGCATAGACTGAGTCTTTAATCACTAAATGAGTCAAGCATTAGCCCTGCAACAAAAGACCATAGGCCTACTGCACTGACCCAAGTCAATGGCCAAAGAAGACTTGAAAACCTCTATGCCATAATTGGCCAAAGGCCTGCTGCAGTTGCCATTCACTATTGATGCCAAAACAAACTTGAGACACTATAAATAGACCTCAATTCTGATCAGTTTGAGTACACCAAAGCACTACAACACTTGCTTTCCTCAATTTCTCTCTTTCACTCCAGAAATTCCTTCTTTTGCAAGTCATCACTGAGTTTTTGAGTTAGAGCGCACTTCCACCACAACTTATGATCCAAACACATCCAATATATCATGTATAAGTTATTCAAACAATCACATTTGATCTGAAACACCAAAATCAAAAAGTCAACCTCCAAAACCACAAAATTGGACTTTTTTACACTTTTCAAGCAATTTCTTGATTCAGTCACTTTCAAAACCAAACAAAGCCTCAAACACACTCCAAATATCATCCTCAAACTGCCCAATTTGTTTCCCTCATCTGGAACACCATTTGAGAGAGTTATCATCTTGGTCACTTTTGCCACTTTTGCAAGAAAGAGCCAATACTTGTTCCTGAGGATTCCAGCTGGTTTTGATCATCCTAAAAGCTTCTAAGGGATCAATCAAGAGTGTCTAAAGTATTGGATTACTTCTGGCATAAGGATCTTGACAGTTAGCACAAGGAGCTTCAAGAGGTAAGTGAATCACAACTTAAACTCTCTAAATTATGCATTGCTTTGATGTCCATTGGTCATGGGTATCTCATACATATCCTATATGTTATGTTTGAACCAATTTGTCATGCTATTGTTGCCTGTATGATGAGATAGCATAGAACATGCAAATTTAGGCCTATTTTGAAATCACTATCAGATTTTAAAATAGAAACATTTTCTGAAAATTCCAAAAGCACCATTGGATTCCTCATGAAATTCTAGGCAGGATACACCTAAATTTTGTCCCAATCCATGGAGAAATGAGAAAGTTAGAGGCTTCATGCAAATTGCCAAAACTAGGCACTGCCTTGGGCAAGGGCCAAGCGGCACCTTGGCCAGGCCTAAAAGCAAGTCACCCATATATGTTTATAGGGTGGTTTTGATACACGGATGTATCACCACCCCAGTGGTAGCGCGCATGTGTGTTTGGCTAAGAGGTCGTGGGTTCAAGACCCACCCAGACCATTTTGCCATTTTGCCATATTTTTCTATTTTTCACATTTTTATGGTTTTTGTTAATTAATTCCAAAATTAATTTCTCTCTAAATTTTAATTATTTTTTATTGGTTCTTTTTTTGAAAATTCCCAAAAATATTAAAATATTTAATTCCACAAAAATTTCACAAAAATATTATTTATTTCATATATATGGTATTTTTGTAAAGAATTATATTTTTATTTGTTTTTAGACATTAAAAATATTTCTTTCTCTTGATTTTGAAAATTCAAATGATTTCCAAATCATTCCATGAATTAAACTTGATTTTTCAAACATTAATCCAAGATCAAAACTTGTTTTTCACACATGTTTGATAATTTTGATCATTTTAATTGAATTTTTATTCAATTAAAATACATTTTTAAAATCAAATTAGGGTTTTGATTATCTTCACCCTCACAAAACTTTTTCAAACACTTTGGGACTCTAATAGAGTGTAAGACCCAACCCTTTTGAAAACCAAACTATTTTGGGCCTCAGACATTGTTTAAGTCCCGACACGATTTTCAAAACGACGGTGCGATCACCGTCTTTCATTTGGGCCTCTCCCTGAGTTATAAGTCCCATTCTTTTTCTTAAAACACACTTTGGGCCTCTAATAAAGTGTAAGACCCAACCACTTATTCAATACAAACCATTTGAGCCTCAGTTATTGTTTAAGTCCCACTGTCTTTTCAAAAATCTCGGCGCGATCGCCAGTTCACAACAAAATCATTTGGGCCTTTCCCTGAGCTATAAATCCCAATTCTTTTCATTGAAACAATTTTGGACTTCTAATAGAGTGTAAGACCCAACCCTCCTTTATACATAAATAAATTTGGGCCTCAGTCATTGTATAAGTCCCTCTATGGTTCTCAAAACAACGGTGCGATCATCGCCTTTCAACAGAATTCATCTGGGCCTCTCCTTAAGTATAAGCCCCAAACTTCGGTTTAAAAACAACTGTCTCTTTTGTTTCAAATTCAAATTCATAGTTGTTATCAAAACTTTCTTTAATTTCTTGAACAACTAACGATACAGCTATGGAAGCTTGCTCACCTGTAAGTTTTAAACAACTTTCTTTTACATACTTGCATATATATATATATATATATATATATATATATATATAAACAGCTTTCTTGAACGGCCTTGACCTTGTAAGGATTGACTTCAATCCCTTTCTGGCTGACGATGAACCCTAGGAGCTTTGTTGAGCGAACAACAAAGGTACACTTGTTTGGATTCAAGCGTAGTTTGTATTTTCTTAGACGTTCGAACAATTTTGAAAAATGTTCAACGTGTTCCTTCTCTGTTTTTGATTTTGCAATCATATCATCGACATACACTTCGATTTCTTTGTGCATCATGTCATGAAACAAAGTTGTCACGACCCTTTGATAGGTTGCCCCGACATTCTTCAAGCCGAACGAAATTACTTTGTAGCAAAAGGTGCCCCATGGGGTGATAAAGGAAGTTTTCTCCATGTCTTTCGGCGCCATTTTGATCTGATTATAGCCCGAGAATCCGTCCATAAAGGAGAATACTTTGAATTTGGCTGTACTTTCTACCAGCATGTCAATGTGTGGTAAGGGGAAGTTGTCCTTTGGACTAGCCCTGTTCAAATCTCTGTAATCTACACACATCCTGACTTTTCTGTCCTTTTTCGGAACTGGCACTATGTTAGCTAACCATTGAGGATATTCTGAGGTGGCAAGGAAACCAGCGTCTATCTGTTTCTGCACTTCCTCTTTGATTTTGATAGCCATGTCCGGGTGAGTCCTTCTCAACCTTTGCTTTACAGGCGGACATTCTGATTTCAATGGTAGATGATGTTCCACGATGTTGGTATCCAACCCTGGCATATCCTGATATGACCAAGCAAACACATCGGGAAACTCTTTGAGAAATTTGATCAAGTCTTCTTTGACTGTCAGATCGAGCAGTGCCCCAATCTTGACTTCTTTTCTCTCTTCCTCTGAACCCAAATTTACCGTTTCCAACGGCTCCTTGTGAGGCTCGATAGACCTTTCCTCTTGTCTGAGTAATCGGGAGATCTCTTCTAGAATTTCGGCGTCCTCTTCTTCTTCAGCTTCAAATACTGGGAATTCAAAGTTGAGAGAAGGCATGGGATCGTATGTTTTAACAGGGTTTAAAACAAGCAATCTGCAAGACGTGCTGATTTGTTTTTAGAAGAGATAGAGAGAATGCAAGAGTGTGTGTAGTGTATTGAAAAAATGCTTGTTTTTATAAATTGAGTTTGTTTTAGGATTACCATTTTCTGAAAAAGCGAAAAGAGAAAACAACAATAAATGCGGGAATTACAGAATGACATTTTATTTATGATTTGGTCGATTCTTGAAATTACAGTCCTATAAAACAAAACTCTGTCGCTTTGAGCGAAGCGAAGAGGGATATTTACAAAAAAGCGAGCCCTATAAAACATCCGTTTCACCTGGGCAGGGTGAAAGGTCAAAATAAAGATGGTAATTACTTAGACTTATGGACGACTTTCGGAACATCGACAGCAACCCATTGGCGACGAACTCCTCGGTGAATCACAAAGTCTGGAACCTTCTTTCTTGGTTTGTCCTCAGAAATGACGCTGATTTCTGGCGCATCAGGATTATTGGAATCCTCTTCCCAGGCAGAGTTGTCGTAAACGAACTCTTCTGTTGTATTTTCCATAGTTTCCTCATTCTCAGAGGAATCTCCCCATCCAGTTGGCTGGATATCTTTGAGTTTGATGCGAGAACTTTTAGGAGCAGTACACTTGACTAAGAAGTCGTACTTGCCGCTTGGCTATCCTAAAGTGTCCCACACTTCAGAGGGAAAAGAGGAGTCATCTTCCTCGATGACGTTGACCTCTGGAAAAGCGTAGTTGATGAAATCTTGTCCTGAAGTCTGTGCAGGTTCATCGTTGTAATGAGTGTTTTCGGAATAGCCTGAGTAATGATCCCATGATTGAGTAGGGACACATGTATTCTTCTCAATGTTGCTCAATTGATATGCCTCGTTGGGCTGACTCTTTTGTCCCAAGTCCTCTGGGCATGGCTGCCAGATAGGAAAGTCATCCATTGGTTCAAAATAATCATAGTCAAAGTAGTATTTCATTGGATCGTCTTCTATTGAGTTAGGTGGAGCACAGCATCCCTCGGGATCACAATCTCCGTACATCATCTTGACGTCTGATCTGGGTATGAATCTCGGAATCTGTGTGGGAAAGCAAAATGGAGTAGGTTTTTCTCCCTGAGAAAAATAAACATCCTCGTTGAGATATGATTTCCACTCTTCATCCATATCAGAGGAGTTACTCTCATTGATAGTCTGTACTTCTTGAGACACTGGGTGAAGGAATCCTCCGGTGAGGAAGAAATCCTTAATGGGACGAAAACTTTCGTCTTTCTTAGCAGTCTGAGCACAGGTCGAGGAAAATCCAAGGCCTTTCTTTTTCTTTTTATCCGTAGGAATCACAAGTTGTCCCCATCCTTTCGCTTTGTTACTCTTGATTACTTCAAGAGCGTCCTTGTATGAGGAAATCGACGTTCCTTTCTCAGGTCGATTCTCATTGCTCACCGAAAGAGCTTGGAACTGAGTTCCAACTACCTTATCTGGTTTTACACAGGAGAAAGATGATAAATTACTTACTATTAAAGCTTGCTCTCCGTAGACTGTGATGAGTTTGTCATTTTTGACGAACTTCAGCTTCTGGTGAATTGTCAAAGTGACTGCCCCAGCGTCGTGTATCCAAGGTCTTCCTAATAAATAGTTGTAAGCTACCCGGATGTCCATGACCTGGAAAGTGACTTAAAACGTGTGAGGTCTGATGGTTATGGGAAGATCTACTTCACCGATAACTATTTTCCTGGATCCGTCAAAAGCTTTGACAATGATCTCATTGCCCCTCATCGAAGCTCCTTGAAACGATAGTCGTGTTAGAGTCGACTTTGGCATAACATTCAGAGATGATCCTGTGTTAACTAGTATGCTGGCTAAAGCATCGTCCTGACAGTTGACTGTAATGTTAAGTGCCATGTTATAATTTTTGCCTTCTTCCGGCAATTCCTCATCACTGAATCCTAAGTTGTTGCAGGAAGTGATGTTTGAAATGATACTGTCGAACTGTCCTACAGTTACATCTTGTTCCATGTAGGCTTGCTCTAAAACTTTTTGCAGAGCTTCCCTGTGAGCTTCGGAACTAAGTAGGAGAGATAAAACAGAGATTCTGGACGGAGTTTGCAACAATTAGTCTACAATGTTGTACTCGCTCCTTTGGATGAGCTTCAACATCTCATCGTTGTTCTTTGCAAGTTCGGAACTACTAGACTGCCCAATTTGCTGATTCGGATCTTCTGCCTGAGTTTCTTTCTCTTTGGCAGGTTCTCCAACTCCTCAGTTGAAGATTTAACTGCTCCGTGTGACTCGACTGATGTCGGCAATGTTTATGACGGAGGGTAATGGAGTTTCCTTTCCATTATCGATTGTTGTTGCATCGTACTTATAAGGGATCACCTTATCTGACTTGTACGGTATTGGTCCTGGTAAATAAATTACCACTGAAGCCTTCTGATTTTTCTGACCATCATACTCAGCCTCAATTGGTTCGTGGTTGAGAATCTTCCTACTGTCAAGAGGAACTTTTGACTCGTTGAGCAGAGGGATTATGGCGTAAACGTCTTCGGCCATTTCATGATTGGGAATGATGACAACATCTTCACTTTGATCAAGAAGATAGTCTTGTATCACGTTGATCGACCCGACACTTGAACACGGTCGGATCTCTTTTCGGTCCAGCTGATTTTTAAGAGCTGAACGTACAAGATAACAACCTTGGTTGTTCTTAGAACAAACCTTATAGCGTTTATAGATATGTGGTGGCACCCGGCCACGCGCACTTTGTATGCAATGCATTTTGACCAGATCTGTTTCCATCGAACAGACATCCTGACTCTGATGTCTACTGGGATTTCCATCAGTCATACTGATTTTCTGCGTAGCTTCGTCCAAGTAAATTGGAAGCCACCAGTGGTCCAATAAATGTTGAAGTGTTCTCTGGACAAGGGCACAACCTTGGTTGTACTCTTGACACTCTTCGCAGTCCTGATAATCATGAGAAGCCAGAAACCCAAGACTGACTTGCTTAGCATGTAGTTCTACCAGACTGGTGTTCATCAAGCGTATGCTAAATATCTGAACCATATTGACTTGATGAGTATTTCTTTCGCGATAGTCCTGGATCCATCAAAGATCCATCTGACGCTGATGGGCCTCTTGTATGAAAGAGCATCCCTGATTGCTTGTTGAGCAAATCGGGCAGGCATCATAATCGTGTCGTGGCAGATTATGATATTGACTTTGCCTAGAGTGCATGGCTACAAAATTGACATTCATCGCAAGGATATCACTGTTCTGAACAATGTTGGGATTAGAATGAGCCATGTTGACTTCTCGGATTCTGTGATCTTGAATCCATCCGAGATTCATCTGTTCCTGTAGAGCTAGCTGTACTACAGAACATCCTTGGTTTTTCTTAGAGCAAATATCACACTGGTGATAGTTGTGAGGTGGTATGTGACCATACCCGCTCTGCATGCAATGCATTCTGATCAGATTGGTCCCAAACTAGAGTACATCGTAAATCTGATAACTGTGACTAAATTCTTCTTCTACCAAATTTACTGCAGCCTTGTCATGTTGTGGCAACGGGTTTGTCTAAACATTCGAATTAGTATCTTTGAAGATAAGACCCCGCTCCTGACAAGTCTCTGTACGTCAGATTTGAAACTGAGATAGTTTTTGATATTATGCCCCGATCATCCTTGATGGTAAGGGCAAGTTTGGTCCGTCTTGAACCAAAAGGGAGGATTTTCCGATACCGCAAGAGGAGACCTAGTCTGGACGTGCCCCTTGGCCAGTAACAGTGGAAAAATTTTCGTGTACAACATGGGTATAGGGTCAAACCCTGGTGATCGTGTAGCACGATTGTTATTGTTGTATTGAGGACGAGCCTGCTGGAGAGGCTGTTGTGTCCTTTGTTGATACTGTTGTTGACTAGGTTGATTTTAAACAACCTGAGGTTGATAAGTCGCAACTAGTACAGGGTTAATAGCAGGTATTATCGCCGCTACTAGTTGATATCTTCGCCTTTGTTTTCCTTGGGAGATATTGTTGATCTCCTGTTCCTTCTTTTTCTGAAAAGCACTACCGTATCTTTTGGTACTGCTGGAGGGTTCAGCCTCTTTGGCTAACCGTCCTTCGTGAACTTCCTCTTCTAGGCGTACCCCCATGTTTACCATCTCGATGAAATCACTGGGCGCACTGGCGACCATTCTGTCATAGTAGAATGAGCTTAAGGTTTTCAGAAAGATCTTTGTCATCTCTTTTTCCTCAAGAGGTGGGAAAATCTAGGCGGAAATTTCACGCCATCTTTGAGCGTATTCCTTAAATGTATCTTTGTCCTTCTGAGACATCGCTCTGAGTTGATCTCTATTTGGTGCCATGTTCAGGTTATATTTATACTTTTGGACGAAGGCGGCGCCGAGATCTCTGAAAGTATTAATCTTAGTGCAGTTTAAACCCATGTACCATCTGAGAGTGGCACCAGTTAAACTTTCCTAAAAATAGTGGATCAGTAGCTGTTGATTTTCTGTCTGAGTTGACATTTTGCGAGCATACATCACCAAGTGACTTTGAGGGCAAGAGTTGCCTTTGTACTTCTCAAAGTCGGGCACCTTAGATTTGTGCGGGATTTTTACATTTGGGACCAAGCAGAGGTCAGCGGCGTCCTTTCCAAATAAATCCTGACCGCGAATAGCATGCAATTCCTTTTGCATCTCCAAGAACTGTTCCTGGAACACGTTCATCTTTTCATACATCTCTTCGTTTCCACCAGAGACTGTTTGTGGAATCTGTCCTCCCGGGACAGTGTGTACCACTGCTTGTGGTATGGTCATTACGGCTGTGACTCTTGGTTCCTCAGAGCCCTGAAGTTTGTGACCTTCAGGAATTCCTGTCATAAATCTTGCGTCCTAACTTTCCCGAAGTTTGTAACCTTCAGGCCCAATGGCTCCTGCTACAGTGTTCGGGTCGTTCGAGACCGGTGGAATGTATCCTTCAGGAATAAAGTTAGGCGGCATGCCCCAGGACCGACCTGGAGGCATGTTGTACCACGGATGAACCTCAAGTGGCTTCTCCACTATGGGTGTAGATGTGATTTCCGAAATCACAGTCCTTTGAAGTTGCTCCTGGGCTGCTGCCAAGGATTGCATATCACTATGAAGAGTCTTTAGATCGTCCTTTAGAGTGTCGATTTCTTCTCTCAGCTCTCTATTCTCTTCCTCGAGATCGTCCATTTTCTTTTGCCGATTCGCCCGAGTATTGTACGAGTGAGACAGTTTGATTCTAGAATTGAGACGTAGACGTGAGACTCGAGAGAATGCGTTATGTTAGAATGAGGAATGCAATGATATATTTTTTTGTTTTTTAGCTTTAATCAAAAAGAAACTTTGGATAAATTGCAAATATCATACAGAGAGGGGAGAACCCCGTTTTATTGAATTTGAAGGATTGCCATATGTTACAAAGAAAAGTACAGTATTTTACAAAGTGTTGGTAAAAGGAAAACTATAAGCTTAAGGGTCATGAGTCCTCTCTGAAGAGAGCTCAGAAGCAGGTTTTGGCAGTTTCCTTTTCTTCGATCGAGGTTCTTCAATCGTTGTCGGGTTATCAGTTCTTTGCCAGATGAAAGGAGTGAGGAAATTATTTTGATCTTCCTGACTCTCTGCTGCATGTTGCTCTAATATTCTGATTAGAGTATCCTTTTCTCTTAACAGTTCCTAGAGTTTGACACACTCCACGTTGAGAGTCCTGTACTTATTTTTCCAAGAGTTCTTCTCTTGTTGAATTTTGTTAAGGGCAACCTGGAGTTTTTCCTTATTAGACATAAAATAAAGGACAGACTCCTTTAACGGAAAAACTTCTTGACGAGGGTAAGGCATCCTCAGCTTGAGAGCTCTAGTTTGTACCTAGTGGAGATAAGGCTCCAAAGAGATACAGTCTGGTTTTCCTAGAGACTCTGGTCCTTTTTGGTGAATGTGTTGCCAGGCGTGCACTATCTCCTTTTTAAGTGCTCTGTCATTTTCTCCTTCTTTGAAGAAAATACCTTCTAGATGAACATTTCGCGAGATTTGTCTCATCGGGTATCCGAATTGACGAAGGGCTAGAACTGGATGATAATTAATTCCACCTTTAGTTCCTATGAGGGGTACATTTGGGAAGTTTCCACATCGGTCGATGATTTCTGCACCCTCATAAATCCTATTTGACCAGTCTATGTCTGAGTTGGTGAGAGACATGATTCTCTGCGACCAACGTAAAGTGTTCTTATGATCCCAAAATGCAGCAGACTTGAGTAGATGGGAAATGAACCACTTGTACAGCAAAGGTACACAGCATGTGATCATTCCTCCGGCGTACAAATTCCTTAAGTGTGGGGAATGATAAGCATCTGCGAGCAGGGTTGGTACAGGGTTTCTAATCAGGAATATCTTAATGGCATTGATATCGACAAAGTTATCGATGTTGGGAAAGAGGAATAATCCGTAGGTGAGTAGGACAAAGATATCCTCAAAAGCGGTTAGGTTTCCTACACTGGCAAAGTATATGACTTTCTCCATCAGGAACTTAGCTGGTAAGCCGTGGATTCCTCCTTTAATAGTTAAATGAGTCCTGACCTCTGACTCGTCCAAATCGATTTCTCTTGCAATGACTTGTTCCTTTGGAATTTCTTCCAGTCCAGAAAAGGGATTTTGGTCAGTGATTGGTAAATCGATCAGGTGAGAGTACTCCTCTAGGGTTGGTGTAAGTTGGTAATCCGGGAAGGTAAAACAGTGATTGACCGGGTCGTAAAACTGAATCAGCGCGGACAAAATTCCTTCAACTACATGAACCCTTAACAAAGGCAACAGTCCTCCGTGCCTGGCTCTGAAAGCCTCCGGGTTGGTAATCATCCTTGCCAACTTCCTTATATCCTCTAGTTTTGGAACCTTGAAGGTGTACTTGTGCGTCTTTCTTCTACCGAAATCCATAACGCAATCCCTCTGATATTTACAATTTATCATTTAGTTTAATTTTGAAAAAAGAGAGGGATAAGAAGAGAAATGATTTTTTCTTGTTTGAAAGTTTTTTAGATGAATGCATGAATGCAGCACACAAAAACATAGAAAAAACATGGGTTCAAGGGTTCAGCGTCACGAGCATGGAGTCATGGCTCTACCCATCCCTAAAAGGTTGATCTATTTTGGTGATTTTTGTACCTGTAAAACGGGTAAGGTCTCAAAAATCACTGATTTAATCCGGACATAACAACAGTAAGCTGGTTCACCCGAGCGAGCTATAATATCCCAGAAGAAATCTCAGATTGAGTGTAGTTATCGCTTAACGACTATTTCTGATAGCCACCGCACTACCAAAAGGACACAGGGTTAAAGTCTACTAAATCCTCAGTTTCATGGGTCACCGCACTATGAAATCGTCTGCTTTCACAACCATAGGTTATTCAACATAGTAACACATGGATACCTCCACTGATTAGATGGTCTACCAGGTTTGCTTATTCGGGATTCACTCCTTATAAGACCCCCCGTTTATGCCATCACTTATCTTAGGATTCTCTCAAACTTTCCAGATGCGACATCACTCGCAGTCCCATTGATAGAAAAATAAACACGGATATCAAGTAGAAAAGCAATATATATATATATATATATATATATATATATATATATATATATATATATAATATTGATCCTAAAACTAACATCCTAGACCTCTTAGAAAGCTAGTTCTATATCCTAAACAGTCAATGGGTCCCCAACAGAGTCACCATTTTCTGTGGAAAATGGGGACGATGATGCCTAAGGTAAAATAGATCATACAGTGACTCCCCAGCAGAGTTGCCATTTTTCTGTAGTGAGCAATTTTTGTCGGTGACGCGACCACCTTATCGCTGAATGAGGATTCCTCACCTCAGTGGGAGGAACGTTGGGTGCTACTTTCTGATTAATTATTTATCCCGTGAAGCTGGAAGGGAAAGGGAAAGTTATCTAAAATGAACCTTGCACACATTTGTTTAACTGAACAAATGCTTGACAGAGATTGGGCAGTCCGGGGTCAGGTTATACAATGGGGAGTTGTCAATTACCTATCCTATACATGGTTATCCATGAGATGATAGTTTTAGGATCAACTTTGGTACTTGATTGTGTTTATCTGTGAAATGGGAAATGTTTGTCTGATGTTTGAGAGAGAGAGTTATTTTTGTTGTTTTTGGTAAGGTCAGGGACCTAAGGTTTTTTGTTTAGTGTGCTCGCTAAGATTTCGCAATCTTATGCCTACGTATTCCCTGTTATGGAGTATAGGGAAATCAAAGCAATCGTATTTCCTCATATTCTAGGGAAGAAATAGATGTCTGGTGTCTTGTTCAAAGCCCAAGATTGAAGCTAAAAGGTTGGTTTGTTTGTGTCTTGTTCAAAGCCCAAGATTGAAGCTAAAAGGTTATTTGTATCTTGTTCAAAGTCCAAGATGGAAGCTAAAAGGTTTTGACTGAGAGAGAATTTGTCATCTCTAAAGAGAGATATCTCATCTGTTAATCACAGTTGTTTGGGTAACTGGTTTGATTATAAAGGAGAATTAATTTAACTAGACTGTATGAAGTCCATGAATGCCATAATTGCCTTTATAGGTGTTTTTTCCTGAAGGAGGAAACTTTAACTCAGTGTGAGCAATGATATTTTTCCTTAGGAATTCATGCTAAAAGAAGGACAGTGGCTTGGATGTTTGTATCCAGAGGCTTGCCACTTACAGCAATTAGATGAAGTTTTTAACCAGGATAATGAGGGACATACAACTTGGATGTTTATATCAACAAGTGTGCCACTTACATTAGTTATCTAGAATTGAGGGTTTTGTTTTGATTTGACTGTTTTGATGTGATTAGACAAAAAAGATATCCCCCTGCAGAGAGTTTGATTTCCTCTGAGGGAATATTGATTTTTGTGTGCCTTGATTAAAGCCCAAGGTTGAAGCTAAAAGGTTGATTGGATTCCACTGGGGAAAATCATTATACAAAGCCTAAGAGGAGGCTAGAGATTTGACTGACTCAACAAGAAAGTGCTTATTTGTATCTTGTACAAAGCCCAAGATGGAGCTGAAAGACTTATTAACTCAACATGAGAGTGTTTATTTTGTATCTTGTACAAAGCCCAAGATGGAGGCTGAAAGAGAGTTGACTCTTTGGGGAAAAGATTTTATCTGTCTTGAACAAAGCCCAAGATTGAGGCTAAAGAAGATGATGACTCCACTGGGGAGGACATTTATGTGTGTCTTGTACAAAGCCCAAGATTGAGGCTGGAAAGAGGGTATGACTCTGCTTAGGGAATATTTGTCTTGTACAAAGCCCAAGATCGAGGCTGAATCTGCAGGGAAGAATCATTATACAAAGCCTAAGAGGAGGCTAAATGCTGAGGAAGAATCATTATACAAAGCCTAAGAGGAGGCTAACTTCTGCTAAGGATTTATGAAATCCAAAGACAGGTCCAAATTAGGGTAATTCAACTTTTACTGGGGATTACAGAAAAGTTGAGATATCAGAGACCTTGAGGTTCTGATGAGGATCGTGACAGTAAATTGGCCCTGGTTGGAGATTTAACTGAAGGTATTATAGTTGGGATTCTTTCCTCTGGTGAGGGTTTTGGTGAATTTACAGTAATTGACCCATGTTGGGGAAAATTAAAGGTAAGGTTTGAGGGTTAAGTTATGAAAACTGTTGGTTTTAACTCTGCTTTGGGATTGATCAGAGGATCAGGGTTATTTCCTGTTCTTTAAGGAAATGGGTTTATTGAAATCCAAAAGGATAAGAGACTGTCCAAGTCTACTGGTGTTGAGAAATTGGTTCTCAGATGGTGAAAGTTCTTTGTATTATGCCCAAGAGAAGGCTGGTATGTTAAGGGATGAGGGTCAATCCTGAACTGGTCTGGTGTATTGACTCAGAAAGACTGCTCTAGCAAATGATGACTAGGTTCTGTCCTATACCTATAGGAGGTCTCTGGGTCCTTGTACTAATCCCAAGAGGAGGCATGAGAACTTCTAAGAAGCCTGAGGGTCCTTGTACAAAGCCCAAGAGGAGGCTGGGGATGCTTTTAGGAAGCATGTGGGTCCAAACTTAAGAATGTTCAAGAAAGTTTTCACCGGGAATTAATCCTTTCTATAATGAACAGTTCTAGAGTTTGAAGAAATTCAAGAGAAGTTTCACCGGGAATTAATCCTCTCTGTGGGAATTGAATTTCTTTGACAATTTCTAATAGTGACAGTCTGATAAAAGGTTCACCGAGAATACTGCCTTTCTCTTTGTTCCATATTGTTTAAGCCCAAGAGAAGGCAAGACTGTATCTTGAAATCCTACGGGGGATCTAAGTTTACTGTATTGAGAGAGTGACCAACTGGCTTTACCTAATTCTACACTTAGTTGTCGGGGAAAACTCTAAACAGATATACAAGTATATATACAGTTGATATATGACAAGTATTTAAAAGGATATGAAAGAAGGACTTACATGTGTGCAAGCTTCCAGCAATACAGTTATATATATTTGACATGTATTTAAAAGAGATGAAAAAAGGACTTACAGGCGTGCAAGCTTCCAACAATACAGTTATATATATAAAACCAGTTAAATGAAAGAAGATAAATACTTACAGGTGAGTAAGCTTCCATGCTATAATGTTAGTTGTTCAAAGAAAAAGTTTGATAACAGTTATCTTAAAACAGAAAATTGGGGCTTAGTCAACAAGAGATGCCCAGATGATTTATTAAAATAGACTGTATTTACAAAGAGAGTTGGGTCTTATACTCTAATAGAGAGCCCAAAGATTATTTTCGAACAAGGTATGGGGCTTACAACTCATGGAGTGGCCCAGATGAAAACAATGATCGCACTGTTGTTTTGAAAACTTTATTGGGTCTTATACAATAACTGAGGCCCAAAATTATTTATGTACAAAGGGGGTTGGGTCTTACACTCTAATAGAGGCCCAAAAGTGTTTTTAAAGAAAAGAAATGGGACTTATAGCTCAAGGAGAAGCCTAGGTTATTTGATTTTGAACTGATGATCGCGCCGAGGTTTTTGAAAATGCATTGGAACTTATACAATGCCTGAGGCCCAAAATGATTTTGATTAAAAAGGGATTGGGTCTTACACTCTATTAGAGGCCCAAAAAGTTTGAAAATGAATAAAGATGGGACTTATAGCTAAAGGAGAAGCCCAGGTGATTTTGTTAAAAAGGCAACGATCGCGCCGTGATTTTGAAAATGTAAAGAGGGACTTATACAATGTGTGAGGCCCAAAATGGTTATTTACAAAGGGATTGAGTCTTACACTCTATTAGAGGCTCAAAGTGTTTTTTTTTTAAAGATTGGTGACGGTGAAATTAATGAAAACCCTAATTTGTTTGAAAATGGAATTAATTTTGATTAAAAATTAATAAAATTATTGAAAACATGTGAAAAAATGAGTTGTGATCTTGGATCAATATTTCAAAAATCATGTTTTTATCCACAAGATGATTAAAAATCATTAAAATATGGAAAATCAAGAGAAAGAAAATTTTTAAAATGTTAAAAAACAAATAAAAATTAATTCTTTACAAAAATATCAAATATATGAAATAAATAATATTTTTGGGAAATTTTTGTAAAATAAAATATTTTAACATTTTTGTGAATTCTAAAAAAAAAAGAATCAACTCAAAATCATTAAAATTCAAAGAGAAATTAATTTTTGAATCAATTAAATAAAATCACAAAATATTCAAAAATTAAAAAATTTGAATTATGGCGCAAACGGTCAAGGAAGAACACGCGCGTGTTCTTCATTTTGAAGATTTGCAAAATCCCTCCTATCTCACTGAATACTTGATGAAATCACACAATCCACATATCATCTTGCTCGTTTTTAACTTACAATCATGTCTATGATAATTAATTTCATTTATTTTAAGTATGGAATGAGAAATCAAAGAAAAACCTCAAGAACCCTAATTTCTGCAAGAGCACTAGGAAATTCCATACACGATTCATACAAAGCAATTGATTAAGGGGAAACACTCTATAAATGATTATGAACATGTGGCAAAATTATTGTGCAGTAAAATATGCATGCATCATGAAGTTTGAAGAGTTCAGGCTTACCTCTTGCAGCTGGTGATCGTGTTTTGAGTTGGAGGTGTTGCAAGCTGGTTCCAATGAGATGGACAACTTCCTTAGGTGCCAAGAGTTGTGTCTGAATGCTTGGAGTAGTTTGAAGTGAGCTGGAACTTGAGATGGTACCACAACTACAACTCTGTCAAGAACTTGAGCAGTTGGCTGATGATTTTGTGAAATTGGTGTTCCAGATGTTATGTGAGTGTTTGGATCACTTTTACATGATATATGTGAGATGTGTGAACCATTGGTTTGGTTGGAATCACTCCCAAATGCAAAACCCGATAGTGACTTACAAGAGAAGGTGTTTCGGGAGTGAAGGAGGTGATTTTGAGAAAGGTATATGTTTGGGGCCTTTGGGGTGCTTGAACTGATCACAAATGAGCTCTATTTATAGTAGAGCAAGTTTTTTTGGGATAAATATTGAATGGCAACTTGGATCAGATTGTATTGAATGTTTGGTTCTTTGGTCAATGGTCTCCTCTAGCCATTGACTTGCACCAGGCTTTGCAGGTTAGGTATTCTGATTCTTGCAACCACCTTGACTCAATTGGATTGGTTTGTGGTTCATTCATGCCACCTCAATGCATCACTTTAATGCTTGATGCCAAAATTGAAATTCAATGTTTCATTCATGATGATTTTTCACATGGCAAGCCAAGTCTTTTGGCATTTTGTGTTATGGATCAGATCATCAACTCATTTGGATTGTAATTGATCAGAAATGCAATGATCAAAGTGTTCAAAATTGGTTTAGGCAATCTTGGGGTGCAAGTTTGCACAAAATCTGCCTAAAACTGTCATGAAGGCAGTTTGCAACAAGGCAACTTTGGAGATCCATAACTCCTAGCTCAGAGGGAGTTTGATGGTGTTCTTGGACAATTTGGAAACCTAATGTATCCTACTTTAATGTGATGTCCAAATTTGGTTTTGAATCAACTGGCATTTGGTTGAAAAATGCCTCTACATTTTGAAAAAAATGAAACAGATTCTGACTTAGTGAAAATTTCATTAAGTATTGGAAAAAGTGTGATTTTCATGTTTTGGTGATTTTGATCAGTCCATAACTCATAATCCATGCAGATTTGGAATCTCTTGTAGTTGACACATTTGAAATATGTAAGATGGACTACAACTTGAGCTTTGAATGAGAGAAAAAGGCCTTATGGTTTAGGAGATACGGCCTTGCAAAGTTGGTACCTTAGCCACTTTGTTCCATAACTTAGAAAAATTCTAAGTTTCTAAGATTTCCCCTTTTACAAGTTATCTCAATTTTCTTGATTTTTATTGATGAACAATGATTCAAATCACATATTAACATCATTTTAGGGTTAAAGAAACCTTGGTTGACCAAAATTTCAAAAAGTCAAACTTGGATTTTTGTACAGTTGACTTTTCAGCAGATGAAACTTTGACTTTGTGATCCTTTTGTTAAATCAATCCTTAGGCCTAATTAAACTTCATGGATGGCCTCCAAGGGTATTTAGGAATGTTTTGGACCCTTCCCCAAGGTTTGAGATCATGGGTAGGTCAACAGTCAATGGTAGGGTTGACTTTTTCATCAAAAACCCTAGTTTGTGACCAGAGGGTTTTGAGTTCTTGTGGCTTATGAGTTGAGCTCTTTGAGTCAATCAAATCTTGTAGACATGTCAATATGATGTATTTGAGGTCTTTGAAGTTCATCTTGAAGCTTCAAGTCATGTCTTGCTTCACAGGTTAACTCAAGGGTTGAATTAGGTCAAAGCCCTAATTCCTGATTTTTTTATAGATGGACCTTCAAGGTGATTTGGCCATTGTGGATGGGCTCTTGAGACCCTTTTGAGCTTATTGGACCATATATGGAGGTATTGGCTCATGCCCAGATGGAAATTTTCACCTGGAGGCCCTGGTCGACCAAAACCCTAATTTGGTGACACTGGCAATCCTGAGGCTTGATCCTCTTGAAATGTTGCACACTTATGCATGATTCTTGGTATGGGAGACCCCTTGATCCTTCATGGATGTTTGAGAGGCTAGAAAAGTTGAAGACCAGGTCATCTCTTGATTGATCCTTTGTCTAAAGTGTAATACCCCAAAATTTGCCTTCTCTTTTCTTCATATCATTTAGCATGAGCTTTCATTGCATTGCATTACATTCAAGCATAGAAAAATAAAACATCAAGCATTTAGCATTAAATCTTGCATAAGGGCATGTGATCAGGTGATCCTCTAAGGTGTTGATCATCCAAAGCTAAAGAAGAAGACCAAGTGTTTCTCACAAGCCTCAAGGATCTTTTACATCATGTATCATCTCCATTTGATCTCACAAGTCATTGAAAGAAGGGAATTCATCAAGAAGATGGGGCAGTGCATAATTTTCTACACAAGGTAGTCTAAAGTTGGGATCTGAACCCCAAATGGGCAAGCTCTTTGAGTTTTTATCATCTCCAAAGGGCATATCTCATCATTGTTTAAGAGGATGCACATCATATTCAGAGGAATTTGGATTTGGAGGATGTGATATTTCCTCCTAACCAGAGGGTGCCAAAATTAGGGTTTGACCTAAAATCAGTTTATCTCTGATTTCTTGGGCAAGACTTTATCTCATGGTATTCCTTATGTTCTTAAGTGTTCATGGATGGAATCTTGGTCATTGGTTCTTTGGGGAAGATGTTCAATGGATCAGTTACTTGTGAAATAAGCAAAAGTCAACAGTTCAAAAGGAGAAAGTCAACTGTGGAATGTTGAGGTTCTTTTCATGGTTTTCAAGGTCTCACATCCTCATATGGTCTTCAATTGTCAAGATTCATGCCATTCTTCAAGAATCAAGAGTTTGTGCAAAAGTTACTAAATTTGGAAAATGACCTATAATGAGAACTTTCCATTTTTGGCAATTTTTCCACCACATTCAACTTGACTTTTCATAATCAAAGAAGCTCCAAATGAATTTTCCTCCAACATGAAAGTTGAAGATCTTTCTCTCCCATTTCCAAAAAGTAATAGAACATCTCCATATCATTTGTGGAACTCTAGTTATGGTCAAAAGATGGCAAGGTGCATTTTAAGGTTTTCATATGGTTCCATTTTTCCACCTTTTGCATTTTGGCACAAAAAGACTTGTAATGTTCCCATTTGCTTCATTTCATATTACAACATCAAAATATAAGTCAAGAGGATCATTTTGGCCTTTGAATCAAGTTATTCTATGTCATATTTCTCATTATTTTCACAAAGTTCAAAAATGCAAATTGATTCAAAACTCACCAACCAAGACATTTCAAGGCCCAATTCCATTTCATTTGTGATCAGCATGGAAAGTGTGAGTGGTTTATCATGAGAGGCTAGACTTAGCACGTGGGGATTAGTGGCTAAAACACAAAATGCAAAATTGCAAAACCACTCCCATCTCATTAACCAAAGGTTTAATCACTTGCTAATGACAATCAGTGGACTAATGGAGAGTATATAAGCTAACTCATGCCTCCAAAATTAGGTCATGCATTCATTTTGGCTCAGAATCCATTTTTCACTCCTCACTTTCTCATTTTCGATTCTCCCTCTCCACAAGGTTTTCTTGAGAAATTCTTTCATATTCTTGATCAGTTAAGAGAGTAGAACAAGAATCAACCATCATTTTTAGCTGAGAACAAGGTTTTCACCAAGTTCAGTTCAAGAGGATCCAAGTTCAAAACTCAAGATCCAGACCATATTCAAGCTCTAATTGCATTTATTTTTCAATTAGAGGTTCCTAAGGCTAGATCTGTAGCTTATCTCTGGTTTTCTAGGAGTATTTTAAGCTCTTCAAGATCTCAGGTTGGTGAACTTTTCATGCTCTTAGAACTTGAATTTTAAGTGTGCATAATGATCTATGAGGTTCACTGAGCTTGATGATGTGTTTTGTTTGAAATTTGGACGTGTAGATTGTGTGTATTTTGAGTTTGAAGTTTTGGATCTAAACTTTATTTTGCCGGATTTGGTTTGTATGTTGATTGTTTGATGAAATGAGTTAAATATTTGTGATCCTCATGTTTTTCTGTTTAAAATGGTATACTCATGTGTCATTTCTGGAGGATTTGGAGTTGTAGCTCACCGGAGAGGGTGACCGGAGCCCTAGCTCCGGCGACTGGTCTTGTTCAGTCCGGCGAAGAGGTTGGAGGAGGAATACACAATCATGGTCGTCCGTTTGTTTGATCCAAGGGCTTTCACGTTGCCACCTCCTTTAAAATTATATTTTATTTTATGGTTTATGTGTGTGCCATCCCATGGTTGTTATCGTGAGCATGCTAATCTGGCCTCTTATTTTAATTAATATGTGATTGATTGACTGAATGATACACGTTAGATTAATCCAATGATGGTTATGAGGCCAACACATTAATTTTGTCACTTGCTTGTCACGTGGGTGTGTATGTGGTCCAATTTGTGTGTGCGTGCTTCCCCATGTTTATTACCATGTGCGTGTGAATCTGTACCGTTAATCATGATTACCTTGTGATTTGTTTGGATGAACGTGGAGCGTGGGATCCATCTGATGGTGTGTTTGAGTCTTTTGTGTTGACTGAAGACTATCTGGATTATGGACTTGCTCTGTTGGATCACTTAACCTTGGATTTTCTATTTGAACCATCTCCTTAGGCCCATTTATCATTTTCAACATGATTTGCTTGCTGAATGCACCCCACTTGTTTATTTCTTTCATTTTATTTTCATTAATTGTTGGTTTTGCATTTTATTTTTTAAAATCATTTTTATGCATCCAAAAATCATAAAAAAAATCATGAAGCATGTTTAGCATTTTATAAATTTTTTTTCAAATTTTATTTTCTTTTTTTATTTTATTTTTGGTATCTGAATTAATTGTTTATTTGATTTTCTTTTTGAATTGTCTCACATGTGCATACTTTGCATTGTAGATTTTATTTCTCTTCATCTATAAAACATTTTCAATCCATTCTTTTTTCAT
Organism: Lathyrus tuberosus; assembly: GCA_022829125.1. Taxonomy (NCBI): domain Eukaryota; kingdom Viridiplantae; phylum Streptophyta; class Magnoliopsida; order Fabales; family Fabaceae; genus Lathyrus; species Lathyrus tuberosus. The sequence continues at coordinate 19,675,000 of JALAZF010000056.1, read as the reverse complement.
TTGTTAGATGACATATTGAAGTGCGTAAAAACATTTTTGTTTCATTTTTAAAACTTTTTCATATTGCATTTTGGTCCCTCTCTTTTGCATATTGAATCATGTTTCTCACTTGATCTTTGCATAATTGTTTGAATGGCTTAACTTATGAATTTTTGGGAGATATTTTAGCATGTGATTGTATTCTGACCTAGATCATTTGAGTTTAAATTTTACAATTGTTGAATGTCATATGATACATGTTTGCTTATTTGTGCTTAAGTGACTTATGCATGATCATCTCATGACATCTCTTTACACAAGTTGATTTGCCATGCTTAATTGATTGATTTCCTTTGTGATTCTTTGAATGAGCTTTTGATATGATGTTTACCCCTGGATGAGGTCCTTTGAGACTAAATTTTGCAATTTGTGGATCATGTTTGAATCATGTTTGAGTATGCTTAAGTGTTGGAACTTTGTCCTCTTTTTGTAGTTTGCTTTGGTACATGTTTTGAAGTTGTTGATTGATGTTTGAACTTGTATGACTTGAGTTTGGTTTTGATATGATATTGATGCATATGCTACTGCCCCTTGAGTTATATACTTGGTTTTCATGTTACTTGAGCATAGTTGAATGCATTTGGTTTGAATTGTATGATAAACATCATTACCTTTTGCTTTGTAACTTCTTTGGATCTTAATGCTTCATGTTTTGAATCACTTTTGCACACATGAGTTGTTGATGATAGTATGATTTTGATTCTGACTTGCACTCATCTTCATCTTGCTTTTCTCATTTCATTTTGTTATGAAGTACATGTGTGCTTAATTGTGCATTTCATACAAGTATGCTTGCATTCTTTCATGTTTATCTTTGCATGCTTACTTGAATTGTTTTACATTGATCTTTGAAACATGTTTGATGATTTGAGTTGGACATTTATGATATGATGTGCTTGCTGCCACTTATTGTATCTCATCTTCCTTCTTCTCCTTCTCTTTTCTTCTCTTTCACTCTTTCTCATCCCATGAATCTCAAGACTCGTTCAAGTCTTGGATTCTTTCCTTTAGAGCTACCTAGTCCAACTTAATTTTTTATTAAGCTTGGAGTAGGATTAGCATTAGGTTTTAGGTAGTATTTTCTCCTAAACCTCACTAACCCTAGGACATCAATGCATGATAACATTAGGACTCTTAGTTTCCCTTTAGAGTTTCCTTCGGGTTTTCTCTCTTCTCATCTCAAAATAAAAGTAAAAAACACGTAATAAAGGTTAACGTGTATTGCGCTTGAGCCTTCTATGTGGGAAATGGGGAACGAGGGGCTTCGTCTCATTCTTCTAGGATACCTAGTGTACGTCCTGTTGGGGACGATGCGCGAAGTATTCGTTCCTGTATTTAAGACTTTGGTTCAATGCAAGTTACAAATAACGGTAAAAAACACTTCTTGCCTTAAAAACTTCAAACCAACAATAACGTCTTTCCTTCGGGAATTCTTTTCTCATATCACTCACTCTCAAGGTACGAACGTGCTCCTCCTAGTTCTCTTGCAAGATGGTAACGCACTCGGACCAGCGAGCCTGCAACACCTGAGCTAGAACGTTAGTCGTTCCCTAAAAACACAAACAAAGCGACCCTCGTTGAGGGGAACTACGTCGCTCTGATTCTCATGTTCCCGATGAGATACGTAGGCAGTGGGGTAGGGCCCATTCGAGCACTTCTTTTATTTTCCCTACATTTGTTTCTTCGTTCCTTTCTTTCTACCTTTCTTTTCCAGTATCTTTTCCTTCACCCTTTGATTGAAGAAGCAAGCGTGGATCCCATCGGGTACGATGGACGCGTGGGGGTGCTAATACCTTCCTCTCGCGTAACCGACTCCCGAACCCGGTTCTCTTGGTCGCAAGACCATGCTCTTTCCTTTCCCTCAGGTTTACGCAGTGTTTCCTTTCCCTCTCTTGGGATAAATACACATTGTTGGCGACTCTGTTTCGGTGCCACTTTCGTGTTTGTACTAGGATGAAAATCCCGGGAGCGACAGCTGGCGACTCTGCTGGGGATAATGCCCAGAATCGCTGGTTTCCTTAGCGAGTCAATCCTAGCGCTTGTCTGTTTTTTTCATTGGGTGTTATCTTTTGGTGCTTTGCTTTGTTGTATATTACTGTATTGCTGTTTACTATATTTTTGCTTTACCGCTTTACTGTTTTATCGCATTTTACTGCATTGCATTGTTATGCTGGACTGTACTGCGCTGTGCTATTTTTCTGTTTGGCAGGTTGGGAGGTTTTGAGAGATGAGCCCAATACCCAGGTTTGAGCATACACCTAGGTTTTAGCGTGGGAAGGCGTGACGCTCCCGTGGTGTTGGGCACGTGCGGGTGATCACGATCCCTACAATCAGACGAGGTTTTATCCGGAGTTATCTGCTACTGTATGTTGATACAGGCCAATAGTTATTCTCTGGAGGAATTCTCGACTCTGATGACCATTCCCGAGGACTCAGTAACGGCACTCCTCCCGAGTTGTGACAGTGGCAGACCACACTTTGTGGCAAACCCATTGCACATTCTCGATCTGAGGACCCAATGCTGGGAACTTGCTATAGGATTTCCTTTTGAAGTGAATCAACGGACGACCTCTTTGATTGGCGATAGCATTGTATCCTTCGGGCTGAATGTGCTATTGCTTCTCAAACCTCTGAAGCTGAGGATCTTTCATTTTTGTGAATCAGTTGAGGCCTCCTCGATTGGTGATGATGCCAAACCAGAAGTGGTGAACGTATCACCATTTCTCGACCTGAGAGCCCGGGATATTGAGGATCTTAGTACCCATATGTGAGAGGGATGGGAGTTTGCAGGTTTGCAGGTAACCGTGACATTCAACCTACTTGGTTTTCTGGTTTTATCACTATGGTGGTTATTGTTCTAAGTTTTGGTACAGAGCCTTGATTTGTTCAGTCAGCGCAGTGCAACCAGTTTGTGTGGATACCTTGATCCCATGCCCTGCATTGCATTCCTTTTTTTCTGACATTCATGTTTGTGCATTTTCAGGTAGTATCTAGTCTTTGATTCCAGTCAGAGGGCATTCATAGGGATGGACACTAAGAGGGGTAAGAAGCACATCATCGTCTACAAGTTCCCGAAGATCACTCTTGGCCCGTTGAACAGTTTGCAGAGTATAGCTGGTCCAGAAGTTTTAGGAGCCTTTGAAGAGAAGTATGGTTGGATTTTGTCCCTGGTTCGGAGTCTCAGTGAATATGAGTACAATGGGCTACACACCTTGATGCAGTTTTATGATCCTTCCTTGAAGTGCTTTGTGATGCCAGCTTATTTGTTGGTTCCTACCCTGGAGGAGTACTCCATCCTCTTGAGGATTCCTGTCAAAGAAGGTGTTCCTTTCTGTGGTTCCCGAGGAGATTGTGATTTCCAAGCAGTGGCTGAGGCTCTTTATTTGAGCAGATCTACAGTGGAGGCTGACTTTTCTAAGAAGGGAAAATCCCGAGGCTATCACTTGGAGTACTTGGTGAAGAGGGCTCAAGAAGAAGTAAAGGAGAAGAGGTGGATGGCTTTCAATGCAATATTGGCTCTGTGTATATATGGCACTGTGTTATTCCCTAATGAGTCTGATTTCGTCGATACGGATGCTATTCAGATATTTACAGCTCAGAATTCGGTGCCGACTTTGTTAGGTGATCTCCACTACGCCCTATACAACAGGAATGAGAAAAGACGAGGTGGGGTGGTTTGTTGTTGCGCATCTCTCTTTTACAAGTGGTTTGCCAAACGTTTACCCCAATTTGGTGCTTTTATTGATTCAAAGACTTCTTTAGAGTGGAGTAAGCGTCTGATGGGCTTAGCTGCTAAAGATATTCTTTGGGTGGACAAAGGATTGGTGGGGACTGATATTTTGCATAGCTGTGGCAAGTATCCTGATGTACCCTTGATCGGAAGAAAAGGAGGTATTAACTACAACCCGTCTTTGGCTATCAGGCAGTTTGCATACGCTCTAAAAGATCCTCCAGCTGGAAAAGATTTGGAAGAATCTTTGTATTTTCATATGACTGATGGTATGGCTATTGCACAAGAAGCTTCTCAAGCTTGGCTCAGCAGACAAAAGATAGGTAAAACTGTCTTGGGTAAGCCCAATAATCAAGCTTTCGCTCCATATGTGAAATGGGTGAAGAAGAGGGTAGAAGAGTTTTATTTGCCTTTTGATCGGGCGCCTCCCTTATATCCAGAGATTGTGGAAGAGAGACTCACTGTACCATTCGAAGAATTCAACAAGCAGCGTAAGTTGGTATCTGATCTGAGGGTGGAAAACTCTGACATGAGTAGTCAGCTACATAGTGCTCTACAGGACAACTTGGAGTTGAAATGGAAAGTTCAAGACATGACTACGCATCTAGAGAAAAAAGAGAAGGATTTTGCTGACAGGGCTCAACACTTCAAAAAGGTCAGTATGGCTGCTGAATCTTCAGGCAAAGCTAAGAGGAAAAACAAGAAGCTTTTGACTAAAGCTGAATACAAGCTTGCCACGTATCAGGATATGTGGAAGGAGGCCAAGATTGAGAATGAAGAGCTGAAAGAAGAGCTTCAGGTAGTGAAAGCAAGGAAAGATCGTTACTTTGCCAAGTGGAAAGAAGCACAGAAGGAAGTTGAAGAGCTCAAGTTGCAACCGAGGTCAAGAAGTCGAAGCGCGAAGACAACAACGTTGAAGAGCAGATTGTTAAATTGAACCAAGAGATTGCAAAGAGGAACAAGTTTATCAAGGGACTGATAAAACAACCTACACATCCTGACACTGTGGACCTTCTTGAGGAAGTTGAAGCTGGCTTGTTTGGAATTGATTTGTAGTTGATTTTGTTGTTTATCTTTTTTTCGGGATTACCATCAGGATTGTTGATGGAATCACCTTTGATTATGCTTGAATCTGTCTCTAAGAACTACTTTGTTTTCAGTAATGGAATATTTGGTTTGATTATTTATGCTCTGGCAGTTCTGGTTTTCAGAGAGGGTTTGTCCCTGTGGTTTGATCCGGTGGTATTTCTGGATTCGGATTTATTTTTCGATGTTGTGTCTGATCCCTTGCCCGATTTCAAAGATGGAATCAAAGTAGATTCGGCCTGGAAATGTTTAAATATGATTGTTTGCATTTTACATTTGCATCCTCATAATCATAAGCATTTTTGCATAACAGGTACTTGTTGTAGGGGATCTCTAACCTTTATTTGGTTTCAGGCACTATTGCTGAGAATCACATTCATCGATACTCAACTCGAAGAAATCATGCAAGGATAATGGATCAAATGCAGAGTGATTTGGATGAAATGAGGGCACGAATGGATCAGTTCATGACTCTCATGACTGGTATGGCACAAACTCAAGAAAGATTGAGGCTTCTGGTCCAGCGTCCAGAGGCCACGCCTGGAGGTAATCAGAATGACAATTCACAGACTCATGGCACTCCTCCTCCTGTTGGCAATCCTCCTCCTGTGGGCAATCTGGGTAAAGGAAATGGCAGAAATGTTGGTGGTATTCAGGAAGATGCTCAAGAAGACCAATTTACTCTGCTGGATGCTGAGATGGGTACTCCTAATGATAAAAGGTATGATGAGTTGGCTGAAAAGATACGGGCTATGGAATGCAAGAATTCTATGGGTATTGATGTTACTAGTTTGGGGCTGGTACCAGGAGTCAGGATTCCTCCAAAATTCAAGCCACCCACTTTTGACAAATATCATGGCAATACGTGTCCTCAGACACATATCCAAGCTTATTTTGGGAGGATCTCAGCCCATACAGATGATGAGAAGTTATGGATGCATTACTTTCAAGACAGTCTGGCTGGAGCTTCTTTGACCTGGTATATGAAATTGAACAGAGCTGCTGTGAGAAGTTGGAAAGATCTAGCAGAAGCATTCCTAAAACAGTACCAGTACAATATTGACATGGCGTCCAACCGCACTCAATTGCAGGGGTTGTCACAGAATGCTAAGGAAAGTTTCAAAGAATATGCTCAAAGGTGGAGAGAGATGGCTGCACAGGTCAACCTCCTTTACTGGATAGAGAAATGGTAGATATGTTTATGGGCACCCTGCAAGGGGCATTTCTTGAAAGATTGGCTGCTTGTCCATCAACCGGATTTGCTGATATCGTGATTGCGGGTGAAAGAATAGAGAGTCTGTTGAAGCTTGGAAAGATTCAAGATGTAAGTGGGGCTGGCTCTTCTGGAACGAAGAAACCATTTGCTAGTGGTCAGAAAAGAAGAGAAGGTGATACAAATGCTGTGTATAGAGGACGAGGAAGAGGACGTTCTCAAGCTTATCATCAGGTAGGTGCAGTGACAATCCCAGCACCGTCTATTCAACAGCAACAACCACAACAGCAAGCTCAGCAACAACAACAGCAACCTCCTTTCCAACAGAGGGCTAGGCAGAGGGACCGTAAGATTGACCCCCTCCCTTTGACTTATTCTGCGTTGTTACCACAGTTACTCAAGTTGAAGTTGGTTGACCTTCGTACTATGAAACCTCCTACCGCTGGAAACTTGCCACCTAATTTTGATGTAAACGCTTGCTGCGAGTTCCACTCAGGTGCTCAAGGGCATACCATTGAAAAATGTTGGGCGTTTCATCATAAAGTGCAAGACTTGATTGATGCCAAAGCAATCAATTTCTCTCTACCTCCTAATGTTCTCCAAAACCCCATACCTAACCATGGTGTGGCAGACGTGCATGCTATTGAAGATGGAAGGAGATTGAACTTGGTAGCAGATGTCAATCAGGTGAAGACTTCTCTGTTGGTTGTAAAAGATCGTCTGTTGAGGGGACAGGTGTTCCCAGGGTGCGACCAAGATTGTTCTGAGTGTATGAATCAATAGAATGGCTGTGATAAGTTGAGAGTGGGTTTGCAGAATCTGATCAATGAAGGACGTCTACAGTTTGACAGGGTTGTGAAAGAAACTGATGAGGTATCAACTGTGACCATCTATTATACTCCCGCTGAGATCCAGGTACCTGCTAGTACGACTCCTGTAGCAAGTGTTGTGCAAGAAAGACTCAGTCCTGTTACCATCACAGTACCAGGACCAATTCCGTTTACAACTACAAAGGCAATCCCATGGCACTATGGGGCAGACGTATACTATAAAGGTAAAAAGCAAGAAGTTGGGACATCAGCAGGTTCAAATATTGATAATGTGGGTGGTGTAGGTGGCTTTACTCGGAGCGGCAGGTTGTTTGCTCCCCAAACTTTGCGCAGTGATCAAGAAGTTGAGGCCGCGGCAAAAGCTAAAGGAAAATAGGTGGTTGAGAGCATGCCTGTGCCTGAAACAGAGACCAAGATTACTTTTGACAATGAGGTTGAAGAGTTCATGAGGATAATAAAGAAAAGTGATTACAAGATTGTCGATCAACTGAATCAGACCCTGTAGCGAGTGATTTTTGGATGTGGTTGCGAAGCACGATCGCTCTGGTACTACAGCTTGATTCATTTTTTATCCTATTAAAGCTAATGAAGGAAGGGAAATAGATGTCTCCAATTAACCCTGCTTGTAAACTGAGGTTAAACAGTCAAAACTGTTGGTTCACAGATGCTACAAAGATTTGGGGTTTCTCCTAGGTTATTTTGTTGACGAGGGGTGCTTTAGGCTATCGTTTAGGATGTTAGGACGAATGTATGAAAGTATGGGATTTTGGGTTTTTGTTTAGTGTGCTCGGTAAGATTTTTCTTTCAATCTTATGTCTACGTATTCCCGTTTACCGAAACAGGGAAATCAGAGCGTTCGTAGTTCCTCCTATTCTATGGGAGGAAATGGTTGTTTTGGTGTCTTGTTCAAAGCCCAAGACGTGAAGCGAAAGGTGTTTGTATCTTGTTCAAAGCCCAAGATGTGAAGCTGACAGGTCCATTTGTATCTTGTTTAAAGCCCAAGATGTGAAGCTAAAGGTGTTGACCTTAGAGAGAATTTGTCATCTCTAAAGGAGTCTGTTTGTCACAACTGTTGGGTGACTGACTGTAAAGGAGGATTACTTTAACCGGGATACGCGAATCCTAGCAATGCCATAATATCCTTTATAGGGGATTTTAACCTGAAGGAGAAGACTTTAACTCAGTTTAGAGCAATGCCATCTTTCCTTAGGAATTTCTCATACTAAAAGAGGGACAGTGGCATGGATGTAGATGATCCAGAGGCTTGCCGCTTACAGCAATTAGATGAAGGGGAAAGAGTTGTTGAAGTTTGTGTACTGTGAACGAGGCACAACTTTGATGCTAAAAGGTTGATTGGACCAACCAGTGGTTTTCTTATACAAATCCTAAGAGGAGGCTAATATGTGTCTCGTACAAAGCCCGAGAGAGAGGCTAAAAGGTTTTCACTCGACGATAGAGTCTTTTGGTATCTCGTATAAAGCCCGAGATGAAGGCTATTTGACTCAACAAGAGAGTTTTTGTATCTCGTACAAAGCCCGAGATGGAGGCGAAAATTTGTTTGGCTCAATAAGAACCCTTTTGTATCTCGTATAAAGCCCGAGATGGAGGCGAAAGAGGTGATTGACTCAACGAGGGAGTCTCTTATGTGTCTCGTACAAAGGCAACTCGCCAATGTTGTATCTCATGACTCAAATTGAATTTGGTAATGTTCTTGGTCATTTTGGAAAGCCCTTACATGATACAACAACCGTTTGAACATGTTTGGTTTTGATCTCTTTTGAATCCAAGTGAAAAATCCCCCTACATTTGGCAAAAAGTAGGGTAAAATCTGACTTAGTGAAATTTTCACTAAGTGTTGGAACAAAGTGACTTTTCTTGATTTTGATCACTCCATAACTCAAAATCCATGAGGAATTTGGACATAGGTCAGTAAGAAGCTTTTGTAGAGGGCAATGAGATCTACAAATAAATCTTTGAATGGGGAACAATGGCCTTGTGGTTTAGGAGTTATGGTCCTCCAAAGTTGGCACATTAGTGTCCCTTTTTCCATAACTTAGAAATTTTTCTAAGTTTTTATGGTTACCCCTTTTACAAGTTAACCCACTTTCTTTGATTTTTCTTGATGAATGATGATTCAAATCATACATTAACGTCATTTTAGGGTTAAAAATCCATTTGGGTGAAAAATCTCAAAAAGTCAAAGTTGACTTTTGTGCATAGTAGACTTTTTATCATATGAATTCCAAACTGTGCAATTCTTCAGGAAATCATGTCCTTGACCTAAATCAAACTTGATGGACATGTTCCATGGGTGTCATAGGGTATATTGAATCATGTCTTAGGGCTTGGGAGCATGTCCTAGTCAAAAGTCAAAGTTACAGTTGACTCTCCTCGCGAAACCCCAATTGTGGTGCAGATGAAATTGAGACTTGTTGCTTAAGCTTCTTGGATTAATCCATTGTTCCAAATGGATCAATATAGTTCATTAGAGACCCTCAACCCCTCTCTTGAGGTCTTGGCTCATGATTTTCCCTAAAAGTCAACTTAGGGGTGAATTAGGTCAAGAAACCCTAATTCCTGATTTTTGATGAATGCATCCCCTGAGGCAAAATTGACTTGATGATTGGGTCCATGAGGTCCCATGAAGTATATTAGGTTATGTTTTGGATCATTGGCTTGTGCCCAAATGAAAATTTTCCATCTGGAGGCCCTGGTCGACCAAAACCCTAATTTGGTGATACTGTCGATCTTGAGACTTGATCCACCTAGAAGGGAGCAGCCTTGTGCTTGATCCTTGAAGTGGGAGTCCTTTTGATCCATTGTAGATGTTTGAGAGGTTAGACAAGTTGAAGATCATGTCATTCCTTGATTGATCCTTTGGCTAAGGCTCTGAGAGGGCTTGAAACCCTAATTTTGATTGTAGTGGATGCTCAACAATTCCTTGAGGAGATTGATGAGGCATGAAGGTACATCCATATTATGATGATGATTTGCACAATGATGGGAAATCTAAGTGGTGAAAATTTGGGGTATGACAGATGCCTCTATTTAATCTTCTTGGACATGAAGGTGTGAATGACGAAGGTATTCGGGCATTCGGGGTGCAAGAGGATTAAATATCGGAATACCCAAAATTTTGACGGTGTCTATGAATGGTAGTTCACGCATTCATCTTTTTTTGCTAAGCAATGATGCTTAGAAAAGGTAAACTTCCCCTCGATCCTGGTCTTCAGCCAAGGAACTGGTCTCAGTTTCTGATTTAAACTTCCCCTCGATCCTGGTTTCCTACTGAGGAACTGGTCTTAGTTTCTGATGTAAACTATCCCTCGATCCTGGTTTCCTACCAAGGAACTGGTCTTAGTTTCTTTCGTAAACTTCCCCTCGATCCTGGTTTCCTGCCAAGGAACTGGTCTTAGTTTCTTTCGTCAATAAACTTTACTGACAAGGGACGCTATTCGTAGCGGCTTTCCTCAAAATTCTCGCCGAATTTTCCTGGGGAGATGCCATTTGACGAAAAAATTTGATGTCAGAGTTACTGGGGAACCCAGTCGTCTGAGTTGTAAAGTTGCACAAACTTCTCTGTTGGAGACGCCATTTGCCGATTCTATCTAGGGAAAGCGAGTCTCTTGAGAGGTTGCTTCTGCGTGGGATCTTACATAATACTTTTCTCGGGATCTTCCCGGAGAAATGCCATATGATGGGGTCCAATTTTGAGGTGCCGATGACCTTTTCATCAGCGGTTCTTTCAGAGAAAAACTGCCGTATCACCGAATCTCTGATTACGAGGCTTTCTCTGGGGATTTTTCTTTAATCCGGGAAAGCAAGGAGATCATCTTCAATGGCGAAGAGTGATGCTGACTGAAAGTTCCTCTGGTTTTTCAGAGGTTCAAGTTATCAAAGTGGTCGAGGACCCAACTTCAATCCAGAAATAAAACTAGAGGAGAGAGATTGTTCAGACGTAACATTTCCTGACGAGGAAATGGCTGACAACTCGATTGAGAGGACTTTTATCACTAGGGGACAAGACCGACTAGAGTGATAGTGATGCAATATGAAATGTGAATGCAAATCAATAATGCATGATATATGTATGTTTATGCTGACAAAACTGACGTGACATACAAACTGACAGGTGAACACGACTAGATACTCGGCCATCGCGGGGCTAAGAAGTACCGTTGGTTCAAGATAGCAATTCCACCTTGCTTAGGAGAGATAGTCCCTGTTGGGAGCTATGTTGATCGGGCTTAGGAGATGAGAACTCGGCCGAGGTGTGTCAGACGAAACAAGGTCTCTGACACAGTTGATCCCTTCATACTGGCGTACTGGCGTAGAAGGAGTACTTTGATTCTGCACTTTGAGGTTCGATTACTTCTGGAGAAGCGACCGATGTTTTTCTGATGTTCAACAGTCAAAAGAAATTGCCATCTTTATTTTAAAAAGCAGAAAAAAATTTATCAAGTAAATTCATTTTTGTTTTATTTCAAGAATCGTTAACCATGTTAAAATGTCGTTCTGTAAAGCTAAAACAAATAAGAATTACAAACAAAAGCACAAGGGCTCAAATTTTATTGATAAGATGGAGATCAGCCAAACGCGTGATTCCAAAGAGTATTTACAAAGTTAGAAAATGGTAATTTACAGGGAAAAGGGCTACGTTGAAACATAACGATCGCTATCCTTCTACCAACTTTGAATTCGGGGCATCCTGAGCTTCTGTCGAAGATGACCTTGATTGGAGTTTTCCTCCGATGGACGGTGTAACTGCTGCTACTGAGGGACTCGCCTCTGTTGAACATAGTTACTTGCGATTATCCCTAATTTTTGCCTGGATTGTACTTCGATGTTTCCAATCCACCGGGATGATTTTTTTTCATGTCTCTAACTTTTGCCTGGACCACCCTTTCGGGTTTTCAATCCACCGAGACTTTTTTTTTAGTTTAGGCGAAGTATTTCTTGACTACATCAACATTCGTGGGGTAGGCAAATTCCTCTCCGTCCATGGTTGCAAGTCTCAAGGCACCGCCTGAGAAAGCTTTCGTGACCACATAAGGGCCATCATAATTTGGGGTCCATTTGCCCCGAGAATCAGTGAGAAATGATTGTATCTTCTTGAGCACAAGGTCTCTTTTCCTGAAGACGCGAGGTCGGACCTTTTTGTCTAACGCCTTTTTCATTCTCTGTTGATACAATTGACCATGGCATAGTGCCGTTATTCTCTTTTCTTCGATCAGATTCAATTCGTCGTGTCGACTTTGACACCATTCAGCTTCTGAAAGCTTAGCTCCCATCAATACCCGGATTGATGGGATCTCTACTTCTATGGGGAGAACTGCCTCCATGCCATATACTAGAGAGAAAGGGGTTGCCCCGGTTGAAGTGCGAACAGATGTGCGATAACCGTGAAGAGCAAAGGGTAGCATCTCGTGCCAGTCTTTGTAGGTTACAACCATCTTTTGAACGATCTTCTTGATGTTCTTATTGGCCTCTTCTACCGCTCCGTTCATCTTTGGTCGGTAGGGAGATGAGTTATGGTGTTCGATCTTGAACTCTGCGCACAACTCTTTCATCATCTTGTTGTTCAAGTTGGATCCATTATCAGTAATGATCTCGCTTGGAACACCATAACGGCAAATGATATTGTTTTTGATAAATCGGACCACCACTTGTCGGGTTACATTGGCGAATGACGTTGCTTCGACCCACTTGGTGAAGTAGTCAATGGCTACTAGGATGAACCGATGTCCGTTTGAAGCCTTGGGCTCAATCATGCCAATCATGTCGATTCCCCATATGGAAAAAGGCCACGGGGAAGAAAGAACTTTGAGATGTGATGGTGGTACATGAATTTTGTCGGAGTATATCTGACATTTGTGACACCTCCTCATGTACTTGTAGCAGTCGGATTCCATGGTCAACCAGTAATACCCTGCTCTTAGGATTTTTCTCGCCATTGCGTGTCCATTGGCATGAGTGCCAAAGGATCCTTCATGGATTTCTTTCATCAGCATTTCTGCTCCTGGTCTGTCTACGCATCGGAGCAAGACCATGTCGAAATTTCTCTTATAGAGAGTGTCACCGCTCAGGAAGAAGTTTCCAGCCAATCTTCTGAGGGTTTTTTTATCCTTCCTTAGTGCCCCAGGTGGGTACTCTTGTTTCTGAAGGAAGCATTTGATATCGTGATACCAAGGTTTATCGTCTATGACTGCTTCAATCGTGAAGATGTAAGCGGGCCTTTCAAGGCGCATTATGTCGATCTTAGGTAAGTCATTCCATTGACCTACACTAATCATATAAGAGATAGTGGCTAATGCATCAGCCATGTGATTCTCATAACAAGGTATATGATGAAACTCAACTCTGTTGAAGAAAGGTAGCAACCTTCTTGCGTAGTCTTTGTAAGGAATCAATCCTGATTGGTATGTGTTCCAATCTCCTTTTATCTGATTGATAACCAGGGCTGAGTCACCGTATACGTCCAAGTTTTTGATCCTTAAATCAATTGCTTCTTCGAGACCCATAATACAAGCTTCATATTCGGCCTCATTGTTTGTACATTTGAACGTAAGTCTGGCAGTGAAAGGAATGTGGGTACCTTGAGGGGTAACAATGATTGCCCCAATTCTGTTTCCATAATGATTAACTGCTCCGTCAAAGACAAGTCCCCATTGGGGACCTGGTTCTGGCCCTTCACTGGGTAACGGTTCATCGCAATCTTTCATTTTTAGATACATGACATCTTCATCTGGGAAGTCAAACCCGATTGATTCTTGATCGTCAATCGGTTGATGAGCCAAATGATCGGTTAAAATACTCCCCTTAACGGCTTTCTGAGCGTGGTACTCTATGTCATATTCTGATAACATCATCTGCCAACGAGCAATCCTTCCCGTAAGAGCAGGTTTTTCGAAAATGTACTTGATTGGATCCATTTCGGAGACCAACCAAGTAGTATGACGAATCATGTATTGGCAAAGATGTTTGGCTGGCCAAGCCAAAGCGCAACAAGTTTTCTCGAGCATCGTGTATCGAGTTCCGTAGTCGGTGAATTTCTTGCTCAGATAGTAAATGGCAGACTCTTTCCGTTTGGTTTCGTCTTGTTGGCCAAGTACACATCCCATTGAGTCCTCTAGAACTGTGAGGTAAATGATCAGTGGCATTCCTTCCACTGGAGGTGATAGAATCGGCGGATTCAACAGGTATTCCTTAATACTGTCGAAGGCGGTTTGGCAATCTTTTGACCAAACGCAATCCTGGTTCTTTTTAAGTAATTTGAAAATCGGCGCACATGTGGCGGTCATGAGGAATATGAATCTAGAGATGTAGTTCAAACGTCCCAGGAATCCTCTGACTTGTTTTTCAGTTTTCAGAGAAGGCATTTCTTGAATGGCCTTGTCAGGATCAACCTGAATTCCTTTATGGCTGACGATGAACCCTAAGAGTTTCCCCGAACGGACACCGAAGGTGCACTTGTTGGGATTCAAGCGGAGTTTGTACTTTCTCAATCGCTCGAATAGTTTTGACAAATGGGTCACATGCTCATCTTCTGTTCTAGATTTTGCAATCATATCATCGACATATACCTCTATCTCTTTGTGTATCATGTCATGAAAAAGAGTAGTCATGGCCCTTTGATAGGTCGCCCCGACATTCATCTAACCGAACGGAATTACCTTGTAACAAAAGGTGCCCCATGGGGTGATGAACGAAATTTTCTCCATGTCTTTCGGCGCCATTTTGATCTGGTTATACCCCGAGAATCCGTCCATGAAGGAGAAAACTTTGAACTTTGATGTACTGTCTACCAGCATGTCAATGTGTGGTAAAGGAAAGTCGTCCTTTGGAATAGCCTTATTCAAGTCTCGGTAGTCGACACACATTCTGACCTTTCCGTCCTTTTTGGGAACGGGTACAATGTTGGCTAACCATTGAGGATACTCTGATGTGGCGAGGAAACCTGCGTCAATCTGTTTCTGTACCTCCTCTTTGATTTTGATGGCCATGTCTGGGTGAGTCCGTCTCAACCTTTGCTTTACCGGCGGACATTCCGACTTTAACGGTAAGTGATGTTCCACGATGCTGGTATCCAACCCTGGCATGTCCTAATAGGACCAAGCGAATACATCGGGAAACTCTTTGAGTAGCTTTATCAAACCCTCTTTGGCAATTGGACTGAGCAGTGCCCCAATCCTAATTTCTTTTCTCTCTTTTTCTGAACCCAAGTTTACCGTTTCCAACGGTTCTTTATGAGGTTCAATGGACCTTTCCTCTTGTCTGAGTAATCGGGAGATCTCTTCTGGAATTTTTTCGTCATTTCCTTCTTCAGCCTCGAATACCGGGAACTCAAAGTTGGGAGAAGGCATCGGATCGTATGTTTCAACGGGGTTTAAAACAAGCAATCTGCATGATGTGATGATTCGTATTTAGAAGAGATAGAGAGAATGCAAAAGTGTGTGCAGTGTTTTATTTTACTGCTAGTTTTTATTTTTAATTTGTTTTTTAGGATTACCATTTTCTAAAAAACGAAAAGAGAAAACAGCAGTAAATGCAGAAATTACAGAACGACGTTATTTTATTAATGAACAAGTCGATCCTTGAAACTACAGCCCTATAAAACAAAACTCTGTCGCTTTGGGCGAAGCGAAGAGGGAAATTTACAGAAAGCGAGCCCTATCAAAACATCCGTTTCACCTGGGCAGGGTGAAAGGTTAAAAACAAAGATGGCAATTACTTTGACTGATGAACGATCTTCGGAACCTCGACGGCAACCCATTGGCGACGAACTCGTCGGTGAATCACAAAGTCTGGCACCTTCCTTGATTTGTCTTCAGAAATAACGCTGATTTCTGGTGGAGCAGGATCATTGGAATCTGTCTCCCAGGCAGAATTGTCGTAGGAGAATTCCTTTGTTGCATTTTGCATAGCATTTGTGCTCTCAGCTGTATCTCCCCATCCAGTAGGCTGGATATCTTCGAGCCTGATACGAGAGCTTTCGGGAGCGGTGTACTTGACCATATAGTCGTATTTTCCACTCGGTTGTCCCAAGGTGTCCCAAACTTCTTTGGAACTGGAGGAGTCATCTCTCTCGATGACGTTGACCTCAGGAAAAACATAGTTGATGAATTCAAGTCCTGCAAATGTTGCGAATTCATCTTCATGATGAGTAGTTTCTGAATGACCTGAGTGTTGATCCCATGACATGGTGGGGACACAGGTATTCTGTTCAATGATGCTCAGCTGATTTTCATTGTTCGGCTGACTTTCTTGCCCCAAGTTTCCTGGGTAAGGCTGCCACATTGGCAGACCATCCATCGGGTCATAGTAATTGTGGTCAAAGTTGTCTTTCATCAGAGTGTCTTCCTCTAATGAATTTGGCAGAGCACGACATCCTTCCGGATCACAATCTCCATATATCATTTCGACATCTGACCGTGGTATAAATCTCGGACTCTGTGCGGGATAGAAAAATGGTATAGGCACCTTTTCCTGAGACATATAACCATCCTCGTTAAGGTAGGACTTCCATTCTTCATCTGTGTCAGAGGGATCTTCCTCATTGATAGCATGTACTGCTTGAGACACTGGGTGAAGAAAACCTCCACCGTGGAAGAAGTTTTGAAGGGGATAAAGACTTTCATCGTTGGCAGCTGTCTGGGTACAGGTTGCAGAAAAACCAAGACCCTTCTTTGTTGTATTGCTAGTAGGAATGACAAGCTGTCCCCATCCGGTTGTATTGGTACTCTCGACCGCTTTGATAGCATCATCGTATGAAGAAATGGAAGTTCCTTCTTTGAACTGATTGTTCTTGCTCACCAACAGTGCTTGGAACTGAGTTCCAATAACCTCCTCGGGTTCTATACCAGCAGATGATGACAAGTTACTCACCAGCAAGGCCTGCTCCCCGCAGACTGTGACAAGTTGATCGTTCTGGACGAACTTTAGCTTTTGGTGGAGGGTTGAAGTAACCGCTCCAGCCTGATGTATCCAAGGTCTTCCTAATAAACAACTGTATATTGCCCGGATATCCATGACCTGGAAAGTGACTTGGAAAGTGTGAGGACCAATAGTTATGGGAAGATCAACTTCACCGATAACCATTTTTTTGGATCCGTCGAATGCTTTGACGACGACCTCGCTGATTCTCATCGGAGGCCCTTTGAATGATAATTGCATCAAAGTGGACTTCGGCATAACATTCAGGGCTGACCCTGTGTCTACCAGTACGCTGGCTAAAGCATCGTCCTGGCAGTTAACTGTAATGTTGAGCGCCATGTTATGATGGCGACCCTCTTCGGGTAATTCCTCATCACTAAATCCCAAATTATTGCAGGAAGTGATGTTAGAGACAATGCTATCGAACTGTCTGATTGTTACATCCTGTTCCACAAAGGCTTGCTCCAAGACTTTCTGTAGAGCCTCACTGTGGGCTTCTGAACTGAGTAACAGTCATAATATCGAGATCTTTGAAGGAGTTTGTAACAGTTGATCGACAATGTTGTATTCACTCCTCTAGATGAGCTTCAGCATCTCATCATCGTTTTTCGAAAGGTCGGGATTACTGGATTGACCGACTGATGGATCGGGAGCTTCCGTCTGAAGTTCTTTTTCTCTGTTAGGTTCTCCAACTCTTCGGTTGAAGATTCTACCACTCCGTGTTACACGACTGATGTCTGCAATGTTCACGACGGAGGGTAATGGAATTTCCTTTCCATTCTCGATTATTGTTGCACCGTATTTGTAAGGGATAGCCTTAGTTGATTCATACGGTAGTGGTCTCGGTAGATAGATGACTATGGGAACCTTCTGATTTTTCTGACCATCATAAGTAATCTCGATCCGTTCCCGGTTGGGAACTTTAGATTCGTCAAGTAGAGGGATGATGGCAAAAACATCCCTGGTCTGGTGATGACCAGAGATTGTGACAACATCCTCGATTTGATCGGCAAGGTAGCTCGGCGTCCAGTTGATGGGTCCAGAACCCGGATATGGACGAATTTCTCCACGATCCACCTGACCCTGAAGAGCTGCTCTCACAAGGTAACACCCTTGGTTACTTTCCGAACAGACACTACAACGTTCATAGTTGTGTGGGGCACCTGGCCACGCCCACTTTGAATACAATGTAACCTCACTAGGTTAGCTTCCACAGATCGGACATCCTGACTTTGACGTCGAGTAGGATTCCTGTTACTGATACTAATCTGCTGAGTATCTTCATCCATATAGATTGGCATCCACCAGTGATTTAACAAGTGCTTAAGTACCTCCTGGACAAGGGTACAACCTCGATCGTTTTCGCAACCCGCTTTATAGCTTTGATAGTCATGTGATATCAGGAATCCGAGTCGGACCTGTTCAGCATGTAACTCTACCAGGTTGGTATTCATCACGCGAATATCAAAGATATGAACCATGTTGATCTGATAGGGATTCCTATCATGGTAGTCTTGGATCCATCCAAGATCCATCTGACGCTGGAGGGCCTCCTATATGAAAGAGCATCCCTGTTTGTTTACCGAGCAAGTCAGACAGGAACTGTAATCGTGCCGCGGCAGATTATGATACTGGTTTTGCCTTGAGTGCATTGCCACCAGGTTGACATTCATTACACAGATGTCGTGGTTTTGAATAATGTTGGAATTCGTGTAGACCATGTTAACTCCACGAACTCGGTGCTCTTGGATCCATCCGAGATCCATCTGTTCCTGTAGAGCTGATTGCACCACAGAACATCCCTGATTGTCTTTAGAGTAGATATCACACTGGTGATAGTTATGAGGTGGCACATGGCCATATCCACTCTATCTACAATGTATCTTGACCAGATTGGTCCTCAATAAGAGTACATCGTGAATTTGATAGACATTGTTAGTCTCTCTCTCAATCAGATTAACTGCAGCCTTCTCGTGTTGAGGCAGCGGGTTTGTGAGAACATTGGAATTCGTATCTTTGAAAGATAAGAGCCCGCTCCTAACAAGCTTTTGCACGTCAGATTTGAAATTGAGACAATTCTCTATGTTATGCCCTGATCCTCCTTGATGATAAGGGCATGTCTGATCCACCTTAAACCAGAAAGATGGATTTTCCGGTACTGTAAGAGGAGATTTAGTCTGAATGTGCCCCTTAGCCAGTAGTAATGGAAACAGCTATGCGTACGACACGGGTATAGGATCAAATCCTGGTGGTCGTATTGTACGTTTGTTGTTATATGGAGGACGAGCCTGCTGAAGAGGCTGTTGTGTCCTTTGCTGATCAGGTTGGCTTTGCGCAACCTGAGGTTGATACGTAGGAAAAGGCGCAGGGTTGATAGCAGGAGTTACAGCTGCTACCGGCTGGTACCGTCGCTTTTGCTTTACGAGAGAGATATTCCCAATATCTTTCTCTTTTTTCTTAGGGAGAGCACTACCGTATTTTTTTAGTACCGCTCGTCGATCCAGTGTCTTTTACCAAACGTCCTTCTCGAACGGCTTCCTCAAGACGTACGCCCATGCCCACCATCTCGGTGAAGTCACTGGGTGCACTGGCATCCATTCGGTCATAGTAAAATGAGCTTAAGGTTTTTAAGAAGATCTTTGTCATCTCTTTTTCCTCAAGAGGTGGACAAATTTGAGCGGCGATTTCACGCCACCTTTGAGCGTACTCCTTAAAGGTTTCCTTGTCCTTTTGCGACATCGATCTGAGTTGATCTCTGTCGGGTGCCATGTCCAAATTGTATTTGTATTTTTGGACGAAGGCAGTGCCAAGATCTCTGAATATGCTGATCGTGGCACGGTTTAAACCCATGTACCATTTGAGTGCGGCACCGGTTAAACTATCCTAGAAGTAGTGAATCAGTAGGTCCTGATTCTCCGTCTGAGCTGACATTCTCCGAGCGTACATCACCAGATGGCTTTGAGGGCAAGAATTACCCTTGTATTTTTCAAAGTCGGGCACTTGAAATTTGAGCAGAACTTTCACATTGGGGACTAACCAGAGGCCTGCGGCGTCCTTTCCAAATAAATCCTGACCGCGAATGGCTTGCAGCTCCTTCTGCATTTCCAGGAACTGCTCCTGGAATTCATCCATTCTATCGAACAGAGTTTCCTTATTACCAGAAGGTATCGGTGGAATCTGTCCTTCCGGGACATTGTTCACCACAGGGGGTGGTACCGTGACTACGGTAGCGAATCTTGGCGTTTCTCGAAGTTTGTAACCTTCAGGAGTCTTCAGTATGCCCCTGGCATCTTCGCTTTCCCGAAGTTTGTAACCTTCAGGCCCAGCGGCTTCTGTTGAGATTCCCTGATCTTCAGTGATCGGCGGAACATATCCTTCCGGGATATAGTTAACAGGCATGTCCCAAGGACGATCTTTTGGCATTTGATACCTAGGATCATACTTCTCCACTATGGGCATTGAGGTGATCTCTGAGATCACAGTCCTTTGTAGCTGAGCTTCTGCCATGGCTTGCATGTCGTTACGAAGCTTTCTCACATCCTCTCTCAGAGCGTCGATCTCTTCCTTCAACTCTCTGTTTTCTTCCTCAAGACCATCTATCTTTTACTGACGATTGGCCCGAGTATTATACGAATGAGATAGTTTGACTCTAGAATCGAGACACAAACGTGAGATTCGTAGGGAAGAAGAATACGTGATGTGAGAATGATGAATGCAATGATTATATTAATTGTTTTTTGGTTTAATCAAAATAAACTTCGACAATTAGATTGCAAATATCAAACGGTGGGGAAACCCCTTTTTATTGAAATTCAAAGGATTGCGGAAACGAAAATACAGTAGATTACAAAGTGCGGAAATAGAAACCTAAGCTAATGGGTCCCGAGTCCTCTCTGAAGAGAAATCGGGTGCGAACTCTGGTACTTTCCTTTTCTTTGACCGGGGCTCTTGGGCCGTTGTCGGGTTGTCATTCCTTTGCCAGGTGAAAGGAGTGAGCAAATTCGTTTGGTCATCTTGATTTTCTACAGCATGTTGCTCCAAAATTTCAATCAGAGCATCCTTTTCTTTTAGTAATTGCTGTATTTTGATGCACTCTATGTCGAGGGTGCGGTACTTGTTCTTCCAAGACCTTCTCTCCTCTGAACTTTGTTGAGAGTAACCTGAAGCTTTTCAGTTTCTGTCATGAAGTACATGACAGATTCCCTCGGCGAAAGAATTTCGTAACGAGGATAAGGCATCTTTAGCTTTAGAGCTCTAGTTTGTACCCAATGGAGATAAGGCTCCACCGAGACACAGTCCGATTTTCCTAGAGATTCCCGTCCTTTCTTATGAACATGCTTCCAAGCATGCACTATTTCCATCTTTAGTGCTCTGTCATTTTCTCCTTCCTTCAAGAAAAGACCTTCCAAATGAGCATTCAGCGGAATATGCCTCATCGGGTATCCAAATTGACGGCGAACCAACACCGGATGATAGTTGATTCCTCCTTTAGTTCCTATGAGGGGTACGTTGGGGAAGTTTCCACAATGATCAATGATTCTGATTCCATCATAGATCCTATTACACCAATCTATATCAGAGTTGGTAAGAGACATGATCTTCTGCGACCAACGTATGGCACTCTTGCAATCCCAAAAAGCAGCAGACTTGGGCAAGTGGGAGATAAACCATTTATAAAGCAGAGGTACACAACATGTGATATCCCCTCCACTGTACAAATTTCCCAAATGTACAGAATAATACGCATCTGCGAGCAAAGTCGGCACAGGGTTTCCAATGAGAAAAACCTTAATGGCGTTGATATCGACGAAGTTATTGATGTTGGGAAACAAAAATAACCCGTAGGTGAGCAATACAAAGATGCTTTCAAAAGCAGTCGCGTTCCCTATACTGGCAAAATACAGGGCCTTCTTTGTCAGAAACTGGGCTGGCAAACCTTGTATGCCACCCTTGGTAGTCATGTGAGTCCTGACCTCAGACTCGTCCAAATGAATTGCTCTTGCAATGGTCTGATTCTTTGGAATTTCTTCCAGTCCAAAAAATGGAGCTCGATCAGTGACGTGTAAATCAATCAGATGAGAATACTCCTCCAGCGTTGGTGCGAGCTGGTAATCCGGGAATGTGAAACAGTGATAAACTGGATCATAAAACTGAATGAGCGCATCCATGATTCCCTCAATCACATGGACTCTTAACAGTGGTAGCAGACCTCTGTGCTTGGCTCTGAAAGCCTCTTGGTTTGTGATCATTCTCACCAAACCTCTTAAATCCTCTAGCTTTGGAACCTTGAAGGTATACCTATGAGTTCTTCTTCTACCAAAATCCATTAGCGCAATCCTTTTCTCTAATATTTGCAATCACAGTCTTAGTTTATTTTGAAAAACAGAGAGACTAGAAGAGAAATTTTTTTTTTGAATGTTTTAATGTTTTTTAGATGAATGCATGAATGCAACACACAAAAACATAGAAAATACATGGGGTCAAAGGGTCGTTGTCATGAAGTCAAGGCTCTACCCATCCCCAAAGGTTTATACTAGGGTGATTTTTGTACCTGTACTCATTATCATCAGCTCCTCCCAGGAAAGCAAAACAATAAGCGGATCGCCAGCGAGTTGTAGAGCAATCTTAGAGTAAGTGCCATTCACCGAGAATAGATCACTAGCCTCAAATGAGGGTAGTATCGCGTAACAACTATTCCCGATAGTTTCCGCACTACAAAAGGGTTTGGCTCCTCAGCATCTCAAACATCACAATTGGCCCATTGTCTAGGTGAGAGAATGGGTTGCATTGATCAGCCTCCACTGAGGTTGATGGTCGACCTCGTCGCCATCACTTATCTTAAGTGTATACTCAATCTTTCCACATGCCGCATCACACGCATTCCCATTAGCAGAAAAATAAACACGTATAGCAATTAGAAAAAGCAGTATATATATTTGTCCTAATCATCCTAGACCTTTAAAGCTATGAATCCTAAGTTCCAGACAGAAAATGGGTTCCCCGGCGGAATTACCATCCTGTGGTTTCATTCCAAATTAACGGAGTTTTGACCTAAGATCCTAATGACGTTGAGGTTTCTACCTAGGGGACAAAAAGAGAACAAGATCCCTAAAGAGACCTGTACATCCCCAGCAGAGTCGCCATTTTTCTGTAGCGAGTGATTTTTGGATGTGGTTGCGAAGCACGATCGTTCTGGTACTACAGCTCGATTCATTTTTTATCTTATTAAAGCTGATGAAAGAAGGGAAATAGATGTCTCTAATTAACCCTGCTTGCAAACTGAGGTTAAACAGTCAAAACTGTTGGTTCACAAATGCTACAAAGATTCGGGGTTTCTCCTAGGTTATTTTGTTGATGAGGGGTGCTTTAGGCTATCGGTTAGGATGTTAGGAAGAATGTATGAAAGTATGGGATTTTGGGTTTTTGTTTAGTGTGCTCGGTAAGATTTTTCTTTCAATCTTATGCCTACGTATTCCCATTTACCGAAATAGGGAAATCAGAGCGTTCGTAGTTCCTCCTATTCTATGGGAGGAAATGGTTATTTTGGTGTCTTGTTCAAAGCCCAAGACGTGAAGCGAAAGGTGTTTGTATCTTGTTCAAAGCCCAAGATGTGAAGATGACAGGTCCATTTGTATCTTGTTCAAAGCCCAAGATGTGAAGCTAAAGGTGTTGACCTTAGAGAGAATTTGTCGTCTTTAAAGGGGTCTGTTTGTCACAACTGTTGGGTGACTGACTGTAAAGGAGGATTACTTTAACCGGGATACGCGGATCCTAGCAATGCCATAATTTCCTTTATAGGGGATTTTAACCTGAAGGAGAAGACTTTAACTCAGTTTAGAGCAATGCCATCTTTCCTTAGGAATTTGTCATACTAAAAGAGGGACAGTGGCATGGATGTAGATGATCCAGAGGCTTGCCGCTTACAGCAATTAGATGAAGGGGAAAGAGTTGTTGAAGTTTGTGTACTGTGAACGAGGGACAGCTTTGATGCTAAAAGGTTGATTGGACCAACCAGTGGTTTTCTTATACAAAGCCTAAGAGGAGGCTAATATGTGTCTCGTACAAAGCCCGAGAGAGAGGCTAAAAGGTTTTGACTCGACGATGGAGTCTTTTGGTATCTCGTATAAAGCCCGAGATGGAGGCTATTTGACTCAACAAGAGAGTTTTTGTATCTCGTACAAAGCCCGAGATGAAGGCAAAAATTTGTTTGGCTCAATAAGAACCTTTTTGTATCTCGTATAAAGCCCGAGATGGAGGCGAAATAGGTGATTGACTCAACGAGGGAGTCTCTTATGTGTCTCGTACAAAGCCCGAGAGAGAGGCTAAACGTTGTTTGACTCCACTGGGGAGAATCATTGGACAAAGCCCAAGAGTAGTCTAGTATGACTGGAGAAGGATCATTATACAAAGCCTAAGAGGAGGCTATGGTTACTGTTTCAGTTGAGTGACAGGTCCAGTATACTGATTTTGAAAGAGAAAATCAGTTCTTATATGAGCAACACTGTACTCGAGGATTTGATTAGAGGATCCGGGCTATTCCTGTTCTTTAAGGAATTGGGAAATCCGAAGGGTATTGAGACTGTCCGAGTCTACAGGTTTTCTTCCTATTTAACGAAGGGGTCACTTGAGAATGTCTTAAAGACTCAAGGAGATTAGACTGTCCAAGTCTAGAGTTTCATCTTTGTACTATGCTTTGAGGAACAGTAGTAGACTCTTTGACACTTATTGTTGGCTTGATTTCACATTCAAACGAGGTCTTCTTGAGGATACTTTGAACTGTATGTTTATGTAGTAACCAGGGTAGTATGATAGGATCTTATGACTCTGGAGACCATTCATGGGAAATCAGTTGATGCCTCCATGATTGATGACAATGCCAAACCAGAAATGGTGAACGTATCATCATTTCTCGACCTGAGAGTCTATGATACTGAGGATATGCTAGGATGCCATTTCCAAGACTAGAACCCACATGTGAGAGGGAATGGGTTTTTGTAGGAAACCTTGACCTTCAACCTACCTAGTTTTCTAGTTTTCTTATCAATGTGGACTCATGAACTTGGTATTCTTATTATTCTAGTATTCTGGTATTTTGGATTTCTTGTCATAGCAGAATTTTGGTTTTATTCAGTCAATAGCCCAACAAGTTTTCAGAGCATATGGAAACCTTGATCTCATTTTTGCATTTGCATAACATCATATATGCATTTTAACATTCATGTTTGTTTATTTCTAGGGTTTGCATCTTATCTTTGATTCTCGTTGACAAGCTCTTCATAGATGGGTACTGGTAGGAAGGATACCATCAGCTACAAGTTTTAATCTTAAGATTTGAGTTCTCTTCGCAGCCTAGTCGCCAAAACTACTTCAAGTAATCTGGAGACTTTCAAAGAAGATTATGGGAAGATTTTTAGCATGCTTCATACTATTACATAATATGAGAGAGGGGCTATACACACTTTGCTACAGTTCTATGATCCTGCTCTTAGGTGTTTCATGTTTAGGGATTATCAGTTGGCTCCTACTCTGGAGGATTTATCACTCATTTTGGATATTGTGGTCAAAGATCAGGTACCTTTCCATGAATCTATGGAAGTTCCCGCTCCGGAAGCTATTGCCGACGCTCTTTATTTGAACACATCTGTGGTGAAGGGTAATCTACAATCCAAGGGTGGTTTATCTGGCCTTCTTTTAAGTTCTTTGATAAGCGAAGCTCTGGTATATGCTTAGGCCTGTAGCTGGACTACTTTCAACGCCATCCTTGTTTTGTGTATTTATAGGATTACTCTTTTCCCTAATGTACCGGGTTTCGTAGACATGAACACCATTCGGATTTTCATGATGAGAAATTGTGTGCCGACACTTCTTGGTGATGTGTACCACTCAGGACATTCAAGGAATCATAGGAATAGAGGTGGACTTCTTTATTGTTTTGCTCCTCTTCTCTGCAAGTGGTTCATGAGTCATCTCTCACATGATGGTGCTTTTGTTGATACTAAAGACTCATTGAATTGGGTAGAAAGGGTAATGAACCTTGTCTCTAAGGATATCCAATGGTTTGATAAAAGATTGCTAGGAGTGGAGATGATTTAAAGTTGCGGGGAGTTTCCCAATGTCCCTCTCAAAGGAATAGGGGGAGGAATTAATTACAATCCATCCCTTGCTAGGAGACAATTGGGTTATGCATTGAGGGTTTCTCCGACAGATAAAAAAGTGAAGGAATATTTGTTTTACGGTGGAACTGACAATCCTTAAGCCATGAAGAGAGCTATGAAAGCTTGGGGCACTATTCAGAGGAGAGGAAAGTCGTTCATAGGTAAAAGTGACCGCAAAGCTTATCCCCCTTTTATGGAGTGGGTGTGATAAGTGTAAATTGTAGCTATTTTTTTATGTAAGTTTTGTTGCACTTATCGATACTTTTTGTTCATATCGTTCGAATAAACCCCGCTTGTTTGTAAATACATTAACTTTATGTTATAGTGTATATATTGCATTATCGTGTAAATATGATTAAGTTTAATTGTTTTCCATTTATTATTGCAGGAATTTAAGCAAGGATATCTTGTCATATTCATAAAGAGCATTGAATAAGCTTTCCAACGCTTCGAACCGGGGGAAAACGGAGTTACGGCTCGAAAGATATGGCTGAAACAAGAAAACAGAAAATGTTGTATGTCTGCTCTCGCCCCGTGCTCGCCGGGCGAAGCAGAAGCGAACCAGACAGACAGAAACGCGTAAAAAAGTCCAGAATAAGCCGCCTTAGCTCGTCGGGCGAACCAGAACTTCGCCGGGCGAATCTGGACGGACAAAAACACCATTTAAGGGCTAAAAACACTTTTTTTAGAGGATGGTTGGGTAATATTTGTTCCCAATGCATTAAACTTTCATATTTTGGTAGATTTAGCTTGAAAACAACATTGGAGCTTGCATATGGATGATCCAGAGTGGATTGATCATCGATCGACGCTGACAAACCGAAAGATTTTTGGTTCATTTCTCTTCTTCTTTGTGTATTCTTCATTTGTTGGGTTTTGTATATGTATTTACTTTGATCTTATGTATATTTATCGCCCATGGCGTTGTATAAAATCTGCTTTATAAATCTTTTTCGGTGACTGTCCTTGATTTTTTTGCTTTATGCTTGGGGTTTGAGTTGTGTTAGAGATAAACCGCATAAACCTTGATTAAGAATAACTATCTGTTAGTTTCTGGATGCTAGAGATAGATTTAGAGCTGACAATCTTTATGGGTATTAGAGCTTAATGCCTCCATGTTGTTTGAGTCAGGTGCAAGAGCGTCGACGAGAGTAATACGGTTGTTCTCTCAGCTTAGTGTGTCAAAGATGGACATTGTTGTGAGCGATGCTGGATGATGTTGAGGAGTATTGTAGGTTGAGTATAACTGGTCGGTAAGTTTAAGTTTGCAAGGAGTGGATTATATGCATACCGGATAAGTTTCTTCTCTCTAAAGAATGAATTCTTTTTATGTTCATATTTATTGTTCTGCTTTTACTTTAACCAATTTAATCCAAACTCATAAACGCGAGACTTGTCGAACGACAGTTCAATAGCACCGATCTCTATGGACACGATAAATTTTGAGAAAAATACTTCCAAAAACTTTTGTTGCTTGCCGCTTTACCGCTTCAGCAAAATGGCGCCGTTGCCAAGGATTGGTGTTTTTATTGGATCACATTGTGATAGTTTCTTCGTTTTTGAGTTTTGTAGATATCGTATATATTGTCTTTTTTCACTTGTTTATATTGATACTTGTATATGTTTACCATATTTGTGAATTTTACATGTTTTGCATACTTGTGAATATAGTGTATATATTTGTTTCTCTTCACGTTTGCCAAAAGTGTGGTTAGATGTGTAGTTCTGGTTAAAGCTCGAAGAGATGAGAGCAAAGGCGGGAGTGAAAGCATTTGGCCCATCCGAAGCAACATGCTGATTTGTAAATAATAGGTGTCAAGCTTACAACGTAAAAGAAGCATGTTGAATTGTTTTTTTGTTGTTGTTTAGTTTAGGTAGTATGGTGCAATTGTCTAAACAAAATTTAAATCGTACCAGCTCTGAAATTTCAAATCTTCACTTTTAAATTTGTTTAGACAATTTCACCCGGTCTTTTAGTTTGTTTATATTAATAGTTTTTGTGTTTGTCTAAGAGCTTGTTTTGAGTATCTTGAGGAAATTTGAGGTGATGTTCCAAGTTTGATCGTTTCAACTTGCGGATGTATGGTAATGATATTGTTAAGTTTTGTACACATCCAAGGTATGTGTTTATCGCTTTCTAGACTTTAGCATATTCATGATACTAAGGCTTTTTACAAACTTCCATGACATTCATTTTTTGTATACTTGTTCTTGATGTGAATCACTTTAGTTCCCACCCTTTTTGTGAGGTAGTTTTCCATTGTTCATATATGCGCGGAGTACCAACATTCTTGTTCTAACTGGATTTTATTATGCTTAATCTTTTGTTTGTGTTGATTATATGAAAGCATGAAAATGATCAAGGCATTTTGTTTTATTTTGAGCACAACTACCTAGCCAAATAGTCAATTCACCCTGTGAGTGTGTGAGCATTTGTTAAACCCCTTTGTGCCTTTCTATCATTATCCATGTTGTTTGAACTTAATGATTGTCTATGAGTATTGAATTCACTTTTTGTATCAATTTTGATTGATTGTTTTTTCTTGAACCCTCAAATTTGTGTTTTTGTATGAATTTTTACCTTGCCTTAGAAGGTAGGGAGTATTCACATGATGATGTGGTTGAATTCAAGTTGGGGAGAGAATGATTGTTTACTCATTGGTTGGTTTCTATGAGGTTGAAAAAGAAAAGAAAAAAAGAGAAAAATATGAAAAAGAAAAGAAAAGAAAAGAAAAAAAAAGAAAGAAAAAGAAAATCCTTGTGAAAGGAAACAAAAAGAGTTCATATAATTGTGCTAAATAAGTATTGTGTTTTTGTGTAACACTTGGGATTTTGGAAGAAGTTGATTGGAATTTTGTGTTTCAGTCTTTGTGAGTTGATCACTCCCTTAGGTTTAGACAAGTTTTTGTTTCAATTACCTTTAGAAATTGCCCCTTGTTTGTTTACCCGACCACGCTATAACCTTGAAAGTGTAACGCCCCCGTTTTGCCAATTTTGTTTATTGAGTCGTTTTGATTATTTTATTATTATTTTATTGTATTTTCGACTTTTATGTGAAAATATGTTATTTTTCGGCGGGAATATATTTTATCGCGTTTTGGGATCGTTTGCGAGAAATTTGAGTCTAGGGGTATTTTGGGCATTTGGGTGTATTTCGATTAAGTTAGAATAAATAGAAAGTATAGAAAGAAAAAGAAAGAAAAACCAGAAAAATAGAGAAGAAGAAAAGAGAAGAGAAAGAAGAAAAGAGAGGAAAAACTTGTGAAGGAAGAAATCAATCTCCCGACTTTCTAGAACGCGAATTTATCGGGTAAGGGTGCGAAACTCGATTATACTATGATTGTGTATGATTATGTATGTTTTGTGTGGATGTTTTGGTTGGTTTTCCATATGTTCCGTTTATGCCGTATTTGACGAAATCGATAGAAACCAATGTTTTTACGGTCGAAAAGTCGTAT
Organism: Lathyrus tuberosus; assembly: GCA_022829125.1. Taxonomy (NCBI): domain Eukaryota; kingdom Viridiplantae; phylum Streptophyta; class Magnoliopsida; order Fabales; family Fabaceae; genus Lathyrus; species Lathyrus tuberosus. Next base: position 19,645,556 of record JALAZF010000056.1, on the reverse strand, counting down.
AAATACATGTGTTGGTTGGTTATATGTATGTGAGCTGCTGTTTAAAGTTTCATGAAGTTCGGTTATGTTTTGGTTAGTTTTCGTTATGTTTCCGTTGTTTTGTCCGTTTAGGTCGAATTGTAAGGAATCGATAAAAAACGATGTTTTCACGGTTAGAATTCGAAATAAATTACGTAGTTGTATCGAGCAATGTTAGGTCGTCGTATAGCGTGCTTTTTATTCGATTCTGTGAGGTTTGAAAAATCTGGTTTTTGAAAGGTTGAAATTTAATCGAAAAATCGAACGTCGTAGAAATTTCGTTTATGTGTTCTAAATTGTTCTTATGTATTTGGTGGTTGGGCGTATATGTTTGTTTCGGTGAAAATGTTCGATTTAGTCGAGTTTCCGGGCATTTTGGAAAAATGACAGCAAAGGTGCATTTTGAGAAATTCTGGTTTTTAAGGAAAAACAAAGTATGAATCGATACATAACAGCTATGTATCGATACGAAATGGCTTATGTATCGATACATAACCCCTATGCATCGATACATACTGTGAAAATTGGGAAAAACAGCATTTTCACTACAGCATGTGTCGACACATGCGTGCTATGTATCGATACATGAGGTCTTTTTGTATCGATACATAAAGCCTATGTATCGATACATACTGTGCTGAACCATAAAATTCTGGTTTGTCGGGAAACTTCGGAAATTCATATCTCTTGAACCGTAAGTCGGTTTTAGTCCCCGTTCGAAGCGTTGGGAAGCTAACGAGATGTTCTTTCTAGGAAAAATAGTTTTGAGGTCTGAATCTAGTCCAATTGGTACAGTATTTTCGAACCGTTTCGTAGTGTCGGGCGTACGGTTTATGTTTTTACGTTATTTTGAAATATTCATATCTTCTTCGTTGTTTATCCGATTTAAGTGTTCTTTATATGGATGTGAAGCTAAAAATACGTTCTATGATTTGGTGAAGAAATATATTATTTTTAGCCGACTTTTGGCCGACTTTACCAATTAATCGTGAATAGTTGTTTTTGATGAGATGTTGTGATGATGATTTGTGGCCGAAAGGCAAGAAAATGTTATGTGTGATATTTGATGATATATGCATGATTGTTGATGTGTGTGAGCATGCAATGTGAAAGTCATGAGTCGTTGTATGCCAAGCATCATATTGTGCATTGTTGAAACGTCCTGAGTGACGATTTGATTCTTGAGGGAATCCACTATACCATCGTGTGCCTCAAAAATACGAGGCGTTGCCTGAGGACTTAAAGCGATATGTATAGACGATTGTGGGCTCCTTTGGAGACTTAAAGCAATCCTTAACGTCGTGTGCCTCGAAAATATGAGGCGTTGCCTGAGGACTTAAAGCGACGGGTGAACATCGTAGGCCCGACGGGGAGTTACTTGAGATTCTCAGTAACGAGCGATGGTTCCAATAGTTCCTGAGTGAACTGATGATGAGACATGAGACATTGGAAGTCGGTACCCGCATGGCATGTGCATAGAGTCGTTGTGTCGGTCTATGTGCATTGCATTAAATTATGAGTCATTTGTGCATGAATTTGTGAATGTGACTTAATGAGATGGAATATGTGTGATTGTATTGTGAATGATTGATGGGTAGTGGTATTTGACACTTGTGAATTGTACTGTGTGTTGTTATAATTGATCTGTGTGTTTTGGTGGTGAGAATACGTTATTGTGCATTTTTGGTGTTAATATATAATCTTATGCAATTATATTATGGTTGTTTTTCTCACCCTTCTGCTGTTTTATAACGCTCTATGAGGCGTTGCAGATTAGAGTTGCTGGAGGTATTCTTTTGTGAAGAGTTGTGTCTTCATTATTTTGGTCGGTCGGCTCTGATATGTGACTCCGGGTAGCATAGGGTGGCCGTGTGTGATTGTTTTGTTTATCTGATGATATATTTTGGCTGTACATGTATAACTTGATGTATGACGGACAAGTTTATATGTATATATGTATATGTGTTATTCAGATTTTAGATCTTTCCGCTTTAATTCTAATTTCTGAAAAGTGGGTGTAAGGAACGAAGTTTCCTCTGTATGATTGTTACCCCACGTTGCATATCTAAATGAGCAGGTGTTGCATGTTAGTTGTTTGGTTACTTTGATGTGATTCTCCCTTTCTATGCCATGATAATTCAATTATACTCTGATCGATTTTCGAATTCTCTTTTATCGCCTTAATTGCGTGTTTTGGGGGTATAGATCAGGGGCGTCACATTAAGTGGTATCAGAGCCAGTCCGTGTCAGTTGTGTTTGTTGTGTCAGTTGGGTCTGTTGAGTCTGGCATATTGGGCGAGTTGTGTTGAGCAAGTGGTTGTTTAACCATAGTTTCTGTATTTGGACGAACAGAATATGGCTGGTCGTAATGATGCTGCTCTGGCTGCTGCGATGGAGGCAATGGCACGAGCTGTGCAGGGTGCACCGAATGCGGCAGGAAATGATGAGTTTAGAAAGAATAAGCCGTCGGTCTTTAAAGGGAAACATGATCCGGATGGTGCACAGTTGTGGTTGAAGGAGATTGAGAGGATTTTCAGGGTAATGGATTGTGACGAGGAGGATAAGGTGAGGCTGGGCACTCATATGTTACATGAAGAGGCTGACGACTGGTGGATCAGTACTCGTCAAGTGTTGGAAGCTGAGGAGGAGGAAGAAGAGATTACTTCGGAGGTGTTTAGTCGAGAGTTCCTAAGGAAGTATTTTCCGAAAGATGTCCGAGGAAAGAAGGAGATTGAGTTTTTGGAACTAAAACAAGGTAATTTATCTGTTGTTGAATATACTGCTAAGTTTGTGGAGCTTGTGCAGTTTTATCCTCACTATGTAGAAGCGACAGCTGAATTTTCTAAGTGTGTAAAGTATGAAAGTGGGTTGCGTCCTGAGATAAAGCAGGCGATTGGTTATCAGAGGATTCGAAGGTTTGCTGATTTGGTGGAATGCTGTAGGATCTATGATGAAGACAGTAAGGCTCGTTCTGCTCACTATAAAAGTGTAAGTAACAGGAAAGGGAAGCAACAGTTCCGTGGTGGACCGTATATGTCACCGGCTGATAAAGGTAAACAAAGGAGTACTTTTGATTGTAGGTCAGGTGGAGGTGGTATGTCTAATTCTCCTAGGTGTTTTAAATGTGGTGAATTGGGTCATCGCCAGCATGAATGTAGGAAGAAAGTGAATAAGTGTTCTAATTGTGGTGGTATTGGGCATGTCTTAGCTGATTGTAAAAGGAAGAATGTCGTGAAGTGTTACAATTGTGGAGAACCTGGTCACATTAGTTCGAAGTGTCCTAATCCGAAGAAGGCTCAGACTAGTGGGAAAGTGTTTTCGTTGGCGGGAACTCAGACTTCAAAGGCAGATCGTCTGATAAGAGGTACTTGCTTTATTAATAATATGCCTTTAATTGCTATTATTGATACTGGAGTGACTCATTCATTTGTTTCGTCTGAGTGCGCGAAGAGTTTGAATCTTGTGTTGTCCGTAATGGATTTTGAGATGGTTATCGATACTCCAGCGATGGGTTTCAGTAACTACTTCTTTGGTGTGTCCAAGTTGTCCTTTGGCCATTTATGGCAAAGACTTTGTGATGGATTTAGTGTGTTTACCGTTGGAAGGATTAGATGTGGTGTTGGGAATGAACTGGTTGCAATTTAATCGGGTGCACATTGATTGTTATCATAAGCTTGTAAGGTTTCCTTCTCTTGAGGAAGATGAAGACTCGAGTTTCTTGTCTACTAAAGAGTTGAAGAAACTTTTAGCGGATGAAGCTCAGTTGCTTGGTGTGTTTGCATCGTTATCGGTGGATAGTCAAGTTTCACTTGATGTGTTTCTTGTTGTGTGCGAATTTCCTGAGGTGTTTCCTGAGGATATTTCAGATGTGCCGCCAGAGAGAGAGGTGGAATTTTCGATAGATCTAGTTCCTGGTACTAGACCTCTTTCTATGTCACCTTATAGAATGTCGGCATCTGAATTGGTGGAGTTGAAAAAGCAGTTGAATGAGTTGTTGGAAAAGAGGTTCGTGAGACCAAGTGTTTCTCCTTGGGGTGCTCCAGTTTTGTTAGTGAAAAAGAAAGATGGGAGTATGCGATTATGTATTGATTATCGCCAGTTGAACAAAGTGACGATTAAGAATAAGTATCCGCTTCCAAGGATTGATGATCTGATGGATCAGTTGGTTGGTGCTTGTGTATTTAGTAAGATCGATTTGAGATCGGGGGTACCATCAGATAAGAGTGAAAGAAGAGGATATTTAGAAGACGGCCTTTAGAACATGGTACGGTCATTATGAATAATCGGTGATGCCGTTCGGGGTTTCTAATGCGCCTGGTGTGTTTATGGAATACATGAATCGGATTTTCCACGAGCATTTGGATCGTTTTGTGGTGGTGTTTATTTATGATATTTTAATCTATTCTAAGTCTCGTGAGGAACATGCAGAGCATTTGCGTATTGTTTTGCAGGTTTTGAAGGAAAGGAAGCTTTTCGCCAAATTGTCCAAGTGTGAATTCTGGTTGTCTGAGGTGAGTTTTCTTGGGCACGTAATTTCAGGTAACGGTATTGCTGTGGATCCATCTAAAGTAGAAGCAGTTCTACAATGGGAGGCTCCTAGATCCGTTACTGAAATTCGAAGTTTTCTAGGTTTGGCTGGTTATTACCGGAGGTTCATTGAAGGTTTTTCTAAGCTAGCTCTTCCTTTGACGCAGTTGACTTGTAAGGGCAAAGCGTTCATTTGGGATATTCAATGTGAAGAGAGTTTTTGTGAGCTGAAGAGAAGATTGACGACAGCTCCGATTCTTATTTTACCGAATCCTAATGAACCATTTATTGTGTATTGCGATGCTTCTTTAATTGGTTTGGGTGGTGTGCTGATGCAGGAAGGTAAGGTGGTAGCTTACGCTTCGAGGCAATTAAGAGTTCATGAGAAAAACTATCCTACTCATGATCTTGAATTAGCGGCTGTAGTTTTTGTGTTGAAGATTTGGAGGCACTATCTCTATGGTGCGAGGTTCGAGGTCTTTAGTGATCATAAAAGCTTGAAATATTTATTTGATCAGAAAGAGTTGAACATGAGGCAGCGGAGATGGTTGGAATTCTTGAAAGATTACGACTTTGGCTTGAATTACCATCCTGGTAAAGCTAATGTGGTAGCCGATGCATTGAGCCGGAAATCATTGCATATGTCCGCATTGATGGTGAAAGAGTTGGAACTTTTGGAATCGTTTAGAGATTTGAGTTTGGTATGTGAAGTGACATCGGTTAGTGTGAGGCTTGGAATGTTGAAAGTTACTAATGAATTTTTGTTGTCGGTTAGTGAGAAACAAAAGCTGGATTTGAAATTTGTTGATTTGATGATGAATGAGAAGGTGGATTTCAAGGTTGATAATTTTGGTGTTTTGAGATTTCGTGGTCGGATTTGTATTCCCGATGATGCGGAGTTGAAAAGAATGATTTTGGAGGAAGGACACCGAAGTAATTTAAGTATTCATCCGGGAGCGAATAAGATGTACCAAGATTTGAAGAAGATTTTCTGGTGGTCTGGTTTAAAAAGAGATGTGGCTCAGTTTGTGTATGCATGTTTGACTTGTCAGAAATCGAAAGTGGAACATTTGAGACCTAGTGGTTTGTTGCAACCGTTGGATATTCCTGAGTGGAAATGGGATAGCATTTCGATGGATTTTGTAACGGGGTTACCGAATACTCAGCGAGGGCATAATGCTATTTGGGTGATTGTGGACAGGCTGACTAAATCGGCGCATTTTATTCCGATTGACATCAGTTTTTCTTTGGAACGGTTAGCTGAGATTTATGTCAGTGTGGTGGTAAAATTTCATGGGGTTCCTTTGAGTATTGTTTCTGATCGAGATCCTAGGTTTACATCGAGATTTTGGGAAAGTTTACAGAAGGCTTTGGGTTCTAGATTGAGGTTGAGTTCGGCTTATCATCCGCAGACAGATGGTCAGACCGAAAGAACTATTCAGTCGTTGGAGGATTTGTTGAGGTCGTGTGTTTTGGAACAAGGTGGTGCGTGGGACAGTTATCTTGCTTTGGTTGAGTTCACGTATAATAACAGTTTCCATTCTAGTATCGGAATGGCACCTTTTGAGGCTTTATATGGGCGAAGATGTAGAACGCCGTTGTGTTGGCACGAAACTGGTGAGAGTTCTGTGGTTGGACCGGAATTGGTGCAACAGACGACGGAAAAGGTAAAGTTTATTCGTGAGAAAATGAAGGCTTCTCAGAGTAGACAAAAGAGTTATCATGATCGGAGACGAAAGGATCTTGAGTTTCAAGAGGGTGATCACGTATTTCTGAGGGTTACGCCGGTAACGGGTGTTGGTCGTGCTTTGAAATCTAAGAAGCTTACTTCTCGATTTATTGGTCCTTACCAGATATCTGCGAGAGTGGGTGCTGTAGCGTATCGTGTGGCGTTACCGCCGAATCTGTCGAATTTGCATGACGTTTTTCATGTTTCACAGCTTCGGAAGTATGTTCCGGACCCTTCACATGTGATTCCGATGGACGAGGTGGAAGTAAGGGATAACCTTACGATCGAGGCATTACCAGTTAGTATTTTGGATCGCGAGGTGAAGCGGTTGAGGGGTAAAGAGATTGCACTTGTGAAAGTGGCGTGGGGAGGCGCTGCTGATGGTAATCTGACGTGGGAGTTGGAAAGTAGGATGCGGGAGTCGTATCCGGAGTTGTTTGTATCAGGTAAGATTTCCGAGGACGAAAATTTCTAAGTGGGGGAGAATTGTAACGCCCCGTTTTGCCAATTTTGTTTATTGAGTCGTTTTGATTATTTTATTATTATTTTATTGTATTTTTGACTTTTATGTGAAAATATGTTATTTTTCGGCGGGAATATATTTTATCGCGTTTTGGGATCGTTTGCGAGAAATTTGAGTGTAGGGGTATTTTGGGCATTTGGGTGTATTTCGATTAAGTTAGAATAAATAGAAAGTATAGAAAGAAAAAGAAAGAAAAACCAGAAAAATAGAGAAGAAGAAAAGAGAAGAGAAAGAAGAAAAGAGAGGAAAAACTTGTGAAGGAAGAAATCAATCTCCCGACTTTCTAGAACGCGAATTTATCGGGTAAGGGTGCGAAACTCGATTATACTATGATTGTGTATGATTATGTATGTTTTGTGTGGATGTTTTGGTTGGTTTTCCATATGTTCCGTTTATGCCGTATTTGACGAAATCGATAGAAACCAATGTTTTTACGGTCGAAAAGTCGTATAAATACATGTGTTGGTTGGTTATATGTATGTGAGCTGCTGTTTAAAGTTTCATGAAGTTCGGTTATGTTTTGGTTAGTTTTCGTTATGTTTCCGTTGTTTTGTCCGTTTAGGTCGAATTGTAAGGAATCGATAAAAAACGATGTTTTCACGGTTAGAATTCGAAATAAATTACGTAGTTGTATCGAGCAATGTTAGGTCGTCGTATAGCGTGCTTTTTATTCGATTCTGTGAGGTTTGAAAAATCTGGTTTTTGAAAGGTTGAAATTTAATCGAAAAATCGAACGTCGTAGAAATTTCGTTTATGTGTTCTAAATTGTTCTTATGTATTTGGTGGTTGGGCGTATATGTTTGTTTCGGTGAAAATGTTCGATTTAGTCGAGTTTCCGGGCATTTTGGAAAAATGACAGCAAAGGTGCATTTTGAGAAATTCTGGTTTTTAAGGAAAAACAAAGTATGAATCGATACATAACAGCTATGTATCGATACGAAATGGCTTATGTATCAATACATAACCCCTATGCATCGATACATACTGTGAAAATTGGGAAAAACAACATTTTCACTACAGCATGTGTCGACACATGCGTGCTATGTATCGATACATGAGGTCTTTTTGTATCGATACATAAAGCCTATTATCGATACATACTGTGCTGAACCATAAAATTCTGGTTTGTCGGGAAACTTCGGAAATTCATATCTCTTGAACCGTAAGTCGGTTTTGGTCCCCGTTCGAAGCGTTGGGAAGCTAACGAGATGTTCTTTCTAGGAAAAATAGTTTTGAGGTCTAAATCTAGTCCAATTGGTACAGTATTTTCGAACCGTTTCGTAGTGTCGGGCGTACGGTTTATGTTTTTACGTTATTTTGAAATATTCATATCTTCTTCGTTGTTTATCCGATTTAAGTGTTCTTTATATGGATGTGAAGCTAAAAATACGTTCTATGATTTGGTGAAGAAATATATTATTTTTAGCCGACTTTTGGCCGACTTTACCGATTAATCGTGAATAGTTGTTTTTGATGAGATGTTGTGATGATGATTTGTGGCCGAAAGGCAAGAAAATGTTATGTGTGATATTTGATGATATATGCATGATTGTTGATGTGTGTGAGCATGCAATGTGAAAGTCATGAGTCGTTGTATGCCAAGCATCATATTGTGCATTGTTGAAACGTCCTGAGTGACGATTTGATTCTTGAGGGAATCCACTATACCATCGTGTGCCTCAAAAATACGAGGCGTTGCCTGAGGACTTAAAGCGATATGTATAGACGATTGTGGGCTCCTTTGGAGACTTAAAGCAATCCTTAACGTCGTGTGCCTCGAAAATATGAGGCGTTGCCTGAGGACTTAAAGCGACGGGTGAACATCGTAGGCCCGACGGGGAGTTACTTGAGATTCTCAGTAACGAGCGATGGTTCCAATAGTTCCTGAGTGAACTGATGATGAGACATGAGACATTGGAAGTTGGTACCGCATGGCATGTGCATAGAATCGTTGTGTCGGTCTATGTGCATTGCATTAAATTATGAGTCATTTGTGCATGAATTTGTGAATGTGACTTAATGAGATGGAATATGTGTGATTGTATTGTGAATGATTGATGGGTAGTGGTATTTGACACTTGTGAATTGTACTGTGTGTTGTTATAATTGATCTGTGTGTTTTGGTGGTGAGAATACGTTATTGTGCATTTTTGGTGTTAATATATAATCTTATGCAATTATATTATGGTTGTTTTTCTCACCCTTCTGCTGTTTTATAACGCTCTATGAGGCGTTGCAGATTAGAGTTGCTGGAGGTATTCTTTTGTGAAGAGTTTTGTCTTCATTATTTTGGTCGGTCGGCTCTGATATGTGACTCCGGGTAGCATAGGGTGGCCGTGTGTGATTGTTTTGTTTATCTGATGATATATTTTGGCTGTACATGTATAACTTGATGTATGACGGACAAGTTTATATGTATATATGTATATGTGTTATTCAGATTTTAGATCTTTCCGCTTTAATTCTAATTTCTGAAAAGTGGGTGTAAGGAACGAAGTTTCCTCTGTATGATTGTTACCCCACGTTGCATATCTAAATGAGCAGGTGTTGCATGTTAGTTGTTTGGTTACTTTGATGTGATTCTCCCTTTCTATGCCATGATAATTCAATTATACTCTGATCGATTTTCGAATTCTCTTTTATCGCCTTAATTGCGTGTTTTGGGGGTATAGATCGGGGGCGTCACATTAAGCCCTTGTAATTCTTGCATTTGTATGTTCAATGTGAATTTTTGGATGAATGCATAATTTAGTCTTTTGTTTGCAAGATTGTTGTGTGAGTGAAAAGTACCTCATTTTATGTTTTTCGTCTACCGATGATTGTTTTTACTAGGTGTGATTCACGTTTGAACTTGTGTTGTTTTAGGATGTTTGGCATGATTTTTGTATTTAGAATTTGTTTTGTGCCTATGTTGTCGTTGTAGTTTAGTGGTAAGTATTTACTTTGTGTGTACCGTTTTTCATTTGAACCATTCATTTGTTTCCGTTTTTCAAAACATGTTGATTCGTGATTCTTTGGTTGTCACTCTGTTTTTTTGAGTCGCTTGATTCATGTTTAGGGACAAACAAGTTTAAGTTTGGGAGAGTTTGATAAGTTAAAAATGTAGCTATTTTTGCATATAAGTTTTGTTTCACTTATCGATACTTTTTGTTAATATCGTTCGAATAAACCCCGCTTGTTTGTAAATACGTTTACTTTACGTTATAGTGTATATATTGCTTTATCGTGTAAATATGATTGAGTTTAATTGTTTTAAATTTATTATTTCAGGTTTTCAAGCAAGGATATCTTGTCATATTCATAAAGAGCATCGAATAATCTTTTCTACGCTTCGAACCGGGCGAAAAACAGAGTTACGATTCGAAAGTTATGGCTGAAACAAGAAAAGAGAAAATGTTGTCTGCCTGCTCTCGCCCCGTGCTCGCCGGGCGAAGCAAAAGCAAGCCAGATAGACAGAAACGTGGAAAAAAGTCCAGAATAAGCCGCCTTAGCTCGTCGGGCGAACAAGAACTTCACCGGGCGAATCTGGACGGACAGAAACACCATTTAAGGGCTAAAAACACATTTTGTTTAGAGGATGGTTGGGTAATATTTGTTCCCAATGCATTAAACTTTCATTTTTGGTAGATTTAGCTTGCATATGGAAGATCTGGAGTGGATTGATCATCGATCGACGCTGACAAACCGAAATATTTTTGGTTCATTTCTCTTCTTCTTTGTGTATTCTTCATTTGTTGGGTTTTGTATATGTATTTACTTTGATCTTATGTATATTCATCGCCCATGGCATTGTATAAAATCTTTTTTACAAGTCTTTATCGGTGATTGTCCTTGATTTTTTTGCTTTATGCTCGAGGTTTGGATTGTGTTAGAGATAAACATCATAAACCTTGATTAGGGATGATTATCTATTAATTTCTGGATGCTAGAGATAGATTTAGAGTTGACAATCTTTATGGGTATCAGAGCTTAATGCCTCCATGTTGTTTGAGTCGGGAGCGAGAGCGTCGACGAGAGTAATACGGTTGTTCTCTCAGCTCAGTGTGTCAGAGATGGACACTGTTGTGAACGAAGCTGGATGATATTCAGGAGTATTGTAGGTTAAGTATAATTGGTCGGTAAGTTTAAGTTTGTGTGGAGTGGATTATATGCATACCGGATAAGTTTCTTCTCTCTGAAGAATGAATTATTTTTATGTTCATATTTACTTTTCTACTTTTACTTTAACCAATTTAATCCAAACTCATAAACGCGAGACTTGTCGAACGATAGTTCAATAGCACCGATCTTTGTGGACACGATAAATTCCCGAAAAAATACTTCCAAAAACTTTTGTTACTTGCCGTTTTACCGCTTCAACAGGGTACAAAAGAGAGTTGAAGTCGTTCACTTGCCTTTTCCAGTAAAGACTCTTTTATATTCGTTATCCATTGAACAACCTACTACAGTGGATATTGAGAGGTATAATAAACTCTGGGCAGAAAAGGAAGAACTGTGCAAAGAGAATGAAGAACTGAAGATGAAGGTCTATCAGTTATAACATGATAAGAACGAAGCAGCCTATGTAGCCAAGATAAAGACAAAGTTGTTAGCCAAAAGAGAGAAAGAGTTAGCAGAGGAGGTCAAGAACAGTGAGCAAATAGGTCAAGATCTGAGGATCGCCAACAGCTTACTCCAATAAAGGAAGAAAGATTTAGACAGAGCCCGTGTCGAGATCTCTAAGTTCAACAGTCAATGCAACACCACAGTGACTTCTCACAAAATGAAAGAAGATGAACTTCGAGACCAAATTGAAAAGTTGAAGCTACAACTCAGGGATAAGGAAAGAAAAGTCAGAGAAGAATCATCTCACAGGTTTAGAAGTGAGAAGCATCTTAAGGAGACATTATCAGCCCTCGAGGAGCTTAAGCTTCGAGCAGAGGTGAAGAAGCCTAAACTTGAAGATGCTTTTGGTGAAGATGCTTGGGAGTTGCAGTGTCGATACTTGAAGGGGATCATGCACAGACGCGATGTTCTCATTCAGGAGTTGATCCAAAGACCAAAACATCCTAACACCAAGAAGTTATTCAAGGAGGTTCAAGCCTGGTGCAAGGAGCATAATGGCTGGGGAGGGTTGTCTCTGGTGGATATTGATGATCTGCCTTAGTTAATTTTCTTATTTTGTATATGATCACCGTCAGGCTTGTTGGCTGGGATCATTGACTGTTGTATTTAACTATATTTTTTCTATATGGGTTGTATGTATTGACTCGTTATTATTATTCTATTCGGTTAATCTATGAGTGGCTTTTACTGGTGTTCTATCCATCTCTTGTGCTTATTATTGTTTTAAAACTGGAATCAAGGTGTAGATCACCCTGGAAATACTCGAGCATAACATTTGCATTGCATTCTCATATTCATGTGCATGACAGGTGTTCCTGGTTGGCTTTTTCTTATCTCTACCTAGTTTTCTTCAGCAGGATTACAGATTTTTACATTCACAGATACTGCACGAGAGGAAACCAAAGACGAGTGATGGAACAAATCCAAGCTGAACTTCTAGAAGTACGGAATCCTATGACTCAGTTCATGGAACTGATGCAGAACATGGCCCAAGGACAAGAACAACTGAGAAATTTGGTCCAACCACTCATTGAGACTCCCAGGGTTGATGACACTGGGGTTGTCCATCCTAGTGGTGCTGGTGTTATCCCTCTGGGTGTAGGTGGTTCTGGTGTTGTTATCACTCTGGGCGGAGGTGTTGGGGTTGTCATTCCTCCGGGCGGAAGCATTGCTGGTGGAGTTCCTGGTGTAAGTGGTATTGGTGGAGGAAGTGTATGTGTTGTCCATGGTCCTATTGGTGCTCATAACCATCATTTGGAGGAGGACCGTCAGGAATATGCATTCTCTATGCACGACCTGGATGTTGGTCTCCCATCTGAGGCGGATAAGAAATTTAAGATGATTGAAGAAAGAAAATGTGCTTATGAGAACCAAAATTCTTTTGGGCTTGACAAGATCGATCTCGGGCTGGTTCCTGGAGTAAGATTTCCACACAAGTTTAAAGTCATGTACTTTGATAAGTGCAAGGGAACGACCTGTCCCAAGACCCACATCAGAGCCTACTACCGGAAGATACCTACGTATTCAGATTATGAAAAACTCCTTATGCACGTTTTCCAGGACTGCCTAGCCGGGGCTTCCCTGGAGTGGTATATGGGATTAGAGAGGACCAACATTAGAAGCTGGAAGCTTTTTTCAAACATTACCAGTATATCAGTGACATGGCTCCCAACAGAATGCAGTTAAAAAATATTACTTAGAAGGGAAACGAAAGTTTTAAGGAGTATGCCCAGAGATGGCGCGAATTGGCAACGATAGTTCAATCTCCGATGATGGAGCGAGAACTCATTTATATATTCATGGGTATGCTTCAAGGGCCTTATTTTGAGAAACTCGTGGGGTGTGTAGCGAGCGATTTTGGACGTGGTTCTTAAGCACTGTTGCTCTGGGGTACTATAGGTCGATTCATTTTTTATCCTATTAAGCTGACTAAGGAAGGGAAATAGATGTCTTCAATTAACCCTGCTTGAATACTGAGTTTAAACAGATGACTGTTGGTTTACAGATGCGATTTAGATTGTCGGCCTCTCTCTGCTTATTTTGTTAAGAATGAAATGACTGGACTATTCATGGGGATTTTGGATAGGTACTAGATTTTGAGTTTTTTTTATTAGTGTGCTCGCTAAGATTTTTCAATCTTATGCCTACGTATTCCCGTTTAAGGAAACAGGGAAATCAGAGCTATCGTAGTTCCTCCTATTCTATGGGAGGAAAAAAGGTTGTTTTGGTGTCTTGTTCAAAGCCCAAGACGTGAAGCTAAAGGTGGTTTGTATCTTGTTCAAAGCCCAAGATGTGAAGCTAAAGGGTTTTGACTTTAGGGAGAATTTGCCACCTCTAAAGGGGAGTTGTTGATGTTTGTATACTATGAACAAGGCACAACTTTGATGCTAAAAGGTTGATTGACTCAACCGGGGTTTTCCTTATACAAAGCCTAAGAGGAGGCTAGTGGCCCATCAAGAGGGTGGTTTTATGTGTCTTGTACGAAGCTCAAGACGGAGGCTAAAGGTTTGACTCAACAAGAGAATCTTTTATACTCAACAAGAGAGTGTTTTTGTATGTGTCTTGTACGAAGCCCAAGACGGAGGCTAAAAGGGTTGACTCAACAAGAGAGTGCTTTTTGTATCTCGTACGAAGCCCGAGATGGAGGCTAAAAGGGATTGACTCAACAAGAGAGTCTTTTATACTCAACAAGAGAGTGATATTGTATCTCGTATGAAGCCCGAGATGGAGGCTAAAGAAGTTGACTTAACAAGAGAGTGCTTCTATGTGTCTTGTACGAAGCCCAAGACGGAGGCTAAAAGGGATTGGCTCAACAAAAGAGTCTTTTATACTCAACAATAGCGTGTTTTTGGTATCTCGTACAAAGCCCGAGATAGAGGCTGAAAGGGATTGACTCAACAAGAGAGTCTTTTATACTCAACAAGAGAGTGTTTTTGGTATCTCATACAAAGCCCGAGATGGAGGCTGAAAGGGATTGACTCAACAAGAGAGTCTGAAAAGGTTAGCTCCAATAGGGAGAATCATTGTACAAAGCCCAAGAGGAGGCCATTGTAACTGTTTCAGTTTAGTGACAGGTCCAGTATGTTGGATAAAGAGAAAATCAGTTCTTATATGGGTAATGTTGTGCTTAAGGATTGATCAGAGGATCAGGGTTATTTCCCGTTCTTTAAGGAAATGGGAAATCCAAAGGGTAATGAGACTGTCCAAGTCTACTGGTGTTTTGAGAAGTCGATTCTCGGATAAATGAATGATCTTTGTATGATGCCCAAGAGAAGGCTGGTATGTTAAGGGATGAAGGTCAACCCATTAACTGGTCTGACATTTGACTCAGAAAGACAACTCTAGAAAATTGATGACTAGGTTCTGTTCCTATACCTGTAGAGGTCTCTGGGTCCTTATACTAAGCCCAAGAGAAGGCACGAGAGCTTTTAAGAAGCCGAAGGGTCCATGTACAACGCCCAAGAGGGGGCGGGGATGCTTTTAAGAAGCCTGTGGGTCCCCAAACCCTGAGAAGTTCAAGACATGCCATTCACATAGAATAGATCAAGCCAGGAAAGTTCGAGAATTTGGAAGAAACTCAAGAGATGCCATTCACGAAGAAAAGATCATCTATGGGGAGAAGAGTTTCTTTGACGATTTCTAAGAGTGACAGTCTGAGAAAGGGTTCATCGAGAATGTTGCATTTCACGTCTCCATATTGTTTAACCCCAAGAGGAGGGAAGACTATGTCTGGTAATCCTATGGGGATCTAGTTTTGTTTGTATTTAAGAGTGACCAACGGGGCTTTACCTAGTGCTAGACGTAGTTGTCGGGAAAAACTCTAAATAGGTATACTAGTATTACAAAGTGGATATTTGACAAGTATATAAAAGCTTGTGAAGGAAGACTTACAATGAGCTGCCCCATAATACAGTTATATATATATATATATATATATATATATATATATATATATATATATATATATATATATATATGAAAGCAGATAAAGAAAGCAGGTAAACACTTACTCGGTTGTAAAGGTTCCCTGCTGTTTGGTTAGTTGTTCAACAAAGAAAGCTTTGATAACAATATTATATTCAAAATCAAAGGAGAAAATACTTTGAAAGAAATTTTGGGGCTTACAGCTCAAGGAGAGGCCCAAGGTTTTACCAGTGATTACACTGTTGTTTTTGAAATTGTACAGGGACTTATACAAGTGACTGAGGCCCAAAAAAGTTTTTTGTACAAAGTGATGGGTCTTACACTCTCTCAAGAGGCCCAAAGGTTTATTCTTATACAAGTGGTGGGGCTTACAGCTCAAGGAGAGGCCCAGGGTTTTATTTTGAAATGGCGATCGCACCGAGGTTTGAAAACACAGTGGGTCTTATACGACGACCGAGGCCCAAAAAGGTTTGGTTTTCGAAGGGGGTTGGGTCTTACACTCTATTAGAGGCCCAAAGAGTTTTAAGAAAAGAAATGGGGCTTACAACACGAGGGTAGGCCCAATTGTTTTTGTTGAGAACGCGATGATCGCCCCGTTCACTTGAAATTGTTCAGAGGGACTTATACAATAAGTGAGACCCAAAATTGTTTATTTACAAAAGGATTGGGACTTACACTCTATTAGAGGCCCGTGAGTGTTTAAAAGTTTTGTTTGAGTGAAAATCAAGGAAATCCTAAATTTGTTTTCTTTTAAAAGTAAATATTTAAAGAAAATCAAATAAAAATGATAAAAATACCAAATAAGTTTGAATAAACCATTTGTGATTTTTGTTTAAGGTTTGAAAAATGAGGTTTTAATCACAAGATGAATTAAAACTCATTCGGTTTTGATTTTCAAAGTAGATATTCACTTTTAAATGTTTAAAAAAAAATTAAAAAGGAAATTATTCACAAAAATACTAATTATATTAAATAAATAATATAAACTTAATTTTTTTGTGGAATAAAATATTTCAACATTTTTGTGATTTTTTGCAAAAAGAACCAATAAAAAATAATAAAAATTGAGGGAGTTAATAATTTTTCAAATCATTAAAAATAATAAGAAAAACAATAAAAAAGTGGAAAAAATAGCAAAAAGAGGATCTGGAGCGAGGGGGATTCGAACCCCAGACCTCTTGTGTATAGGGCGTGCGCCTTACCACTGGGGTGGTGATACATCCGTTGATTGAAACACAACCACAAATATACTAGGCTTGCCTTGTTTTTGGCCTGGCCCAAGGCAAGGCAAAACAAGATTTTGGTTGAAAACGTGAAGGCCATAACTTTCTCATTTCTCCATGGATTGGGACAAAATTTAGGTCTATTCTGCCTAGAATTTCGCAAGGAATCCAACGGTGGTGGTGTTTTTTTTCAGATCATGCTCCTATTGAAAAATACGATAGTGGTTTTGAAATAGGCCATGATTTGCATTTTCTATGCCATCTCTTGGTACAAGCATGAATTACATGATAAATTGGTGCAAACACAACACATATAACATGTATAAGAGATGAATGATCAGTGGACATCAAAAGAAAGCATGATTCAAAGAATCCAAGTTGTGATGCTTACCTCTTTTTGGAGGTTTTGTGCAATCTGCCAAACCACTTGTTCCAGAAATGATTTGATGCTTTGGACACCCTCAAATGATCTCTTAGAAGCTTTTAGGATGGTTGGAATCAGCTAGAAACCTCAGGAACAAGTTTGAGCTCTTTCTTGCAAAATGGGCAAAAGTGACCAAAATAGCAACTCTCTCAAATGGTGTTCCAGATGTGTGGAACCATTTGGGACAGTTCAAGGATGATATTTGGAGTGTGTTTGAGGTTTTATCTGGTTTGGAAAGTGACTGAATCAAGATATGGCTTAAAAAATGCACAAAAGTCCTATTTTGAGGTTTTGAGAGGTGACTTTGTGATTTTGGTGTTACAGGTCACTTGTGAGAGTTTGGACAACTTAGATATGATATATTGGATGTGTTTGGATCATGAGCTATGGTGGAATTGCTCTCTAACTCAAAAACTCAGAGTTACCTTGCTAAAGAAGGTATTTTTGCCTAGAGAAAGAGATTTTGAGGAAAGCAAGTGTTGTAGTGCTTTGGTGTACTCAAACTGATCACAATTGAGCTCTATTTATAGTAGAGCAAGTTTGTTTTGGCTGCAATAGTGAATGGCAACTGCAGCATAGGTTTGGCCAATGTTGAGCAATGAAAATCCAAGTCTCCTCTAGCCAATGGCTAGAGGCTAGGGCACAGGCTGCTGGTTCCCTTGGTCTTGGATAAGTCTTGACTGAATTCAGTTGGGAATGGCTTAGTCCATGCCACCTTGGTGTATGCATTGAATGCTCCAATCCAAAATTGGAGTCCTGTCCCTCTTTTAGGGATTTCTAGGTTTGGCATGCTATTTTTGGTTCGAAAGACTTGGGAGGCTTGGGATCAGAGTTGGTTCCTCCTTGGCCCCCCCTTGAGGTGTTCAGATGGATAGAGTTGCTTGCCCTTTCCAAAATTTGGGCAAATCGAGCAAAACTCCAAAATCTGCCTTGCCATGACAGTTTGCAGCAAGGCATATTGGCATTGTCATATCTCATGGCTCAAGTGGAATTTGATGGAGTTCTTGGCCATTTTGGAAAGCCCTTATATGATACAACAACTGTTTGATCATAGTTGGTTTTGATACTTTTTGGATCCAAGTGAAAAATGCCCCTACATTTAGAAAAAAGTGAAGGCAGATTCTGACTTAGTGAAAATTTCACTAAGTGTAGGAAAAAGTGGCATTTCATGTTTTCAGCCATTTTGATCATTCCATAACTCAAAATCCATGATGAATTGGAATGAGGTGTAGTTGAAGCTTTTGTAGAGGGCCATGAGAGCTACAAATCCAGCTTTTAATGGGGAAAATGGCCTTGTGTTTAGGAGTTTTGATCCTCCAAAGTTGGTACTCTAGCCACTTTGTTCCATAACTTAGAAAAATTTCTAAGTTTTTATGGTTACCCCTTTTACAAGTTATCCCACTTTTCTTGATTTTTCTTGATGAATGATGATCCAAATCACACATTAACATCATTTTAGGGTCAAAGAACCATAATTGTGAAAAATCTCAAAAAGTCAAAGTTGACTTTTGTGCACAGTTGACTTTTTGTCAGATGAATTTCAAACTGTGCGATCCTCTATAAAATCAAGTCTTTGACCTAAATAAAACTTGATGGATTGATTTCATAGGTGTTATAGGGTGTATTGAATCATGTCCCAAGGTTTGGGAGCATGTCTTGGTCAAAAGTCAAAGGTACAATTGACTTTTTCCGCGAAACCCTAATTGTGGTTCTGATGAACTTGAAACTTGTGAATCAAGCTTCTTAGATCAATGCATTGTTGCAAATGGACCAATGTGGTGTATTAGAGACCCTCAAATCATCTCTTGAGGTCTTGGCTCATGATTTGTCCCAAAAGTCAACTTAGGGGTGAATTAGGTCAAGAAACCCTAATTCTTGATTTTTGGTAAATGCATCCCCTGAGGTTAAATTGACTTGATGATTTGGTTCATGAGGTTCCATGGAGCATATTATGTTATGTTTTGAATCATTGGCTCATGCCCATAGGGAAATTTCCATCTGGAGGCCCTGGTCGACCAAATCCCTGATTTGGTGACACTGTTGATTTTGAGGCTTGATCCACTTAGAAGGTTGCAGCGTTATGCTTAATCCTTGATGTGGGAGTCCTCTCGACCCCTTGTGGATGTTTTAGAGGTTAGACAAGTTCAAGATCATGTCAATTCTTGATTGATCCTTTGTCTAAAGCTCAGAGAGGGCTTAAAACCCTAATTTTTTATAGTAGTGAATGCTCACCCATCTTTGGGGAGACTGATGAGGCATGAAGATTCCTCCATATTGTGATGATGATTTGCACAATGATGGGCAATCTTAGTGGTCAAAATTTGGGGTATGACCGATGCCCCTATTTAATCTTCTTGGACCCAAAGGTGTGAATGGCGAAGGTATTCAGGCATTCGGGGTGCAAGAGGATTAAATATCGGAATACCCGAAATTTTGATGGTGGTCAACAATGGCAGTTCACGCATCCTTCTTCTTTTGCTAAGCAATGATGCTTAGAAAAGGTAAAAACTTCCCGACGATCCTGGTTTCCTACCAAGGAACTGGTCTTAGTTTCTGGTGTAAACTTCCCCTCGATCCTGGTTTTCTACTAGGGAACTGGTCTAAGTTTCTGATATAAACTTCCCCTCGATCCTGGTTTCCTACCAAGGAACTGGTCTAAGTTTCTGATATAAACTTCCCCTCGATCCTAGTTTCCTACCAAGGAACTGGTCTCGATTTCTTTTTTTAATAAACTTTATTGACAAGGGAAGCTGTGTGTAGCGGTTTTCCTCAAACTTCTCGCCGAATTTTCCTGGGGAGATGTCGTTTGATGGGAAAAATTATGATGTCAGACTTGCTGGGGAACCCATTCATCTAAGTTGTAGAGGTGCACAAACTTCTCTGTTGGAGACGCCATTTGTCGACTCTATCTGAGGAAAACGAGTCTCTTGAGAAACTGCTTTCGCTTGGGGATATTGCATCATGCTTTTCTCGGGATCTTTCTGGAGAAATGCCATATGATGTGATCCAATTTTGAAGTGCTGATGACCTTTCTTAACATTGAATTTCCGGAGAGAAAAATGAATGTGTTGCTGAGAGTCTGTAGTTGCGAGGCTTTCTCTGGGGATTTTCCTTAATTCGGGAAAGCGAGGATATCGTCTTCAGTGGCGAAGAGTGATGTTTGTTGAATGTTTTCTTGTCTTTCAGAGGTTCAAGTTATCAAAGTGGTCGAGGTCCCACTCCAATCTAGAAATAAACTGGAGGAGAGAGATTGTTCAGACGCGACACTTCCTGACGAGGAAATGACTGACAACTTGATTGAGATGACTTCTATCACTAGAGGACAAGACTGACTAGAGCGATACTGATGCAATATGAATTTGAATGTAAATCAATAATGCATGATGTATGTATGTATATGCTGACAAAACTGACGCGACATACAAACTGGTGGATGAACACGACGGGATACTCGGCCACTGCGGGGGACGAAGAGGTATCGCTGGTCCAAAAGTAGCAATTCTTCCTTGCTTAGGGGGGATAGTCCCCTTGGGGATCTATGTTGGTCGGACTTAGGAGATGAGAACTCGGCCGAGGGTATCAGATGGGAAAGTCGCATCTAATACAGCTGATCCTTCATTCATGCGCACTGGCTTAGAAGAAGTACTTTGATTCTGCACTTTGAAGCTCGCTTATTTCTAGAGAAGCGAGCGATGTTCTTTCGATGTTCAACATTCAAAAGAATTGCCATCTTTATTTTAGAAGCAAAAAAAGTTTGACAAGTACATTTATTTTTTGTTTTATTTCAAGAATCCTGATCATGTTAAAATGTCGTTCTATAAAGCTAAAACAAATGAGAATTATACACAAAAGCACAAGGGCTCAAATTTTATTGATAGGATGGAGATCAGCCAAACGCGTGATTCCATAGAGTATTTACAAAGTTTAGAGAATGATAATTTAAGGGAACAGAGCTACATCGAAACATAACGACCACTATCCTTCTACCAACTTTGAATTCTGGACATCTTGAGCTTCTGTCGAAGATGACCTTGACTGGAGTTTTTCTCTGATGGATGGCATTACTGCTGAGGAGTTGAACTGATCAAACGTAGTTACTTGTCATTAATCCCTAACTTTTTCCTGGATTGTACTTTGAGATTTCCAATCCACCGGGATAATTTTTTATTATGTCCCTAATTTTTGTCTGGATCGCCCTTTCGGGTTTTCAATCCACCGAGACGTTTTTTTTTTAGTTTAGGCGAAGTATTTCTTGAGAATCAGTGAGAAAATATTGTATCTTTTTGAGCACAAGGTATCCTTTCCTGAAGACGCGAGGTCTGACCTTTTTGTCAAACGCCTTCTTCATTCTCTGTTGATACAACTGACCATGGTATAAAGCCGTTATTTGCTTTTCTTCGATCAGATTCAGTTCGTCGTGTCGACTTTGACACCATTCAGCCTCTGTTAGCTTAGCTTCCATCAATACCCGGATTGATGGGATCTCTACTTCGATGGGGAGCATTGCTTCCATGCCATAAACTAGAGAGAAAGGGGTTTCCCCTGTTGAAGTGCGGACAGATGTACGATAACCGTGAAGAGGAAAAGGTAGCATCTCATGCCAGTCTTTGTAGGTTACAACCATCTTTTGAACGATCTTCTTGATGTTCTTGTTAGCCGCTTCTACCGCTCCGTTCATCTTGGGTTGGTAGGGAGATGAGTTATGGTGTTTGATCTTGAACTCTGCGCACAACTCTTTCATCATCTTATTGTTCAAGTTAGATCCATTATCGGTAATGATCTGGCTCGGAACACCATAACGGCAGATGAGATTATTTTTGATAAATCGGACCACCACTTGTCAGGTTACATTAGCGTATGACGCTGCTTCGACCCACTTGTTGAAGTAATAAATGGCTACCAGGATGAACCGATGTCCGTTTGAAGCCTTGGGTTCGATCACGCCGATCATGTCGATTCCCCATATGGAAAAAGGCCAAGGGGAAGAGAGAACTTTGAGATGCATTGGCGCTACATGGATTTTGTCGGAGTATATCTGACACTTGTGACACTTCCTCATGTACTTGTAGCAGTTGGATTCCATGGTCAACTAGTAGTACCCAGCTCTCAGAATTTTTCTCGCCATTGTGTGTCCATTGGCATGAGTGCCAAAGGATCCTTCGTGAATTTCTTTTATCAGCATGTCTGCTTCTGGTCTGTCTACGCATCGGAGCAAGACCATGTCGAAATTTCTCTTATATAGCGTATCACCACTCAGGAAGAAACTGCCTGCCAGCCTTCTGAGGGTCTTTCTATCTTTTTTGGACGCCCCAAGTGGGTACTCCTGTTTCTGAAGGAAGCAATTGATATCGTGATACCAAGGTTTGTCGTCTATGACTGCTTCGATGGTGAAGATGTAAGCGGTCCTTTCAAGGCGCATTACGTCGATCTTAGGTAGGTCGTTCCATTGACCTACACTAATCATGGAAGAGAGAGTGGCTAATGCATCAGCCATGTGTTTCTCATCACAAGGGATGTGATGAAACTCGATTCTGTCGAAGAAGGGTAGCAGCCTTCTTGCGTAATCTTTATAAGGAATCAGTCTTGATTGGTATGTGTTCCAATCTCCTTTGATCTGATTGATAACCAGGGTTGAGTCGCCATATACGTCCAAGTTTTTGATCCTTAAATCAATCGCTTCCTTGAGACCCATAATACAAGCTTCGTATTCGGCCTCGTTGTTCGTACACTTGAACGTAAGTCTGGCGGTGAAAGGAATGTGAGTACCCTGAGGGGTAACAATGATTGCCCCAATTTAGTTTCCATAATGATTGACAGCTCCATCAAAGAATAGTCCCCATTGGGAACCTGGTTCTGGCCCTTCACTGGGTAGCGGTTCATCGCAATCTTTCATTTTCAAATACATGACATCTTTGTCTGGAAAGTCAAACCCGATTGGTTCTTGATCGTCAATTGGTTGATGAGCCAAATGATCGGCTAAAATACTCCCCTTAACGGCTTTTTGAGCATGGTACTCTATGTCATATTCTGATAACAACATCTGCCAACGGGCGATTCTTCTCGTGAGAGCAGGTTTTTCAAATACATACTTGATTGGATCCATTTTGGAGACCAACCAAGTAGTTTGACGAATCATGTACTGACGAAGATGTTTGGTTGCCCAAGCCAAAGCACAACAAGTTTTCTCAAGCATCGTGTACCGAGTCTCGCAGTCGGTGAATTTCTTGCTCAAATAGTAGATGGCAGACTCTTTCCATTTGGTTTCGTCTTGTTGGCCAAGTACACAACCCATCGAGTCTTCCAAGACTGTTAGGTAGATGATCAGTGGTCTTCCTTCCACTGGAGGTTATAGAATCGACGAATTCAACAGGTATTCCTTGATACTGTTGAAGGTGGTTTGACAGTCCTCTATCCAAACGCAGTCCTGGTCCTTTTTAAGTAATTTGAAAATCGGTGCGCATGTCGCGGTCATGAGGAATATAAATCTGGAAATGTAGTTCAAACGTCCCAAGAATCCTCTGACTTGTTTTTCAGTTTTCGGAGAAGGCATTTCTTGAATGGCCTTGACCTTGTCTGGATCAACCTCAAGTCCTTTCTAGCTGACGATGAACCCTAAGAGTTTCCCTGAACGGACACCGAAGGTGCACTTGTTGGGATTCAAGCGGAGTTTGTACTTTCTCAACCGCTCGAATAATCTTGACAGGTGGGTCACATGCTCCTCCTCTGTTTTAGATTTGGCAATCATATCATCGACATATACCTCAATTTCCTTGTGTATCATGTCATGAAACAGAGTAGTCGTGGCCCTTTGATAGGTTGCCCCGACGTTCTTCAAACTGAATGGAATTACCTTGTAACAAAAGGTACCCCATGGGGTAATGAATGAAGTTTTCTCCATGTCTTTCGGCGCCATTTTGATCTGATTATAGCCCGAGAATCCATCCATGAAGGAGAAAACCTTGAACTTTGTTGTACTGTCTACCAGCATGTCAATGTGTGGTAAAGGAAAGTCATCCTTTGGACTAGACTTATTTAAATCACTGTAATCGACACACATTCTGACCTTTCCGTCCTTTTTTGGAACGGGTACGATGTTGGCTAACCATTGAGGATATTCTGACGTGGCGAGGAAACCCGCGTCAATCTGTTTTTGTACCTCCTCTTTGATTTTGATGGCCATGTCCGGGTGAGTTCGTCTTAACCTTTGTTTTACTGGCGGACATTCTGATCTCAACGGTAAATGATGTTCCACGATGATGGTATCCAACCCTGGCATGTCCTGATAGGACCAAGCAAACACATCGGGAAATTCTCTGAGAAGCTTTGTCAGACTGTCTTTGGCAGTTGGACTGAGCAGTGCCCTAATCCTGATTTCTTTTCTCTCTTTTTCCGAACCCAAGTTGACTGTTTCCAACGGCTCTTTGTGAGGTTCGATGGATATTTCCTCTTGCCTGAGTAGTTGGGAGATCTCTTCTGGAATTTCGTTGTCAACTTCTTCTTCAGCCCCAAATACCGGGAACTCAAAGTTGGGAGAAGGCATCAAATCGTATGTTTCAACGGGGTTTAAAACAAGCAATTTGCATGACGTGATGATTATTTTTAGAAGAGATAGAGAAAATGCAAGAGTGTGCAGTGTATCTTTTTGAAAAACTGCTTGTTTTTATTATTGAGTTATTTTTTAAGATTACCATTTTCCGAGAAAAGCGAAAAGAGAAAACAGCAATTAATGCGGAAATTACAGAACGACGTTATTTTATTAATGAACAAGTCGATTCTTGAAACTACAACCCTATAAAACAAAACTCTGTTGCTTTGGACGAAGCGAATAGGGAAATTTACAGAAAGCAAGCCCTATCAAAACATCCGTTTCACCTGGGCAGGGTGAAAGGTTAAAGACGACAATTACTTTGACTTATGAACAATCTTCGGAACATCGACAGCAACCCATTGGCGGCAAACTCCTTGGTGAATCACAAAGTCTGGTACCTTCCTTGATTTGTCTTTAGAAATAACGCTGATTTCTGGTGGAGCGGGATCATTGGAATCTGTCTCCCAGGCAGAGTTGCCGTAGGGGGATTCCTCTGTTGTATTTTGCATAGCATTTGTGCTCTCAGGTAAATCTCCCCATCCAGTAGGCTGGTTATCTTCAAACCTGATACGAGAGCTTTCAGGAGCGGTGTATTTGACCATGAAGTCGAATTTTCCACTTGGTTGTCCCAAGGTGTCCCACACTTCTTTGGAACTGGAGGAGTCATCTCTTTCAATGACATTGACCTCGGGAAAAGCGTAGTTGATGAACTCTAGTCCGGCAAGCTTTTCCAATTCATCGTCATACTGGATAAGTTCTGAATGACCTGAGTGTTGATCCCATGACATGGTGGGGACACAGGTATTCTGTTCAATGATGCTCAGCTGATTTCCATTGCTTGGCTGATTTTCTTGCCCCAAGTTTCCTGGGTACGGTTTCCAGATAGGCAGGCCATCCATTGGGCCATAATAGTTGTGGTCAAAGTTGTCTCTCATCAGGGTGTCTTCCTCTAATGATTTTGGTGGAGCACGTTATCCTTCCGGATCACAATCTCCATATATCATTTCGACATCTGGCCTGGGTATAAATCTCAGACTCTGTGCAGGATAGCAAAATGGCGTAGGCACCTCTTCCTGAGACATATAGCCATCCTCGTTAAGATAGGACTTCCATTCCTTATCCATATCGGAGGAATCCTCCTCGTTGATAGTATGGACTACTTGAGGCACTGGGTGAAGGAAACCTCCACTGTGGAAGAAGTTCTGAATGGGATGAAGACTTTCATCGTTAGCAGCTGTCTGGGTGCAGGTTGCAGAAAAACCAAGACCCTTCTTTGTTTTATTATCAGTAGGAATGACAAGTTGTCCCCATCCTTTTGTATTGTTATTTTTGATCACTTCGAGAGCATCTCTGTATGAGGAAATCGAGGTTACTTTCTCTGATTGATTCTCATTTCTCACCGACAGTGCTTGGAACTGAGTTCCAACAACCTCCTCGGGTTCTACACAAGTAGATGATGACAAGTTGCTCACGAGCAAGGCCTGCTCTCCACAAACCGTGATGAGTTGATCGTTCTTGACGAACTTCAGTTTTTGGTGCAGCGTCGAAGTGGCTGCCCTAGCCTGGTGTATCCAAGGTCTTCCTAATAAACAGCTGTACGCTGCCCGGATGTCCATGACCTGGAAAGTGATTAAGAAAGTGTGAGGACCAATAGTTATGGGAAGGTCGACTTCGCCAATAACTGATTTCCGAGATCCGTCAAAGGCTTTGACGATGACCTTACTGCCCCTCATCGGGGATCCTTTGAATTATAGTCGCATTAAAGTGGATTTCGGCATAACGTTGATGGCCGAACCTATGTTTACCAGTACACTGGTAAAATCATCGTCCTGGCAGTTAACTGTGATATTGAGCGCCATGTTGTGACTTTTGCCCCCCTCTGGCAAGTCCTCATCACTGAATCCTAAGTTGTTGCAGGAAGTGATGTTAGAGATGATGCTATCGAACTGTCGTATTGACACATCCTGTTCCACAAAGGCCTGCTCTAAGACTTTCTGTAGAGCCTCTCTGTGGGCTTCAGAACTGAGTAAAAGTGATAGCACTGAGATCTTTGAAGGAGTTTGTAACAGTTGATTAACAATGTTGTATTCACTCCTTTGGATGAGCTTCAGCATCTCATCGTTGTTTTTTGAAAGGCCGGGATTACTGGATTGACCGACTGGTGGATCAGGAGCTTTGGTCTGAAGTTCCTTTTCTTTGGTAAGTTCTCCAACTCCTCGGTTGAAGATTCGACCGCTCCGCGTTACTCGACTGATGTCTGCAATATTCACGATGGAGGGTAATGGAATTTCCTTTCCATTCTCAATTATTGTTGCACCGTATTTGTAAGGGATCGCCTTAGCTGATTCATACGGTAATGGTCCTGGCAGATAGATAACTATAGGAGCCTTCTGATTTTTCTAACTGCCGTAAGTAACTTCAATTAGTTCCTGGCTAAGAACTTTTGATTCGTCCAGTAGAGGGATGATGGTACAAACATCCTTGTTCATCTCAGGGTCAGAGATTACAACCACGTCTCTGATCTGATCAGCGAAGTAGTCCGGTATCCAGTCAACGGACCCCGAAGCTAGGTTTGCGTGAATCTCCTTGCGATCCAACTGACCTTGGAGAGCTGCTCGCACGAGGTAGCATCCTTGGTTATTCTCCGAGCAGACTCTACAATGTTCATAGTTGTGTGTGGCACCTGGCCACGCCCGAGTAGAGTTTCCGTTAAGCACACTAATTAGTTGTGTGTCTTCGTCCAGATAGATTGGAAGCCACCAGTGGTTTAACAAGTGTTGTAAATTTCTCTGAACAAGAGCGCACCCTTGGTTACTCTCACAACATCCTTTGCAGTTCTGATAATTATGCGAAATGAGAAAACCAAGTTGGACCTGCCTGGCATGTAACTCCACCAAGCTGGTATTCATCAGACGAATATCAAAGATTTAAATCATGTTGATCTAATAAAGATTTTATTCATGATAGTCCTAGATCCACCCAAGATCCATCTGACACTGGAGGGCCTCCTGTATGAAAGAGCATCCCTGTTTGTTTACCGAGCAAGTCAGACAGGAATTGTAATCGTGCTGCGGTAGATTATGATACTGGCTTTGCCTTGAGTGCATCACCACCAAGTTGGCATTCATTGCACGGATGTCGTGATTCTGAATGATGTTGGAATTCGTATAGGTCATGTTGACTCCACGAACTCGATTCTCTTGGATCCATCCGAGATCCAATTGTTACTGTAGAGCTGATTGCACCACAGAACATCCTTGATTGTTCTTAGAGTAGGTATCACACTGATGATAGTTATGAGGTGGTACATGGCCATATCCGCTCTGTCTACAATGCATCTTGACCAAGTTGGCCCTTAATAAGAGTACATCATGAATTTGATAGGTGTTGTTAGACTATCCCTCTATCAAATTGACTGCAGCTTTCTCATGTCGAGGCAGCGGGTTTGTGAGAACATTATGTCGCTCCCGGGATTTTCATCCAAGTACAAACGCGAAAGTGGCACCGAACAGAGTCGCCATCAATGTGTATTTATCCCAAGAGAGGGAAAGGAAACACTGCATAAACCTGAAGGAAAGGAAAGAGCATGGTCTCGCGACCAAGAGAACTGGGTTCGGGAGTCGGTTACGCGAGAGGAAGGTATTAGCACCCCCTCGCGTCCATCGTACCCGATGGGATCCACGCTTGCATTGTCTCGATCAAAGGGTGATAGAAAAGAATACTGGAAAAGGAACGAAAAGAGAACTGGAAAAGGAACGAGAAACAAATGTAGGGAAAATAAAAGAAGTGCTCGCATGGGCCCTACCCCACTGCCTACGTATCTCATCGGGAGCATGAGAATCAGAGCGACGTAGTTCCCCTCACTAGGGAAAGTTGTTTGTGTTTTTTAGAGAACGGCTTACGTTCTAGCTCAGGTGTTGCAGGCTCGCTGGTCCGAGTGCGTTACCGTCTTGCAAGAGAACGAGTAGAAGCGCGTTCGTGCGTTGAGAATGAATGAGATGAGAAAAGAATTCCCGAAGGAAAGACGTTATTGTTTGTTTTTGCCTTTTAGAAGTTTTTTTTTCATTTATTTGCATATGACAGTGTATCTGGATCTTAGTCATTGGAATGTGTACATTCTCACATTCCAAGATGGAATGGGTAAGAAAGCACACTAAGAGTGAAGAAGACCTCCACACTTAGCTCCAATTGTCAAGGTTCAAACACACTAGCATACTTGTGTTTATTAAGTGTTTTTGTTAATTAAGAAATGAAGAAGTGTTTTTTATTATTCGCACCTTCAACAAGTATTGCATTTAAGTCCCTCATACAAGATCAAATGTTTAACACATTGACCCAAGATGGGCTATATGCTACACATTCTAAGATTACAAGAGAAGACCCCTTATAATCTTTTCTTTATATGAAAGGCCTAAATGCAATAAATGCCTACCTTTATTATATGTTTTGAATTTTCTTTGAGATGAGAAAAGAGACTCAAGAGAGGAGAAAAGGTAAAACCTATATGGACTAAGACTCAATCCTAATTGAAGATTAAAGGGAGTGATCCTAAAGGTTTGTGAGGTTTCAACCTAAAGTCTAAAGAAAGAAAGAATTAAACAATTCACTTCTAAAGTAGAAGATGAATTGTAATTCAAAAAGGGAAAGTAAAGAGTTATTAAAAGAAAGCACATAAGTGCTTAACAAAACATAAAATGGAATTGTAAAAGAGAAAGGATAGAAGTTGAATGTGGATTCCTTATCCACACTCAATTGAAACTTACCAAAGCCCCTACATGGTTAGTAAACATGTATAAGAAGTAAAAGAAGTAAAAGAACATCTAATGCATCATAAAACTCAAAAGAATTAAATGAGAAAACAAATCCTAGAACCACAACCAGAATGGGCATCATATGGACAACAAGTGAATATCATCATACAAGTGCAAGTGAATAAGCAATAATCATCATCCATTAGCATTTAAACATGTTACAAGAAGAAGGGATAGATGAAAGATGGAAAGAAATGAAGAGGACATGCATAAATGGAACATGTAAATCAACAATCAGAATTGAAACTAAATGGAAAATGGTTTATAAACATCTCAAAAGTATTTATGAATCAACTTCAAGACATTCAAGAAGTAATATAAGAAGAATTGAAATGAAAGTTCAAAAAGAAAGTGCAAACAATACATGTTAATGATGCACAAAGTTCAAATTGAAATGAACATGTAAAGATGACCTATAATGTGTATCAAAGACCTATAATATCATATGAATGGCTCATAACATATGCAAATGCTCATACAAATGTGCACAAAAGAATTCATGTAAACATGCACTAAAGTTGTAATGACATGCCATGGATTATACTTCCAATGTAATGCATCAAACAAAGACCAAATGGATTCATGAAAATTATGCCAGCATATTATTGGAATGCCTAGGTCAGAAATGCATCATACATCAAGATAGCATGTAAAAATTCAGAGCAAAATGACTTCAAACAAAGCAATTAGGTCAAATTGAAACATCATGCAAAGTGGTGCAAATATAGGCATCAAGACATGTGATAAAGTGACCTAAAAAATCAAACAAAAATCATCTAACATGTTTCAATGTATTAGTGAATCAATGCAAAAAGAATTATGTCAAAACAGTTGGTAATGAGCAAGAACAAAATTAAACAAATCCATGTATCATGCTTAGAATGCATCTAAATGGAAATTCAAAGAAAATTATGGACCAGGGGTAAAAAGGTCATAAAATCAGAAAATAAAATCATCAAAAATTTCCTAAATGTTTTAGTGATACTCATGAATTTTTTTAGAATTTTCCAATCTGTTTTGGTATTTTTAAAAATTGGAAATGAAACATGTATAAAAAATAAGAAAAATGAAAATGAAATGCAAAGGGAAGGGGGTATGAACATAGCAATAATGCAGTGCAAATTCATTGGGCTTCCAAACAGAGGGGTGTAAATATCAATCTGGTTAAGTCCAATTATGCGCAAAACATGATAATTAACATGCACAATCAGTCAACAAGAGTCAAAGCAATAGACACCATAGGATCAAGTCCAAGTCAACCCCTGGTCAAAGTAACCTAATCTCACGCATGTGCATGAATGTTCACCATAGCTACCATGTACCATGCCACACAATGTTTAAAAATGAAATCAGAAGAATCACGTGACATGCACATGAATTTTTATGTGTTGGAAGCATGGTAGCCATTAGATCACACTCATCCAACGAATCACATTCAAACTGGTCATAAAACCCTAACATGAAGCCATCGGCCGGAGAGGGACCTCCGGTCACCTTCTCCGGTCACTTACCACCGTCTGCAACTCACATTTCTCCAGAAAATCACAATACATACATCAATTGAAAGCTAAACTCATGTACATTATGAATATGCTAATGAAAATCACCAAACACATACGCAAAGCAAGAACAGAGTCAATCAAATTAAGCCCTAGGTTTGAAACTATGCCTCTAAGAAGCCTATCAACTAGCCGGAGTAAGCAAAGCTTCTATCAAGCTTAAATTAACAAAAAACAAGCTAAAATTAATGAAAATCAACTGAAGCAAAGTTGAATGATGAAACCTGAAAATGTGGAGCAATTGGAGATGTTGAGAAAAACCAGAGGAAAGCTTGATATGCTGAGCTTCTAGTCTTCAAACTTAGCAAAATAAATGCTATGGATTCGTAAATAGATGAAGGATGTTGAAGCTTGCAATGATGCTGAACTTGCAGAAATGGAGTTGTTCTTGTCGCTCTTGATTCAACCACACCAAGCAATGATTAATGGAAGCACAATGGAGTTGAAATCGTAGAGAAGAAGATGAGCAAAATCAGAGAGAGTGAGAGGAGAATTCTGAAGTGAATGTGAGAAAGTGAGTCTTGAAAAAAAATTTTGAGAGTGAAGTTTTGATTTATAGTGTGCTCTAACCATGGTTAAACCGAGTGAGTTAACTGAGTTGAAATGGTTTAGGTGAGTCATCCCTAACTAACTGAGTCAAGTTAGTTAGGGAGAGCAATGATATGGTGATGGCAACTTATGGTAAGCTATGGTGAAGGTGAAAGTGAAATGAATGGCATGGTTGTGTATTAGAAACTTTCTCAGCAAGTTTTCTCTTTCCATTTTCATGCAAGGCACGTGCTATAGCAGTGTATGTGATGTTCATGGTGTGCTCAAATAAAGGAAAGAATTGTTTGATGGATGTCTGAACCAAGTTATGCAGCAAAGCCATCAATGTATCAGTGAAACATAGGGAGGTTTGGTGATGTTTTTCTCTCTACTCAATGAATAGTTTGGTGAGTTTTTGGGTTCATTGGAAAGAGGGAGTATAATGCAACAAGTTTGGTTTGAGATTGGAGTTGATATGATACTTCAAACATGCTCCAAAATGACTATAAACTTAAGCACACAAGACTGGATGATGGGCGCATCAGGTGGTCGGTTGGCAAGGCTGGCATGGCACAAAATTTCAGCATAACCACCCTAACTTGAGGCCACTATTTCTCCATCATACCTTGATCAGATGAAATTTTGTCCAACATGAAACTTGAAGAAGACATTACAAGGAACATTTTTGATGTTGACAAGTTTTGAGAATGAAGCCTCTAACCATGCGAAAAATAGGTGTACATTTGGCCCACCAACTGTTTGTTAAAATGACTGCGCGCGTGCCCTGAAAATCTTGGTCATGACCTAGTTTTGAACCTACTTTGCTCAGACTTTGATCAATCATATCTCACTCAATTTTTATCCAATGGAGATGTTCCACACATGGATTTGAAGCTTAAAACAAGATCTTTTGTTGTGGCTGAGTGGAATTTTCATTTGGTGCTTCAATTTTAAATGGCCTTGGTTCAAACTCTGATGCAAAATGGCCAAAACTTGCTATTTTTAGCAACCCTTCCTCTTCCAAAAATGGCAACTTTCCACATCTTGATTTTTTCATGATTCCTTTGGAGTTTCTTGACCAAATTTTGTACATTGGACATATGTAACATGAATTTCATGATTTTGGGCTCAAAAAGTCAAGAGTTGACTTTTTCCTCTGATTATTTGACTTTGCCCCAATTTCTCTGATTCTTGATCTTTCTTCCAATTGAACCACTTCTAAAACCAATTGAGATGCAATTTTCCACATACATACACTTAGGGACATATGGAATACCATGACATCAAGTTTTGTTCAAAAAAAACAGAGATACCCTGATTTAATTGGAAACCCTAATCTTGACCCCCTCTGTTTAGGAGGAAATTGCACATCTTCCAAATCCAAATTCCTCAGAGTATGTTGTGTATCCTCTTAAAGGATGATGAGAAATGCCACTTGAGAATGATTTTGAATCAATGAGCTATCTCTTTTGAGGATTTTCCTTCAATTTTTGGACTTCTTGCATAGTGTAGGATGTAATGCTTCAATCTCCTATTGAATCTCACCTTCTTGAGGTTGTGGAAGATCAATTGGGATAGTATGAGACATGAGAGACCTCTTGGCTTGCCTAGAGCCAACTTGATTAACCTTTTGTGCTTTGAATGATCTCTTGATTGTCCACCTCCCACCTGACCACATGCCCTGATGGTAAGGAGGATGCCATGCTTCATTTTTCTATGTTAAATGCAATGTAATGTTAATGAGGTGGATATGATATGATAAATGATAATGCCATGCTATGATGACAAAGAGGGAGAGCAAATTTTGGGGTATTACAGCTGCCCCTATTCAAGCGCTGTAGACCTGAATGCCTGAAAGCAATTGCTTTCGGACTTTCAAGGTATATAGTGATTGAATACCAAATATAACCAAAAATTTGCTCTGGATGATGAAAAAGAAAAGGGATATAAACCCAACGAGACTGCTGGATTGAATCTTCGATGAAACGTCAGAGAGATCTGTCTTTTGAACGACACCAGACGACTACTGGCTTGCCACACTGCTGGTGGACTTTAATAATGTCTTTTATGCAATTCCAGACGACTACTGGCCTGCCACGCTACTGGTGGACTTTAGAAATGTCTTTTTGAACGACGCCAGACGACTACTGGCCTGCCACACCACTGGTGGACTTTGATAATATCTTTTATGCAACTCCAGACGACTACTGGCCTGCCACACCACTGGTGGACTTTGATAATGTCTTTTATGCAACTCCAGACGACTACTGGCCTGCCACGCTACTGGTGGACTTTAGAAATGTCTTTTTGAACGACGCCAGACGACTACTGGCCTGCCACACCACTGGTGGACTTTGATAATATCTTTTATGCAACTCCAGACGACTACTGGCCTGCCACACCACTGGTGGACTTTGATAATGTCTTTTATGCAACTCCAGACGACTACTGGCCTGCCACGCTACTGGTGGACTTTGCAGCTTCGTGCCACCCGAAGATGGACTTTTGCCAATCCACTGTTGGACTTTTGCCACCCGAAGACGGACTTTTGCCAATCCACTGTTGGACTTTTGCCACCCGAAGACGGACTTTTGCCAATCCACTGTTGGACTTTTGCCACCCGAAGACGGACTTTTGCCAATCCACTGTTGGACTTTTGGAATATGCCACCCTTAGATGGACCTTTCGCCAATCCACTGTTGGACTTTTGCCACCCGAAGACGGACTTTTGCCAATCCACTGTTGGACTTTTAGCTGCTTTGCCACCCGAAGATGGACTTTTGCCAATCCACTATTGGACTTTTAGAATATGCCACCCTTAGATGAACCTTTCGCCAATCCACTGTTGGACTTTTGCCACCCGAAGACGGACTTTTGCCAATCCACTGTTGGACTTTTGCCACCCGAAGACGGACTTTTGCCAATCCACTGTTGGACTTTGCTAACGTCTTTTAACAATGCCAGACGACTACTGGCTTGCCACACTACGGGTGGACTTTCGCAAAATTCCAATACTGGATTACACTCTGCATCCGTGTCAGACATCTCTGCC
This sequence comes from Lathyrus tuberosus, assembly GCA_022829125.1. Classification (NCBI taxonomy): domain Eukaryota; kingdom Viridiplantae; phylum Streptophyta; class Magnoliopsida; order Fabales; family Fabaceae; genus Lathyrus; species Lathyrus tuberosus. Next base: position 19,611,045 of record JALAZF010000056.1, on the reverse strand, counting down.
GACTTTGCTGAGGAACAATGATCAATGACTTGACTTTGGAGACTCCTGAAAGGATAACCTCTCTACTGGAGAATGAATGAACAATCCGTCTGCTTCGAATTGTCAAGCTTGCCAAAAATAAATTGGACTTGAAGAATAATAAATCTGCCAGGAATCACTTCATCTGTTAGGGGAATGAATTCTGGTCACAGCGATTCCGCTGGGAATGAGAATTCCTTCGCATGGCGTCTTGCTAAGGAAGAGAAGTCATAAAGAAAAACTCTGCTTGGGGATCTATCCAGTCCAAGACTCTTTGTAGGGGTTATCCTCCTTTTGACCCGGCTGGGGAAAGACTGTGCCACCCTTGTTGAGGAATAGATTCTGCCGATCTTATAAACCTCTGCGGGGAGAACAACAACTCAGCTGGGGAGTATTGCTGACAAGATTCGATGCTGACCTCTGTGGGGGATCATTACCAGAGACACAAACTTGCTGGGGACCAGGGCTACTTTGCCAGGGATATGCGAATCCTGGTTAGAACATTCCCCTGCAACTTGCTAGGAAAGAGTCCTTGTTGGGGAAACCCAAAGCAAATCCACAGTAGTCTGCTGAAGAATATGACTGTCAAGCTTAGGATAAGTACCACAATGCCCCATGTTAGGCGAGCTTCCCTTTAGACAATTCCGTTAGGGATGACGAGTTTATAACAAACTCTGCTGGAGGAAACTGCTTTAAAACGTCTCGTGCTGGAGAATGCCTTTTGAGAGGATTTTACAGAAGACCAACTGTCCTCAAACTCTACTGGGGATGATCAACACTTCATGCTGGGGAAACAAACATGCCCCATGCTTGGACAAAACAACAATTCGTCCCCGAAGAGGATGTCATAAGAGGATTTTACAGAAGATCTAGCCTCTTCAAACTCTTGTGACTTCGCTGGGGATAATGACCATCAGTTTCGGTGTCGACGAGACCCTTCTTTTGGGGAACCTGTGACCGTTACCGACATAGAAAAGCTTGTAGCCGTTGGAAGGACTGAATAAGAGAATCGACTTAATAAGATGCAACGGTACCCAGTTGAACTTAATTCACTGATATCGACCCGTTATGCACAATCGTCGACCGAACGATGAACGCCGATCTCCTTACCCATAATTGCCCCAGTCTTTTGCGTGGGGTGATTTATTGCTGGTCTTGTGCTTAAAATCATCTGCACCTGCTACCTGCAACAAAAGAATATGCCCACATGCCCCGAATATTGCGTGGCTAGAATCCACCATCCGGGAATATTCAACATTCGAAGTAATTTCAAATGTTTTTTCTGCGCATGTTATTGCAAGGCTGCCATGTTTTCAAATGCAATGTTTTATCAAAAATTAGGACGTTTTTGCAAACAAAGCAATAAAACAAAAATAGAAAACTTTTTATTGAAATTCAATTTATTGACTGAGAGCCCAGAATAGGCAATTACATCCGGAAGCAATCCCTGGAAAGAGGTGATCGCTAAAAATTGAGAAAAGAAACTATCCTAATGGCAATGTGAAAACGGAATTCCACTGAGTTTCCATTCTGTTATGACCAGTATGTCTTCAAAACTCCCCGACCTTGCCTTCTGAGGAATGATCGGACCGATTCCTATCCTTCAGAACGTCAGTTGTTCAAACGGTAATGGGGGATAGATAACTCAAACCGTAGTCATTCGCTTAAATCCCTCTTTTGTGTGGACCGCCCTTTCAGGTTTTCGATCCACCAGGATACCCTTTTTTGCCTAAGTTGCCCTTTCGGGTTTTCAACTTACCGGGTGTACAAATTTTTTCAATTATATCCCTAATTTTTGCCCGAACCTTATTCTGTTTTTGGTTCGCCGGGATGCCCTTTTTTGCCTGGATTTTTTTTTTTTAATTATCCAGCGGGTCTATTCATGCGAAGTATTTTTTGACTATGTCCGAGTTGACAGGGGATGAAAAGTCTTCGCCATCCATGGTTGTAAGCAATAAAGCTCCGCCCGAAAAGACCTTTTTAACCACGAATGGACCTTCATAATTAGGAGTCCATTTGCCCCTGTGATCTGTATTGGGAGGAAGGATCCTTTTGAGTACCACATCTCCGACTTTATAAACCCGAGGACGCACCTTCTGGTCAAATGTCTGTTTCATTCTGCGCTGATATAGTTGCCCATGACATACAGCCGCCAATCGCTTTTCCTCAATAAGGCTCAGCTGATCAAATCTGGCTCGTACCCATTCAGCTTCATCTAGCTTAACATCCATCATAACTCTGAGGGACGGAATCTCCACTTCAACTGGTAGCACTGCCTCCATACCATATACAAGTGAGAATGGGGTTGCCCCAGTGGACGTGCGTACCGACGTTCGATACCCATGCAAAGCAAATGGTAACATCTCATGCCAATCTTTGTACGTGACAACCATCTTCTATACAATCTTCTTGATATTTTTGTTGGCCGCTTCGACCGCGCCATTCATCTTTGGGCGGTACGGAGAAGAATTGTGATGTTCGATTTTAAAGTCCCGGCATAACTCAGCCATCATCTTATTATTCAAATTAGAACCATTATCAGTAATGATTCTTTCGGGAACTCCATATCGGCAAATGATATCCCGTTTTAAGAAACGAGCGACCACTTGCTTTGTAACATTGGCATAGGATGCGGCTTCAACCCATTTGGTGAAGTAATCAATTGCCACCAAGATGAAACGATGACCATTGGAAGCTGTAGGCTCAATCTTTCCGATCATATCAATGCCCCACATGGCAAACGGCCAAGGCGACGACATGATACTCAACGGATTTGGAGGTACATGCACTTTATCTGCGTAGATCTGGCATTTATGGCATTTGCGGGCATATTTGCAACAATCTGACTCCATAGTCAACCAATAATATCCCGACCTTAACAACTTTTTAGCCATTGCATGCCCTCCGGCATGGGTACCGAAAGAGCCTTCGTGCACTTCAATCATCAACAAGTCTGCTTCATGTCTATCCACACATCTAAGCAGGACCGTGTCAAAATTTCTTTTATACAGCACGCCATCTTTGTTCAGGAAGAAACTACCAGCTAACCTTCTCAACGTCTTCCTGTCTTTGGACGATGCCCCGGACGGGTACTCTTGACTTTTCAAGAAACACTTAATGTCATGAAACCATGGCTTGTCATCAGACGTTGCATCGACCGCAAACACAAATGCTGGTCTGTCAAGGCGGGATACCTCAATCTTAGGTACATGGTTCCATCCTTGCACTTTGATCATGGAAGACAAAGTGGCCAAGGCATCAGCGAACCTATTCTCATCTCGAGGAATGTGGTACAGTTTCACTGTTGTGAAAAATGTCAGCAATCTCCTCGTATAATCTCTATATGGCACTAGATTTGCTTGGTGCGTGTACCAACTCCCTTTCACTTGATTGATTACCAAGGCTGAATCACCAAATATTTCAAGGGTCTTAATCCGTAGATTAATCGCCTCCTCGATCCCCATTATACAAGCTTCGTACTCTGCTTCATTGTTGGTGCATCCGAAAGTTATTCGTGCAGTGAAAGGCATATGAACACCTTCCGGCGTGATAAGAACTGCTCCAACTCCGCACCCATTCATATTGACAGCCCCATCAAACATCAGACTCCATTTGGATTCAGGGTCTGGCCCCTCCTCCGGGAGTGGTTCCTCGCAGTCCTTAGCTTTGAGAAACATAATGTCCTCATCAGGGAAGTCAAACTTCATGGGTTGGTAATCATCAATCGGCTGTTGCGCAAGATAATCGGACAAGATACTTCCTTTGATGGCCTTTTGTGAAGTGTACTGAATGTCATACTCTGTCAAGACCATTTGCCACCGTGCAACTCTGCCTGTCAATGCTGGTTTCTCGAAAATATACTTGATAGGATCCATTTTTGAAATCAACAAGGTCGTGTGCCTAACCATATATTGCCTCAATCGCTTAGCGGCCCATGCAAGCGCACAGCATGTCTTTTCAAGCATTGAGTATCGGGACTCACAATCATTGAACTTTTTGCTCAGGTAGTAAATAGCATGCTCCTTCCTACCTGTCTCGTCATGTTGACCGAGAACACAACCCATGGAACCTTCAAGCACTGTCAGATACATTATCGGCGGTCTCCCTTCAACTGGAGGCATTAAAATCGGAGGTTCCTGCAAGTATTCTTTTATCTTATCGAATGCCAATTGGCAATCGTCATTCCACCTGACCGTTTGATCTTTCCTTAACAATTTAAATATTGGCTCACACGTGGCTGTTAGGTGAGATATGAACCTTGCAATGTAGTTCAATCTACCCAAGAAACCACGAACCTCTTTTTCTGTTCTCGGTTCAGGCATTTCTTGTATTGCTTTCACCTTGGCAGGATTAACCTCGATTCCTCTTTCGCTCACAATGAAACCCAGTAACTTTCCAGAACGCACCCCAAACGTGCACTTGTTTGGATTTAATCTCAGACGGAACTTTCTCAACCTTTCAAACAGCTTTTTCAGGTTAACCAGATGTTCCTCTTCTGTTCTCGACTTGGCAATCATATCATCTACATAACATTCGATCTCCTTATGAATCAAGTCATGAAACAATGTCACCATCGCCCGTTGGTACGTTGCCCCTGCGTTTTTCAACCCAAAAGGCATTACTTTATAACAATATGTACCCCACGGAGTAATGAACGTGGTCTTCTCCATGTCTTCAGGTGCCATCTTGATCTGGTTGTACCCGGAGAAACCGTCCATAAATGAGAACACTGAAAACTGAGCTGTATTATCGACCAGCACATCAATATGAGGTAGTGGAAAATCATCTTTCGGGCTAGCTTTATTAAGATCTCGATAATCCACACACATTCTCACTTTTCCATCTTTCTTCGGTACTGGCACGATGTTGGCTACCCATGGAGGATACTTTGTCACAGCAAGAAAACCAGCGTCCCACTGCTTCTGGACTTCCTCCTTAATCTTTAAGGCCATGTCGGGGTGAGTCCGACGAAGTTTCTGCTTGACTGGCGGACATTCTTCTCTCAATGGTAGCCTGTGCACGACAATATCCGTATCCAACCCCGGCATGTCTTGATACGACCAGGCGAAGATGTCAACATACTCGCGCAACATTTCCGTCAAAGTTTGCTTCACATCTGCTTGCAAGCTGGCACCAATCCTGATCTCTTTCTTGGCGTCCTTGGTACCAATATTGATGATTTCTACAGTCTCCTGATGAGGCTGGATGACCCTTTCCTCTTGTTTCAACAATCTGGCCAGTTCTTCAGAAAGTTCACAATCTTTTTCATCCCCTTCTTCGGCTTGATAAATCGGATTGTCAAAGTCATACATGGCCATATCAAAATCGTTATCAGTGGTATCCGGAGGATCAAGTCTGCATGAACGGCTTCATGCCTTATTTTAGAATTTATTTTTAAGCAAAACAAAAGAAAATGAAACATTGCCATTTTATATTTTTTGTGCAAAAATAAAAACTGAAAGACAGAGAACAAAATTTGATTGCAAAACGTCCTTTATTAATGATTAAACATTGCAAATGCAACCATGGTGGCCCTACAAATGAATCTATACGCCTTGGGCAGAGCGCAAGATTTTGACATGCATTATGGTTAGAAAAAACAAAGAAAAATTACTCTGTTTGAAGAGTAACCCGGATGACTTCTTCAACGGACCAGTTTTGCACTTGTTGTCCCGGAGCACGAGGGCGTACCCAGTTGTCCAGGTCACAATTACTGTCAACACTATCCTCTGTGGCTGCACAAGACTGGTCCATGTAGATAATTCCCCCACTATTGAAAGTAATGGGTCCTCTGCCCCCTGCATCTGAAGTTGTAGAGGGATGATAACCAATACCAAATTTGTCTTCCTTCATTGGGGTCTCTATCAACCTGCCCCAACCTTGGGCGTTGCCTGCCCTGACGACTTCGACAGCTTGTTTGTAAGATGAAATAGAGGTACCAGCCCCCACTGGTACAGAAGAAGACTCAGGTGCATCGTCAATATTGACTGCTTCAAATGATTGGCACAGCATCTCATGAATTTCCCCATCCATTTTAATGTACTTGAACGTGGACAAGTGACTCACAAAGATGTCTTCCTCCCCACACACTGTCACAACCTGCCCTTCAAACTCATACTTCAGCTTTTGATGTAGAGTAGAAGTAACAGCCCCGGCTCCGTGAATCCAAGGGCGTCCCAATAGGCAGCTATATGCAGGTTGTATGTCCATTACATGGAACGTGGATTTGAATACCTGTGGTCCAATTTGTACGGGCAATTCCACCTCACCAAACACAGATCGTCTAGTTCCATCGAATGCTCTGACCACCAATTCACTAGGCCTTAAGATCAAACCGTCAACTTCCAGCTTCATTAATGCCTTCTTGGGCAAGACATTGAGTGATGAACCAGTGTCTACCAGTACATGAGATAACACTGCGCCCTTACACTCCATCGTGATATGCAAAGCCTTATTATGGTTTCTTCCTTCAACCGTCAAATCTCTACTTGTAAAGCCCAAGCCATGGCTAACATTAACATTGGAGATTACGCCCTCGAGCTGATTAACAGTAATTTCTTGTGGCACGTACGCACTCTTCAACACTTTCAACAACGCCTGCCGGTGCGCATCAGAGCACATCAATAGTGACAAGATTGAAATCTTTGAAGGGGTCTGATTCAGTTGGTCCACAATCTTATAATCGCTTTTCTTGATTATCTTCATAAATTCTTCCATTTCCTTATCAAAAGTAGTCTTTGTCTCTGCTTCAGGTGTAGGCGCACTTTCAACCACTTGTTTACCCTTAGCCTTTACTGCAGCTTCTACCTCCTTATCACTTCTCAAGGTTTGGGGAGCGAACAACCTTCCACTCCTTGTAAAGCCCCCTACACCCCCTACGTTATCAATATTTGGGCTGACTGATGACTCAACTTCCTGCTTTTTACCTTCGTAATATACATCTGCCCCATAGTGCCATGGGATAGCCTTCGTAGACGTGAACGGAATTGGTCCTGGCACCGTGATAGTGACAGGACCGGGCCCTTCTGGCGCAACACTCGCCACGGGAACTGCATTGCCCGGCATTTGAATCTCCGCGGGAGTGTAATAGATGGTCACGGTTGATATCTCATCAGCGTCTTTCACGACTCTGTCGAACTGTAGACATCCTTCATCGATCAGATTCTGTAAACCCATCTTCAACTTATCACAGCCGTTCTCCTGATTCATACACTCAGAGCAATCTTGATTACAGCCCGGGAACACCCGTCCCTTCAATAGATGATCTTTTACAACCAACAAAGAAGTTTTCACTTGATGAACGTCTAACACCAAATTCAATCTCCTCCCATCTTCAATAGCGTACACATTTGCTGCACTATGATCAGGCATGGGATGCTGAGTAATATTAGGAGCGGGAGAGAAATTGATGGCTTTAGCATCAATCAAATCTTGTACTTTATGATGGAAAGCCCAACATTTTTCAATGGAGTGCCCCTGAGCACCTGAGTGGAACTCACAACGAGCATTAGCATCGAAGTTAGGTGGCAGGTTTCCAGCAACCGGAGCTTTCATAGTACGGAGTTCTACCAACTTTAACTCGAGTAGCCGGGGCAACAGCGCGGCATAAGTCATAGGGAGAGGATCCATCTTACGATCCCTCTGTCTAGACCTTTGCTGGAAAAAAGGTTGTTGCTGTTGAACTTGTTGTTGGGGTTGTTGTTTCTGAACAGACGGTGTGGGGATTGTTACAGCATCTACCTGATAATAAGCTCGAGAACGCCCTCTGCCTCGTCCTCTAAACACAGCATTTGTATCACCTTCTCTTCTTTTCTGGTTACTAGCAAACGGTTTCTTCGTCCCCGAAGAGCCAGCCCCACTCACATCCTGGATCTTTCCAAGCTTTAACAGACTTTCTATTCTTTCTCCCGCAATCACAATATCAGCAAATCCAGTTGACGGACAAGCAGCTAATCTATCCAGATAGGCCCCTTGTAAGGTGCCCATGAACATATCTGCCATTTCTCTGTCTGACAAGGGAGGTTGGACCTGGGCAGCCATTTCCCTCCACCTCTGTGCATATTCTTTGAAACTCTCCTTGGCATTCTGGGATAATCCCTGCAATTGGGTGCGGTTGGGCGCCATGTCAATATTGTACTGGTATTGCTTCAGGAACGCTTCTGCCAGATCTTTCCAATTCTTCACAGCAGCTCTATTCAACTTCATGTACCAGGTCAAGGACGCCCCAGCCAGACTGTCCTGAAAATAGTGCATCCATAGCTTCTCGTCATCCGTATGGGCTGAAATCTTCCCAAAGTAAGCTTGAAGATGCGTTTGGGGACACGCATTGCCGTGATACTTATCAAAAGTGGGAGGCTTGAATTTAGGTGGAATTCTGACTCCTGAGACCAGCCCCAAGCTGGTAACATCAATACCCATAGAGTTCTTGCATTCTATGGCCCTGATCTTCTCTGCTAGCTCATCATACCTTCGATCCCCTTGATTACCCACATCAGCATCCAACAGAGTAAATTGGTCTTCTAGAGTATCTTCAAGGGTAACACCAGCATGCCTACCATTTCCATTACCCCGATTGTTACCACCAGGAGGAGGGTTGCCACCGGGAGGAGGAATGCCATGTCCCTGTGAATTGTCATGATGATCACCTTCGGGCCCATTGTCGGGACGCTCTACCAGAAGCCTCAGTCTCTCCTGATTTTGCGCCATGCCAGTCATGAGGGTCATGAACTGGTCCATACGCGCCCTCATTTCCGCCAAATCACTTTGCACTTGATCCATGATTCTTACTTGATTCCTTCGCGTCGAATATCGGTGAATATGACTCTCCGCTATACTGCCTGAAAACAAATAAAGGTTAGAGCCCCTGCAACGAGTACCTGAAAAGCAAGTAACAAAAAAAATGCAAAATGATATGCAATGCCATGCAATGCCATGTTTGTCATTTCCGAGGTGCTTTATACCCTGATTCCAATCCAACCACAGAAATCTGAAGACCAGAAATTGTGATATAAAGAGACGTGTCATGGTCATGTGCTTGTGTGCAGCTATCTGATAAGGAATAATTCTGAATAAAACTGCTCATACTCATTCAACAAAGTATTCAAGTACATTTAAGAAAGGTTCAACCGCAAATGCAATACAAGGAAAAATGGATCCATCAACAAGCCTGATGGTAACCATTAACAACAAATATAAGGAAAAGAACATCAGTCTGACAATTCCACACCCTTCAGCTTATCACTTGAGTATTTGATCTCCTCAAAAAGTATACGGGTACGCTGGTGATTCGGCTTTTCAATCATTTCTTTGATCAAGACATCCCTTTTCTCAAGAGCTTCAGTTAAAGAACCCATATGCAGCATCAGAGCCTCGTCATCACACACTCCTTTGTGTCTCTTTATGCCGGCTTGCGTCTTGAGTATCTCCCTTTCTATCATGACTTCTTCAAGCTCTTTCTTGGTGTTCCTCAGCTCACCTCTAGCTTCTTCTAGCTGTTCTTGACTCTTACAGAGGCTTTCCCGATACTTTCTCCTCTGCTCATGCGCCTTTTCAAGCTCTTCGTCCTTAATCTGCAACTGTTCCTGTAATTCAGCATTCTCTATCCTAACTTCGTCCCAAGCGTGCTGAAACTTTGTTAACTTTTCTTTGGTCTGTGCTAACGCCTGTTTGGTTTGCTTGTGGGCTTGAGTAGCATCATCAGCACCTTTACTAATCTTCCGGAAATGTTGGGCTCTTCCAGCAAAGTCTTTTTCTTTTGCAGTTAGGATTCGTTCAGCATCTTGGGCTTTCCGCTCCAGCTCTTTGTTGGCATGTAGAGCATTCTGAAGACGGCTACTCAACTCGGAATTCTCTCCTTGGAGCTTTTTCACCAAGGCTTGCAACTTGTCAACTTCTTCCACAGTAGCAGTGCTTCTTGCTTTCTCATTCTCCGGATACAAAAGGGGTGCCTTACCAAAAGGCAAGAGAAAATCTTCAACTCTTTTCTTCACCCACTCTTCATATGCTGGATAAACCCGGTTGTTAGGCTTTCCTAGAGTAACTTTCCCCTTTTTCAGTATGCTACCCCAGCTTTCAGAAGCTTTCTGTGCTGCTTCCCAACCATCTGATGTATGAAAATAGAGGGACTCCTCCACATCTCTCTTAATAGGCGGACCTGTCAGGGCATACCCAAATTGTCGAATGGCCAAAGAAGGATTGTAGTTAATCCCACCCAATCTTCCTATCAGTGGAACGTTAGGGAACTTACCACAACTGTGGATAATATTCTTGCCAATCAGCCCATGATCTACCCATACGATGTCCTTGGCCACCAATCCCATTAAACGCTGTTTCCACTCTAGAGAATCTTTGGAATCCACAAAAGCCCCTGATTGTGGTAAACGGCCCGCAAACCACTTATAGAACAAGGGTGCACAACAACGAATTATCCCTCCTCTTTTCTTTTCGTTTCGGTTGTACAATGAGTAGTGAAGATCTCCCAGTAGCGTTGGCACCGGGTTCTTCATCATGAATATTCGTATAGCGTCTGTATCAATGAAATCCGGCTCGTTGGGAAACAACACTATGCCGTATATACAAAGGGCTAGCAGAGCATTAAAAACAAGCCAATTCTCGCCTTTAGCTGCTTCCTGGGCCTTCTTAATCAGATATTCCAGCTTGTAACCACGAATCTTTCCTTTGTTGGAGACATTGTCACTTAACTCTGATTTGCTCAAATAAAGAGCACCAACCAACTTCCCAAAGTCAAGATCCCCTACCGATCCAAAGAAAGGGGGCTCCTCCTTGATAGCAATCCCCAACATGTTGGAATACTCCTCCAAGGTAGGAACCAACACATAGTCTGGAAATACAAAGCACCTCAGAGGCGGATCATAGAACTGCATCAACGTATGGAGACCTCTGGCTTCATAATCACTGACATTACGGACCATAGATAAAATCCACCCATATTTCTCTTCAAAAGCTTCTCGTACTGCAGGACTCGCCATTCCCTTCAGCATAACAATAGGGCCTAAAGTAGGCGTAAGGAACTTATAGCTGATGATATTCTTCCTCTCTTTAGTGTTCATCTTTGCAGGGACCTGATGACTGGAATCAAGGGTGATATATGCACCTGGAAATGAATAAACATGTATGTTAAAATATGATAATGCAATGCAAAGGGCAATGTGATCAGGTAATCAGGTGTCTGTGCTGAACTGTGAACGGTGTCGGTGTAGCTCTGAGACTAATATAGAACCATAGATAAGAACCATCTGAATACAATAGGATGAAACTTCCTTTCTGTGCAATGATGATAGAAAACCGGGTATGTAGGAGGTCATGGTTACCTGCAAACCTGTAAACAACCCGCCCTTCTCACATGTGGGTACTAGGATGTTCAGTATCCCGGGCTCTCAGGTCGAGAAATGATGATACGTTCACCATTTCTGGTTTGGCATCATCATCAATCGAGGAGGCCTCAACTGATTCTCCAAAACAACAAGGTCCTCAGCTTCTGGCACTGAGGTCGAGAAGCAATAGTACATTCATCCCTCAGGGTACAGTACTATCGCCAATCGAGGAGTGCCTCCGCTGATTCTCTTTCAAAAAGGGATGTCCTATAGCAAGTTCCCAGCATTGGGTCCTCGGATCGAGGATGTGCAATAGGTTTGCCACGGAATGTGGTCTGCCACTGTCACATCTCGGGAGGAGTGCCGCAACTGAGTCCTCGGGAATGGTCACCAGAGTCGACAGTTCCTCAAGAGAATAACCACTGGCCTGCATAACATGCAGTAGCAGAAAGCTCCTGATAGAACCTCGTCTGGTTGTGGGTCTCATGAACAACAATACGTGGTCACCACCACGCAAGCGTCATGACTATCCACTCTAATTCCTATGTGTGTACTCAAGCCTGTGTAGTGAGCTTATCTCTCAGAACACCCCGCCCGCCAAACAGAAAACAACAGCACAGTCCAGCACAATAATGATATGTAATGCAGTAAATGTGATAAATACAGTAAAGTACAGTAAAGCAGCAATACGGTAAATAATAATACAATACAACAGTAAATACCGCAAACAAAATACACCTAATGAAAGAAAAGCAAACAAGCGCTAGGATTGACTCGCTAAGGAAACCAGAGATTCTGGGTTCGATCCCCAGCAGAGTCGCCAGCTGTCGCTCCCCGGGATTTTCATCCAAGTACAAAGGCGAAAGTGGCACCGAACAGAGTCCCCAGCAATGTGTATTTATCCCAAGAGAGGGAAAGGAAACACTGTATAAACCTGAAGGAAAGGAAAGAGCATGGTCTCGCGACCAAGAGAACTGGGTTCGGGAGTCGGTTACGCGAGAGGAAGGTATTAGCACCCCCTCGCGTCCATCGTACCCGATGGGATCCACGCTTGCATTGTCTCGATCAAAGGGTGATAGAAAAGAATACTGGAAAAGGAACGAAAAGAGAACTGGAAAAGGAACGAGAAACAAATGTAGGGAAAATAAAAGAAGTGCTCGCATGGGCCCTACCCCACTGCCTACGTATCTCATCGGGAGCATGAGAATCAGAGCGACGTAGTTCCCCTCACTAGGGAAAGTTGTTTGTGTTTTTTAGAGAACGGCTTACGTTCTAGCTCAGGTGTTGCAGGCTCGCTGGTCCGAGTGCGTTACCGTCTTGCAAGAGAACGAGTAGAAGCGCGTTCGTGCGTTGAGAATGAATGAGATGAGAAAAGAATTCCCGAAGGAAAGACGTTATTGTTTGTTTTTGCCTTTTAGAAGTTTTTTTTTCATTTATTTGCATATGACAGTGTATCTGGATCTTAGTCATTGGAATGTGTACATTCTCACATTCCAAGATGGAATGGGTAAGAAAGCACACTAAGAGTGAAGAAGACCTCCACACTTAGCTCCAATTGTCAAGGTTCAAACACACTAGCATACTTGTGTTTATTAAGTGTTTTTGTTAATTAAGAAATGAAGAAGTGTTTTTTATTATTCGCACCTTCAACAAGTATTGCATTTAAGTCCCTCATACAAGATCAAATGTTTAACACATTGACCCAAGATGGGCTATATGCTACACATTCTAAGATTACAAGAGAAGACCCCTTATAATCTTTTCTTTATATGAAAGGCCTAAATGCAATAAATGCCTACCTTTATTATATGTTTTGAATTTTCTTTGAGATGAGAAAAGAGACTCAAGAGAGGAGAAAAGGTAAAACCTATATGGACTAAGACTCAATCCTAATTGAAGATTAAAGGGAGTGATCCTAAAGGTTTGTGAGGTTTCAACCTAAAGTCTAAAGAAAGAAAGAATTAAACAATTCACTTCTAAAGTAGAAGATGAATTGTAATTCAAAAAGGGAAAGTAAAGAGTTATTAAAAGAAAGCACATAAGTGCTTAACAAAACATAAAATGGAATTGTAAAAGAGAAAGGATAGAAGTTGAATGTGGATTCCTTATCCACACTCAATTGAAACTTACCAAAGCCCCTACATGGTTAGTAAACATGTATAAGAAGTATAAGAAGTAAAAGAACATCTAATGCATCATAAAACTCAAAAGAATTAAATGAGAAAACAAATCCTAGAACCACAACCAGAATGGGCATCATATGGACAACAAGTGAATATCATCATACAAGTGCAAGTGAATAAGCAATAATCATCATCCATTAGCATTTAAACATGTTACAAGAAGAAGGGATAGATGAAAGATGGAAAGAAATGAAGAGGACATGCATAAATGGAACATGTAAATCAACAATCAGAATTGAAACTAAATGGAAAATGGTTTATAAACATCTCAAAAGTATTTATGAATCAACTTCAAGACATTCAAGAAGTAATATAAGAAGAATTGAAATAAAAGTTCAAAAAGAAAGTGCAAACAATACATGTTAATGATGCACAAAGTTCAAATTGAAATGAACATGTAAAGATGACCTATAATGTGTATCAAAGACCTATAATATCATATGAATGGCTCATAACATATGCAAATGCTCATACAAATGTGCACAAAAGAATTCATGTAAACATGCACTAAAGTTGTAATGACATGCCATGGATTATACTTCCAATGTAATGCATCAAACAAAGACCAAATGGATTCATGAAAATTATGCCAGCATATTATTGGAATGCCTAGGTCAGAAATGCATCATACATCAAGATAGCATGTAAAAATTCAGAGCAAAATGACTTCAAACAAAGCAATTAGGTCAAATTGAAACATCATGCAAAGTGGTGCAAATATAGGCATCAAGACATGTGATAAAGTGACCTAAAAAATCAAACAAAAATCATCTAACATGCTTCAATGTATTAGTGAATCAATGCAAAAAGAATTATGTCAAAACAGTTGGTAATGAGCAAGAACAAAATTAAACAAATTCATGTATCATGCTTAGAATGCATCTAAATGGAAATTCAAAGAAAATTATGGACCAGGGGTAAAAAGTCATAAAATCAGAAAATAAAATCATCAAAAATTTCCTAAATGTTTTAGTGATACTCATGAATTTTTGTAGAATTTTCTAATCTGTTTTGGTATTTTTAAAAATTGGAAATGAAACATGTATAAAAAATAAGAAAAATGAAAATGAAATGCAAAGGGAAGGGGGTATGAACATAGCAATAATGCAGTGCAAATTCATTGGGCTTCCAAACAGAGGGGTGTAAATATCAATCTGGTTAAGTCCAATTATGCGCAAAACATGATAATTAACATGCACAATCAGTCAACAAGAGTCAAAGCAATAGACACCATAGGATCAAGTCCAAGTCAACCCCTGGTCAAAGTAACCTAATCTCACGCATGTGCATGAATGTTCACCATAGCTACCATGTACCATGCCACACAATGTTTAAAAATGAAATCAGAAGAATCACGTGACATGCACATGAATTTTTATGTGTTGGCAGCATGGTAGCCATTAGATCACACTCATCCAACGGATCACATTCAAACTGGTCATAAAACCCTAACATGAAGCCATCGGCCGGAGAGGGACCTCCGGTCACTTACCACCGTCTGCAACTCACATTTCTCCAGAAAATCACAATACATACATCAATTGAAAGCTAAACTCATGTACATTATGAATATGCTAATGAAAATCACCAAACACATACGCAAAGCAAGAACAGAGTCAATCAAATTAAGCCCTAGGTTTGAAACTATGCCTCTAAGAAGCCTATCAACTAGCCGGAGTAAGCAGAGCTTCTATCAAGCTTAAATTAACAAAAAACAAGCTAAAATTAATGAAAATCAACTGAAGCAAAGTTGAATGATGAAACCTGAAAATGTGGAGCAATTGGAGATGTTGAGAAAAACCAGAGGAAAGCTTGATATGCTGAGCTTCTAGATCTTCAAACTTAGCAAAATAAATGCTATGGATTCGTAAATAGATGAAGGATGTTGAAGCTTGCAATGATGCTGAACTTGCAGAAATGGAGTTGTTCTTGTCGCTCTTGATTCAACCACACCAAGCAATGATTAATGGAAGCACAATGGAGTTGAAATCGTAGAGAAGAAGATGAGCAAAATCAGAGAGAGTGAGAGGAGAATTCTGAAGTGAATGTGAGAAAGTGAGTCTTGAAAAAAAATTTTGAGAGTGAAGTTTTGATTTATAGTGTGCTCTAACCATGGTTAAACCGAGTGAGTTAACTGAGTTGAAATGGTTTAGGTGAGTCATCCCTAACTAACTGAGTCAAGTTAGTTAGGGAGAGCAATGATATGGTGATGGCAACTTATGGTAAGCTATGGTGAAGGTGAAAGTGAAATGAATGGCATGGTTGTGTATTAGAAACTTTCTCAGCAAGTTTTCTCTTTCCATTTTCATGCAAGGCACGTGCTATAGCAGTGTATGTGATGTTCATGGTGTGCTCAAATAAGGGAAAGAATTGTTTGATGGATGTCTGAACCAAGTTATGCAGCAAAGCCATCAATGTATCAGTGAAACATAGGGAGGTTTGGTGATGTTTTTCTCTCTACTCAATGAATAGTTTGGTGAGTTTTTGGGTTCATTGGAAAGAGGGAGTATAATGCAACAAGTTTGGTTTGAGATTGGAGTTGATATGATACTTCAAACATGCTCCAAAATGACTATAAACTTAAGCACACAAGACTGGATGATGGGCGCATCAGGTGGTCGGTTGGCAAGGCTGGCATGGCACAAAATTTCAGCATAACCACCCTAACTTGAGGCCACTATTTCTCCATCATACCTTGATCAGATGAAATTTTGTCCAACATGAAACTTGAAGAAGACATTACAAGGAACATTTTTGATGTTGACAAGTTTTGAGAATGAAGCCTCTAACCATGCGAAAAATAGGTGTACATTTGGCCCACCAACTGTTTGTTAAAATGACTGCGCGCGTGCCCTGAAAATCTTGGTCATGACCTAGTTTTGAACCTACTTTGCTCAGACTTTGATCAATCATATCTCACTCAATTTTTATCCAATGGAGATGTTCCACACATGGATTTGAAGCTTAAAACAAGATCTTTTGTTGTGGCTGAGTGGAATTTTCATTTGGTGCTTCAATTTTAAATGGCCTTGGTTCAAACTCTGATGCAAAATGGCCAAAACTTGCTATTTTTAGCAACCCTTCCTCTTCCAAAAATGGCAACTTTCCACATCTTGATTTTTTCATGATTCCTTTGGAGTTTCTTGACCAAATTTTGTACATTGGACATATGTAACATGAATTTCATGATTTTGGGCTCAAAAAGTCAAGAGTTGACTTTTTCCTCTGATTATTTGACTTTGCCCCAATTTCTCTGATTCTTGATCTTTCTTCCAATTGAACCACTTCTAAAACCAATTGAGATGCAATTTTCCACATACATACACTTAGGGACATATGGAATACCATGACATCAAGTTTTGTTCAAAAAAAACAGAGATACCCTGATTTAATTGGAAACCCTAATCTTGACCCCCTCTGTTTAGGAGGAAATTGCACATCTTCCAAATCCAAATTCCTCAGAGTATGTTGTGTATCCTCTTAAAGGATGATGAGAAATGCCACTTGAGAATGATTTTGAATCAATGAGCTATCTCTTTTGAGGATTTTCCTTCAATTTTTGGACTTCTTGCATAGTGTAGGATGTAATGCTTCAATCTCCTATTGAATCTCACCTTCTTGAGGTTGTGGAAGATCAATTGGGATAGTATGAGACATGAGAGACCTCTTGGCTTGCCTAGAGCCAACTTGATTAACCTTTTGTGCTTTGAATGATCTCTTGATTGTCCACCTCCCACCTGACCACATGCCCTGATGGTAAGGAGGATGCCATGCTTCATTTTTCTATGTTAAATGCAATGTAATGTTAATGAGGTGGATATGATATGATAAATGATAATGCCATGCTATGATGACAAAGAGGGAGAGCAAATTTTGGGGTATTACACATTAGGATTCGTATCTTTGAAAGATAAAACCCCGCTCCTAACAAGCTTTTGTACGTCGGATTTGAAACTGAGACAATTTTCAATGTTATGCCCCGGTCCTCCTTGATGGTAAGTGTTGCGGTGAAAATCGGATAACAAGCTATTAATTAACTTGCATCACATTTCTTTTGCAACCGACTTTGATTTATCCAAAGGAAAGGTTCAAGATCGAAGAAAACCTTAAAGGGGGAGATCTAAGGTCCGGGGATTGGTTACGCCTAAGGAAGGTATTAGCACCCTAAACGTCCGTAGTACTCTACGGGAACCTCTTGTTTTACTTGTTATATCTTACTCGCTTGCTAAGGGTGCTATGCTAAAGGTTGAAACCCTAGGGGTTTATTTCTAAGTATACTCGACAAGGCATCGCACCTTGCACCTACGTATCCTCGGGAGTAGAATTAGAGTACGCGTAGTTCTACTATCTAAGGGTGAAGGAATAGGAACCATTGACTATGGCCAAAGTTCCAAGGGGAAAATGAGTATGACTCATTTTAGAATTCACGATAACTCTCTAAGTCTACGTCATAGGGGGAAAGTGAGTTCTCATGATGATGAGAATCACATAGAGTTCACGATAACTCTAATCTATTACTAAGTTATGATTTAATGGCTCACGATAGCCAAGAAATGGGAAAGGCTCCTATTGTTAAGGTAGGGTGGTTTGTTTAGTGACTTCATGAGTCAATTTTAAGAAGTATCTTCCTTTAGAATGGGGGGAGCATAACATCTTATAAATAAGAGTTACAAAGAGTTGAAGTATATGAAATATAATAAGTTAACAATTCCAAACAGTAAGCATTTAATCATGAAGTGAACTTAAATGTGAACATAGCAAACAGTGAGTACAAGTGATCATGCAACTATGACGAATATGGCAGGTGAAACATTTACAATTTGAACCAAATGCATTTGAAATCAAGTAATTTATCAACAGATAGCAAAACAAACAACATTGCATGGTAAAATTTTGTTGAGGTCAGGAACAGAACTTTACAAATCAAATACATTTCACAGAAAACTCTATTCCAAAACAGTAGTCACATGAGCATGGCATGGAAAGCAACAGAAGCAAATAGATTTAAATCATGTGATATCAACAGAGAATAAGAAAACAGACAGCAATCACATGGTAAGGGTTTGTTAGAAACAGGGAAACAAAGTTTCATGAATCACAGCATACTTCCACAATAACTCATTTTAAAAGTCAGTAGGCACATGCATATACCAAGTAGAGCAGAAAAAGGCATTCTTACAGTTTGAAAACCAAAGTATTTGGAATCATGCAACATAACATCCAGAAGCCAGACAAAAAACAAAACAGGAAAACATCTTATGATAAAGTTTCATTCAAAGTCAGGAAGCCAAGTTCAAACAAACTTCACAAATCATAGCATACTTAAAGAAATGATTCTAACATTTCCAAGAACACGGTTGATTCTAAAAAGAAATAAGCCCAAAGAATTAAATGGAGTTATGGGTATTTCGTTGTTTTGTTTGAAATTATTAAGAAAAACATAGAAAAGAAAAGGGAAATAAATAGTTAAGAAAACAAAATAAAAAAGAAATGGAATGCCACAGTAAAGGGTGGCTTGCGCCACCTTTACCCTTAAAGGGGGGTGGCTTGCGCCATGGTTTCAAAGGTGGCTGGCGCCATGCATCAGCATGGCTTGCGCCACATACACTTCCTTTTCTTTTTTTGTGTAGTGTGTTATTATATATTTTATTGTGTTTTGTGATGTGGCGGGAGCCACTACTCTCAATGTGGCGAGCGCCACCCAACTCTCTTATTTCATTTTCATTTTCAGACGAATACTAAACGAAATCAGTTTACGATTAATCAAAATAAAACTAAACTAACATGATGATGATTTTTCTTCATAGAAATAAACAGTAATCAGACAGAAATGAACATAACAGCATGATAATCAACATGGAGCAAAATAATCACAAAATCAAACAGTAATGAAATAACGAAAATGACAACATCATGGTGCATATATGTATCACATGGTCATAGTGTACATAGAACAGAATGGGATAGGGTGATACCTAGTGGAGAAAATCCACTGTCTCTTCACCTTGTGATAAACTCTTCTGAAGTTGAACCAGAATTCTAAAGCCACACTCTCTCTCTTGCTCGTGCACCGGAAACTCTGATTATTTAGGATGTTTTTATGAGAAATGTTGATGTCTTCAGGAGTTGTAGACGAGCTCCTTATATAGGCTGAGACATTGGGCCGGGTTGAACTCACCCAAAGAGCCAATACTTGGTGGCTAGGGTTTGCAACGTCTCTCTTCCCGTAATTCAAATGTTGGTCCACTCTATACGCTCCTCATGCTGCACAAATCCTCAGAGATGCAGGGCCAATTTCACCAACTCATGAATTGTTTCAAAAGCTCCTTATTTGATGTCATACACGCAGGTATTGAAAGAAGTAATGATGGGGATATCACCAAAGCGTTTTTCAGGCGAGAGCATGTAGCATCAGAGTGAATAGTGAATATGGTAATGTTTCAGAAATGCTTTTGCTGAAGCAAATAAGACAAAGCTCAAACAGGAAACGCTCTTGGAGAATTCAAAATATGATTCGCGCCAAGGATTGAATTGAAATGGTTTTTGAACGAATGGATTCACATGTGTTGAATTCTTCCTTTCCAATCTGAATTGGTTCGCTTTGCTTCCTTGGTGCCACATGTTGCTTCTCCATTGGCTGATGCTTGGGTTGAAAAGTCAACATACTCATACTTGATTTCTATTGGTTACTTGACAATGAAAATAACTCCAATAATTTGTAACACATTCCTTTCCTTTTGGTCCCGATGGGCTTATGAAATATGGGCTTAGGAAATAAAATGGTTATGTATTCTTGTTGTAAACAAAGGTGATTAGGAAAAATAAATAATAATTGATGATTTGGCAATTGATTAGGATTAAATGGGGTTTAGGAGAATTAATGCGAACAATTTGAACAAAATTGGTTAAATGAAAAGGTTAGTGAAATGGGTTTAGAAAATAAAGGTGACGATTGAGGGTAAATAAATTGGGTAGAAATTTGGTAATGGTGGGGTTAGGGTTATGGAGACATCTCTTAGAGACTTGCTTGATTCGATGCTCCATCCAAAAACCTTGATCAATCACTCCTTGAATCTCCTCAAGATAAACCTGATAAAAAGAAACAAACACAAACAAAAACCTGAAAAAAGGGTTAGCTATGCAGCATGATTGACCTAAAATGATATGCAAGAGATCAATGGATCTAAGGGAAAAATTTGGGGTACAACAGTAAGGACAAGTCTGATCCGCCTTGAACCAAAAAGGTAGATTTTCCGGTATTGTAAGAGGAGCCCGGGTTTGGATATGCCCCTTGACCAGTAGTAACGGAAATAGCTCTGCGTACAACACATGTATAGGGTCAAACCCTGGAGATTGCGTCGTACGATTGTTGTTATATTGAGGACGAGACTACTAAAGAGGATGTTGTGTCCTTTGTTGAAGTTGCTGTTGATTAGGTTGGCTATGCGCAACCTGAGGTTGATACGTAGGAACAGACGCAGGGTTAATAGCAGGAGTTACAACTGCTACTGGTTGATAACGTCACCTTTGCTTTCCGAGAGAGATATTCCCAATATCCTGCTCTTTTTTCTTAGGGAGAGCACTACCGTATCATTTTGTACTACTTGATGATCCAGTGTCTTTTACTAAACGTCCTTCCCGGACCACTTCCTCAAGACGAACTCCAATGCCCACCATCTCGGTGAAGTCACTGGGCGCACTGGCGACCATTCTGTCATAGTAAAATGAGCTCAAGGTCTTTAAGAAAATCTTTATCATCTATTTTTCCTCAAGTGGTGGACAAATCTGGGTGGCGATTTCACGCCATCTCTGAGCGTACTCCTTAAAGGTTTCCTTGTCCTTTTTGTGACATCGATCTGAGTTGATCTCTGTCTGGTGCCATGTCCAGATTATATTTGTACTGCTGAACGAAGGCAGCGTCAAGATCTCTGAATGTGTCGATCGTGGCGCGGTTTAACCCCATGTACCATTTTAAGGCGGCACCGGTTAAACTATCCTGAAAGTAGTGAATCAGTAGCTCCTGGTTCTTTGTCTGAGCTGACATTCGCCGAGCGTACATCACCAAATGGCTCTGAGGGTAAGAGATACCCTTGTATTTTTCAAAGTCATGCACTTAGAACTTGTGTGGAACTTTCACATTAGGGATCAAGCAGAGGTCCGCGACGTCCTTTCCAAATAGATCCCGGCCGCGAAGGGCTTGCAGTTCTTTCTGCATTTCCAGGAATTGTTCCTGGAATTCATTCATTCTGTCGAACATGATGTCATTCCCACCAGAATGTATATGTGGAATCTGTTAGTTCTTGTATTGGCTGGAATTTTGGTAAAACAAAGTTGAACAATGTTGATGTCATATGTCTTAACGTTGGTTCCTAACATTAGTTGTTGCAAGGTTGGAGTTTTATATGCTGATGTTAAACTTGATGTCTTGACATCAGTTATCAGAACATCAAAACATCAGGCTATGATGTTTTAGGGTTGCGCGGAAAAGTTTGTTTTGAGAAGATCTGTTGGAGAGATTGTGTGCGAATATCTTGGAGAAGATATTTTCAGTTGCAATCAGATTTGGAGCAGATCATGTTGCTATGTTTAAGGGATGTATGATTTAAAAAGATTTGAAGATCAAATCTGTTTAAATTCTGTTTTTAAAACAAATCAAATCAGATTTTTGGAAGAGGTCCAAGCCCAAGTCAGAATTCTATTTAAAGCAGCCTCAACCCTTGTTGAAGGGGACGAAGACAAGAGAGCAGAGACTGAGAGTCAAGTTAGAGTTTTCGTGTGTATTTTGTAAGCCTTTCATGGTTGAATAGGTGTTACTATTTTGGGTTGTAAGTGTACTCACTCTAGAGCTTTTAAGCAAGAGTGTGTTGTTCTTGATCAAAGCTGTTAAGCAAGATCAAGGTGTGATTTAAAGTGTAATCTTTGGATTGTGTCACTGAGGTGATTTAGGGAGTGAGTGGTTTCTCATATCTAAGTGGTCTCTTAGGTAGAAGTGTCATTGGGTAGTGATTAAGATTAGTAGATGTCAACTAGGATTGTTGAGTTTGTAATTTAATACTACTAATAGTGAATTTCCTCTCTGGCTTGGTAGCCCCCAGACGTAGGTAGTTAGACCGAACTGGGTGAACAATTCATTGTGTTGATTTACCGTTGTTATAGCCTTGTTCATATTAGTAGATTGTGTTGTTGTGACATCACACTTAACATCACACATCTGATACCAGAATTTCAATTGGTATCGGAGCAGGCATCCTGCTCTGCATCTGGGTGAGATCTAGGGCTGATACTTTCTGGTGCAATGGACAAGGAGTGTGGTGGATTTGTGAATAGACCCCCTATTCTAGATGGATCAAATTATGACTATTGGAAACCTCGTATGGTTACATTCTTGAAGTCTTTAGACAGCAGGGCCTGGAAGGCAATTTTGAAAGAATGGAAACATCTTGTTATTGTGGAAAAAGATAAGAATGGGAAGGAAGTAGAGGGTAGCTCAAAACTGAAACCTAAAGAAGAATGGACCAAGGAAGAAGATGAACTTGCCCTTGGGAATTCTAAAGCCTTGAATGCCATATTCAATGGTGTTGATAAGAACATCTTCAGGTTGGTCAACACTTGTGAAGTAGCTAAGGAAGCATGGGATATCTTGAAGACTACTCATGAAGGAACCTCCAAGGTTAAGATGTCAAGACTTTAACTTCTGACAACAAAGTTTGAAAATCTGAAGATGAAAGATGATGAGACCATTCATGACTTCCACATGAACATTCTTGAGCTGTCCAATGCTTCTAGTGCTTTAGGAGAAAGAATGACTGAAGAGAAGCTGGTAAGGAAGATTCTCAGATCCCTTCCTAAGAGATACAAAATGAAGGTGACTGCTATTGAAGAAGCTCAAGACATCAGCAAGATGAGAGTTGATGAGTTAATTGGTTCTCTTAAGACATTGAATTAGGGATGAATGAGGAACTTGAAAAGAAGACCAAAAGCATAGCATTGCTGTCTAAAGAGAAATAGTGTGATCCTAAGACTGAGGAGGAGCTTTCAAATGCTATTGTTCTGCTGGGAAGACAGTTTAACAAGGTTCTAAAAAGGATAGACATGAGCTACAAACCTAATGTCAAGAACATCACATCTGACACCAACAGATCAGGAGATCAGGGGAAGAAACCTAGAGATGAAGAAAAGACCAATAATGACAAAGGAGTTCAATGCTTTGAGTGTGAAGGGTATGGTCATGTCAAGAAAGAATGTCCTACATATCTCAAAAAGCAAAAAAAGGGGTTATTTGCTTACTGGTCTGATACTGATAGTGAGAGTGAATCTGTAGAAGAATCAGCTAAGCTTGTTAGAGCTATGATTGGGGTTTGTGAGTCAGATGATGATTCATGTGATGATGAGGTTTCTTATGAAGAGCTTGCTGCGTCTTATAAAGAATTGTGCATGAGAAGTGAATAAGTCTGTCGTGAAGGAGAAAAGCTAAAGAAAATCATAGTGCAGTTAGAAGCTGAAAAAACTGAACTAGAAAATGAAGTCAGTATGCTTAACTCTAAACTGGATTCTATGACCAAAATTGTCAGAATGTTGAACAATGGTACTGATGCTCTAGACAACATTCTTAGTATTGGAAAACTTGCTGGAGACAAAAGTGGTTTGGGATTCAACAATGGTGCAGCTTCTAATGATGTTATTACCATTTCCAAACCAGTGATGTTACAACAGATGTTTAAACATCCTGACAGGATTCCTTCTAGGAAGAAATTCAGGCGCTGGAGATGTCATCACTGTGGGCGTTTTGGACACATAAAGGCTTACTGTTATAAGCTACATGGGTATCCTCAGAAGACACATCAGTATACTCCCAGACAGAAGTTTCACAAAGGTAATAAGGCCTTTAATTCTAAGAAGTTATGGGTTCGAAAAGGTAAAGTTACCAGCTTAATAGCTCACACTTCTCTTAGGGTTTCTACCAAAGAAGACTGGTACTTTGATAGTGGGTGTTCAAGACACATGACAGGAGTTAAGAATTTGTTGGTAGATGTTAAGCTCCATTCTTCAGGTCATGTAACCTTTGGTGAAGGTGTCAAAGGAGAAATCAAGGGGATGGGAAACCTGAATTGTGCTGGTGCTCCTAGACTGGATGATGTTCTACTTGTCAAAGGGTTGACAGCAAATTTGATCAGTATTAGTAAACTTTATGATCAAGGATTCAAAGTAGACTTTACAAAATCTGAGTGCAATGTCACAAATGAGAAAGGAGAAGTCATCATGAAGGGTGTTAGGTCTAAAGATAACTGTTATCTATGGGTGCAACAAGACTCAAGTACCTCAACATGTGTGTTTGCTAGAGATGATGAAGTCAAAATCTGGCATCAAAAGTTGGGACATCTTCATCTGAAGGGAATGAAGAGAATCATATCTTCAGAAGCTGTCAGAGGAATTCCTAAACTCAATATTGAAGAAGGAAGAGTTTGTGGAGATTGTCAAATAGGGAAGCAGACCAAAATGTCACATCAGAAGCTTCAACATAACACCACCTCCAAAGTTTTGGAACTTCTTCATATGGACTTGATGGGACCTATGCAGGTAGAAAGTCTAGGTGGGAAGAAGTATGCTTATGTTGTTGTAGATGACTATTTTAGGTACACCTGGGTAAGCTTCATCAAAGACAAAACAGAGGTGTTTGATGTATTTAAAGATTTATGTCAAAGACTCCAAAGAGAGAAAGAGAGCAATGTCATCAGAATAAGGAGTGATCATGGGAGGGAATTTGAAAATAGCAAGTTTGCTGATTACTGCTCTGTTGAAGGCATCAGTCATGAGTTTTCCTCTCCTATTACTCCTCAGCAAAATGGAGTTGTTGAAAGGAAGAACAGAACTCTCCAAGAATCTGGTAGAGCAATGATTCATGCCAAAAAGCTTCCTTACCATTTCTGGACTGAAGCCATGAACACTGCTTGCTATATTCACAACAGAGTTACTTTGAGAAGGGGCACTTCGGCTACTCTGTATGAACTGTGGAAAGGGAGAAAGCCCACTGTGAAGTACTTTCATGTTTTTGGAAGTAAATGTTATATTTTATCAGATCGTGAACAGAGGAGAAAATTGGATCCTAAAAGTGATGAGGGAATCTTTCTAGGATACTCTACAAATAGCAGAGCTTACAGGGTTTTCAAATCCAGAACAAAGGTTATGATGGAGTCTATAAATGTGGTGATTGATGACATTGGTAAGCAGGAAGATGCTGATGTCCTGGATGATGTTGAAACATCAGTTGAAGAAGTCACAGCAGAAACTGAAGACAGAAGTGGGTCTCTCAGTCTTGTTGATGCTGAGCCTGAACCTGAACAATCTAATAAAGAACCATCTATTAGAGTGCAAAAGGACCATCCAAAGGAACTTATCATAGGTGGTCCTAAATCAGGGGTTAGCACTAGATCAAGAGAGGTTGTGTCAAATTCTTGTTTTGTTTCCAAAATTGAGCCCAAGAATGTCAAAGAAGCTCTGACTGATGAATTCTGGATTAATGCCATGCATGAAGAGCTGGAATAATTCAAGAGGAATGAAGTGTGGGATCTTGTTCCAATGCCTGATGGAGTTAATGTGATAGGCACCAAGTGGATTTACAAGAATAAATCTGATGAACAATTAGTGGTCACCAGAAACAAGGCCAGATTAGTTGCTCAGGGATACACTCAGGTTGAAGGAATTGATTATGATGAAACCTTTGCTCCTGTGGCAAGACTGGAATCTATCAGATTACTCTTAGGGGTGGCCTATAATTTCAAATTCAAGCTTTTTTAGATGGATGTTAAGAGTACCTTCTTGAATGGTTACTTAAATGAAGAGGTGTATGTTGATCAACCAAAAGGATTTATTGATCCAACATTTCCTGACCATGTTTACAAACTAAGGAAAGCTCTCTATAGTTTGAAGCAAGTACCAAGAGCTTGGTATGAAAGGCTTACTGAATTCCTGGCTGTGAATGGCTACAGAAAATGAGGGATTGACAAGACTTTGTTTGTTAAAGAGGAAGGAGGAAAACTGATGATAGCTCAAATATATGTTGATGACATAGTATTTGGTGGGATGTCAGATGCAATGGTGAAACATTTTGTGGAACAGATGCAGTCTGAGTTTGAAATGAGTCTTGTTGGAGAGCTCAACTATTTTCTAGGTCTAAAAGTTAGACAAATAGAAGACTCCATATGCATATCCCAGAGCAAGTATGCAAAGAACATTGTTAAGAAGTTTGGTCTGGAAAAAGCTAATCACAAGAGGACACCTGCTCCTACTCACTTAAAGTTGTCCAAGGATGAACATGGTGTTAGTGTGGATCAAAGTCTATACAGAAGCATGATTGGTAGCATATTGTATCTCACAGCTAGCAGACCTGATATTTCTTTTTCTATTGGAGTGTGTGCCAGATATCAATCTGAGCCTAAAGTTAGTCACTTGAATCAAGTGAAGAGGATTTTGAAATATGTGAATGGGACTATTGACTATGGAATGCTTTACAGTCATGGATCAGGCACTGAGTTATGTGGTTTTTGATGATAGAAAAATTACTTCAGGAGGTTGATTCTTCTTAGGGAATAATTTAATATCATGGTTTAGTAAAAAGCAGAACTGTGTGTCTCTTTCTACTGCTGAAGCTGAGTACATAGCAGCGGGGAGTAGTTGTTCTCAACTTGTTTGGATGAAGCAGATGTTAACAGAATACAATGTCAAGCAAGATGTAATGACATTGTACTGTAATAATCTGAGTGCTATCAATATCTCTAAGAACCCTATTCAACATAGCAGAACTAAGCATATTGATATACGTCATCATTTTATAAGAGATTTGGTTGAAGACAAAGTAGTTGCTCTGGAACATGTTGCTACTGAAAAGCAGTTAGCAGATATTTTTACCAAGGCCTTAGATGCAAATCAATTTGAAAAATTAAGAAGCAAATTAGGAATTTGTATATATGAGGATTAAATGTGCTGGGAAGTGTCTTGTGCAGTTGTGATCTTTATTGCATATGTTTAGTTTAAAGGAAACAGAATTTTATTCAACTGCTGAAAGCATACAAGATTAGATTTTAGTACATCAAAAGCAACATATAAAGGGTCTAAAGATTATCCCAGCCCCCTGCATCAAGAAAAGTTTTCCAATCTTCATCCCATTCATCATCAGAAGCATGAAGTTGCGCTGGAGGTTTTTTGATTTTTTCATCCCTGTCTCTGATGTTTTTCTTGTTCTTGTTGCTCTTGAAGAAGTCCCAGCGGCTGTCATTATTTTGTTCTTATTCTTCAGTGGATCTGGTTTCTTGACCTCCTGCATGTGGTTCTTCCCTGCATCTTTGTTAGATTGACTCATACTTGTTTGTTGTCTGGTGCTGTTAGAAGGAAGAAGGCATGGATTTTATAGTTCTATAAGAATCCATTGTTTGTATTGCCTAACTTGTCAAAGTTTTTGGAATTTGTGTTCCTTGGGAAGCTTGTTATTTGACCATGTCTTAATGGCTGTCAGATCTTTGTGTTTGAAGTTGTCCAATTATGGCTAAAAAGGGGGAGAGTTAGCCTATGTGCCTATGTATTGCCTAGTTGTCTGTTGTGGTTCTAGGCTTGAGGGGGAGTGTACATGTTTGAACAGCTGGTATGCTGGTTCTTGTTTTGAGGGGGAGCTTTGAGCAGATTTTGGATGTGATTGCTGCTGGTTATGTTTTGGAATGTTAGGAGTATAAAGTTTTTCCGCTGTAGGTATCTCTGATGTTGGCAGAGATTGTTTTAGCCAAAATTAGCCAAAGGGGGTGATTTTTAGTTCTTGTATCGGCTGGAATTTTGGTAAAACAAAGTTGAACAATGTTGATGTCATATGTCTTAACATTGGTTCCTAACATTAGTTGTTGCAGGGTTGGAGTTTTATATGCTGATGTTAAACTTGATGTCTTGACATCAGTTATCAGAACATCAAAACATCAGGCTGTGATGTTTTAGGGTTGCGCGTAAAAGTTTGTTTTGAGAAGATCTGTTAGAGAGATTGTGTGCGAATATCTTGGAGAAGATATTTTCAGTTGCAATCAGATTTGGAGCAGATCCTGTTGCTATGTTTAAGGGCTGTATGATTTAAAAAGATTTGAAGATCAAATCTGTTTTAAATTCTGTTTTTAAAACAAATCAAATCAAATTTTTGGAAGAGGTCCAAGCCCAAGTCAGAATTCTATTTAAAGCAGCCTCAACCCTTGTTGAAGGGGACGAAGATAAGAGAGCAAAGACTGAGAGTCAAGTTAGAGTTTTCATGTGTATTTTGTAAGCCTTTCATGGTTGAATAGGTGTTACTATTTTAGGTTGTAAGTGTATTCACTCTAGTGCTTTTAAGCAAGAGTGTGTTGTTCTTGATCAAAGCTGTTAAGCAAGATCAAGGTGTGGTTTAAAGTGTAATCTTTGGATTGTGTCACTGAGGTGATTTAAGGAGTGAGTGGTTTCTCATATCTAAGTGGTCTCTTAGGTAGAAGTGTCATTGGGTAGTGATTAAGATTAGTAGATGTCAACTGGGATTGTTGAGTCTGTAATTTAATACTAATAATAGTGAATTTCCTCCCTGGCTTGGTAGCCCCCAGACGTAGGTAGTTAGACCGAACTGGGTGAACAATTCATTGTGTTGATTTACTGTTGTTATAGCCTTGTTCATATTAGCAGATTGTGTTGTTGTGACATCACACTTAACATCACACATCTGATACCAGAATTTCAGAATCTATCCTTCCGGGACAGTGTGTACCACGGGTGGTGGTGTGGTCATTATGGCCGAGACTCTCGATGCCTCCCGAAGTTTGTAACCTTCAGGAGTTGTTGTCATGCCCCTGGCATCTTTGCTTTCCCGATGTTTGTAACCTTTAGGCCCAGCGGCTCCTGCTGTGGTTCCCTGATCCTCATTGATCGGCGTAATATATCCTTCCGGGATATAATTGATAGGCATGCCCCAGGGACGATCTTTCGGCATTTTGTACCTAGTATCGGACTTCTCCACTATGGGCGTCGATGTGATCTCTGAGATCACAATCCTTTGTTGTTGCATCTGAGATTCTACTAGAGCTTGCATGTCGTTATGAAGCTTTCTCAGATCCTCTTTCAGAGTGTCGATCTCTTCTCTCAACTCTCTATTCTCTTCCTCGAGATCATCCATCCTTTTCTGACGATTGGCCCGAGTATTGCATGAATGAGACAGTTTGACTCTAGAACCGAGACACAAACGTGAGATTTGTAGGTAAGAAAAATGTATTTATGAGAATGATGAATGCAATGATTATTAATTATTTTTGTTTATTCAAAGTAAACTTCGACAATTAGATTGCAAATATCAAATAGTGAAGAAACCCTGTTTTATTGAATTCAAAGGATTGCGAAAATGGAAATACAGTAGATTACAAAGTGCTGAAAAAGGAAACCTAAACTAATGGATCCTGAGTCCTCTCTGAGGAGAGCTCAAGTGCTGGTTCTGGTACTTTCCTCTTTTTTGACCGGGGTTCTTGGGCCGTTGTCGGGTTGTCATTCCTTTGCCAAGTGAAAGGCGTGAGCAAACTCCTTTGGTCATCCTGATTCTCCACAGCATGTTGCTCTAAAATCTCAATCAGAGCATATTTTTCTCTTAGCAGCTGCTGTATTTTCTTACATTCCACATTGAGAATACAGTACTTGTTCCTCCAAGACCTCTTCTCCTGTTGAACTTTGCTGAGAGTAACTTGAAGTTTTTCCATCTCAGACATGAAATAAAGGGCTGAGTCCCTTAATGGAAGAACTTCCTGACGAGGGTAAGGCATCCTCAGCTTGAGAGCTCTAGTTTGTACCCAATGGAGATAAGGCTCCATCGAGACACCGTCTGGTTTTCCTAGAGACTCTCATCCTTTCCTATGAACCTATTTTCAAGCGTGCACTATTTCCGTTTTTAGTGCCTTGTCATTTTCTCCTTCCTTGAAGAAAAGACCTTCCAGATGAGCACTCTGCGGGACATGCCTCATCGGGTATCCAAATTGACGACAAACTAACACCGGACGATAGTTGATTCCTCCCTTAGTTCCTATAAGAGGCACATTTGGGAAATTTCCACAACGGTTAATGATTCTGATCTCATCGTAGATTCCATTGTACCAATCGATGTCAGAGTTGGTAAGAGACATGACTCTCTGCGACCAACATAAAGTATTCTTTTGATCCCAAAATGCAGCACACATGGGCAAATGGGAAGTTAACCATTTGTAAAGCAAGGGTACACAACATGTGATCATTCCTCCGCTGTATAAATTCCTTAATTGTACCGAATGATACGCATCTGCAAGTAAGGTCGGTATAGGGTTTCCAATCAAGAAAATCTTAATGGCGTTGATATCCACGAAGTTATCAATGTTGGGAAACAAAAATAACCCGTAGGTGAGTAAAACAAAGATACTCTCGAAAGCGGCCACGTTCCCTATACTGGCAAAGTACAGGGCTTTCTTTGTCAAGAACTGGGCAGGCAAACCTTCGATGCCACCCTTAGTGGTCATGTGAGTCCTGACTTCTGACTCGTCCAAATAAATTGCTCTTGCGATGGTTTGATCCTTTGGAATTTCTTCTAGTCCAAAAAAAGGAGCCTGATCAGTGAGGTATAGATCAGTCAAGTGAGAATACTCCTCCAGCGTTGGTGCAAGCTGATAATCTAGGAATGTGAAACAGTGATAGACCAGATCGTAGAACTGGATTAGTGTGGACAGGATTCCTTCGATTACATGGACCCTTAACAAGGACAGCAATCCTCCGTACTTAGCTCTGAAAGCCTCGTGATTGGTGATCATTCTCACCAAACCTCTCAAATCCTCCAACTTTGGAACCTTGAAGGTGTACTTATGAGTTTTCCTTCTACCGAAATCCATTAGCGCAATCTCCTTTCTCTATGATATTTGCAATCATTGTCTCAATTTAATTTGAAAAAGAGAGAGACTAGAAGAGAAGATTTTCTTTGTTTTAATGTTTTTTAAATGAATGCATGAATGCAGCACACAAAAACATAGAAAAAACATGGGGTCAAAGAGTCGGTGTCATGAAGTCAAGGCTCTACCTCCCCCCCCCAAAGGTTTATACAGGTGATTTTTTGTACCTGTCTGCAAAATCATTGACCCCTCTGGGATAACAACAGCAAGCGGATCGCCAGCGAGCTGATGTATCCAAGAGTGATCTCAGAGGAGGGTAGTATCGTGTGACAACTATTTCCGATAACTTCCGCACTACAAAATGGCTTAAGTCTGCTAAAAACCTCAGCTTCTCAGATAACCCAGTCGACCACACTACTTTCAACAACCGAAGTCGTATAGGAAATGTATATGCAAAGGGAGTCTCCACTGAGTTTGATGGTCGATCGGGGGCTCTTAACTGGAATTCACTCCCAGTAAGATTACCCGCATTGCCATCACCTATCTTAGGTGTATACTCAATCTTTCCACATGCGGCATCACACACATTCCCATTTAGCAGAAAAATAAACACAGATATCAATTAGGAAAAGCAGTATATATATTTGTCTTAATCATCTTAGACCTCTAGTCTTATGATCCTATACAGACAATGACTCCCCAGCCGAGCTGTCATTTCTGTGACACTTTTGTGAACTCAGGGTTTTCTACCTAAGAGATGGGAAGAGAACAAGATACTCCATCTGATGTTCTCCCTAGCAGAGTCGCCATTCTTCTGGCAGTTTTCAGGCTTAAGGTTTCAACCAGAGAGATAAGAGGAACAAGATGCCCTGCGGGGCCCCACGGTGGATGCCATTTTTACTATAGCGAGCGATTTTGGACGTGGTTCTTAAGCACTGTCGCTCTGGGGTACTACTGTTTGATTCATTTTTCATTCTATTAAGTTGACTAAGGAAGGGAAATAGATGTCTCCAATTAACCCTGCTTGCATATTGAGTTTAAACAAATGACTGTTGGTTTACATATGCGGTTTAGATTGTGGGCCTCTCTCTGCTTATTTTGTTAAGAATGAAATGACTGGTCTATTCATGGGGATTTTGGATAGGTACTGGATTTTGAGTTTTTTTTATTAGTGTGCTCCCTAAGATTCTGCAATCTTATGCCTACGTATTCCCGTTTAACGAAACAGGGAAATTAGAGCGATCGTAGTTCCTCCTATTCTATGGGAGGAAAAAAGGTTGTTTTGGTGTCTTGTTCAAAGCCCAAGACGTCAAGCTAAAGGTGGTTTGTATCTTGTTCAAGGCCCAAGATGTGAAGCTAAAGGGTTTTGACTTTAGGGAGAATTTGTCAACTCTAAAGGGGAGTTGTTAATGTTTGTATGCTATGAACAAGGCACAGCTTTGATGCTAAAAGGTTGATTGACTCAACCTGGGTTTTCCTTATACAAAGCCTAAGAGGAGGCTAGTGGCCCATCAAGAGGGTGGTTTTATGTGTCTTGTACGAAGCCCAAGATGGAGGCTAAAGGTTTGACTCAACAAGAGAATCTTTTATACTCAACAAGAGAATGTTTTTTTATGTGTCTTGTACGAAGCCCAAGACGGAGGCTAAAAGGGTTGACTCAACAAGAGAGTGCTTTTTGTATCTCGTACGAAGCCTGAGATGGAGGCTAAATGGGATTGACTCAACAAGAGAGTCTTTTATACTCAACAAGAGAGTGATTTTCTATCTCGTACGAAGCCCGACATGGAGGCTAAAGGAGTTGACTCAACAAGAGAGTGCTTATATGTGTCTTGTACGAAGCCCAAGACGGAGGCTAAAAGGGATTGACTCAACAAGAGAGTCTTTTATACTCAACAAGAGAGTGTTTGTGGTATCTCGTACGAAGCCCAAGATGGTGGCTGAAAGGGATTGACTCAACAAGAGAGTCTTTTATACTCAACAAGAGAGTGTTTTTGGTATCTCGTACGAAGCCCGAGATAGAGGCTGAAAGGGATTAACTCAATAAGAGAGTCTGAAAAGGTTAGCTGTGCTGGGGAGAATCATTGTACAAAGCCCAAGAGGAGGCCATTGTAACTGTTTCAGTTTAGTGACAGGTCCAGTATGTTAGACAAAGAGAAAATCAGTTCTTATATGGGTAATGTTGTGCTTAAGGATTGATCAGAGGATCAGGGTTATTTCCCGTTCTTTAAGGAAATGGGAAATCCAAAGGGTATTGAGACTGTCCAAGTCTACTGGTGTTTTGAGAAGTCGATTCTCGGATAAGTGAATGATCTTTGTATAATGCCTAAGAGAAGGCTGGTATGTTAAGGGATGAAGGTCAACTTATTAGCTGGTCTGACATTTGACTTAGAAAGATAGCTCAAGCAAATTGATGACTAGGTTCTGTTCCTATACCTGTAGAGGTCTCTGGGTCCTTGTACTAAGCCCAAGAGAATGCATGAGAGCTTTTAAGAAGCCGAAGGGTCCTTGTACAACGCCCAAGAGGAGGCGGGGATGCTTTTAAGAAGCCTGTGGGTCCCCAAACCTCGAGAAGTTCAAGACATGCCATTCACAGAAAATAGATCAAGCCAGGAAAGTTCGAGAATTTGGAAGAAACTCAAGAGATGCCATTCACGGAGAAAAGATCATCTCTGGGGAGTAGAGTTTCTTTGACGATTTCTAAGAGTGACAGTCTGAGAAAGGGTTCACCGAGAATGCTGCCTTTCACGTCTCCATATTATTTAATCCCAAGAGGAGGGAAAACTGTGTCTGGTAATCCTATGGGGATCTAGTTTTGTTTGTATTTAAGAGTGACCAACGGGGCTTTACCTAGTGCTAGACGTAGTTGCCGGGGAAAACTTTAAATAGCTATACTAGTATTACACAGTGGATATTTGACAAGTATATAAAACTTTGTGAAGGAAGACTTACAGCGAGCAGCCCCACAATACAGTTATATATATATGAAAGCGGATAAAGAAAGCGGGTAAACACTTACTCGGTTGTAGAGCTTCCATGCTGTTTGGTTAGTTTTTCAACAAAGAAAGCTTTGATAATAATATTATATTCAAAATCAAAGGAGAAAGTTCTTTGAAAGAAATGTAGAGGCTTACAGCTCAAGGAGAGGCCCAAGGTTTTACCAATGATTGCACTGTTGTTTTTGAAATTGTACAGGGACTTATACAAGTGACTGAGGCCCAAATTTTTTTTTTGTACAAATTGATGGGTCTTACACTCTCTCAAAAGGCCCAAAGGTTTATTCTTATACAAGTGGTGGGGCTTACAGCTCAAGGAGAGGCCCAGGGTTTTGTTTTGAAATGGCGATCGCGCCGAGGTTTGAAAACACAGTCGGTCTTATATGACGACCGAGGCCCAAAAAGGTTTGGTTTTCGAAGGGGGTTGGGTCTTACACTCTATTAGAGGCCCAAAGAGTTTTAAGAAAAGAAATGGGGCTTACAACACGAGGGTAGGCCCAGTTGTTTTTGTTGAGAAGGCGACGATCGCGCCGTTCACTTGAAATTGTTCAGAGGGACTTATACAATAAGTGAGGCCCAAAAAGGTTTATTTACAAAAGGATTGGGACTTACACTCTATTAGAGACCCATGAGTGTTTAAAAGTTTTGTTTGAGTGAAAATCAAGGAAACCCTAAATTTGTTTTCTTTTAAAAGCAAATATTTAAAGAAAATCAAATAAAAATGATAAAAATACCAAATAAGTTCGAATAAACCACTTGTGATTTTTGTTTAAGGTTTGAAAAATGAGGTTTTAATCACAAGATGACTTAAAACTCATTTGGTTTTGATTTTCAAAGTAGATATTCACTTTTAAATGTTCAAAAAAACAATTAAAAAGGAAATTATTCACAAAAATACTAATTATATTAAATAAATAATATAAACATAATTTTTTCGTGGAATAAAATATTTCAACATTTTTGTGATTTTTTACAAAAAGAACCAATAAAAAATAATCAAAATTGAGGGAGTTATTAATTTTTCAAATCATTGAAAATAATAAGAAAAACAATAAAAAAGTGGAAAAAATAGCCAAAAGAGGATCTGGGGCGAGGGGGATTCGAACCCTAGACCTCTTGTGTATAGGGCGCGCGCCTTACCACTGGGGTGGTGATACATCCGTTGATTGAAACACAACCACAAATATACAAGGCTTGCCTTGTTTTTGGCCTGGCCCAAGGCAAGGCAAGGCAAGATTTTGGTTGAAAACGTGAAGGCCATAACTTTCTCATTTCTCCATGGATTGGGACAAAATTTAGGTCTATCCTGCCTAGAATTTCACAAGGAATCCAATGGTGGTGGTGTTTTTTCCAGATCATGCTCCTATTGAAAAACCTGATAGTGGTTTTGAAATAGGCCATGATTTGCATTTTCTATTCCATCTCTTGGTACAAGCATGAATTACATGATAAATTGGTGCAAACACAACACATATAAAATGTATAAGAGATGCATGATCAGTGGACATCAAAAGAAAGCATGATTCAAAGAATCCAAGTTGTGATGCTTACCTCTTTTTGGAGCTTTTGTGCAATCTGCCAAACCACTTGTTCCAGAAATGATTTGATGCTTTGGACACCCTCAAGTGATCTATTAGAAGCTTTTAGGATGGTTGGAATCAGCTGGAAACCTCAGGAACAAGTTTGAGCTCTTTCTTACAAAAGGGGCAAAAGTGACCAAAATATCAACTTTCTCAAATGGTGTTCCAGATGTGTGGAACCATTTGGGACAGTTCAAGGATGATATTTGGAGTGTGTTTGAGGTTTTATCTGGTTTGGAAAGTGACTGAATCAAGACATGGCTTGAAAAATACATAAAAGTCATATTTTGAGGTTTTGAGAGGTGACTTTGTGATTTTGGTGTTACAGGTCACTTGTGAGAGTTTGGACAGCTTAGATATGATATATTGGATGTGTTTGGATCATGAGCTGTGGTGGAATTGCTCTCTAACTCAAAAACTCAGAGTTACCTTGCTAAAGAAGGTATTTTTGCCCAGAGAAAGAGATTTTGAGGAAAGCAAGTGTTGTAGTGCTTTGGTGTACTCAAACTGATCACAATTGAGCTCTATTTATAGTAGAGCAAGTTTGTTTTGGCTGCAATAGTGAATGACAACTGCATCATAGGTTTAGCCAATGTTGAGCAATGAGAATCCAAGTCTCCTCTAGCCATTGACTAGAGGTTAAGGCACAGGCTGCTGGTTCCCCTGGTCTTGGATAAGTCTTGACTGAATTCAGTTGGGAATGGCTCAGTCCATGCCACCTTGGTGTATGCATTGAATGCTCCAATCCAAAATTGGAGTCTTGTCCCTCTTTTAGGGATTTCTAGGTTTGGCATGCTATTTTTGGTTCCAAAGACTTGGGAGGCTTGGGATCAGAATTGGTTCCTCCTTGGTCCCCCCTTGAGGTGTTTAGATGGATAGAGTTGCTTGCCCTTTGCAAAATTTGGGCAAATCGAGCAAAACTCCAAAATCTGCCTTGTCATGACAGTTTGCAGCAAGGCATATTGGCATTGTCATATCTCATGGCTCAAGTGGAATTTGATGGAGTTCTTGGCCATTTTGGAAAGCCCTTATAAGATACAACAACTGTTTGATCATAGTTGGTTTTGATACTTTTTAGATCTAAGTGAAAAATGCCCCTACATTTGGATAAAAGTGAAGGCAGATTCTGACTTAGTGAAAACTTCACTAAGTGTTGGAAAAAGTGACATTTCATGTTTTCAGCCATTTTGATCATTCCATAACTCAAAATACATGATGAATTGGAATGAGGTGTAGTTGAAGCTTTTGTAGAGGGCCATGAGAGCTATAAATCCAGCTTTGAATGGGGAAAAATGGCCTTGTGGTTTAGGAGTTATAATCCTCCAAAGTTGGTACCCTAGCCACTTTGTTCCATAACTTAGAAGAATTTCTAAGTTTTTATGGTTACACCTTTTACAAGTTATCCCACTCTTCTTGATTTTTCTTGATGAATGATGATCCAAATCACACATTAACATCATTTTAGGGTCAAAGAACCATAATTGTGAAAAATCTCAAAAAGTCAAAGTTGACTTTTGTGTACAGTTGACTTTTTGTCAGATGAATTCCAAACTGTGCGATCCTCTATGAAATCAAGTCTTTGACCTAAATCAAACTTGATGGATTGATTTCATAGGTGTTATAGGGTGTATTGAATCATGTCCCAAGGTTTGGGAGCATGTCTTGGTCAAAAGTCAAAGGTATAGTTGACTTTTTCTGCGAAACCCTAACTGTGGTTCTGATGAACTTGAAACTTGTGAATCAAGCTTCTTGGATCAATCCATTGTTGCAAATGGACCAATGTGGTGTATTAGAGACCCTCAAATCATCTCTTGAGGTCTTGGCTCATGATTTTTCCCAAAAGTCAACTTAGGGGTGAATTAGGTCAAGAAACCCTAATTCCTGATTTTTGGTAAATGCATCCCTTGAGGTTAAATTGACTTGATGATTGGGTTCATGAGGTTCCATGGAGCATATTAGGTTATGTTTTGAATCATTGGCTCATGCCCAGAGGAAAATTTCCATCTGGAGGCCCTGGTCGACCAAAACCCTAACTTAGAAGGTTGCAGCCTTGTGCTTAATCCTTGATGTGGGAGTCCTATTGATCCTTTGTGGATGTTTGAGAGGTTAGAAAAGTTGAAGATCATGTCAATTCTTGATTGATCCTTTGTCTAAAGCTCAGAGAGGGCTTGAAACCCTAATTTTTGATAGTAGTGAATGCTCACCCATCTTTGGGGAGACTGATGAGGCATGAAGATTCCTCCATATTGTGATGATGATTAGTACAATGATGGACAATCTGAGTGGTCAAAATTTGGGGTATGACAGGGTGTCTGTCATCTGGGTTCTTAGATCCTGTGATGGCTGGAGAAAGACTAGACAGCCAAATTAAGGCTGGAAAAATCCAAAGTGGTAATGGCTTCTCTTATGGAGGAGGTAAGAAGTCGTATGCTAGGACTCCCAATAGGAGGAAGGGAGATACCAATTCTATTTCTTCTCATCGGGGTTAAGGAAGAACTAATCAGAATTCTACACAGCAGGTTGCTACTGTAGCCATCCCGACTGCACCCCAATAACAATCTTATACTCCTCGTCAGTACCAAAATAGACCGAAGATGAACAGGCACTTCAAGCCTCCACAAATGTCGTACTCACAACTATTACAGCATCTATTGCAATTACAATTGGTCCAGAAGAGAACTTTGGCTCCGTCTACTGGTAACCCTCCATCTGGTTATGACGCCAACGCCCACTGTGAGTTCCATTCAGGGGCGCTTAGACACCACATCGATAACTGCAAGGCATTCAAGCATAAAGTATAAGATTTTCTTGATTCCAAATCTATTGAGTTCACTAATAATGGGCCGAGTGTAATATAGAACCCTATGCCACAGCATGGTGCTACAAGGGTAAATGCTGTTGTAGGTGGAGAAAAGTTGAATCTGGTATCTGATGTTAATGAGTTGAAGACTCCTTTGTTGTTCGTCAAAGA
The DNA here is from genome assembly GCA_022829125.1 of Lathyrus tuberosus. Classification (NCBI taxonomy): domain Eukaryota; kingdom Viridiplantae; phylum Streptophyta; class Magnoliopsida; order Fabales; family Fabaceae; genus Lathyrus; species Lathyrus tuberosus. Next base: position 19,572,082 of record JALAZF010000056.1, on the reverse strand, counting down.
GCATTTGTTAAGGGGGTGTGTTTCCAGGATGTGTAGTTTTTTGTCAAGGATGTGTATCGCAGCCAGAGGGTTGTGACTTGTTAAAAACGGGTATAAAGAGATTGGTGAATGAAGGACAGCTATAATTTAACAAAACTAGTGTTGTTGGTGACGTTAATGATGATGATAAGGATGTTGCAAAAATCTCAATTCCATACAGTACAATTCATATATCGGCGCCAGTGCGACAAGAACCCGTCGTTATTACTAAACCAGGGCTGATACCGTATGAGAGTACCAAGGCAATTCCGTGGAACTACGCAACTGGGGTATTTTGTAATGGACAGAAACAAGAATTGGGGGGTTCTTCAGATAATGGATTGAATGTTGATAACATTGTTTGAGCCGATAGTATTACACGCACTGGCAGGGTATTCTCACCATCAGATAATAATGTTGGTAGTTCTGATAAAGGCAATGATAAACAGGTCGTGGAATATTCCACACAGAAACAGGCTAACGATGCTTCCTTTTCAAAGGATGTGGAGGAATTCATGAGATTGATCCGGAAGAGTGATTATAAGATCGTTGACCAACTGAATCAGACATCATCCAAAATTTCCATTCTATCTCTGTTGATGTGTTCGGAGGCGCATAGAAATGCGTTGTTGAAGGTATTGAATTTTGCATACGTTTCACAGGAAATTGTTGTGAATCATCTAGAAGGAGTGATAGCTCATGTTAATGTAGGAAATGGTTTAGGATTCATTGATCTAGACGTAACTCCAGCTGGGAAGAATCACAACAACGCCCTGCATATCTCCATGGAATGTAGGGGCTCTTTGCTGTCACATGTCTTGGTGGATACTAGGTCCTCGCTGAATGTTTTGCCAAAGAAGGCCCTTATGAAACTTGATACATAGGGATTGATTTGTAGGCCAAGTGATTTGTTAGTGCGAGCTTTCGATGGGTCAAAGAGATATGTGTTAGGTGAAGTGGTTATGCACATTAAAATTGGACCAGAAGTTTTTGATACAACCTTTTACATCATGGACATCTAGCCAGCGTATAGATGTCCGTTAGGCCGTCCTTGTATTCATTCTGTTGGGGAAGTAACGTCTACCTTGCATCAAAAGCTTAAATATATGGTTGAAGGAACGGTGGCTATGGTGTGTGTTGAAGAAGACATCAAGATCAGTCACTTGTCAAAATTTAAGTATGTCGAGGTTGACGGGGGGATACATGAAACCCTTTGTCAGGCCTTCGAAGCAGTTCAAATCCATAAGGAACCTCCGGTGGAGGATAAAAGGCCCAAGGTTTCCATGTCTTCATTGAAAGAGGCTCGTGTTGTGGTGGAAGCCGGCAATTCTCATAAGTGGAGCCTGGTTAACGAGGTACCAATGAAATAAGATAAGTATGGGTTGGGGTACAAGCCATCACAAGCTCCTCCGAGATTCAGAGGTCCCATCAGATTTACAAGTGCTGGAGTTATCTTTGATAGAATCAATGCAATAAAGGAAGATGAAGTTGATAGCAACTGTGACATGGATAGCTGGATCCGCCCTGCGTTCCCGGCCAAGAACTATGCAATTGGTCTTTTGAGGAAGTCATCCTGGTCACTCATGAAGAGTAATATTTCTTGTGTTTTGCATATGTTAAGTCATATGTTCTGCCCAAGACGTAATAACTCATTTTGCAGGGCCACATTTTGTACTTTCAATGTTATCATAAATAAAAGGACGTTTTTCATTCAAATATTTTGATCCCTGTTTTTAATTTTTTCTTTTATATCTGTTAAAAAAATGGCAATGTGTATTTTATTTTGTTCATTTTACATTCTTAATAACACATAAAACATCACTCATGAAGATCTATCATCTCAGATCCCATCGATAATGGTTCAGCTATGGCTCAATATGATTTTGATAATCACATTTATCAAGCTAAAGAAGAGACTGACGAAGACTGTGAACTTCCTGAGGAATTAGCAAGACTTCTGAAACAGGAGGAAAAGATCATTCTACCTCATCAGAAGGATATTGAGATTGTGAATCTCGGTACCGTGGATGCCAAGAAAGAAATCAGAATTGGGGCTGCTTTAGAAGACATTTTCAAGGTAAAATTAGTTGAAATGCTACGAGAGTATGTGGACATCTTCGCTTGGTCGTACCAGGACATTCTTGGGCTTGATACGGACATCGTTGTGCACCGTTTGCCTCTCAAAGAGGGTTGTCCTCTGGTCAAGCAAAAGCTGAGAAGAACAAGACCCGACATGGCTGTCAAAATCAAAGAAGGGGTTCGGAAATAGTTGGATGTTGGGTTTCTTGCTGTGACTAGTTATCCTCCGTGGGTAGCTAATATTTTTCCTGTACCTAAGAAGGATGGAAAGGTCAGGATGTTTTGTCGACTATCGTTATTTGAATTGGGCAAGCCTGAAAGATGACTTCCCGCTCCCTCACATTTACGTGTTAGTGGATAATACTGCTCAATATTCTGTGTTTTCCTTCATGGATGGCTTCTCTGGGTATAACCAAATCAAGATGGCCCTAGAGGACATGGAGAAAAAAACCCTCATAACACCGTGGGGGTCATTCTGTTATAAAGTAATGCCCTTTGGATTGAAAAATGTTGGGTCAACTTATCAGCGGGCGATGGTGACTCTCTTTCATGATATGATTCACAAGGAGATCGAGGTCTATGTTAATGACATGATTGTGAAGTCCCAAACGGAGGAAGAACATTTGGATAATCTGCAGAAACTATTTGAAAGATTGAGGAAATTCAAGGTGAGGTTGAATTTGAACAAGTGCACCTTCGGGGTGAGATCTGGTAAACTGCTGGGTTTCATTGTTAGTGAAAGGGGTATCGAGGTAGATCCTGCTAAAATAAAAGCAATGCAAGAGATGCCTGAGCCAAGAACAGAAAAAGAGGTTCGTGGTTTTCTTGGGGAGATTGAACTACATAGCTAGATTTATCTCTCATCTTACAGCCACATGCGAGTCGATATTTAAATTGTTGAGAAAAGATCAAGCGGTCGAGTGGAATGAAAATTGTCAAAAAAGCATTTGAAAAGATAGAATATTTGCAAGAACCTCCGATCCTTATGCCTCCGGTAGCAGGAAGACCACTGATTATGTATCTTACGGTTCTTGAGAATTCAATGGGGTGTGTGCTCGGTCAACACGATGAGATAGGTAGAAAAGAGCACACCATCTAATACATGAGTAAGAAATTTAATGATTTTGAGTCGAGGTACTCAATGCTGGAAAAGACGTGTTGTGCACTCGCTTGGGCGACCAAGCATTTGAGGCAGTATATCACACGACCCTGTTGATATCAAAGATGGATCCGATAAAATATGTGTTTGAGAAGTAAACACTCACTGGGAGGATTGCCCGTTGGCGGATGGTTTTGACAGAATACGATATTCAATATGTTTCCCAAAAAGCCATTAAGGGAAGTGTTTTGTCAGAATATCTTGCTCAACAACCTATTGAGGATTATCAACCAATGAAGTTTGAGTTTCAGGATGAGGATATCATGTATCTGAAAGCAAAAGACTGTAATGAGCCTTTGCCTGACAAAGTACCTGAGATTGGATCCCAATGGGGTTTAGTCTTTGTTGAAGCTATTAATGCATATGGCAACGAAATTGGGATACTCATTACTACTCCTAAAGGTTCCCATATACCTTTCACTGCCCGATTAGTGTTCGTATGTACCAACAATGAAGCAGAGTATGAAGCATGCATCACAGGGTTAGAAGAAGCCATTGATTTGAGAATCAAGAATCTTGATGTATACGGTGATTCAATGTTGGTAATTAATTAGATTAAGGGTTAATGGGAGACTCGTCAGGAAAACTTGGTACCTTATAAGAACTATGCCAGAAGGTTATTACCGTTCTTTGATAGGGTTGACTTTCATCGTGTACCCTGGGATGAGAATTAAATGGCATATACGTTGGCAGCGTTAGCGTCGATGTACAAGGTGAATATGTTGAATGAAGTCCCAGGAATCAGAATCATGCGTCTTGATAGACCTGCTTTTGTATTTGCAGTTGAAGAAGTGTCGGATGGCAAGCCATGGTTTCATGATATTAAATGCTTCCTCAAAAGCCAAGAGTACCCATCTGGGGCAATCAGTAAGACAAGAAGACTCTAAGGAGATTAACTAGAAATTTCTTTTTGAATGAGGATGATGTGTTGTATAAGAGGAGCTTTGACATGGTCTTGCTACTTTGTGTTGATGAACACGAGGCAAGCATGTTAATGGAAGAAGTTCATGAGGGTTCTCTCGGTACTCATGCCAATGGGCATACCATGGTGTCATACCCTAATTTTTAACCCTAAGATTCCACCTTCATTTGCATAATTTGCATAGCATCAAACACCTTTTGTGTGTCTTATTATATTTTTGCTAACCCCATTTGAAAATACAAAAAATATGTGTTTTACTTGCTTTGCTTACAAGCTAGGGTTTTACTTCAAGAAGTTCAAGCAAATGATCAATCAAGTATTTGTGTGATTCTCCACTTCTCAAGAACCTTCACTCATTCATGGTGATTTAGGGTTTCCCTCCATCAATAATCAAGTTTGAGTATGCATCAATTCAAGCTCACAAGGATCTCATGGCTTAGAACGTGATTCAAAGGTTTCAAATGCATCTTTGTGGCCCATTCATGTGTTTAAGATGACACGAGAAGTTTGATCTATTGATAGTTGAAGAATTTCGGTTCAATTGTCAAATATTCAATAGATGCTCAAAGTCAAAGTTTGACTTTTGACATTTTTTTGGTCAACTACGGACTTTTCGAGTCAATAATTGAGAAAGTGTGGAAAATGATTGAAGTTGGTCAAGTTAAATCAAGAAAATCGAAGAAAGAAAATCATATGTTTGAAAGAAACACTAAGAGGATTAAAAATAATGCAATGGCAAAGTTGTAATAATGCGTGAGGATCAAGAGGGAAGGCAATGGCATTTTTGTAATTATCAAAAAACAGTTGAGGATCAGCATCACTCAATGGCAAAATGGTAATATTTGTACATGCTTGGGGATCAAGTAAAGAATATACCATACGTGGGCATCAAGTAATGACAAAGTTGTAATTATCACAAAGCAGTTGAGGATCAACATTACTTAATGGCAAATTTGTAAATAGTGATATTCTCATTTACACTACTAATGACAATTTTGTAATTAGTGGTGGCAAACTTGTAATTAGAAGTTGATACTTATGGCAGTCCTGGTACTCAAGAATGAAGAGGATCAAGAATCCTATATATAGCCCATTTGTTTTCTTCATTAGGGGGATTCAAGGAGATTCATGGAGGATTGATTCAAGAGGAATTCAAGGAAAATGGTCATGAAATTCTTCCAAACATCATATTCTCACTAAATTCATTGTCACATAAGAGTCAAAACTTCGAATCTCCCAATTTTTCCACTTTCCTTATATCAAATATAACTCATCCAATGCATTGAAACCAAACATTTCAACACACTTCTGGGGGCTCAGTGAAGTTATAGACATCATTACATCTCATCTGGAAGTACTCTAGAAGGTGCATTGGATACACTCCAATAGGTAAACTTTCTTGATTTTTGAACTCCCTCCTTAAGGTATCATTTTCACCAATTCAAGTTACCATTGTGTTTGTCTTGAAATGTTGAATGAAAACCCCATGAAAATGGGTATTGGTTAATCATGTTTGATTTCATTTTATTTAAACCTTAAAAAATAAAAATAAAACATTTTAATTATTTTCTTCTTATTTTATTTTTCGTATTAAAAAATTCCAAAGAGTATTTATTATTTTTGTATAAGATGTTTATCTTTGTTTATTTTTAATTTAAACCTTAAAAATCAAAGAAAACCTTTTATTCATCCTTGTTATTTGTTTTATTTTCATATTAAAAATTATCAAAAATATTTGTACTCTTTTATTTATTTATTAGAGTTTTGGTTCTATTTAAAAAAACACTTTGATTAATTAATTGACACACCTTCCATTGTGTTCATTCCTTGTATTTTCAGATATTAGGACTAATTCAACCTTAGGACTTTTAAACCACTTTCATCTACAAACCATTAGCCTTCCTAAGAGATAGCCATTAATCTCTTGTTACCTTTAACCCTTCCTTTAACTCTCCATAGAGATAGCTATAAATCTCTTCTCCATTTGCCACCTTTGACTTTACATTTACAATTAACCTTGTCATAGAGATAGCCATTAATCTCTTCTCCCTTTACAACCTTTAACTCTTCATTCAAATCCTTTCATAGGAGATAGCCATTAATCTCTTCACCTTTACAATCATTCCTCACAAGCTTTGCTTTCAAGCTTTTCACCCGTGGTTCCACGAACTACGGACGCTCTGATTTCTCGAGTTCCATTTGAGAATACGCAGGCACAAGGGCCCTAATCCTTGGCGAGCACACTTTTATTTTTTCACACTTTTCTTTTTACAACCTTTTCTTTTTTTACACCCTTTTACCCCGTAGTGAGGGGAACTATGAATGCTCTAATTCCATTCCCGTCAGGATACGTAGGCACGAGATGCGATGTCTTGGCGAGCATACTTAGTAAATAAACCTCTAGGTCTTTCCCTTAGTACATTTTCCTTATCAAACAAACAATAACACAACACAAATACTAACAAGAGATTCCTGTAGAGTACTATAGATACTTAGGATGCTAACACCTTCTCTAGGTATAACCAACCCTCGTACCTTTGATCTCTCTTAGCTTAGCTTTAGGCCTTGCTTTTTGCTTTGCATTTTACTTAGGATTTTTGTTCGATCTTTTCTCCCTTCCCTTGGATAAAATAAAAGTTCGGTAGTGATATATTAAGATTTGTGAAGCCTAGCTAACTCAATAGCTATGGTCTCCGATTCTCACCGCAACAGAAAATGACCACTTCACTGGGAATGTCCCCCCAAGAGGGTTAAGCCCACTGTTGAAAAATATTTCGGGGGGTGTTTTATCGTATCCACAGAGATTGTATGTATATTGCCGCCATTCTATAGTCGAAATTGTTTTAAACTTAGAGTAATAAAGATTTTGGTGGTTTTGTGACGGGTCGTTTGCATAAGAATTTAATAACAACGCTAAAGTAATTGGTTTTAAAGATTTGGTAAAAACATGCCATGATTAGGGTTCGGGAATCCGTTTTATACGTATTTACTCGATCAAGTATGTGAAATTATTAATTATGAATATAATCACATATCCTCTAAATAAGTCTATCTCTAACACTTATTGTGGGATTTTTCATATTGATCCTTAGATGATCTCTCACTCTAACTATCAATATGATAACATTCAAGATCAATATTTATGAACGTCAACTCTCAAAACTATCTCTAGCTTCATGATTGTTGATGGATTAAAACTTAGGTCATGTTTTAGAACATATTTCTCAATCATGAACCAAAACAAAATATAAACCATACAAACAAAGTTTTTCACCATATATTAGCATCAACAAAGCTCACAAACTAAATATCAAGATCAATATATACAAATTGATGGATTACCTACCACTAATCTTGACACAAGATGTGTTTAGCTACATATTCATGGTAGCTTGTTTTATATGTTTCGGGAGGAGATGAAAAAGCATTCGCGTCGAAAAATCGAGATCGGATGCAAATCCAGCTTCTCAATGTGAAAGATCACTCTTAGATGAAGACAAGTCAGAAAAATAGGTTATAGTGTGATAAAAAGAGGGTATGATCCCAAGAAAAGTCAGAAAAATAGGTTATAGTGTGATAAAAAGAGGTTAGGCCCCTTTAACTACTGCCTCATCCATGGTCTCCTTCGCCAGGCCTTCGCTGAAGCGATGAATCAGCGAACATTCGCTGGAAAGTTCGCAAAGCGAACTTTAGTGCTTTTTCTTACTGCCCAAAGTCTGGGACTGTTCGCTGGAGCTTCGCCAGAGGTTCGCAAAGCGAACATTCGCTGACTAGTTCGCAAAGCAAACTTACTGATGTTTCTTCCTTTCTTTGGCAACCTGGATCCTTTCTTTGTGTCTTACTTGTTTGATAAATTAGTGCCTTTTCCTGCACAATAACACACATATTACAAGCACCAAAGGTATTTTCACAATGTTTGAAGAATGACAACAATTCAAGGATAAAACCCACAATTAAACATAAAAGAGTTGAAAATGTCAAGTATTAATTAGAAATATAAGGCATGTTTGACATCTAACAAACTCTCCCCAACTAACTCTTTGCTTGTCCTCAAGCAAAGCATGCCTCTCATTGAAAACAAGAGGATTTGCTCAAGCATTTAACTCAACCAAGAAAAGATGTAAGGCTCAAATAAACAATAATTACAAACAAGCAACGATTACAAATTTCTAGAATCGAACAATGTGAAAGAACTTGATTCTTAAACAAATATCAGACAATGTTTCAAGTAACAACTAAACTATCATGCTCATATCACTCTAACACTCCACTTCAAAAAAGAATTGAAGGAAAGACGCGCTTACAAACGCGGGGCAATTTTGCTCATCCGACAAATGATGCAAATACAAACCAATTCATACTATATCTAAACGATCAAATAAGAAATCATGGAAGCAAAAAGATCACTAAGGGCTTTTAAGGTTGTAGCTTGGTCAGGTTTACAACAAAGGGACATTTCTAAAGGCCATTGAATCGAAATTTCTGATGCAAAAGAACGTTCACTATACAAGATATTCACACATCTCAACTTCATTCACCATTTTTCATTCCTTTACCACAAACCTTCTCAAACTTCCTTATGCACAATTATTTGGTCTCTATTTTTCTCTTTCAAGCAAGCATTCTTTTTTTTCTTTGTTTTTCACAGTCATATTCACAATTTCTTTTTCTTTTCATTCTTGCCTGAAATTTTTCAAAAGTTTGAGCAATTTACCAATCTTCTTTTTCATTCTCCCCAACTTATTTTCAACTAAACCTTAAGTGAATGCTCCTTGCTTTTTAAGGCAAGGAAATCAATAAAACAATGTTCCAAGGTTCAAGAAGAATTTTTTTAGAATCTCTCAAAAATTCAATGATGAACTTGTTTTTCAATTTATGTACAACACAAAGTTCATCACTAAGACGAGATCTAAACTATTTAGGCTCAAAGGGCTAACGAATACTCATTACTCACAGGTAAATCACTGTTTGGGAATGGTTGTGCTCATTATCAACAAATACCTTGATCATTTCTAATGCTTCCACAAAATCACACAAATCAAAAGATAAAACATGAATTAAAAGTATAAGACAAATTCATCAACAATCCTATCCATATAGTAGAACATGGAGGTTTTTAACCATTTTGGTTTTTGGACCTAAGTGACATAAGCAATCAATACAATTGCAACAAGAAACAAAATTACATTTGCACAAAGAGAAGAAGTTCTAACACATTCTAAATCCTAGAAATAGGTAACCATGTACCTTGCCAACAATTATATGTTTAAGTACTATCATTGCCATCCAAACTTGGAAGAATCTTCTTTGATGAACAACAACACCAACCTAGAAGTTTCTTTCAAAACCACACCCAAAAATGGAAACATTAAATTTCCACAAGCATACCAACATAAGACAATAATAAGCATACCAACAATTTAAGAGTTGAACATTCGTTAACTAAAGAATTCAACTTTTAACAACAATAAAAAAAACTAAAATAAAAATGAAAACTGAACAATTTAACTGAAAAACAAAATACTAATAATAATAATAGTACAATAGTGTCATGGCGTAGAAACACCAACAAAAGTCATCAGTACCTCACAAGGGTACAAGTACATCAAATATCCCAAAATAATCCACATAGTGGATGAAGTACAATAATAAAAACGGATACATAAAGCATAATAACAAGAAAACTTCACTTTAAAGATCAAAGAAAGCACAAAATGACATCATCAAAACTAGTCCTCTTTGAACTCGGAACCAGACTCCTAAATCTCCTCACCAGTCTCACAACCAGATATCAAAACCTCATCATCACCATTATCCGCATCAGCATCAACATCAACATCCTCAGGCTCCTCAGTCTCAGCTGCCTCTGCTCCCCCTCCAAAAACTGGCCTGGCCTCAGGCCAACCATCATGAGCTAGGGATTGTTCCCTAGTCATCATAAAGTGATCAACGGGGGGCTCTCGAATCTGCAGCTGCAATACCTGCATAGAATCGTGAAAATCCATCATAGCGCGCTGAGAAGCCGCCATCCAGTCCCAATTGTAATGGCATATCTCTTGTTGATACGGGTAAAATCCTTGAGAACCAGAACCACCCGACCCATCACCAGCACCTGTGCCGGCATCAGTACCAGCACCTGAAGACTCACCTCGCAACCCCTTTGGTTTACAGAATTTGTCCACATACCGATCATCAATCGCGGCCAGGATTGTTACCTGACGGCGGGAGGGTACATTCACTCCCAAATGCACACAAAGAGTCATAATAAGACAAGGGAAGGCAAGAGGACAGTTCTTCCGTGAAGTTGAACCAAGTCCACTTTGCACAATAACCCTCATCTCATCAGCAATAATCTTGGCCACATCAATTTGGACATTCATCATAATGCTATGGACCAAATGAGCAAGGGGTATGGTGATAGTCGAAGAATGCGACTTTGGCTTGATGTTTGTAAGAACCAACAATAAAATCAACTGGGCCAAAGGACGCATGTCTTCACGATGGTACCTTTTTCCAACCCCAGATGGGTTCAGTTCAATAGTTTTGCCTTCTCGCAATAGTTCTCTAATGATTATCCTAACCTAACCTAACCACCTGTTCTAACAAAAATTAACAGAGAGAAATAAAATCAAACCTGGACTTGTTGAGAATTTGGAAAAATTTGTGAGAAATTTAGGAACAGAGAGAGCACGTGAAAGTTTAAAATGTGAGTGTGTTTGTGAGAGAGGGAGAGTGGCAAAGTGAGGGTAGGGTTACCTCACACAATCAGAAAAAACAAAGATGGGTCATGGGCCCAAGTGTTTGGCCCACACCTTTTAAACCCTTTTAGTTATGAGGTGGCAGCAAACAAAATTGTGTTTGTCTCGCTGAGTTCGCAATGCGAACTGGCCAGCAAACACTCTCCCCAGGTTCGTAAAGCGAACTAGCCAGTGAACATGACAACATATTGAAATTTTTTCACATGCTGCTACCATACTACATACCAACTCCAAACAACTTAATACTTAAAAACAGTAAGAAAAACAGAAATACTTACAATGTTGGGGTGCCTCCCAACTAGCGCTTTGTTTAACGTTGTTTGAGCTCGACGGTCCAAGATGATCTCAATGATCATCTAGAAACACTTCACGATTTTCTCGATCAATTTCTCCTCCAAGATAGATTTTAAGCCGTTGGCCATTCACAATCCAACTTTCCTTCTTCTGCAAGTCCTCTATCAAAATGGCACCATAGTGCTTGACATCTTTTATTAAAAACGGTCCAGACCATATGGACTTCAATTTTCCCAGAAAAAGCTTCAAATGTGAATTAAATAGAAGAACCATTTGCCCGGCTTGAAATTCTTTCTGACAAACCTATTTGTCATGATACCCTTTAACCTTTTCTTTATAGAGCTTGCTAGAATCATACGCATTATTCCTCATATCTTCTAACTCGTGTAACTGGATCTTTCTCTTCTCTCCGGCCAAGTTCAGATCAAAGTTTAACAATTTTAATGCCCAAAGAGCTTTGTGCTCCAATTCAACTGGTAAATGACATGTCTTGCCATAACCCATTTGGAAAGGAGTTAAACCTACTGGAGCCTTGTAAGCGGTGCGATACGCCCCACAAAGCTTCATCCAACTTTTGCGACCAATCTTTTCGAGAGCTTGACACGGTCTTTTTGAGAATCCTTTTTACCTCCATATTTGAAACTTCGCCCTGACCATTGGTTTGCGGGTGGTAAGGAGTTGCAACCTTATGCTTTACACCATAGTGCTCTAAAACCTTTTCGAGTGGTGTATTGCAAAAGTGCGACCCTCCAGCACTAATCAACACACGAGGGGTGCTAAAACGGGAGAATATATTTTTCTTTAGAAATTTGATCACCATTTTGCCATCGGCCCTCGGTGACGCAATTGCTTCCACCCATTTAGAAACATAGTCAACCGCAACCAAAATATACTCATTTGAAAAAGATGGGGGAAATGGTCCAACAAAATCGATACCCCAACAATCGAAAACCTCAACTTCCAAAATAGTTCGCAAGGGCATTTCATCCCGTTTTCCAATCCCGCCACTTCTTTGACATATGTCACACCTCTTCGCATGGAGGTTTGCATCTTTAAACAATGTTGGCCAATAAAAGCCCGATTGGAGGACTTTTGTTGCCGTTCTTAAACCATTGTAATACCCTCCGTATGGCGAATTGTTACAATGCCAAAGGATACTTTTAGCTTCGTCAAGAGTGACACACCTTCTCAACAAATTATCACCTCCTAACTTAAAAAGATGCGGTTCATCCCAAACATAAAAGTTGGCATCCGGAAACTCTTCTCGGACCTCATTTTCTCGGTGTGTTACCTCTACATTGACCAAAGGGATAAATGATCCGCTACCAAGTTTTCAGACCCCTTCTTGTCCCGGATATCCAAATCAAATTCTTGTAATAAAAGGATCCACTGGATTAGCCTTTGCTTTGAATCCGACTTGGTAAGCAGATATTTAATGGCCGAGTGGTCAGTGTAGACTACAACTTTTGAACCAATTAGGTAAGACCAAAATTTCTCGAGAGCATACACTATAGCGAGTAATTCTTTTTATGTTGTGGCATAATTCACTTGTGCCTCATTTAAAACTTTACTCGCCTAACGTAAGGCATGAAATATTTTGGTCTTCCTTTGCCCAAGCACCGCACCAACGACATAATCGCTTGCATCACACATCAATTCAAAATTTAAAGTCCAATTTGGAGCAATGATTATGGGTGCGGTGTTGATTTTTTCTTTTAAATTTTGAAAGGCATTTACATATTCATCATCAAAGAGGAACAACTTATCTTTGTTGAGTAGATTGCTCAAAGGTCTTGCAACATTGGAGAAGTCTTTAATGAATCGTCTGTAAAACCCCACATGGCCTAGAAAACTCCGGATTCCTTTAACATTGGTTGGAGGTGACAACTTCTCGATCACTTCAATTTTAGCTTGATCCACTTCAAGGACTTTAGAGGAGACTTTGTGGCAGAGCACAATCCCCTCTTTTACCATGAAGCTGCACTTCTCCTAATTTAGAACCAAGTTTGTTTCCACACACCGTTCAAGAACAGTCTCCAAATTTTTCAAACATAGATCAAAAGACGCTCCGAACACGGAGAAGTCGTCCATGAACACATCCATTGTTTTTTCAATAAGGTCGGAAAAAATGGCTTGTACACACCGTTGAAACGTTGCCGGTGCATTGCACAAGCCAAAAGGCATCTTCCGGTAAGCAAAAATTCCAAAGGGACAAGTGAACACCGTCTTCTCATGGTCTTCCAGATCAACCGAGATTTGGTTATAACCGGAATACCCATCTAGGAAGCAATAAAATTTTTGAACTGACAATCTATCAAGCATTTGATCCATAAACGGAAGTGGAAAGTGATCTTTTCTAGTTGCGGTATTAAGCCTCCTATAATCAATACACATTCTCTAACCCGTTATAGTTCTCATCGGAATCAATTCATTTTTTTCATTTCTAATAACGGTCATTCCTCCCTTCTTGGGCACAACTTGCACAGGACTCACCCACTGACTATCGGATATCGGATAAATCATTCTGGCATCCAATAGCTTAACAACTTCCTTTCTCACCACTTCCTTCATAGTTGAATTCAAACGGCATTGAGGTTGAGCTACCGCTTTGAAGTCCTCTTCCATTAAGATTTTATGCATGCAATAGGTCAGACTAATTCCCTTTAGATTGGAAAGAACCCAACCTATAGCTTGTTGATTATTCTTCAAAACTTGAATCAAACGGTTTTCCTCTTTGTCGGTCAAAATGTTGCTAATGATAACCGATTTGTTACAACCGTCATCAAGGAACACATACTTCAAATTAGAAGCCAACACCTTCAATTCAAGTTGATATTTATCATCATTCACCTTTTTCTTCAACACTTCAATTTCACTTTCCCATGGTTGTAACTCTTTTAAAGATTCAAGTTCCTTCAAGCATTCTTCAAATGCCCTTTATTCCTCATCGGTAAGTAATTCAAATGAATCACCAAGAGCTCTTTCCAAGGGAGATGTTATGTGAACTTGCTTTGAGACTTCCATTATGGCTTCTTCCGTCGCATCAATACGGAAACATCGTGTTTATCTTTGGAATGCTTCATTGCTTCAAAAAGATTAAAGCACACTTCTTCATTTTGAACTCTAACTTTCATAAGGTCGTCGTCAACATCAATCATCATTCGATCGGTCTTTGAAATTTTGGCCTATGTAGACAGCAGATGTCCTAACACATGTCAAGACATTGTGCTACATAATCTTCTAAACTTGGAGGCGCAACAGCAGACTGATACCTTGAATATCATAACTGCACAATCACAGATGTCACGACATCTGATCCAACATGTCAGTCAAGAACATTAACAAAACTGTAAATTGCAGAATGTTAAATAAGACAGTAATTGTTAACCCGGTTCGGTGCAATTCACCTACATTTAGGGGATACCAATCTAGGATGAAGACTTCACTATTGTTTAGACTGTTACAAAGTTAAACTCCAAGGTTTACAACTTTATCCCTAACATCTACCCCATGAACATCTTTATCAAGGCTAAACTCTACGATTTACAACCCTGATATGAGATACCCCACTCACATCCTAATCACAACCAGTGATATCTCTGTCTTCTGCCAATTCAGAACTGTTGCGATTTCTTGACCTTCAAGTTATCTTGGACTTGATTCAAAGCTTCGTCCAATAACCATACAACAACCATTACCTACAGGTTTCTGGTTGTGTCCATGTACCTATGCCTTCCACCCTGCATCCCATAATACAGAGTGGAGACTTACAATCCTAAGAGAGCCAACGACTCTCAAACCCTAAACCTTTATTCAACACAAGGAAATTAAGTTACAAAGTTACAAGTGATACAAAAGTATAGTTACTTTAAACCCTAGGTCTACGTCTACTTAAATGGTCTTCTGTTGTCATGGGCCTTCAATCTTTTCTCCTGTGATTCCTTGATCCGCTCCTTAATTCTTGCAGCAAATTAAAACCTGCTAACTTACCAAGTCAGTCAGGATGTCGAGACATTTCCTTCGACATCTTTTTCTTCTGCAGATTCTTCAAGTTTATCATCAGAATGTTTTAGCAAATTTTAGTCAAACAACAGGTTCTTTTAATCTCCCCCTTTTGACAAATTTTGGCTAAAACAAACATTTTCTTCTGCATTCTGCACACAACAAGGCTCCTTTATCAATACTTCTTTGTCTTGAGAATTGATTGGAGCTAAGGTCTGAGAGAGTCTCCCCCTCAACATATTCAGAAAGTGAGTCTGAAAGGGTTGAGAAAACAGAAGACTCCTCCAGGAAAGTAACAACAGTTGTAGGCTTCGTAATACTGAGAGCATAAATTGCGTAACTCAGGTCACAAGACACAACCTATTTCACAACTCAGATCACAAGACACAAGAAATTAAATTGTTAAGATGCCAGAACATCTTAACCAACATTCTTGCAAA
The DNA here is from genome assembly GCA_022829125.1 of Lathyrus tuberosus. NCBI lineage: Eukaryota > Viridiplantae > Streptophyta > Magnoliopsida > Fabales > Fabaceae > Lathyrus > Lathyrus tuberosus. The sequence continues at coordinate 19,556,410 of JALAZF010000056.1, read as the reverse complement.
ACAACTGCAGGTATGTAGCCAAACCCAGACAACATCAAAAAACCATTCTCCCCCTTTTTAGCCAAAACTTGGCAAAAGTGACCAAGACAGCTCCAAACCCAGATGCAACAAACCCAGATTTTGAAGAACCCCATCTTTTACCAACCCTAAGAGAGTATTGAGACGAAGAAGAACAAAGTAATCCTATTTATAGTCGAGTTATTTCCTTAGGAAGTAACGAACCTTAAATAAAACGCCAGTCAATTCAAAGATCATTTATCGAAGATAATAACTCCACTAATAGCGCTTTGACCAAGACTACTTTGACAGTTTCTTCTTTTAAGAACACCGACCAGAGAACCCTTTACATGCAGACATGTTTTATAGCGATGTCCTGACATCATGTCAGACATTGTCTATTCTTCCAGATTCTTCTTCTGATAAGACATTACAGAGAAATCTCCAAAATATTATTATCCCAGTCTGCAAGAGAAAAATAAATTCTCCCAGACTCTATCAATGATTCTTAAGCATCCAATAAGAATCATTCAAGTATGCATTGCCAAGTTTCCCACAACTTGCAACAATACTCTAATGTCAAGCCATCCTCCTTGACATCTCAGTTTGCTTGACATGCAAATGCAAACTGGAATTTCCACTGCATCCTTGTAGCAATTCATCTTAGACCAAGGGGCCTCTCCCCCAGACTAAGGTAACTGGTGCTCCTCCACTGAACACTCAAGCTAATGACTGGAAAACATAAGACTCATCTTCATGTCTTCAAGAGCGCACCCTCTGTTCAACACACCTGCTGAACACAACCATTAACTCTTTATTGTTCCCTATGACAAGACACAATAATCACTCACACATGATCAATGTCATGCATCCCGTGAGGACGTGTATACAAACCATAAAAAACTCTTAGCTTAAGATCAAACTCCCATTGATCCCCCTCATTCCACAACCATCAGATACACCACACGAACTCCTCTTGAATTCTCATGTATAGATATCTCGTTGCTTGAGGCACAAACCAATTGAATTAGAATGCTTCCCATTCCTCAAAGAGATGCGCATGGTCCCTTAGTTTGTTACCACGATGTCAGCTATCGTATGCATGCTCCAGAACTTCACAGCTGCTAAACTGATCCAATAATAGCATGACTTGCTCTAAGGGCTCAAATGTCGTATGCAAGATTTTCCACTGACCTCATTAGGCCAACATTAGAGATAAACACCCCGCAATCCAAGACAGTCATTCCTTATCATTCTCCCGTATGATAATCTGGAATACTTCTGATTTATGGTGAATCTCCACTTCTGAACGCACTCAGGAAACAGACTTCCAAGAATTCAACACGTGATCCACTTCAGTCTTCATTAACACTTACATCCTCCTTCCAAGGAACCCTTCTACTCCATCATTCTCCAGGATGATCATGTAGACACTTCTTGGACACGATGTAAGTAACTGGTTCATCACAGAACCTGAGATCCTTCACCAAGGATATCCAACCCAAAGATGTTTTAACATCAGTTAGGACATCTTCTGCACATCATAGACACCACACACCATGGTTCTTGATATGCTCCACTACTGGACTTACTATCAGGATAATAATCCACACTGAAGATCTTCACACAACACTGAGCCACCAGCTTGAACAAAGAAGACTTCAGGAATCCAGAGAGAAATAAACTCTCAACCACCAGGAAGGTATGCTTCCATTCTCAACCCATAACTTCTGCCACAAGCTCCCAGAGAACCAGAACCTTTAACAATTCAACTAACTACTCTTATGCATAAGAGCAATCAGTTTCAAGCATCCAGCTTGAACGCACATTGTGAAACCAATCAAATGCCACCTTTTGATTGACCTCACTCATCTTCAGACTCTTACATAGATATCCTGATCTACCAATGAAACTTGATCTACAAGTCACACGAACTACTTTCCCCATAGCAAGACATCTTGGATCCACCAAGCCTCTTAGTCATGTAACATCTTCCCATCCACAACTCCCGCAAACTGTATGAGATCGACCTTTTTGAAGCATCATATTATTCATTCCTGTAGATCACCCTATCTTAAGTTGATGTGCCACCTTACCAACTGAGATTCTGATGTTGACCTAGATGTCAGAACATCTAGTTGTTGAATTCAGCTCCTTCTTCTTCCACGTGAAAGAACTTCCTCCCTTAACAGAACAAGAGTCCCATGCTCTCATAAACTTGATTCATCAACCAAGTTTAAGTAGACAACCTCTATTCAGTTGATTTGCGGTTATGTCATACAAGCTCACACCTTGATGAATACCTGCCAGTGCTTTTCCAAATACTTCAAACCTGCCACTGTCTAAATCTTTAGAAGAAATAGTTAGAAAATACCCCCCATAGCTGTACCAAGGATGCCACATTTCCTTGAGTAAAGCCGTCTTCACGAAGTTGCTGATATTGCCACCTATCTGAACTCTATGATGAGCATTCTGGAAGGCCCTTAAGTACCTGGATCATAAATAAACCAATCCAAGTAGTCATCAAGAATATGATGTTATCATAGTCTTCCATCTCCATCTTCAACAACATCACCATTTGGACAAGTCATTCAAAATACTTTCTAGAAACAGACGCTAAGCCAATAATCCCAGGTCAACACCTAGGAGACTTCTGAGCGAATGTAGAACCCCTCCCATGATTCTTCAAACCTCTGATGAAAAGATGTCGGAACATCTGACAGAACATCCTCAATCTTGAATCTCAAGGATAATCAATTAAATACTTGTGGATTCCACAAATAGAAATTGATCTTAAATCCTTGTACAATAACCCTTCTTCAAGGTTGTAACTGAGCTCCACCAGATCATGTCATGAACACTTATAAAGTATTCAATCTTGTTGCAAGTATCTTCTTCAATGACAATGTTGAGATACCAAGGCTGCCACCCTTGACTCAAGTAACTAAGACTTTCTCTGAACAAGTCTTATTTACCTCAACAAATCTTCAATTAGATTGGATCCACTCTTAGGGTCAAGAGAGATGAATCCTTCCTTGGTGATTTTGGATGGTGAAAATAAATCACCTCCACGTTCTTCAGATTGTGTCTCAAGGAAACACCTTCTAGTCAGAAGAGTAACTAGAAGACTCCAGATACACAACATAGATGTCTTTATGAGTGGACTTGAGAGAACTCTCAAGTATCTTTGACAACTTAGCCGACCAAACATTTACCAAACTCCTAGAGCAAGAACCTAATAAACTTTAACTCAACTCCTTTCCTCTTCAACTGACTCCAAACTACACCAGGGAACCAAGTTTCCAAGTACCAAGTCATCATACCAGATATCTAACCACGACTTCCTTCACTCCATCGCTCCCGACTTTGGAATAAAAGAATGCAGATATCTTCAAATTTAGAGGTCGACGATTGAGACCTTCCACCAACTGTCTTCAGTAACAACTCCAGAATCCCATAATTCTAGAGCTCTTCCATCAGAAACTCATGCAGTAGAATCACCAAGGAAATAGATCCTGCTTACCCTAATAAGATGTCAGAACATCTTATAAGACACACCAACAAAAGAACTAGCCACTTCTTTTGTAGTCGTTGTCGAATATCCTCAGCAACATGAACAACCTCCGGGTTGTTCCCATCGATCCAGAACATCCATCTCATCCATTAATACCCTTGAGTATGTCTGACTTGATTGATCTGATCTCCAAAACTCCTCCTTATTTAAACTCCAGAAAGTATCTCCTATGGATCTCATCCAGAACCAGACAGGATGCCTCCTCTGATACCAATTGAAATTCTGGCCTATGCAGACAGCAGATGTCCTAACACATGTCAAGACATTGTGCTACATAATCTTCTAAACTTGGAGGCGCAACAGTAGACTGATACTTTGAATATCAGAACTGCACAATCACAGGTGTCACGACATCTGATCCAACATGTCAGTCAAGAACCTTAACAAAACTGTAAATTGCAGAATGTTAAATAAGATAGTAATTATTAACCCAGTTCGGTGCAATTCACCTACATCTGGGGGGATACCAATCCAGGATGAAAACTTCACTATTGTGTAGACTGTTACAAAGTTAAACTCCTACGTTTACAACTTTATCCCTAACATCTACCCCATAAACATCTTTATCAAGGCTAAACTCTACGATTTACAACCCTGATATGAGATACCCTACTCACATCTTAATCACAACCTGTGATATCTCTGTCTTCTGCCAATTCAGAACTATTGCGGTTTCTTCACCTTCAAGTTATCTTGGACTTGCTTCAAAGCTTCATCCAAGAACCATACAACAATCATTACCTACAGGTTTCTGGTTGTGTCCCTGTACCTATGCCTTCCACCCTGCATCCCATAATACAAAGTGGAGACTTACTGCCCCTAAGAGAGCCAACGACTCTCAAACCCTAAAGCCTTATTCAACACAAGAAAATTAGGTTACAAAGTTACAAGTGATACAAACATACAATTACTTTAAACCCTAGGTCTACGTCTACTTAAATGGTCTTATGTTATCATGGGCCTTTAGTCTTTTCTCTTGTGATTCCTTGATCCGCTCCTTAAATCTTACAGCAGATTGAAACCTGCTAACTTACCAAGTTAGTCAGGATGTTGAGACATTTCCTTCGACATATTTTTCTTATGCAGATTCTTCAAGTTTATCATCAGAATGTTTTCGCAAAATTTAGTCAAACAACAGGTGATTTCAGTCTTCATAAAAGGGCGTCCAACAATTAATAGAGCATCTTCGTCTTCTTCCATATCAATTACAACAAAGTCAACCGGAAAGAAAAATTTATCAACCTTAACCAATACATCTTGAGCCAATCCATGAGGATGTGTTATAGATTTGTCGGCCAATTGTAATGTCATTTGAATTGCTTTCATTTCAATGTTCCAAAGCCTCTTCACAATAGACAATGGAATTAAGTTGATGCTTGAGCCTAAATCAATTAAGCCTTTGCCAACATAAACATCATCAATCGTTAGCAGAAAAGTAACACGCCCCGGATCGACTTCTTTCTTTAGTAGAGTTCTTTGAATTATAGCACTACAACTTGCATCAAGGATAATTGTTTCCGGATCCGAATATCTTCGCTTTTTTGTAAGATTATCTTTCATGAACTTTGCGTACTTGGGCATTTGCTCAAGCGCCTCGGAAAACGGAATGTTGATTTGCAATTGTTTGAATATGTCCATGAAACGAGTGTAATTCTGTGCATTGTCTTTCTTGGTGGGAACATGAGGGTAAGGTAGATTTTGGATAGGAATAGGATTCACTATCCCCTTCCCCTTTTTTACTCTTCTCTTTTTTTCTTCTATCTTTTCTTTTTCAAGGTTATCATTTTCAACTATCTTCTCATTTTCTTTTTCAACTTCTTCCTCATCATTCTTTTCAATTACTACCTCATTATCTTTCTCTTCCTCCACAATCTCATCCATTCTTACATCAACATTTTTCTCATTTTTTTCTCCTTCCCCCAACTCTCTTACACTCCTAGTAACAATGGCTTTGCAATGTTCCATCGGGTTGGTTTGAGTATTTGCGGAAAAAGATGGCCCCGATTGTTTGTCGGCCAATTGTTTTGCAAGTTGCCCAACTTGATTTTCGAGATTTTTGATCAATGCTTCATTCGTCTTTTGGTTTTCCATGGACATTTGAATGAATTGGTTAAGAGTTTCTTCTAGCTTTGAACTCCCACCTTGAGGTTATGCTGGTTGATAAGGATTTTGTCGGTATCCTTGTTGATTTTGATAATTCCCTCTTGGTTGGTATCCTTGAGGGTTTTGATAAGGTTGTTGTTTCCTTTGATAACCTTTTTGTTGATTTTGATTGTTCATGTAATTTGCTTCATCATCAACCGGAGGACAATAGCCGGTGGGGTGATCTCCTTTGCACAATTCGCACAATTCACAAATGGCTATTTGCACATTCTTGCTCGGTAAATGTTGCATCTCTTTAATTTGTTGAGGGAGCTTTGACATTTGTTGCGTTAAAAACTCCACTTGTTGAGATAACAGTTTGTTCTGAGCGAGAATTGCATCATTCGTTCCTAACTCAAGCACTCCAGTTTCTTTTGCGATTGGCCTCAGTTATGATTCCCTTGATGGTCGTTTAGTGTCATCTTGTCGATGATAGAAATGGCTTCCTCGGCGCTTTTAGTCATTAAAGATCCGCCCGCGGTAGCATCCAACAATGTCTTGTGAAACATTTGGAGACCATTTCTAAAAATATGCATTTGCGTAAGTGTCATACCCCAAATTTCGGCCACTAAGATTTCCCATCATTGTGTAAATCATCACCACAATATGGATGAATCATTATGCCTCATCAGTCTCCCCAAAGATGGGTGAGCATTCACTACAAACAATAACTAGGGTTTCAAGCCCTCTCAGAGTTATTAGACAAAGGATCAATCAAGAATTTACATGATCTTCAACTTGTCTAACCTCTCAAACATCCACAATGGATCAAGAGGACTCCCACAACAAGAATCAAGCACAAGGTTGTAGCATTCTAAGTGGATCAAGCCTCAAGATCGCCAGTGTCACCAAATTAGGGTTTGCTCGACCAGGGCCTCCAGATGGAATTTTTCCTCTGGGCATGAGCCAATGCTTCAAAGCATAAACTAAGATACTCCATGGAACATCATAAACCCAATCATCAAGTCAATTTAGCCTCAGGGGATGCATTCACTAAAAATCAGGAATTAGGGTTTCTTGACCTAATTCACCCCTAAGTTAACTTTTGGGATAAAACATGAGCCAAGACCTCAAGACATGATTTGAGGGTCTCTAACCCACTACATTTATCCATTTGCAATAATGGATTGGTCCAAGAAGCTTGATCAACAAGTTTCAAATTCATCAGAACCACAATTAGGGTTTCGCGGGAAAAGTCAACTATGCCTTTGACTTTTGACCTATGAAATCAATCCATCAAGTTTAAATTAGGTCAAGGACTTGATTTCATAGAGGATCGCACAATTTGGAATTCATCTAACAAAAAGTCAACTTTGACTTTTTGTGATTTTTCACAATTATGGTTCTTGGACCCTAAAATGATGTTAATGTGTGATTGGAATCATCATTCATCAAGAAAAATCAAGAAAAGTGGGATAACTTGTAAAAGGGGTAACCATAAAAAACTTAGAATTTTTCTAAGTTATGGAACAAAGTGGCTAGGGTACCAACTTCCAAGGATCATAACTTGAATTCCAAGAAACCATTTGGGCTGATCCAAAGATGGATTTGTAGCTCTCATGGCATACTTTAAAATTGTCAACTACACCTCATTCCAATTCATCATAGATTTTGAGTTATGGAATGACCAAAATCACAAAATGTAAAAATGTCACTTTTTTCCAAAATTAGGGGGATTTTTCACTTGGATCCAAAAAGCATCAAGACAAACTATGATCACACATGTGTTGTATCATATAAGAGCTTTCCAAAATGGCCAAGAACTCCATGAAACTCCACTTAAACCATGAGATATGACAATGACAATGTGCCTTGCTGAAAACTGTCATGGCAAGGCAGATTTTTGCATTTTGCTCGATTTGAGCAAATTTTACAAATGACAAATAAGTTTATCCATCTGAACACCTCAGGGGGAGACCAAGGGGAACAAACACTGATCCATCAGCCTCCCAAGTCCTTGGAACCAAAAGTAGCATGCCAAACCTAGAAATGCCTAAAAGAGGGACAAGACTCCAATTTTGGTTTGGAGCAGTTAATGGATGCACCAAGGTGCCATGGACTGAGCCTTTTCCAACTAAATTCAGTCAAGACTTATCCAAGAACTAGGGAACCAGCAGCCTGTGCTCTAACCTCTAGTCAATGGATAGATGAGACTTGAGATTCCAAAATGCAACCATTGGCCAAACCTCTGCTGCAGTTGCCATTCACTATTGCTTGCAAAAAAACTTGCTCTACTATAAATATAGCTCATTTGTGCTCAGTTTGAGTACACCAAAGCCATCAAACAGATGCTTTCCTCAAAATCACCTTCTCACTTCCAATTTTACTTTCTAAGGAAAGTCACTATCGGGTTTTGAGTTTGAGAGTGATTCTAACCAAACCAATCACACACACACCTCGTAAACATCATATAGAAGTGATCCAAAAACTCACATAACATCTGTAACACCAAAATCACAAAATCACTTGCCAACTGCTCAAGTTCTTGACAGAGGTGCAGTTGAGGTACCATCTCAAGTTTCAGCTTGTTTCAAACCACTCCAAGCATTCAGACACATCACTTGGCACCCAAGGAAGCTGTGCAAATCATTGGAACCAGCTTGCGACACCTCTAACACAAAACACGATCACCAGTTGCAAGAGGTAAGCATGGGTTCTTCTAACTCTATGATCCATGCATTTTTTGCTGCACAATAATTTAGCCATATGTTCATAATCATGCATAGAGTGTTTTCCCTCAATCAATTGCTTTGTTTGAATCGTGTATGGAATTTCTGAGCCTTCATGCAAATTTTAGGGTTCTTGAGGTTTCTCTTTGATTTCTTATTCCATGCTTAAAATAAATGAAATTAAAGACTATAGACATGATCGTATGGTGAAAACGAGCAGATTGATATGTAGATTGCATGATATAATCAAGTATTCAGTGAGATTGGATAGAAAATGCAAATCTGCAGAAACAGAGGGTGACGCATGTTCTTGCCCTGTTCTTGGCGTCCTTTTTGAAAATTAAAATATTTGAATTTTGTGATTTTATTTAATTGATTCAAAAATTAATTTCTCTCTGAGTTTTAATGATTTTGAGTTGATTCTATTTTTAATAATTCACAAAAATGTTAAAATATTTTATTTTACCAAAAAATCCCAAAAATATTGTTTATTTCATATATTTGATATTTTTGCAAAGAATTAATGTTTTATTTGTTTTTAACATTTGAAATATTTTTTCTCCCTTGATTTTCCAAACTTAATTGATTTCCAATCATTTTGTGGATATAAACATGACTTTTCAAACATTCCAAGATCACAATTTGTTTTCACACCTGTTTAACAATTTTGATCATTTTAATTGAATTTTTATTCAATTAAAATATATTTTGAAAACAAATTAGGGTTTTGATTAATTCAACCCTCATCAAGCTTTTTCAAACACTTTGGGCCTCCAATAGAATGTAAGACCCAACCCCTTTGAAAACCAAAACATTTTTGGGCCTCAGTCATTGTATAAGACCCACTGCGTTTTCAAAAATCTCGGCGCGATCACCATTTCAAAACGAAAATCATATGGGCCTACCCTCGTGTTATAAGTCCCATTTCCTTTCTTTAAAATACGTTGGGCCTCTTGATAGAGTGTAAGACCCAACCCTTTTGTAAATAAACATTTTCTTTGGGCCTCAGTGTATTGTATAAGTCCCGATACAGTCAAAAAGTTCGGCACGATCGTCGCCTTTTTAACAAAAACCCCGGGCCTCTCCTTGAGTTGTAAGTCCCATCTCTTGTACAAAAATAACATTTTGGGCCTCTAATAGAGTGTAAGACCCAATCCACTTTTATCCAAAACCTTTTTGGGCCTCACATATTGTATAAGTCCCTCTGTGTTAAAAGAAAAAAAACCTTGGCACGATCGCCAGTTCAAAATAAAACCCTGGGCCTCTCCTTGAGCTGTAAGCCCCATCAATGGTACAAAAACACTTGGGCCTCTAATAGAGTGTAAGACCCAATCCCTTTGTACATAAATAATTTTGGACCTCACATATTGTATAAGTCCCTCTGTACAGTTATCAAAACAACGGTGCGATCATCGTTAAAACTTGGGCCTCTCCTTGAGCTGTAAGCCGCAACAAACTTTTCAAAGCACTTTCTCCTTTGATTTTGAATATAATATTGTTATCAAAGTTTTCTTTGTTGAACAACTAACAAAACAACATGGAAGCTCTACAACGGGTAAGTGTTTATCCGCTTGCATATGTATATAACTGTATTGTGGGGCTGCTTCACTGTAAGTCTTCTTTCACATCCTTTTATATTGTCAAATATCCACTGTGTCATACTAGTATAGTGATCGCGACTTTATGAGTCTATCGGGGGTTACTAACTGCAAGCGCAAAGTCTAATCGCATTGTTTTAAAAGATATCGAACCCACAGGGACTAATAATCAAACTAGTGCTATCGGGTTGTTACTATGTTTAGCTAAGGCGGGTGATTTTTAGATTAAGGTGCAGACGGGAAACTAAAAGTGAACTAAAACTAGGATTTAAACAAGATATGACGGAATATCGGTACGTAACTCATCAATCATCTGGGATTCAACAAATCGTCGGCTTAACAGTCAAAATAATTTTCAGTAGAAAAATACCAATTTAAAAGGCTTTACCTCACACTCTTGTGTTATTGACTCTGACTATACTCCTAAATTAGAATGTCTGCTCTCGCTAGCCCATTTGAATTTAAAAATACTTTTTGAAAATTAATAAGTCCTAATTGATTTTAAAGCGTTCTCGCTGTGTTTAAAACCAATGTCCAGTTTCAGCTATCCGGTTAAAATTGTAAACTCTCATTTTATTGATCGTAACCTTCGTTACCTTTTTACTCTCGTAACAAACATCAATTAAAATAAGAAATTTGAACCATAAAAGTAAATTATCAAAGATACCTACGACCGGTCGAATCCCTTTCCGATCGACTTAATTACATACCGATATAAACGGTTTAGACAGACATCCTAACTAGTACATACATGCACATACAAAAGCAATAAAACATTAATTCAAGCATGGTATTTAAAATTAAAGGCAATTCTATTAATTAAATAAAAACCTAGAAAACAATCGAGACTTGAAGTTAGCAATCCCCCACAGGTTGGTAGGATTTGCTTGCTCGAACAATGGAAACAAAAACAAATAAAAATCTAACTAAGATTGCAATAGCTCCCCAGTGTAGGAAACTATTGCTATTTGGGTGCTGAGAAGGTAAGGTGAAAAAAATTGAAAGAAGTCAAAAGCTCTGAACAAAATAAAATCTGCAGCAAAAGTACGTCGTAAGGTAGAGTTCGAGCCAGAGGCTTTGTGTAGAAAACTGCTTTCATTTTATAGCCTTGAGTAGTTGTCGTGAAACAAGGAGAAAAAATCTCCAGGTGAAAGTTAGTGGCCGATATTATCTGAAGCACTTCCTTTGACTTGGTTGAACGTGGTTATGGTTGAGTTGATACCCGTTGAGTAGGCCACGTAACTTAAAATTGGATTTTGAGAAATGCACGTGTGCCGGTCGCCATGGTATTGTGACGAGGGTCACAACTTAAACTTCGTTATGGTCGCCATGGACCTGTAACAATCGCCATGCTGTCTGAGTGCAGAATCTCCAATTTGCTGTCAACTGTCTTCTTTTCTTCTCTTTTCTTCTCCTTTCTTTCTTATTTCCTCATGCAGGTTAACTTAGAGAAAATACCTGAAAATGAACTTGAATACTCGCAAATAAAACGTGAATAAACGAAAATGACGAAATAAATTAATGTAATTCGAAGCGAATATGTTATGTAATATCGCATTATCAAACTCCCCTACACTTGAATCTTTGCTTGTCCTCAAGCAAATAATCATTTGTAAAGCATTCATCCAACACACATACCTAACACATCTCCGTATCGTACGTGGTTGTGTGGCATTTTGTTAAAACGACAGATATTCAAATCAAACACCAAAGATACAATAATGACACAAACATGAAACATGATCATAAACCCCCCTTTTTAAAGACCGGTCCGAATCATTCTACTATAGCTCAACCTAATGCTTGTCGTTCCTATTTCACCCGTTTTCATTCTGACGCAATCATATTAAGCCCTTTGCCTTTGCACACACATGGTGGAGTAGCCTGTTAGTGAATTTGATCCTTTAAACATAGGGTTTGGTGCACAAGTGTGGTACCCTTATAAATATACCGATTGCAAGTTGTGGGGGATCGAACTGTAGTTCGCCCTACCGAGTCCAGTACTAGGTACCTCTGAACCAACTGACAACAGGTTTTTCTTGCCTTTCGCATATTATGCATCCTTTAGATTTAGTGCATTTCTTTTTATTTTCCACAGTCGAAGGCGTGAAAATTTTCAATTTTTGCATCTTTTAGGCATCATCACTTATTTGCATCGGCTCTCTACGTAGCTTGTGCGTAGACGGTGCTGTCTGCTAATATAAACTACTTGGGGCTAGTTTAGAACTAAAGCTTAAGGTCTCGGTATAAAAGGTATTCAAACTGATCACGAGTATTCGAGAGGTCTAAGGTGTCAAGACGGTATCAATTTTGTTAATTCTTTCTCAGGTTTCTAACATAGCCTACGTGTAAAACAACCTATATACTTTAAGGGCGTGCCAAGTTATGTATCGAATCTCTAAAAAAATTTTGTTAAGGCTAAATAAAGCAGGGGAATTAAATAGTACGGAAAACATAAGCATATAATAACTTGTTGTTACATTAATGTTGATGAAGGGAAATAATAACAAAAACTAGAAAAATAACCAATACTTCCTCTCCCATACTAAATCAGACATTGTCCTCAATGTTTCGAGATAATTTAAAGGAGAAAGGAAAAACTAAAATAGAAAAGCAAGCTACTGGGGTCCACGTGATCTGCCTCGTGCTCGTCCACGTCCGTTCGGTCCAAACTGAGGTGGCATACCCACATGATAAATGTAGTCGTGCAAGCCATCCACTCGCATAGTCAAGGCGCCCATCTCATCGATGACGCTTGACATCCTTCGCTCCATCCTTTCGCCTTGGTCGCGCTGATCTTGTTGGATTTGTCGCAGGAGACTCATCATGCCAGTGTGCTGCGTATGGTATCGCTGGTCTCGCTGTGCATCCAACTCATTTCTCTGTATAATGGCTGGGAGGATATCATCATTAGTAGCAGGGGAACGGTCACTTCTTCGACGGCGTCGGGAGGATGGACTTGTAGGCTGCACAGTGTGTTGTTGTTGGTTTTCCTCAAGTGCACCCTGTTCCATCTCAGCATACTCATCATCAGGCTGACCTTCGGGTGCAGCCTCATTAGGCTCAGGGGGATCCAAATCAAAGATCCAATTTGCTATCCTCTGTGGATCTGTACGAGCAGGGCAAGGCAAAACAATACTTCGAACTACCCTGTTCCTCACCATAAGGTTGTACTTATTATCCTCTCTGGCTTTGATCAAATGTGCACTGCGGTAGTACTCTATATCCAGTTATGTGGCCGGCACAGATGGCAGGTTCGTAAGCCTATCTCCCAAATTCAAAGCCAGTGCTATAGAAGTAACTATTCCTCCAAAACAGAAAGGAGTAGCACCTCTTGTACAACTAGACTGAATGTGTGCAAGCCGAAACGAGATTGCAATGACCGGGATAGGCGTGAAAACACAATGCATGAAGAAAAGCTCCTTGGAGTTTACCTTATGGTTGTTGACTCTCCCGAAAATGGTGTGGCCTAAGACACGTTGATAATAACGTATGGCTGGGTTATGGATGAGTGAGGCATTAAGTCCCTCCCAGCTTGTAATGCTTTCACCGGTTAAGCTTTTCCACACCCCAAATGCTACGTTCGACCAGTTTGGATCATGAGGGATACGATACTGTACACCGTCTCCTCGTGGAAAATTCAGCATGTTGTCCAGCTTGTCTTGGGTCAAAGAATATTCAGTATTGAACATTCTGAACGAACCGGAGCCGGTGAGATATTGTGCATCATCTGAGGGCATGTTTTAGGAAAAATAACTTAAAAATTTAAAGGTTAAGGCTTCATAAGTCAGAAGGTTCTGGGTGCAAAGGTGAGTCAGTCCTGAATTAGTGAGCATCCATTGGACACCATCCACTAATCCAAGCTCTTGTAGGCAGGATATGTCGAGGTACCTCGTCGGCTGGATTGTGAGCATCTGTTGAACTTGAGGTACTTCTCTCTTTGATGTTCACCCGCTTCTCCATCACGAAAAATGATTGACGGGAGGTTAGGTGCTTCAGCCATGGTGCATGCAAAGGTTTTTGTGTTTAGAATGTGGTTTTGTTTACGGTACAGAGGAGGGTTTGTGAATTCGGAGTTGGTTTCTGTGTTTTAAATAGAGGGGAATGTGGTGAGTGGATGAATTAGTGAAAAATAAATGGGGATTTTGAATGGTGGTAACGGGGATGGAGTTATGGTAGTCAATGGTGAGTGGGACGGTTGTAGAAGAAGGGAGAAGAATGGGCACGAGCGGTTCTGTTACGAATAAAGCAGATAACAGGTTTTTACCTTGTTACGGTCGCCACAGATGGCTTTACGATCGTCACCCTTGTTATACCTGTGACGGGCGTCACAGGGTTGTCACGGTCGCCACAGTCTAAATTCAGACAAATTTAAAATTATATCTCCCAGTAACGCATACATCGTTAAATTGCACACAACACTTCACACAATATTTCACACAATGTTAAAATATTTGCACCACAGTAACATAAAAATAAATGTAATGGGAATTTATTTAAAGCTGCAAACACAGCAATTAACGAAATATAAAAAATAAATACCAATGAAATAAATATGCATTAACTGAAGCAAAGTGGTTCAGTATCCAAAAGTATCAGTAGCAGATGCAAACGCATCAGGCATCAGTAGGCTTAATTTAAAAAAAAACAAAAATGGAAAATGAAAAACTGAAGTTAAAATTAAAGAAAATGCGGTAAATATCAAAAGGATTAAAATCAGCCAATATGGCGTCTCAGAGTCTCCACTGCTTGGTTCAGATGATCCAGTTGCTCGACAGTAATGTCCCTTAAACCAATGACATCAAGACGGATAGTACGGAGCTCGTCTCACATGCCATTGAGTTCTGTATGAAAGGCTTCCAATGTGGCATGAATGTTGGCAGGTGGAATGTTATTGGCATCATTGATTGGGTGGTCTGGAAAATCATGGTAATGTGGAGGTGTTTCGGGATCTATTTCAATCTCGGAGGTATGGCCATCAAGTTCTTTCTCAAATTGTGGTCCATCCAAATCATACAGCCAGTTATGGCGGTTATGCACACTAGTCCGTTCGTGGTCAGGCAATGCAAAGTGGGGTACAACCTCATTATTAATCAGTAGCTGGAAATGGTGTGGTCCAAGGTTTCCTATTAATCCTCTGTTGAAACAGAAGGTGATGTTCATGGGCCTAAATCCTCCTAAAGGGTTTACTCGAGAGAGACGTGTCCTAAATCCCATGGCTTCAGCAATTTTGGTCACTAGGCCACCTATTAGAATGGGACCATGATCAGCTTAAGCAATCCTACGGAGGTTGTCAAGGATAAAGGTAGCCCCGTTAATAGGTCGAAATTGAAACACACAAAACAAGATAAAGAGCTCATCTCTGGACACTAGGGTGTCATTCTCAGATTTTCCAAAGAGGGTAAAGGCTAAGATCATATGGAAATATCTGATGGCTGGATTATGAATATCAGTGGACACCATAGGTTGCGGGTCATGATGTGGTCGTCCTAAAATACTACCCCAGAAAAAGTTAAGTTCATTTTCCATAAGCAAATCTTCCTGTGCCATATAGAAAACGTCATGGCCATTGGGGAAATCCAACAGTTCCGCGATTTCTCGGTTGTTAAAACGGAAAGTGTACCCAAACATCCTGAAGGTTATCCTACCCATATTAAATCCCATGCCATAATTAGGGTCATACGCCAGTGAGCTCAAAAATTCAAGAGTTAAACTATGGTAAGTCGAGTGCTTCTTCCTAGAAAAACCCTCCCAACCTATTTAGTTAAACATAAAATCTATGTTGTCACCTATGCCTAGAGCAGTCATGGTAGGTCCATGGGGGAATTTGGTTAAAGCCATAGGTCTAAGAGAAAGAGCCTCGTAACGGTGCCATTGGGCAGCGTCCTTGAATAGCACAACCATGGTATCTTCATTATCCATCTTTTAAAGTTAGTAGAAAGAATGAAATCAGTGGAGAAGGAAGAAGGTAGAAAAAATAAAGTCCTGGAAACATAAAGTAAGACAATCAACACTGATTTTTAAAATAATTAAAAATACCGCATTTGTTAGTGAAGTAAATTTGGATAAAAAATGAAAATGAAAATAAAATAAAAATAAAAATTGAAAATAAAATAAAGTAAATGATTAAAATAAAGAAAAACGAAGTAATAAACAAAAGAAATTTCGTGGGTTGCCTCCCACGCAGCGCTTCATTTAATGTCGGGAGCTCGACACAGTTTATCAGGAATATCAGCTTAAGGGTACTGCAGGTATTTCTGTCAGTTTTAGACCAGTCGAAAAATCTCTATTGTCTACGCAATGATAATGTTTTAAACATTGCCCATTTACGATAAACGGTTCACTAGATCTACCTTTTATTTCAACTGCATCGCTTAACAGGACTTTAGTTACCTCAAAGGGACCAGACCACCTAGAACGAAGTTTGCCGGGGAAGAATCTAAGTCTAGAATTAAACAAAAGTACAATGTCTCCTACATTAAATTCTTTCCTTGCTATACGTTTGTCATGCCATTTTTTTGTTCTTTCTTTGTATATTCGGGCATTCTCGTAAGCGTCTAATCTAAGTTCTTCTAGCTCATGTAAATCTAGAATTCTCTTTTCTCCTGCAGCGGTATAATTTAAATTAATAGTTTTGATAGCCCAATAGGCCTTATGTTCTATTTCTACCGGCAGGTGACAAGATTTGCCGTAAACTAGCTTAAATGGCGTGGTTCCTATGGGATTTTTATAAGCTGTCCTATAAGCCAACAAAGCTTCGTGTAGTTTCGAAGACCAATCTTTCCAAGAGGTGGCAACGGTCTTTTCTAAGATCTGTTTAATTTCTCTATTTGAGACCTCTACTTGCCCACTTGTTTGGGGGTGGTAAGGTGTTGCTACACGATGTTTGACTCCATATTTTGATAGAAGTTTCTCAAAGATTTTCGAGATAGAGTGGGAACCTCCATCACTGATTACTAGTCTCGGAACACCGAATCTAGGAAAAATTATATTCTTGAAAAGCTTATTCACTACTCGTGCGTCGTTTGTTGGGGTGGCTATAGCCTCGATCCATTTTGAAACATAATTAACCGCAACGAGTATGTATTTGTTACCAAAAGAGGACGGAAATGGTCCCATGAAGTCTATTCCCTACATGTCAAAGACTCCTACTTCTAGAATGCCCTTTTGAGGCATTTCATCGCGTCTAGAGATGTTGCCAGTGCGTTGGCACCGGTCGTAACTTATAACTGCGATATGGACGTCTTTCCATAGAGTAGGCCAAAAGAGGCCAGCTTGCAAGATCTTAGCACAAATCTTCGAAGTGCTCGCGTGCCCACCATAGGGGGCAGAATGGCAGTGGTAAATTATATCTTCTACCTCATCTTCGGGTACACAACGATGGAAAATACCATCGGCGCCCCTCTTAAAGAGCAGTGGTTCGTCCCAATAATAGTGTTTAAGGTCATGTAAGAATTTCTTATTTTGTTGATAGGTTATATCAGGTGGTAGTACTCCAGCTGGTAGATAGTTAACAACATTAGCATACCATGGCAGCGTGGCTTTAGTGTAAACAGATTCTATAACTTCATTGGTTTCTGTATCATTATAAATCAGAGATTGTTCAATTGTATTACTCTCCAACTGGGCTAAGATTCTTTCATAAGGGAAATCGTCATTAATAGGTACTTGTTCAGGTTAGCTATTTTCCATTCTTGACAGGTGATCAGCTACTACATTTTCCGTGCCCTTCTTGTCTTTGATTTCCAAATCAAATTCTTGTAGGAGCAGAATCCACCTCAGAAGCCTTGGTTTGGCGTCTTTTTTACTTAATAGGTACCTAATTGCGGCGTGATCGGTATAGATAATTATTTTTGCTCCTACTAGGTAGGAACGAAATTTATCCAGAGCGAACACGACAGCCAAAAGTTCCTTTTCTGTGGTAGCGTAGTTCATTTGTGCATGATCTAAGGTTCTACTAGCGTAGTAAATTGCATGAAGCTTTTTATCATTTCTTTGTCCTAAGACTGTACCTACAGCATAATCACTCGCTGTAGCGAGTGATTTTTGGATGTGGTTGCGAAGCACAATCGCTCTAGTACTACAACTCGATTCATTTTTTATCCTATTGAAGCTGATGAAGGAAGGGAAATAGATGTCTCCAACTAACCCTGCTTGCATACTGAGGTTAAACAGTCAAAACTGTTGGTTTACAAATGCTACAAAGATTCGGGGTCTCTCCTAGGTTATTTTGTTAAAAAAAAAGTGTTTTAGGCTATCAGTTGAAATGTTAGGACGGATGTATGAAAGTATGGGATTTTGGGTTTTTGTTTAGGGTGCTCATTAAGATTTTTCTTTCAATCTTATGCCTACGTATTCCCGTTTTTCTAAAACAGGGAAATCAGAGCGATCGTAGTTCCTCCTATTCTACGGGAGGAAATAGTGTTTTGGTGTCTTGTTCAAAGCCCAAGACCTGAAGCTAAAGGTAGTTTGTATCTTGTTCAAAGCCCAAGATATGAAGTTAAAAGAGTTTGGCTTTAGAGAGAATTTGTCATCTCTAAAGAGGGGTTTGTCTGTCACAACTGTTTATAAAGGAGAATTACTTTAACCGGGATTTGTGAATCCGGCAATGCCATAATTTCCTTTATAGGGGATTTCCAACCTGAAGGAGAAGACTTTAACTCAGTTTAGAGCAATGCCATTTTTCCTTAGGAATTTCTCATGCTAAAAGAGGGACAGTGGCGTGGATGTAGATAATCCAGAGGCTTGCCGCTTACAGCGATTAGATGAAGGGGAATGAGTTGTTGATGTTTGTGCACTGTGAACGAGGCACAACTTTGATGCTGAAAGGTTGATTGGATCAACCAGTGGTTTTCTTATACAAAGCCTAAGAGGAGGCTAATATGTGTCTCGTACAAAGCCCGAGAGAGAGGCTGAAAGGTTTTGACTCAACGAGGGAGTCTTTTGGTATCTCGTATAAAGCCCGAGATGGAGGCTATTTGATTCAACAAGTGAGTTTTTTGTATCTCGTACGAAGCCCAAGATGGAGGCTAAAGAGGGTGACTCACCAAGAGAATATTTTATACTCAACAAGAGAGTGATTTTGTATCTCGTACGAAGCCCGAGATGGAGGCTATTTGTTATCTCCGCTGGGGAGAATCATTTTATAAAGCCCAAGAGAGAGGCTATGGTGCTGTTTCAGTTGAGTGACAGGTCTAGTATACTGATTTAAAGAGAAAATCAGTTCTTATATGAGTAATGTTTGCACTCATGGATTTGTTCTAAGGATCGGGGTTATTTCCTGTTCTTTAAGGAAATAGGAAATCCAAAGGGTATTGAGACTGTCCGAGTCTACAGGGTTCCTTCCTATTCTTGAAGGGTGCTTGAGAATGTCTTTGAGACTCAAGGAAATTAGACTGTCCAAGTCTAGAGTTTCATCTTTTGTACTATGCTTTGAGAAACAATAGTAGACTCTCGGAGAGACTGTTCTATTAAGATGATTGATTTCTGTTCCTATACCTTTAGGAGGTCGTCGGAACAATTTGTACGAAGCCCAAGAGGAGGCTGGAAACTTTTAAGAAGCCGAGTGGTCCTTGTATGAAGCCCAAGAGGAGGCTATCATTCCCGGAGGAAGAAATCATTTATACGAAGCCTAAGAGGAGGTTCTGAATACTTCTAAGAAGCCGACAGGTCCTTGTACAACGCCTAAGAGGAGGCAGGGATGTTTTTAGGAAGCCTGTGGGTCCCCAAACCCCGAGAGGTTCAAGACAGGCTATTCACAGAGAATAAATCAAGCTAGGAAAGTTCGAGAATTTGGAAGAAACTCAAGAGATGCAATTCACGGAGAAGAGATCATCTCTAGGGAATAGAGTTTCTTGAAAAGTGCTTTTAAGAAGCCTGTGGGTCCCCAAACCCCGAGAAATTCAAGACAGGCTATTCACAAAGAATAGATCAAGCCAAGAAAGTTCGAAAATTTGGAAGAAACTCAAGAGATGCAATTCACGGAGAAGAGATCATCTCTGGGGAGTCGAGTTTCTTTGACAACTTCTACGAGTGACAGTCTATGAAAGGGTTCACTGAGAATGCTGCCTTTCATGTCTCCTTATTGTTTAACCCCAAGAGGAGGGAAGACTATGTCTGGTAATCCTATGTGGATCTAGTTTTGACTATTTAAGAGTGATCAACGGGCTTAATGCTAGACGTAGTTGCCGGGGAAACTCTAAATATCTATACTATTATTACACAGTTGATATGAGTTTATGAAAGAACACTTACAGCGAAACAGCCCCACAATACAGTTATATGTATATGAAAGTGGTAAATGAAAGCGTATAAACACTTACTCGGTTGTAGAGCTTCCATGCTGTTTGGTTAGTTGTTCAACAAAGAAAGATTGAAAACAACAGTATATTTCAAAATCAAAGGAGAAAGTGCTTTGAAAAAGAAAGATTTGGGGCTTACAGTTCAAGGAGAGGCCCAGGGTTTTATCAGTGAGCGCACTATTGAATTTGTACAGAGGGACTTATACGAGTGACTGGGGCCCAAAAATTGTTTGTTGTACAAAGGGATTTGGGTCTTACACTCTATTAAGAGGCCCAAAAGGTTTAAAGAAAAAGAGTGGGGCTTATAACACGAGGGTAGGCCCAGATGATTTTTTGTTTGAAATGGCGATCACGCCGAGATTTTCTTTTAACGCAAAGGGGCTTATACAATATCTGAGGCCCAAATTTGTTTTTGGTTAAAAGGGGATTGGGTCTTACACTCTATTAGAGGCCCAAAAGTTTTGAATGGGTCTTATAGCTCGAGGAGAGGCCCAATTGATTTTCAACGAACGATGATCGCGCTGAACTTTTTGAAATACAACGGGACTTATACAATAAGTGAGGCCCAAAATAGGTTGTATTTACAAAGGGTTGGGTCTTACACTCTAATAGAGGCCCAAAATGTTTTGAAAATGATTTATGAGGGTTGAATTAATCAAAAACCCTAATTTGTTTTCAAAATGTGTTTTAATTGAATAAAAAATCAATTAAAATGATCAAAATTGTTTAACATATGGAAAACAAATTGTGATCTGGGATTAATGCTTCAAAAATTAAGTATTGACTTACAAAATAATTAGAAGGCATTAAAAGTTGCAAAATCAAGGTGGAAAAAATATTCAAAATGTCAAAAAACAATTAAAATATTAATTCTTTGCAAAAATATCAATTATATGAAATAAATAATATTTTTGGTATTTTTTGGGAAAATAAAATATTTTAACATTTTTGTGAATTATTAAAAAAAGAATCAACTCAAAATCATTAAAACTCAGAGAGAAATTAATTTTTGAATCAATTAAATAAAATCACAAAATTTAAATATTTGAATTTGAGAGAAATGGCTGCAAGAACAGCTGAAGAACACGCGCGTTTTTCAGTTTTGCCCAGATTTGCATTTTCTATCCAATCTCACTAAATACTTGATCATATCATGCAATCCACATACCAATCACCTCGTCTCAACCTCACGATCATGTCTATGGCAATTAATTTCATTTAAATTAAGCATAAAACAAGAAATCACGAAAAATCCTCAAGAACCCTAAATTCTGCACGAAGGCTGGGATTTTTGATACACGATTCAAACACAACAATTACTTGAGGGGAAACATTCCATGCATGATTATGAACATTTGGCAAAAGTATTGTGCGAGGAAATATGCATAGATTGAGAGATGACCAAGTTTAGGCTTACCTCTAGGTCGTGACAGCAAGAGCAAATTGATTTCTAAGTAAGAGGTGTTACAGATGAATTGTGATGATCTGAACAGCTTCCCTACACCCTATGGAGTGTGTTTGAATGCTTGGACTTGATGGAAATTGGTTGGAGCACTTCATGGCATCTCAACTGCAACTTGGTTAAAACCTTGAGCAATTGACTGGTGATTCTGAGAAATCAGTGTTCCAGATGTTGTTTAAGTGTTTAATCAGCTCACATATGATGTATATGAGGTGTGTGTGTGATTGGTTTGAGTGGAATTGCTCTCTAATGAAAAACTCGATAATGACTTGCTAAGAAAGGCATTTTTGAGAGTGAGAAGTGGATTTTGAGAAAGGCAAGTGTTGCAGGCCTTTGGTGTACTTAAACTGATCACAATTGAGCTCTATTTATAGTAGAGTAAGTTTGTTTTGCAAGGAATAGTGAATGGCAACTGCTGAGTAGGTTTGGCCAATGTTGGCAAATGAAAATCCAAGTCTCCTCTAGCCATTGACTAGAGGTTAGGACACAGGCTGCTGGTCCCCTTGGTCTTGGATAAGTCTTGACTGAATTCAGTTGCTAATGGCTCAGTCCATGCCACCTTGGTGCTTCCATTGAATGCTCCAATCCAAAATTGGAGTCTTGCCCCTATTTTGGGCAATTCTAGGTTTAGCATGCTATTTCTTGTTCCAAGGACTTTGGAGGCTTGGCTCAGTGATTGTCCCCTTTAGATTCAATCCTCAGATGTGTCCAAGGTGATGAGAAGGCTTGGAATTGGCTGATTTTGGCAAATCGACCAAAAGTGCAAAAATCTGCCTTGCCTTGGCAGATTTCAGCAAGGCAACTTGCCAATGTCATATCTCATGGCTCAAGTTGAATTTGGTGATGTTCTTGGCCATTTTGGAAAGCTCTTATATGATACAACAACTGTTTGATCATATTTGGTTTTGATACTTTTTGTATCCAAGTGAAAAATCCCCCTATATTTAGAAAAAAGTAAGGCAAATTCTGACTTAGTGAAATTTTCACTAAGTGTTGGAACAAAGTGACTTTTCTTGATTTTGATCACTCCATAACTCAAATTCCATGAGGAATTTGGACATAGGTCAGTATGAAGCTTTTTTAGAGGGCAATGAGATCTACAAATCAAGCTTTGGATGGAAAAATGGCTTTGTGGTTTAGGAGTTATGATCCTCCAAAGTTGGTACCTTTGTCACTTTTTTTCATAACTTCGAAAATTTTCTAAGTTTTTATGGTTACCCCTTTTACAAGTTATCCCATTTTATTTGATTTTTCTTGATGAATGATGATTCAAATCATACATTAACATCAATTTAGGGTTAAAAATCCATTTTTTTGAAAAATCTCAAAAAGTCAAAGTTGACTTTTGTGCACAGTTGACTTTTTGTCAGATGAATTCCAAACTGTGCAATTCTTTAGGAAATCATGTCCTTGACCTAAATCAAACTTGATGGACATGTTCCATGGGTGTTATAGGGTATGTTGAATCATGTCTTAGGGCTTGGGAGCATGTCCTGGTCAAAAGTCAAAGTTACAGTTGACTTTTCTCGCGAAACCCTAACTGTGGTTCAGATGAAATTGAAACTTGTTGCTCAAGCTTCTTGGATCAATCCATTGTCCCAAAAGGATCAATATGGTATATTAGAGACCCTCAAATAATGTTTTGAGGTCTTCGTTCGTAATTTTTCCCAAAAGTCAACTTAGGGGTGAATTAGGTCAAGAAACCCTAATTCCTGATTTTTGATGAATGCATCCCCCGAGGCAAGATTGACTTAATGATTGGGTTTATGAGGTTCCATGGAGCATATTAGGTTATGTTTTGGATCTTTGGCTTATGCCCAGATGAAAATTTCCATCTGGAGGCCCTAGTCGACCAAAACCCTAATTTGGTGACACTGGCGATCTTGAAGCTTGATCCACCTAGAAGGGAGCAACCTTGTGCTTAATCCTTGAAGTGGGAGTCTTCTTGATCCATTGTGGATGTTTGAGAGGTTAGACAAGTTGAAGATCATGTCATTTCTTGATTGATCATTTGTCTAAGAGCTCAGAGTGGGCTTGAAGCCCTAATTTTGATAGAAGTGAATGCTCACCCATCTTTGGGGAGACTGATGAAGTATGATGGTTCCTCCATATTGTGATGATGATTTGCACAATGATGGAGAATATTAGTGGTCAAAATTTGGGGTATGACAGATGCCCCTATTTAATCTTCTTGGACACGAAGGTGTGAATGACGAAGGTATTCGGGCATTCGAGGTGCAAGAAGATTAAATATCGGAATATCCGAAATTTTGACGGCGTCTATGAATGGTAATTCACGCATTCATCTTCTTTTGCTAAGCAATGATACTAAGAAAAGTTAAACCTCCCCTCGATCCTGGTCTTCGGCCAAGGAACTGGTCTCAGTTTTCTTTTAAAATAAACCCCCCCTCGATCCTGGTTTCCTACCAAGGAACTGGTCTTAGTTTCTGATGTAAACTTCCCCTCGATCCTGGTTTCCTACCAAGGAACTGGTCTTAGTTTCTGATGTAAACTTCCCCTCGATCGTGGTTTCCTACCAAGGAACTGGTCTTAGTTTCTGATGTAAACTTCCCCTCGATCCTGGTTTCCTACCAAGGAACCAGTCTAAGTTTCTTTTGTGAATAAACTTTATTGACAAGGGACGCTATCCGTAGCGGTTTTCCTCAAACTTCTCGCCGAATTTTCCTGGGGAGATGCCATTTGATGGAAAAAGTTTCGATGCCAAACTTGTTGGGGAACCCAGTCGTCTGAGTTGTAAAGGTGTACAAACTTCCCTGTTGGAGATGCCATTTGTTGACTCTATTTGGGGAATGCGAGTCCCTTGAGAGACTGCTTTCACGCTTGGGGATATTACATCATACTTTTCTCGGGATCTTCCCGGAGAAATGCCATATGATGGGATCCAATTTTGAGGTGCCGATGACCTTTTCATCAGTGATTTTTTCGGAGAAAAACTACTCTACCACCGAATCTCTGATTAAGAGGATTTCTCTAGGGATTTTCCTTAATCCGGGAAAGCAAGGATATCATCTTCAATAGCGAAGAGTGATGTTGACTGAAGGTTCTCTGGTTTTTCAGAGGTTCAAGTTATCAAAGTGGTCGAGGAGCCAACTTCCATCCAGAAATAAACTGGAAAAGAGAGATTTTTCAGACGCAGCATTTCCCGACGAGGAAAGAAACGACAACTCGATTGAGAGGACTTTTATCACTAGGGGATAAGACCGACTAGAGTGACAATGATGCAATGCGAATGCGAATGCAAATCAACAATGCATGATGTATGTATGTTTATGCTGACAGAACTGACGCGACATGCAGACTAATGGATGAACATGACGGGATACTCGGCCACAGTGGGAGATGCAAAGTATCACTTGTTCACGATAACGATTCTGCCTTGCTTAGGAAAGATAATCCCTGCAGGGAATACCGTTAATCGGGCTTAGGAGATAAAGACTCTGCCGAAGATGTCAGATGGATTAGTTGCATCCGACACTGTTGATCCTTCATTCAGGCGCACTGGCATAAAAGGAGTACTTTGATTCTGCACTTTGAAGTTCGCTTACTTCTGAGAAGCGGTTGATACTCTTTTGATGTTCAACAGTCAAAAGAAATTGCCATCTTTATTTTAAAAGCAGAAAAAGTTTTACAAGTAAATTCATTTTTGTTTTATTTCAAGAATCGTTGAGCATGTTAAAATGTCGTTCTGTAAAGCTAAAACAAATGAGAATTACAAACAAAAGCACAAGGGCTCAAATTTTATTGATAAGATGGAGATCAGCCAAACGCGTGATTCCAAAGAGTATATACAAAGCTAGAAAATGGTAATTTACAGGGAAAAGGGCTATGTTGAAACATAACGACCACTATCCTTCTACCAAATTTGAATTCGGGGCATCCTGAGCTTTTGTCGAAGATGACCTTGACTGGAGTTTTCCTCGGATGGATGGTGTAACTGCTGCTGAGGGACTTGCCTCTGTTGAACATAGTTACTTGCCATTATCCCTAACTTTTGCCTGGATTGTACTTTGATGTTTCTAATCCGCAGGGATGATTTGTTTTTAGGCGAAGTATTTCTTGACTACATCAACATTTGTGGGGTAGGCAAATTCTTCTCCGTCCATGGTTTCAACTCTCAAGGCGCCGCCTGAGAAAGCTTTCGTGACCATATAGGGGCCGTCATAATTCGGAGTCCATTTGCCTCTCGAATCAGTGAGAAATGATTGTATCTTCTTGAGCACAAGGTCTCCTTTCCTGAAGATGCGAGGTCGAACCTTTTTGTCGAACGCCCTCTTCATTCTCTGTTGATACAACTGACCGTGGCATAGAGCTGTGATTCACCTTTCTTCGATCAGATTCAGTTCTTCGTGTCGACTTTGACACCATTCAGCTTCTGTCAGCTCAGCTTCCATCAATACCCAGATTGATGGGATTTCTACTTCTATGGGGAACACTGCTTCCATGCCATATACTAGAGAGAAAGGGGTTGCCCCTGTTGAAGTGCGAATGGATGTTCGATAACCATGAAGAGGAAAGGGTAGCATCTCGTGCCAATCTTTGTAGGTTACAACCATCTTCTGAATAATCCTCTTGATGTTCTTGGTAGCCGCTTCTACCGCTCCGTTCATCTTGGGTCGGTAGGGAGATGAGTTATGGTGTTCGATCTTGAACTCAGCGCACAACTCTTTTATCATCTTATTGTTCAAGTTAGATCCATTATCAGTAATGATTTGGTTTGGAAAACCATAACGGCAGATGATATTGTTTTTGATAAATCGGACCACCACTTGTTGGGTTACATTAGCGTATGACGCTGCTTCGACCCACTTGGTGAAGTAATCAATGGCTACCAGGATGAACCGATGTCCGTTCTAAGCCTTAGGTTCGATCAAGCCGATCATGTCGATTCCCCATATGGAAAAAGGCCATGGAGAAGAAAGAAATTTGAGATGCGTTGGCGGAACATGAATTTTGTCGGAATATATCTGACACTTGTGACACCTCCTCATGTACTTGTAGCAGTCGGATTCCATTGTCAACCAATAGTACCCTGCTCTTAGAATTTTTCTCGCCATTGTGTGTCCATTGGCATGAGTGCCAAAGGATCCTTCATGAATTTCTTTTATCAGCATATCTGCCTCTGGTCTGTCGACCCATCGAAGCAAAACCAAGTCAAAATTCCTCTTATACAGCGTGTCACCACTCAGGAAGAAGCTATCAACTAGCCTTCTGATGGTTTTTCTGTCCTTCCTTAGTGCCCCAGGAGGGTACTCTTGTTTTTGAAGGAAGCATTTGATATCGTGATACCAAGGTTTATCATCTATGACTGCTTCAATCATGAAGATGTAAGCGGGCCTTTCAAGGCGCATTATGTCGATCTTAGGTAGGTCATTCCATTGACCTACACTAATCATGGAAGATAGAGTGGCTAAGGCGTCAGCCATGTGATTCTCCTCACGAGGGATATGACGAAACTCGATTCTGTTGAAGAAAGGTAACAACCTTCTTGCATAGTCTTTGAAAGGAATCAATCCTGATTGGTATGTGTTCTAATCTCCTTTTATCTGATTGATAACCAGGGCTGAGTCGCCGTATAGGTCCAAGTTTTTGATTCTTAAATCAGTTGCTTCCTCGAGACCCATAATACAAGCTTCGTATTCGGCCTCGTTGTTTGTACACTTGAATGTAAGTCTGGCGGTGAAGCTTCGTATTCCGTTTCCATAATGATTAACTGCTCCGTCAAAGATAAGTCCCCACTGGGAACCTGGTTCTGGCCCTTCACTGGGTAGCGGGTCATCGTAATCTTTCATTTTTAAATACATGACATCTTCATCTGAGAAGTCGAACCCAATTGATTCTCGATCGCCAATCGGTTGATGAGCTAAATGATCGGCTAAAATACTCCCCTTAACGGCTTTCTGAGCATGTTACTCTATGTCATATTCTGATAACAACATCTACCAACGGGCAATCCTTCCCGTGAGAGCAGGTTTTTCAAATACATACTTGATTGGATCCATTTCGGAGACCAATCAAGTAGTGTGACGAATCATGTACTGACGAAGACATTTGGCTACCCAAGCCAAAGCACAGCAAGTTTTCTCGAGCATCATGTACCGAGTTTCACAGTCGGTGAACTTCTTGCTTAGATAGTAAATGGCAGACTCTTTCCTTTTAGTTTCGTCCTGTTGGCCAAGTACACACCCCACCGAGTCTTCCAAGACTGTGAGGTAGATGATCAGTGGTCTTCCTTCCACTGGAGGTGATAGAATCGGAGGATTCAACAGATATTCCTTAATACTGTCGAAGGCGGTTTGGCAATCTTCTGTCCAAACGCAATCCAGGTTCTTTTTGAGTAATTTGAAAATCGGCGCACATGTGGCAGTCATGAGGAATATAAATCTGGAGATGTAGTTCAAACATCCCAGGAACCCTCTGACTTGTTATTCAGTTTTCGGAGAAGGCATTTCTTGAATGGCCTTGACCTTGTCATGATCAACCTCAATTCCTTTCTGGATGACGATGAACCCTAAGAGTTTGTACTTTCTCAGACGCTCGAATAGTTTCGACAGGTGGGTCACATGCTCCTCCTCTGTTTTAGATTTGGCAATCATGTCATCGACATATACCTCAATTTCTTTGTGTATCATGTCATGAAACAGAGTAGTCATGGCCCTTTGATAGGTTGCCCCAACGTTCTTCAAATCGAACGACATTACCTTGTAACAAAAGGTACCCCATAGGGTAATGAACGAAGTTTTCTCCATGTCTTTCAGCGCCATTTTGATTTGGTTATAGCCCGAGAATCCATCTATGAAGGAGAAAACTTTGAACTTTGTTGTAATGTCAACCAGCATGTCAATGTGTGGTAAAGGAAAGTCGTCCTTTGGACTTGCCTTGTTCAGATCTCTGTAGTCGACACACATTCTGACCTTTCCGTCCTTTTTTGGAATGGGTACGATATTGGCTAACCATTGAGGATATTCTGATGTAGCGAGGAAACCCGCGTCAATCTATTTTTGTACCTCCTCTTTGATTTTGATGGCCATGTCCGGGTGAGTGCGTCTCAACCTCTGCTTTACTGGCGGACATTTCGATCTTAACGGTAAGTGATGTTCCACAATGCTGGTATCCAACCCTGGCATATCCTGATAGGACCAAGTGAATACATCGGGGAATTCTTTGAGAAGCTTTATCAAACTCTCTTTGGCAGTTGGACTGAGCAGTACCCCAATCCTGATTTCTTTTCTCTCTTTTTCCGAACCCAAGTTGACCGTTTCCAATGGCTCTTTGTGAGGTTCAATGGACATTTCCTCTTGTCTGAGTAATCGGGAGATCTCTTCTGGAATTTTGCTGTCAACTTCTTCTTCAGCCCCAAATACCGGGAACTCAAAGTTGGGAGAAGGCATCGGATCGTATGTTTCAACGGGGTTTAAAACAAGCAATCTGCATGACGTGATGATTCGTGTTTAGAAGAGATAGAGAGAATGCAAAAGTGTGCAGTGTATTTTTCTTATTACTGCTTGTTTTTATTATTGAATTGTTTTTTAGGATTACCATTTTCTGAGAAAAACAAAAAGAGAAAACAACAATAAATGCGGAAATTACAGAACGACGTTATTTTATTAATGAACAAGTCGATTCTTGAAACTACAGCCCTATAAAACAAAACTCTGTCACTTTGGGCAAAGCGAAGAGGGAAATTTACAGAAAGCGAGCCCTATCAAAACATCCGTTTCACCTGGGCAGGGTGAAAGGTTAAAGATGGAAATTACTTTGATTGGCGAATGACCTTCGGAGCATCAACAGCGACCCACTAGCGGTGAACTCCTCGGTGAATCACAAAGTCTGGTACCTTCCTCGATTTGTCTTCAGAAATGACGCTGATTTCTGGTGGAGCAGGATCATTGGAATCTGTATCCTAGGTAGAATTGTCGTAGGAGAATTCCTCTGTTGCATTTTGCATAGCATTTGTACTCTCAGGAAGATTTCCCCATCCAGTTGGATGGATATCTTCGAGCCTGATACGAGAGCTTTCGGGAGCGGTGTACTTGACCAAGAAGTCGTATTTTCTACTCGGCTATCCCAAGGTGTCCAACACTTTTCTGAAACTGGAGGGGTCATCCTTCTCGATGACGTTGACCTCGGGAAAAGCATAATTAATGAATTCTAGTCCTGCAAACGTTGCGAATTCATCGTCGTGCTGGGTATTTTCAGAATGACCTAAGTGTTGATCCCATGACATGGTGGGGACACAGGTATTCTGTTCAATGATGCTCAGCTGAGTTTCATTACTCGGCTGACTTTCTTGCCCCAAGTTTCCTGGGTAAGGCTGCCACATTGGCAGACCGTCCATCTGGCCATAGTAATTGTGGTCCAAGTTGTCTTTCATCAGAGTGTCCTCCTCTAATGAATTTGGCGGAGCACGGCATCCTTCCGGATCACAATCTCCGTATATCATTTCGACATCTGACCGTGGTATAAATCTCGGACTCTGTGCGGGATAGCAAAATGGCGTAGGCACCTCTTCCTGAGACATATAACCGTCCTCGTTAAGATAGGACTTCCATTCTTCATCTGTGTCGGAGGAATCATCTTTATTGATGGCATGGATTATTTGAGACACTGGGTGAAGGAAACCTCCACTGTGGAAGAAGTTCTTAATGGGATGAAGACTTTCATCATTAGCAGCTGTCTGGGTACAGGTTGCAGAAAAACCAAGACCCTTCTTTGTTGTATTGCTAGTAGGAATGACAAGCTACCCCCATCCTGTTGTATTGGTACTCTCGACTGCTTTAATAGCATCTTTGTATGAGGAAATCGAAGTTCCTCCTCCGGATTGTTCGTCCTTGTGTAGCGAAAGCGCTTGGAACTGGGTTCCAATTATCCCTTTTGGTTCCACATAAGTGGATGACGATAAATTGCTGACGAGCAAGGCCTGTTCCCCACAGACTGTGATGAGTTGGCCGTTCTGGACAAACTTTAGCTTTTGGTGGAGGGTTGAAGTGACCGCTCCAGCCTGATGTATCCAAGGTCTTCCTAATAAACAACTGTACATTGCTCGGATGTCCATGACCTAGAAGGTGACTTGGAAAGTGTGAGGACCAATAGTTATGGGAAGATCAACTTCGCCGATAACCGTTTTTCTGGATCCTTCGAATGCTTTGACGACGACCTCGCTGGTTCTCATCGGGGGTCCTTTGAATGATAATTGAGTCAAAGTGGACTTTGGCATAACATTCAGGGCTGACCCTGTGTTTACCAGTACGCTGGCTAAAGCATCGTCCTGGCAGTTGACTGTAATATTGAGCGCCATGTTATGACGGCGACCCTCTTCTAGTAATTCCTCATCACTAAATCCCAAGTTATTGTAAGAAGTGATGTTAGAGACAATACTATCGAACTGTCTGATGGTTACATCCTGTTCCACAAAGGGTTGCTCCAAAACTTTCTATAGAGCCTCCCTGTTCGCTTCTGAACTGAGTAACAGTGATAATTTCGAGATCTTTGAAGGAGTTTGTAATAGCTGATCAACAATGTTGTACTCACTCCTTTGGATGAGCTTCAGCATCTCATCATCATTTTTCGAAAGGTCAGGATTACTGGATTGACCGACTGGTGGATCGGGAGCTTCCGTCTGAAGTTCCTTTTCTTTGTTGGACTCTCCAACTCCTCTGTTGAAGATTCTACCACTCTGTGTTACACGACTGATGTCTGCAATATTCATGACAGAGGGTAATGGAATTTCCTTTCCATTTTTAATTATCGTTGTACCGTATTTGTAAGGGATTGCCTTAGTTGATTCATACGGTAGTGGTCCCGGCAGATAGATGACTATGGGAACCTTCTGATTTTTCTTACCATCGTACGTAATCTCGATCCGTTCCCGGTTGGGAATTCTTGATTCATCAAGTAGAGGGATAATGGCAAAAACATTCCTGGTCCTCTGATGATCAGAGATGACGACAACGTCCTCAATTTGATTGGCAAGGTAGTTCGGCGACCAATTGATGGGTCAGGAACCTGGATATGGGCGGATCTCTCCATGATCCACCTGCCCTTGGAGAGCTGCTAGCACAAGGTAGCACCCTTGGTTACTTTCCGAACAGACTCCACAACGTTCATAATTGTGTGGTGGCTGTCGCTCCCAGGATTTTCATCCAGGTACAAACACGAAAGTGGCGCGGAAAATAGAGTCGCCAGCAATGTATATTTATCCCACGAGAGGGAAAGAAAACACCGCATAAACCTGAGGAAGAGGGAAAGGAATGGTCATCGCAACCATAGCCTGGGTTCGGGAGTCGGTTACGCGAGGGGAAGGTGCTAGCACCCCACGCGTCCATCATACTCGATGGGATCCACGCTTATTGTCTATTCTAAGGGTGAATTTTCCTAAAATCTATGGCTGTACTGAAACAGGGGAGGGGAAAACAAAGACAGACTCGGTAGGACGTCGTCGTCCTAGGCCTACGTACTCCCTTTGTGCAATGTGAAATTCAGAGTCAACGTAGTTCGGACCAAGTTCTTTTTGTGTCTTTTTATGAGCGACGTTAAGTTCGCGTCCGGCAGTTAGGGTCGATGCCTGTTTGCGACTTAGACGGAAAGTAACGTGCCCTTTTTGAAAATAGCCTTTAGTTTGACAATCCCGAAGGACAAAATGATTTGAAATTTGTTTGTATTTTTTAGGACAGAAGTGACTTGAATTAGTTCATAACTCACCTTGAACCAAAGTCTATGACACGGGAACGAATGTGTCGCATGGTCGTCCCCAATGGGACGTATGCTCAACACTCTAAAAGAATGAAGGGGGTCCCCTCAATCTTCACTTCCTATGTTTAAGGCTTGTGTGCAAGGCAAGTTGACCTTATTAAGTATCTTAGAAGTGTTAAGAGATGAGAAGAGGTACTCAAAAGAAAAGAAAAAAACACTAAGGGGGGAATCTATCCTAATGTTATCATGCAAAGATGGCCCTAAGGGGAGGTTTGGAGGGAGACTATCCTATGGAATTTAGTCCTAATGTTATCATGCAAAGGATTGAAAGCCTAATGTCTCTACCTCCAGCTTAATCAGAAATTAAGTGGAGCTAGGAATCCTAAGGGGATCATGTGAACAAACACAAATAAACATTAACCAGTTCAATCGCATACAAAGTGAAATCCAACACTTAAAGGAAAATAAATGAGATGAAAATGTGAAAGAGAGAGTGAGGGTGAACATGGATAACTATCCACACCCTCAAATAACTTACCTCAGCCTTTGCATAAAAGGTTAGTACAAAACAGACATAAGTGACAATAAGACAAATGAAACCCAAGCAAGTCACAAACCAAAGAGAAATGGTTACAAACCAAATGAAACTCATCCAAGTCAGAATATACACCTTAGAGGTGACCCACAATGTTTACCAAACAAGATCAAGCAAAGAGAATGCAAACAAGTGGCAAAACCTACAAGAAAGTCATCAAAGAAGGAGTAGAAGAAAAATGAGTGGATATGCAAGGTGATCATGCAAGAATGCTTCAAATAATATCCAAGTCAGAATATGAATGACCTAAACATGTGCCTAAACATGCTATACAAGTGTCACATGAGGCACACAAACAAGTATCCAAGCATTAAGAATCATTAGAAGAAGGAGAAGGAAGCATGTAAGTGAAACATGTTCAAGTATGCAAGATGAAACATGAATAACATATGACATGAATGCAAAGCTCCAAGGTCAGAAACCTATATCAAATTAAGTGCAAAGGAATGATATGGCATGGCATACACAAACCAAACATAAGTCATGAATAAGCATAGATGAGAAGAGGTGAGAAGATAAATCAAAAAGAGGCATGTAAACCAAGCATTGAACATATGCACAAAGTATGCAACAACCTCACACCAATGACCTATAATGGCAATCAAGTGACCTATAACAATTCAAACATGGTTTATAAAGTCAAATAAGCAACCCCACACAATGGCACAAGTGCCTTCTCAAACAAGTAATCAGACATGATCAATGATGTGCATAAAAGAAGACCTCAAACAAAGAGCAATCAAACAATTAGCAAAACACCTTTAACCAATACCAATTTAATTCTTAACACACCTCAACCAGGGGTAAACATCATGTTAAAAACTTATGCAAAAATTCACAAGATAAGTCACTCAAACAATCATGCAAAGATCAAGTAAGAAACATGGTTCAATATGCAAAAGAGAAGGACCAAAATGCAACATGAAATGATTTTAAAAATAAGAGAAACATGTTTTTATGCAATTCAATGTGTTGGTGAAACAGTGCAAAAAGAATGGACTCAAAATGTTTTGCGTGCTATGAGAAATAAAATTAGTAAGTCATGGTATGCACAATAAGAACAATTCAAAAGGATATTACTCAAATAATTAATTCAGATGCTAAAAATAAAATAAAATAAGAAAATAAAATTTGAGAAAAATTTATAAAACTCTGAACATGATTCATGATTTTTTTTTTTTTTGGGATTTTTGGATGCATTTGTCTATTTTTAAAAATAAAAAATGAGAAACAAAACAATTAAATGAAAATAAAAAGGAAAATAAAATGGGAAGTGCAAATAGTAAACAATTCACGTTGAGAATGAAACATGGGCCCAGAGAAGGGGTGCAAAAAGCAAGCCCAAAACCTAAAATCCGTCAGCGAAAAAAAAAAAGAACATGTGGAACCCAGTCAATGGATTGAATCCACAGCAACCCTCAGATCAATCCAACGCTTACAATTAGTCCCTAAAGTCAACAGGCAATCATGATGAGAGGCATAGATCTACACACCCACACTAACAACGATGCACACACACACACACACCAAATTACTCTGCAACTAAAAAACACACGTGATGAGTGTAATACCCCAAAATTTGCCCTCTCATTTCTTCATATCATATAGCATGAGCTTTCATTGCATTACACTCCATTCAAGCATAGAAAAATAAAACATCTAGCATTGCATTGCATCTCTAACCTCAAAACATGAAGCATAACATCCACTTTACCATCAGGGCATGTGATCAGGTGAAAGGTGGACAATCAAGAAATCATTCAAGGCACAAAAGGTCAATCAAGTTGACTCAAGGCAAGCCAAGAGGTCTCTCATGTCTCATACTATCCCAATTGATCCTCCACAACCTCAAGAAGGTGAGATTCAATAGGAGATTGGAGCATTACATCTTTCATTATGCAAGATATCCAAAAGACTGAAGGAAAGCCCACAAAAGAGATAGCTCATTGATCCAAAATCATCCTCAAGTGGCATATCTCATCATCCTTCAAGGGGATACACAACATACTCTGAGGAATTTGAAATTGAAGACTGCACATTTTTCTCCTAGGAGGAGGGGACCAAAACTAGGGTTTCCAATTAAATCAGGGAATCTTTGATTTTTGGGACAAAACTTGATGTCATGGTGTTCTACATGTCTTTAAGTGTATGTATGTGGAAATTGCTTCTCAATTGGTTTTAGAAGTGGTTCAATTGGAAGAAAGATCAAAAGTCAGGGAAATTGGGGCCAAGTCAAATAATCAGAGGAAAAAGTCAACTCTTGAATTTTTAAGGCCAAATTCATAAAATTTATGTTATATGTGACCAATGTGAAAAATTTGATAAAGAAACTCCAAAGGAATCATGAAAAAATCAAGATGTAGAAAGTTACCATTTTTGGATGGAGTAGGGTTACTAAAAATAGCAAGTTTTGGCCATTTTGCACCAGACTTTGAGCCAAGGCCATTTAAAATTGGAGCATCAAATGAAAATTCCACCAAGCCACAACAAAAGGTCTTGCTTTAAGCTTCAAATCCATGGGTAGAACATCTCCATTGGATAAATATTGTGGGAGATATGATGGATCAAAGTTGGGAAAAAGTAGGCCAAAACCATGTCATGACCAAGGATTTTCAAGGCACGCGCGTAGTCATTTCAACAAACAGTTGGTGGGCCAAATGTCCACCTATTTTTCATCAAGAAGGAAGCTTTAAATAAGAAATTTTTTAACATCAAAGTTGTTCTTTGTAATGTCATCTTCAATGTTCATGTTGAACAAAATTCCATTTGGTCAAAGGTTAAGGAGTTATGATGGCTCAAAGTATGGTCAATGCAACTGAAATTTGACTAAGTCCCAGCCAAGCCATGCCACCAGTCTGCACGCATATGTACCAGTTCTTTGTCCATCTGTTTAAGGTCATTTTGAGGTATGTTTGAGGCACCATTTCACTTCAATTTTCAAACCAACATTGTGCTACAATGTATCCTCTTTCCAAAGGCCCCAAAATCTCACCAAATGGTTCAATGGTTGGAGAGTATTTCACCTATGAACAGCCCTATGTTGGCACTGATACATTGTTAGCATGTTGCATGTTTGGTTCAGTCACACCACAAACACTTCACATCACCAGCTGTTTCTTTTCCTCATTTGACCAAACATTCATGCACGTGCCTTTCACCATGCTGCTTCTTACATGAGAAAGGAAATGTATGAAACTTCCACCACAAGTTTCTGCTGCAAGCTGTTTCACAAACCGTGCCAATTCTATTTCTCATTATTTCCACCATAACTGTCATGAACCAGCCACACCATATCCTCACTCTCCCTAACTAACTTGACTCAGTTAGTTAGGGATGACTCACTTAACTCAATGGCCACTCACTTAACTGACTAACTAAACCATGGTTAAAGCATACTATAAAACAAAATCACACTTCACAATTCGTTTAGGAACTTCACTTTTTGATTTTCACTCCCAAGAACACTCTCATTCCCTCCACATTCTCTGATTTTTCTCTCTCTCTCTGTACACGAATCTCATCATCCTCTATCACATTTCGTCTTCATCATCATCAATGTGCTATTTCTGATCAAGAGCTAGGGAGAAGAAGTTGAATGCATCAATTGTAGTGTGGTTCAGTTGAGTTTTCATTGTGATTTACTTCAATATCTCAAGTCTCAACTGCATTTAGTTTGCACGAATCAAGCTCAAGACCTCAAGCTTTTCTCTGGTTTTCTCAACACATCAAGTTGCTCCACTTTCAGGTTTGAATTTCTGAAATTAGACTGCACGATTTCTGGCCATTTTCATTTGTTTTTGGTGCTTTAAGCTTGCTAGAAGCTCTGCTCAAACCGGCTAGTTGATAGGCCTTCTAAAGGCTTAGTTGCAAAACCTAGGGCATAAATTGATCTCCTCTGTTCTTGCAATGTACATGTGATTTGTGTTTTTTCATGAGCATATCCTTAATCTAGACAAGTTCAGCTTCAATTTTGTGTATGGATTGTGCATTTTGCTGATATGTAAAGTTGCAGACGGTGGTGGTATAGCCGGAGAAGGTGACCGGAGGTCACCTCCGGCCGGTGACTTCAATTGCTAGGGTTTTTGCCATGTTTTAATCATGTCCGTTGTTTTTTCCTCATCGTGTGGTCCTAATGATGACAACGCATTAAAATTCACGTGCAAGTCATGTGCACATTTTCTTAACTCACTTAAACACTATGTGGTGTGGTACACGGTAGGGAGTGTGGTCATTCACGTGTGCATGTTGATTTTGATTACTTTGACCATGGCTTGACTTTGACTTGATCTGATGGTAGTGAATGATTTGACTTGGTTTTACTGAAAGAGCATGATAGTTAGTGTGTTGTGCGCGTTATTGGACCTAAGCTGATTTGATATCCACACCTCCCATGTTTTCAAGCCCAATTGATTTGAACTGAGCAATTGCTTTTGTGCACCCCCATTCATATTGCATCTTATTTTTAATTTCATTTTTTTGTACACGTTTCATAATTGAATTTTAAAAATACCAAACTTCATCATAAAATTCCATAAAAATTCATGAGCATCATTAAAACATTTGTAAAATTTTTGATGATTTTAGTTTCTGATTTTATGACCTTTTTGCCCCTATTCCACAATTTTCTTTGATTTTCTTTTGTATGCATTCTTAATGTGGTACATGATTTTGTTTAATTTTGTTCTTGATCATTAAAAATTGTTTTGAGTTTCTTCTTTTTGTAGTGAGTCATTAACATCTTGAATTATGTTAAGTGATTTTTATTTGATTTTTTAGGTCCTGTTATGGCATGTTTTGATGTTCATCTTTGCATTACTTTGCATGTGCATCCAATTTGATTTAAGTGCATTGTATAAAGCCTTTTTGCCTTGAATTTTTTACATGATACTTTGATATGTGATTCATCTCTGATTTGTGAACCTCAATACCATGTTTTCATAATTTTCATGAACTCATTTGATTTTTGTTTAAAACATTTCATTTGAAGCATTACAACATGTCATATCCTTGTAATCTTTGTGCATGTTTACATGATTGCTTTTGTGCATACTTGCATGATCATTTGCCTACTTTGTGAACTATTCATTGACATTATAGGTCATTGGTACATGTTATGTGTCATCATTGCATGTTCACTTTCATTTGAACTTTGTGTGTCCTTAATATAAAGTACTTGTGTTATCTTTTGAATTTCCATTTCATTTCTTCTTCTATTGCTTCTTGAATGGCTTGATAGGTGTTTCATGAATGCTTGTGATGTGTTTATGTATCATTCTTCATTTCATTTCAATTCTGATCCTTGGATTACATGTTCCATTTAGGCATGTTTCTTCCATTTCTATTCATCTTTCATCTCTCTTTTTTATGGTAACATGTTTTAATGCCATGGATGATGTTTGTTGCTTGTTCACTTGAACTTGCTTGATGATAATCATTTGTTTTCCATATGATGCACATTCTGGTTGTGACTAATAGGATTTGATCTTTCATTTTATTCTTTTGATCTTTAGGGTGCATTAAGTGTCTTTTGCTCTTGTATTTCTTATATATGTTTACTAACCATGTAGGGGCTTCGGTAAGTTGCTATTGAGTGTGGATAAGGAATCCACTTTCAAACTTCTATCCTTTCTCTTTTTACAATTCCATCTTGTGTTGTGCTAAGCACTTATGTGCTTTCTTTTAATAACTCATCACTTTCCCTTTTGAATTACAATTCATCTTCTACTTTAGAAGTGAATTGTTTAATTCATTCCTTCTTTATATTTAGGTTTTGAAACCTCACAAACCATTAGGATCACTCCCTTAACTAATCAATTAGGATTGAGTCTTAGTCCACATAGATTTTACCTTTCTCCTCTCTTGAGTCTCTCTTCTCATCTTAAAGAAAACTCAAAACATCTGATAAAGGTAGGCATTTATTGCATTTAGGCCTTTCATCTAAAGAAAAGATTATAAGGGGTCTTCTCTTATAATCTTAGAATGTATAGCATATAGCCCATCTTGGGTCAATGTGTTAAACATTTGATCTTGTATGAGGGACTTAAATGCAATACTTGTTGAAGGTGCAAATAATAAAAAACACTTCTTCATTTCATAATCAACAAAACACTTAATAAACACAAGTATGCTAGTGTGGTTGAACCTTGACAATTGGAACTAAGTGTGGGGGTCTTCTTCACTCTTAGTGTGTTTTCTTGCTCATTCCATCTTGGAATGTGAGAATGTACACATTCCAATGACTAAGATTCAGATACACTGTCATATGCAAACAAATGAAAAAACTTCTAAAAGACAAAACAAACAATAACGTCTTTCCTTCGGGAATTCTTTTCTCATCTCATTCACTCTCAGCGTACGAACGTGCTCCTACTCGTTCTCTTGCAAGATGGTAACGCACTCGGACCAGCGAGCCTGCAACACCTGAGCTAGAACGTTAGCCGTTCCTTAAAAAACACAAACAATCCATCCCTAGTGAGGGGAACTACGTCGCTCTGATTTTCATGTTCCCGATGAGATACGTAGGCAGTGGGGTAGGGCCCATTCGAGCACTTCTTTTATTTTCCCTACATTTGTTTCTTTTTCTCTCTCTTTTTCCTTTTCCTTTTCCAGTTCTTTTTCCAGCATCTTTCCTTACACCCTTTGATTGAAACAAGCAAGCGTGGATCCCATCGGGTACGATGGACGCGAGGGGGTGCTAATACCTTCCCTTCGCGTAACCGACTCTCGAATCCAGTTCTTTTGTTCGCAAGACCATGCTTTTCCTTCTCTCAGGTTTATGCGGTGTTTCCTTTCCCTCTCTTGGGATAAATATACATTGCTGGCGACTCAGTTTCGGTGCCACTTTCGCGTTTGTACTAGAATGAAAATCCCGGGAGCGACAGCTGGCGACTCTGCTGGGGACAGGTTGGCCTATTGCTGGTCCATCCTAAGCGAGTCAATCCTAGCGCTTGTTTGCTTTTCTTTCATTGGGTGTTTACTGTTGTGCTTTATTTTGCTGTTTATTTACTTTACTGTATTTACTGCATTTTAGCATTACATATCATATATTATATTGTGTTGCACTGTTTTGTCTGTTTGGCGGGATGGGATTTCTGAGAAATAAGCCCATTACACAGGCTTGAGTATACACTTAGAATTAGAGTGGAGAGTAGTGGGACCTACGTGCCGTTTGGAGTGCGTTGGGTGTTCACGAAATTCACAGCTAGACAAGGCTATCTTGGCACACGTCATGGCATGCGCATCTTGTGTATTCCAGGATGTCAATCTAGAGAGCTGTCGACTCTAGTGACCGATCATGAGGACCTTAGTGGAAACATCCCTCTTTAGCGGTGACAGTGGCAGACCACATTCTGTGGCAAACCCATTCGCACCCGAAGGCCCACTTTGGAACTTGCATAGGATGACCTTTATTTTCTAAGGGGAGTCAGTGGACGACCTCTTTGATTGGCATAGCATTGTATCCTACGGGCTGAATGTGCTATTGCTTCTCAAACCTCCGAAGCTAACAAGCCTTATTTTCTAAGAACCACATGTGAGTATGGGCGGGATGTTTACAGGTTTGCAGGAAACCCAGCCTCCTACCTACCTTACTTGTGATTCTATGATGATTTCAGACATTGTATCCTATGACAGTGATTTGAGTGTTCATCTCAGATATTGCCAAATTCAGTATAGAGACACAGTGCACACAGTTCAATACAGACACAGACACTTGATTACCTGATCACATGCCCTTTTGCATTGCATTATCATATCATAACAGTTATGTTTGTCATTTTCAGGTGCATAATACATTTCTGATTCCAATCCATGGGTTCAACAGAGATCACTGCCGAGAGAAAGAACAATGTGTCTTACAAGTTTCCAGACCCTGTCTTGGATTCATTGCTCAAAGTTATAGATATGGCTGGTCTGGGTATTCTTGATAGGTTTCAGAAGAGCTACGGGAATTTGGTTGGGATGGTCCGTACAATCACAAAGTATGAACATGATGCCTTGCACACTCTGCTGCAGTTCTACGAGCCTTCGTTGAGATGTTTTCTCTTTCCAGATTACATTTTGATGCCAACACTGGAAGAATTCTCATTTATTTTGGGAATTCCGATCACGCCGGCAATACCATTCTTCTCTGGTAGTTCCCCTAGCGTAAAAGAAATTGCTGCTGCGTTACAAATGGATCAGGCAGTGATAAAGAGTGGTGTGAGCAGTAAAAATGGAGTTAGCGGATTTCATTTAGAATTTCTGTCTGGACAAGCTCAAGAGGCGGTAAATGCTAAAAATTGGACGATTTATAATTCCATTCTGGCTCTCTGCATATATGGCCTAGTTCTCTTTCCCAATCAGCAAGACTTTGTGGATATGCAAGCAACGAGAGTTTTCGTTCTTAAAAATCCAGTCCCTACTTTGTTAGGAGATTTTTATCAGTCTGTGCATCACAAGAACGAGAAAAGAAGGGGGGGTCTGTTAGTTGTTGTACTCCACTGCTATGTCATTGGTTTTTCAAACATTTGCCTCAGACAGGTGCCTTTGTGGAAACCAAAGATGTGGCGAAATGGTCTAAACGATTGATGGGTTTAACTGCTGATAACATTGTATGGTTTGACCACCGGTTGTTGAGAATAGAGCTTGTCACAAGATGCGGAAATTTTCTAAATGTACCTTTGATTGGCAGAAAAGGAGGGATCAATTATAATCCAGTTTTGGCCATCCGACAGTTTGGGTATGCTTCCAGGGATCCTCCTAAAGAGCAAGATGTGAAGGTGGTAGAAGTAGTAAATGCTTGGAAAGATAAGCATAAAATTGGAAAAGCAGTTTTTGGGAAAGGAGATTGTAGGTCTTATCCTGAATATGACAGATGGATTGAGACGAAAGTAAAGGAATTGCTTTTACCCTTTTCAAGGGGACCTCTTTTATGTTCAGTACAGCTAGAACAACCCACCATGGTGGCTATTGAAGAATGTGAGAAGTGGAAGAAAATGGTCAGAGAGCTGCAGATAGAGAAATCTGGAATGAGCCGATGTCTTCAGAAAGCTCTAGCCGACAACAAAGAGTTGGAAAAGAGAGCATTGAAAGCGGAAAAAACCTTGGCTGACAAAGAGGAAGATTTTGATGACAGAGATCGGTACTTCCGGAAACTTACTTTGGGAGCAGATGACACTAGTCAGGCTCACAAGATTACGAAACAGGCGTTAGCCCGAAGCAAGGATTCATTAGCTCAACTTCGTCAAGCTTGGGATGAAGTCAGAATTGAAAATGCTGAGTTACAGGATCAGGCGAAGATTAAAGACGAGGAGCTTAAAAAGGCACATGAGCAGAGGAGAAAGTATCGGGAAAGTCTCGGTAAAAGTCAAGAACAGTTAGAAGAAGCTAGAAGCGAGCTGAAGAATACCAAGAAAGAGCTTGAAGAAGCCATGATAGAAAGAGAGATACTCAAGACGCAAGCTGGCATAAAGAGACACAAAGGAGTGTGCGATGACGAAGCTCTGATGCTGCATATGGGTTCTCTAACCGAAGCTCTTGAGAAAAGGGATGTATTGATCAAAGAAATGATTGAAAAGCCAAATCACCAGCGTACCCGTATACTTTTTGAGGAGATCAAATACTCAAGTGATAAGCTGAAGGATGTGGAATTGTCAGACTGATGTTCTTTTCCTTGTATGTTGTTGTTAATGGTTACCATCAGGCTTGTTGATGGATCCATTTTTTCCTTGTATTGCATTTGCGGATGAGCCTTTCTTAAATATACTTGAATACTTTGTTGAATGAGTATGAGCAGTTTATTCAGAATTAATCTCTATCAGATATCTGTACACAAGCACATGACAACGATACGTCTCTTTATATCACGATTTCTGGTCTTCAGATTTCTGTGGTTTGGATTGGAATCAGGGTGTAAAACACTTTGGAAATGATAAACATAACATTGCATGGCATTGCATATCATTCTTCATTTCTGTTACTTGCTTTTCAGGTATTCGTTGCAGGGTCTCTAACCTTTATTTGACTTCAGGCATTATAGCTGAGAATCATATTCACCGATATTCAACCCGAAGAAATCAAGTAAGAATCATGGATCAAGTGCAAAGTGATTTGGCTGAAATGAGGGCGCGTATGGACCAGTTCATGACCCTCATGACTGGCATGGCGCAAAATCAAGAGAGATTGAGGCTTCTGGTCGAGCGTCCAGAAAATGTGCCCGAAGGTGATCAAAATGACAATTCACAGGTGCATGTCACGCCTCCCCCTGCTGGTAACCCTCCTCCTGGTGGTAACAATCGGGGTAATGGAAATGGCAGACATGTTGGTGTCACTCATGAGGACCCTCTGGAAGACCAATTTACTCTGCTGGATGCTGATATAGGTAACCATGGTGATCGAAGGTATGATGAGTTAGCAGAAAAGATCCGGGCCATAGAATGCAAGAACTCTATGGGCATTGATGTTACTAGCTTGGGGCTGGTCCCAGGAGTCAGAATTCCTCCTAAATTCAAGCCTCCCACTTTTGATAAGTATCACGGCAATGCGTGTCCCCAAACGCATCTTCAAGCTTACTTTGGGAAGATTCCAGCCCATA
The DNA here is from genome assembly GCA_022829125.1 of Lathyrus tuberosus. Taxonomy (NCBI): domain Eukaryota; kingdom Viridiplantae; phylum Streptophyta; class Magnoliopsida; order Fabales; family Fabaceae; genus Lathyrus; species Lathyrus tuberosus. The sequence goes on along the minus strand of JALAZF010000056.1, from coordinate 19,512,789 downwards.
CAGAGGACGAGAAGCTATGGATGCATTATTTTCAGGACAGTTTGGTTGGAGCGTCCTTGACCTGGTATATGAAGTTGAATAGAGCTGCTGTGAAGAGTTGGAAAGATCTGGCAGAAGCGTTCCTGAAGCAATACCAGTACAATATCTACATGGCGCCCAACCGCACTCAATTGCAGGGGTTGTCACAGAATGCCAAGGAGAGTTTCAAAGAATATGCACAGAGGTGGAGGGAAATGGTTGCACAGGTTCAACCTCCCTTGTCGGATAGAGAAATGGAAGATATATTTATGGGCACCTTGCAAGGGGCCTATCTTGATAGATTGGCTGCTTGTCCATCCACTGGATTTGCTGATATTGTGATTGCGGGAGAAAGAATAGAAAGTCTGTTGAAGCTTGGAAAGATCCAAGATGTAAGTGGGGCTGGCTCTTCTGGGACGAAGAAACCGTTTGCTAGTAGCCAGAAAAGAAGAGAAGGTGATACGAATGCTGTGTTTAGAGGACGAGGTAGAGGGCGTTCTCAAGCTTATTATCAGGTAGATGCTGTAACAATCCCAACACCGTCTGTTGAGAAACAACAACCCCAACAACAAGTTCAGCAGCAACAACAACAACCTTTTTTCCAACAAAGGTCTAGGCAGAGGGATCGTAAGATGGATCCTCTCCCTATGACTTATGCAGCGCTGTTACCCCAGCTACTCGAGTTAAAGTTGGTAGAACTCCGTACTATGAAAGCTCCTGCTGCTGGAAACCTGCCACCTAACTTCGATGCTAATGCTCGTTGTGAGTTCCACTCAGGTGCTCAGGGGCACTCCATTGAAAAATGCTGGGCTTTCCACCATAAAGTACAAGACTTGATTGATGCTAAAGCCATCAATTTCTCTCCCTCTCCTAATATTACTCAGCATCCCATGCCTGATCATAGTGCAGCAAATGTGTACGCTATTGAAGATGGGAGGAGATTGAATCTGGTGGCAGACATCCATCAAGTGAAAACTTCTTTGTTGGTTGTAAAAGATCGTTTATTGAAAGGACAGGTGTTCCCGGGCTGTAATCAAGATTGTTCTGAGTGTATGAACCAAGAGAATGGCTGTAATAAGTTGAAGGTGGGTTTACAGAATCTGATCAATGAAGGATGTCTACAGTTCGACAAAGTTGTGAAAGACACTGATGAGGTATCAACTGTGACCATCTATTATACTCCTGCTGAGATTCAAATGCCGGTCAATGCAGTTCCCATAGCAAGTGTTGTGCAAGAAAGGCCCAGTCCTGTCACTATCACGGTGCCAGGACCAGTTCCGTTCACATCCACGAAGGCTATCCCATGGCAATATGGGGCAGACGTGTATTACGAAGGTAAAAAGCAGGAAGTTGAGTCGTCAGTCAGCCCAAATGTTGATAATGTAGGGGGTGTAGGGGGCTTTACAAGAAGCGGAAGGTTGTTCGCTCCCCAAACCTTGAGAAGTGATAAAGAGGCAGAAGCTGCAGCAAAGGCTAAGGGTAAACAGGTGGTTGAAAATGCGCCTACACCCAAAGCAGAGACAAAGATTACTTTTGATACGGAGATGGAAGAATTCATGAAGATAATCAAGAAAAGCGATTATAAGATCGTGGACCAACTGAATCAGACCCCTTCAAAGATTTTAATCTTGTCACTATTGATGTGCTCTGATGCGCATCGGCAGGCGTTGTTGAAAGTATTGAAGAGTGCATACGTGCCACAGGAAATTACTGTTAATCAGCTTGAGGGCGTAATCTCCAATGTTAACGTTAGCCATGGCTTGGGCTTTACAAGTAGAGATTTGACTGCTGAAGGAAGAAACCACAATAAGGCTTTGCATATCACGATGGAGTGTAAGGGCGCAGTGTTATCTCATGTACTGGTAGACACTGGTTCATCACTCAATGTCTCGCCCAAGAAGGTGTTAATGAAGCTGGAAGTTGATGGTTTGATCTTGAGGCCTAGTGAATTGGTGGTCAGAGCATTCGACGGGACTAGACGATCTGTGTTTGGTGAAGTGGAGTTGCCCGTACAAATTGGACCGCAGGTATTCAAATCCACGTTCCATGTAATGGACATACAACCTGCATATAGCTGCTTATTGGGACGCCCTTGGATTCACGGAGCCGGGGCTGTTACTTCCACTTTACATCAAAAGCTGAAGTATGAGTTTGAAGGGCAGGTTGTGACGGTGTGCGGTGAAGAAGACATCTTTGTGAGTCACTTGTCCACGTTCAAGTACATTGAAATGGATGGGGAAATTCATGAGATGTTGTGCCAATCATTTGAAGCGGTCAATATTGACGATGCACCTGAGTCTTCTTCTGTACCAGTTGGGGCCGGTACCTCCATTTCATCTTACAAACAAGCTGTCGAGGTCGTCAGGGCAGGCAACGGCCAAGGTTGGGGCAGGTTGATAGAGACCCCAATGAAGGAAGACAAATTTGGTATTGGTTATCATCCCTCTGCAACTTCAGATATCGGGAGCAGTGGACCCATTACTTTCAATAGTGGGGGAATTATCTACACGGACCAGTCTTGTGTAGCTACAGAGGATAGTGTTGACAGTGATTGTGACCTGGACAACTGGGTACACCCTCATGCTCCGGGACAACAAGCGCAGAACTGGTCTGTTGAAGAAGTCATCCCGGTTACTCTTCAGACAGAGTAATTTTCCTTTGTTTTTTTTCTAACCATAATGCATGTCAAAATCTTGCGTTCTGCCCAAGGCGTATAGATTCATTTGTAGGGCCACCCTGGTTGCATTTGCAATTTTTAATCATTAATAGAGGACGTTTTGCAATCAAATTTTGTTCTCTGTCTTTCAGTTTTTATTTTTGCACAAAAATAATAAAATGGCAATGTTTCATTTTCTTTTGTTTTTGCTTAAAAATAAATTCTAAAATAAGGCATGAACCCGTTCATGCAGACTTGATCCTCCGGATACCACTGATAACGATTTTGATATGGCTATGTATGACTTTGACAATCCGATTTATCAAGCCGAAGAAGGGGATGAGAAAGATTGTGAACTCCCTGAAGAACTGGCCAGATTGTTGAAACAAGAGGAAAGGGTCATCCAGCCTCACCAGGAGACTGTAGAAATCATCAATATTGGTACCAAGGATGCCAAGAAAGAGATCAAGATTGGTGCCAGCTTGCAATCAGATGTGAAGTAAACTTTGACTGAAATGTTGCGCGAGTATGTTGACATCTTCGCCTGGTCATATCAAGACATGCCGGGGTTGGATACATATATTGTTGTGCACAGGCTGCCATTGAGAGAAGAATGTCCGCCAGTCAAGCAGAAACTTCGTCGGACTCACCCCGACATGGCTTTAAAGATTAAGGAGGAAGTCCAGAAGCAGTGGGATGCTGGGTTTCTTGCTGTGACTAAATATCCTCCGTGGGTAGCCAACATCGTGCCAGTACCGAAGAAAGATGGAAAAGTGAGAATGTGTGTGGATTATCGAGATCTTAATAAAGCTAGCCCGAAAGATGATTTTCCACTACCTCATATTGATGTGCTGGTCGACAATACAGCTCAGTTTTCAGTGTTCTCATTTATGGACGGTTTCTCCGGGTACAACCAGATCAAGATGGCACCTGAAGATATGGAGAAGACCACGTTCATTACTCCGTGGGGTACATATTGCTATAAAGTAATGCCTTTTGGGTTGAAAAACGCAGGGGCAACGTACCAGCGGGCGATGGTAACATTGTTTCATGACTTGATTCATAAGGAGATCGAATGTTATGTAGATGATATGATTGCCAAGTCGAGAACAGAAGAGGAACATCTGATTAACCTGAAAAAGCTGTTTGAAAGGTTGAGAAAGTTTCGTCTGAGATTAAATCCAAACAAATGTACTTTCGGTGTGCGGTCTGGAAAGTTGTTGGGTTTCATTGTGAGCGAAAAAGGAATTGAGGTTGATCCTGCCAAGGTGAAAGCAATACAAGAAATGCCTGAACCGAGAACAGAAAAAGAGGTTCGTGGTTTCTTGGGTAGATTGAACTACATTGCAAGGTTCATATCTCACCTAACAGCCACGTGTGAACCAATATTTAAACTGCTAAGAAAGAATCAAACGGTCAGGTGGAATGACGATTGCCAAGTGGCATTCGATAAGATAAAAGAATATTTGCAGGAACATCCAATTCTAATGCCTCCAGTTGATGGGAGACCGCTGATAATGTATCTGACAGTGCTTGAAGGTTCCATGGGTTGTGTTCTCGGTCAACATGACGAGACAGGTAGGAAGGAGCATGTTATCTACTACCTAAGCAAAAAGTTCAATGATTGTGAGTCCCGGTACTCAATGCTTGAAAAGACATAATGTGCACATGCATGGGCCGCTAAGCGATTGAGGCAATATATGGTTAGGCACACAACCTTGTTGATTTCAAAAATGGATCCTATCAAGTACATTTTCGAGAAACCAGCACTGACAGGCAGAGTTGCACGGTGGCAAATGGTTTTGACAGAGTATGACATTCAGTACACTTCCCAAAAGGCCATCAAAGGAAGTATCTTGTCAGACTATCTCGCGCAGCAACCGATTGATGATTACCAACCCATGAAATTTGACTTCCCTGATGAGGACATCATGTTTCTCAAAGCTAAAGACTGCGAGGAACCACTCCCGGAGGAGGGGCCAGACCCTGAATCCAAATGGAGTCTGATGTTTGATGGGGCTGTCAATATGAATGGGTGCGGAGTTGGAGCAGTTCTTATCACGCCGGAAGGTGTTCATATGCCTTTCACTGCCCGAATAACTTTCGGATGCACCAACAATGAAGCAGAGTACGAAGCTTGTATAATGGGGGTCGAGGAGGCGATTAATCTACGGATTAAGACCCTTGATATATTCGGTGATTCAGCTTTGGTAATCAATCAAGTGAAAGGGAGTTGGTACACGCACCAAGCAAATCTAGTGCCGTATAGAGATTATACAAGGAGATTGTTTACATTTTTCACAACGGTGAAGCTGTCCCATATTCCTCGAGACGAGAATAGATTTGCTGATGCCTTGGCTACTTTGTCTTCCATGATCAAAGTGCAAAGATGGAACCGTGTACCTAAGATTGAAGTATCTCTCCTTGACAGACCTGCATTTGTGTTTGCGGTCGACGCAACGTCCGATGACAAGCCTTGGTACCATGATATTAAATGCTTCTTGAGCAATCAAGAGTACCCGCCCGAGGCATCGTCCAAAGACAGGAAGACGTTGAGAAGGCTAGCTGGTAGTTTCTTCTTGAACAAAGATGGCGTGCTGTATAAGAGAAATTTTGACACGGTCCTGCTTAGATGTGTGGATAGACACGAAGCAGACCTGTTGATGATTGAAGTGCATGAAGGCTCTTTCGGTACCCATGCCGGAGGACATGCAATGGCTAAAAAGTTGTTAAGATCGGGATATTATTGGTTGACTATGGAGTCAGATTGTTGCAAATATGCCCGCAAATGCCAATAATGCCAGATCTATGCAGACAAAGTGCATGTGCCTCCAAATCCGTTGAGTATCATGTCGTCGCCTTGGCCGTTTGCCATGTGGGGCATCGATATGATCGGGAAAATTGAGCCTACAGCTTCTAATGGTCATCGTTTCATCTTGGTGGCGATTGATTACTTCACCAAATGGGTTGAAGCTGCATCCTATGCCAATGTTACAAAACAAGTGGTAGCTCGTTTCTTAAAACGGGATATCATTTGCCGATATGGAGTTCCCGAAAGAATTATTACTGATAATGGTTCTAATTTGAATAATAAGATGATGGCTGAGTTATGCCGAGACTTCAAAATCGAACATCACAATTCTTCTCCGTACCGCCCAAAGATGAATGGCGCGGTCGAAGCGGCCAACAAAAATATCAAGAATATTGTGCAGAAGATGGTTGTCACGTACAAAGATTGGCATGAGATGTTACCATTTGCTTTGCATGGGTATCGAACGTCGGTACGCACGTCCACTGGGGCGACCCCATTCTCTCTTGTATATGGTATGGAGGCAGTGCTACCGGTTGAAGTGGAGATTCCATCCCTCAAAGTCATGATGGATGTTAAGCTAGATGAGGCTGAATGGGTACGAGCCAGGTTTGACCAACTGAGCCTTATTGAGGAAAAACGATTGGCAGCTGTATGTCATGGGCAATTATACCAGCGCAGAATGAAGCAGGCATTTGACCAAAAGGTGCGTCCTCGGATCTACAAAGTTGGAGATGTGGTACTCAAAAAGATCCTTCCTCCCAATACAGATCACAGGGGAAAATGGACTCCTAACTATGAAGGTCCATTCGTGGTTAAAAAGGTCTTCTCGGGCGGAGCCTTATTGCTTACAACCATGGATGGCGAAGACTTTTCATCCCCTGTCAACTCGGACGTAGTCAAAAAATACTTCGCATGAATAGACCCGCTGGATAATAAAAATAAAAAAATCCAGGCAAAAAAGGGCATCCCGGCGAACCAAAAACAGAATAAGGTTCGGGCAAAAATTAGGGATATAATTGAAAAAATTGTACACCCGGTAAGTTGAAAACCCTAAAGGGCAACTTAGGCAAAAAAGGGTATCTCGGTGGATCGAAAACCTGAAAGGGTGGTCCACGCAAAAGAGGGATGTAAGCGAATGACTACGGTCTGAGTTATCTGTACCCCATTACCGTTTGAACAACTGACATTCTGAAAGATAGGAATCGGTCTGATCATTCCTCAGAAGGCAAGGTCGGGGAGTTTTGAAGACATACTGGTCATAGCAGAATGGAAACTCAGTGGAATGCCGTTTTCACATTGCCGTTAGGATAGTTTCTTTTCTCAATTTTCAGCGATCACCTCTTTCCAGGGATTGCTTCCTGATGTAATTGCCTATTCTGGGCTCTCAGTCAATAAATTGAATTTCAATAAAAAGCTTCCTATTTTTGTTTTATTGCTTTGTTTGCAAAAACGTCCTAAATTTTGATAAAACAATGCATGTGAAAACATGGTGGCCTTGCAATAACATGCGCAGAAAAGGTATTCGAAAATTACTTTGAATGTTGAATACTCTCGGATGGTGGATTCAAGTCACGCAATATTCGGGGCATGTGTGCATATTCTTTTGTTGCAGGTAACAGGTACAGATGATTTTAAGCACAAGACGGGTAATCATTTACCCCACGCAAAAGACTGGGGAAATCACGGGTAAGGAGGTCTGCGTTCATCGCTCGGTCGACGGTCGTTCATAACGGTTCGATATCAGTGAATTAAGTTCAACGGGGGTACCGTCGTATCTCATTAAGTCGATTCTCTCATACAGTACTTCCAACAGCTACAAGCTTTCCTGTGTCGATAACGGTCGCAAATTCCCCAGAAGAGTGGTCTCGCCGATACCGAAGCTGATGGTCATTATCCCCAACGAAGTCGCAGGAGTTTGAAGAGGCTAAATCTTCTGTAAAATTCTCTTATGACATCCTCTTCGGGGACAAATTGTTGGTTTTCTCAAGCATGGGGCATGTTGTTTCCCAAGCATGAAGTGTTGATCACCCCCAGTAGAGTTTGATGGTCATTATCCCCAGTGAAGTCGCAGGAGTTTGAAGAAGCTAAATCTTCTGTAAATCCTCTTATGACATCCTCTTCGGGGACAAATTGTTTGGTTCCCCAGCATGAAGTGTTGATCATCCCCAGTAGAGTTTGAGGACAGTTGGTCTTCTGTAAAATCCTCTCAAAAGGCATTCCCCGGCACGAGACGCTTTAAAGCAGTTTTCTCCAGCAGAGTTTGTTATAAACTCGTCATCCCCAACGGAATTGTCTAAGGGAAAGCTCTCCTAACATGAGGCATTGTGGTACTTGTCCTAAGCTCGACATTCGTATTCCTCAGCAGACTACCGTGGATTTGCTTTGGGTTTCCCCAGCAGATCTCTAAGGACTCTTTCCCAACAAGTTGCAATGGAAGGGTATAACCAGGATTTGTATGTCCCCGGCAGAGTAACCCTGATTCCTCGACAAGATCGTATCTCTGGTCATTGTATTCCCCACAGAGTTCAGTGTTGAGTCCTGTCAACAATAATCCCCAGCTAAGTTGTTGTTCTTCTCCCCACTAGAGGCCTATTGATCAACAAAATCTATTTCGCGGAAAAGTGGTGATATATTCCCTCCCCAGCCAGGTTAGCAGGTTGGTTCTCCCCGCAAAAGATCTCGGGTTTGATAGATCCTCATGCAGAGTTTTAATGACCTTTTTAGCAAGATGTCATGCAAAGAAAGTCATCCCCAAGCAGATGAAGTAATGTCTGGCAGATTTATCAAGCCCTATACTCCAAAGTCCAATTTATTTTTGGCAAACTTGACAATTCGAAGCAGACGGATTGTTCATTCATTCTCCAGTGGAGATGTTATCCTTTCAGGAGTCTCCGAAGTCAAATCATTGGTCATTGCTCCTCAGCAGAGTCAGCAGAGATGTCTGACACAGATGCAGAGAGTAATACAATTTTGCAAATTCCAAAAGTCCAACAGTGGATTGGCAAAAGTACGTCTTCGGGTGGCAAAAGTCCAACAGTGGATTGGCGAAAGGTCCATCTAAGGGTGGCAAATTTCGAAAGTCCAACAGTAGATTGGCAAAAGTCCGTCTTCGGGTGGCAAAAGTCCAACAGTGGATTGGCGAAAAGTCCATCTTCGGGTGGCAAAGCAGCTAAAAGTCCAACAGTGGATTGGCGAAAGGTCCATCTAAGGGTGGAAAAAGTCCAACAGTGGATTGGCGAAAGGTCCATCTAAGGGTGGAAAAAGTCCAACAGTGGATTGGCAAAAGTCCGTCTTCGGGTGGCAAAAGTCCAACAGTGGATTGGCGAAAAGTCCGTCTTCGGGTGGCAAAAGTCCAATAGTGGATTGGCGAAAGGTCCATCTAAGGGTGGCAAAAGTCCAACAGTGGATTAGCAAAAGTCCGTCTTCGGGTGGCAAAAGTCCAACAGTGGATTGGCGAAAAGTCCGTCTTCGGGTGGCAAAAGTCCAACAGTGGATTGGAGAAAGGTCTATCTAAGGGTGGCAAAAGTCCAACAGTGGATTGGCAAAAGTCCGTCTTCGGGTGGCAAAAGTCCAACAGTGGATTGGCAAAAGTCCGTCTTCGGGTGGCGCGAGGCTGGAAAGTCCACCAGTAGTGTGGCGGGCCAGTAGTCGTCTGGAATTGCATAAAAGACATTATCAAAGTCCACCAGTAGTGTGGCGGGCCAGTAGTCGTCTGGAATTGCATAAAAGACATTATCAAAGTCCACCAGTAGTGTGGCGGGCCAGTAGTCGTCTGGAATTGCATAAAAGACATTATCAAAGTCCAGCAGTAGTGTGGCGGGCCAGTAGTCGTCTGGAATTGCATAAAAGACATTATCAAAGTCCACCAGTAGTGTGGCGGGCCAGTAGTCGTCTGGAATTGCATAAAAGACATTATCAAAGTCCACCAGTAGTGTGGCGGGCCAGTAGTCGTCTGGAATTGCATAGAAGACATTATCAAAGTCCACCAGTAGCGTGGCAAGCCAGTAGTCGTCTGGTGTCGTACAAAAGACATTATTAAAGTCCACCAGTAGCGTGGCAAGCCAGTAGTCGTCTGGCGTTGTACAAAAGACATCTCTCCGGTGTTGTTCTCATCATCAGAGTTTTCTTCAAAACAGGAGTCGTTGGGTTTGGGTTTATATCCCTTTTCTTCTTCATCACAGAGGCCAAATTTTCTGGTTATTTTGGTATTCAATCCCTCCATACCTTGAAAGTTTGATAGCAATCGCTATCATACGTTCAGGTCTACAACGATTGAATAAGGGCAGCTGTAATACCCCAAAATTTGCCCTCTCATTTCTTCATATCATATAGCATGAGCTTTCATTGCATTACACTCCATTCAAGCATAGAAAAATAAAACATCTAGCATTGCATTGCATCTCTAACCTCAAAACATGAAGCATAGCATCCACTTTACCATCAGGGCATGTGATCAGGTGAAAGGTGGACAATCAAGCAATCATTCAAGGCACAAAAGGTCAATCAAGTTGACTCAAGGCAAGCCAAGAGGTCTCTCATGTCTCATACTATCCCAATTGATCCTCCACAACCTCAAGAAGGTGAGATTCAATAGGAGATTGGAGCATTACATCTTTCATTATGCAAGATATCCAAAAGACTGAAGGAAAACCCTCAAAAGAGATAGCTCATTGATCCAAAATCATCCTCAAGTGGCATATCTCATCATCCTTCAAGGGGATACACAACATACTCTGAGGAATTTGAAATTGATGACTGCACATTTTTCTCCTAGGAGGAGGGAACCAAAACTAGGGTTTCCAATTAAATCAGGGAATCTTTGATTTTTGGGACAAAACTTGATGTCATGGTGTTCTACATGTCTTTAAGTGTATGTATGTGGAAAATTGCTTCTCAATTGGTTTTAGAAGTGGTTCAATTGGAAGAAAGATCAAAAGTCAGGGAAATTGGGGCCAAGTCAAATAATCAGAGGAAAAAGTCAACTCTTGACTTTTTAAGGCCAAATTCATAAAATTTATGTTATATGTGACCAATGTGCAAAACTTGATCAAGAAACTCCAAAGGAATCATGAAAAAATAAAGATGTAGAAAGTTGCCATTTTTGGATGGAGTAGGGTTACTAAAAATAGCAAGTTTTGGCCATTTTGCACCAGACTTTGAGCCAAGGCCATTTAAAATTGGAGCATCAAATGAAAATTCCACCAGGCCACAACAAAAGGTCTTGCTTTAAGCTTCAAATCCATGGGTAGAACATCTCCATTGGATAAATATTGAGGGAGATATGATGGATCAAAGTTGGGAAAAAGTAGGCCAAAACCATGTCATGACCAAGGATTTTCAAGGCACGCGCGTAGTCATTTCAACAAACAGTTGGTGGGCCAAATGTCCACCTATTTTTCATCAAGAAGGAAGCTTCAAATAAGAAAATTTTTAACATCAAAGTTGTTCTTTGTAGTGTCATCTTCAATGTTCATGTTGAACAAAATTCCATTTGGTCAAAGGTTAAGGAGTTATGATGGCTCAAAGTATGGTCAATGCAACTGAAATTTGACTAAGTCCCAGCCAAGCCATGCCACCAGTCTGCACGCATATGTACCAGTTCTTTGTCCATCTGCTTAAGGTCATTTTGAGCTATGTTTGAGGCACTATTTCACTTCAATTTTCAAACCAACATTGTGCTACAATGTATCCTCTTTCCAAAGGCCCCAAAATCTCACCAAATGGTTCAATGGTTGGAGAGTATTTCACCTATGAACAGCCCTATGTTGGCACTGATACATTGTTAGCATGTTGCATGTTTGGTTCAGTCACACCACAAACACTTCACATCACCAGCTGTTTCTTTTCCTCATTTGACCAAACATTCATGCACGTGCCTTTCACCATGCTGCTTCTTACATGAGAAAGGAAATGTATGAAACTTCCACCACAAGTTTCTGCTGTAAGCTGTTTCACAAACCGTGCCAATTCTATTTCTCATTATTTCCACCATAACTGTCATGAACCAGCCATACCATATCCTCACTCTCCCTAACTAACTTGACTCAGTTAGTTAGGGATGACTCACTTAACTCAATGGCCACTCACTTAACTGACTCACTAAACCATGGTTAAAGCATACTATAAAACAAAATCACACTTCACAATTCGTTTAGGAACTTCACTTTTTGATTTTCACTCCCAAGAACACTCTCATTCTCTCCACATTCTCTGATTTTTCTCTCTCTCTGTACACGAATCTCATCATCCTCTATCACATTTCGTCTTCATCATCATCAATGTGCTATTTCTGATCAAGAGCTAGGGAGAAGAAGTTGAATGCATCAATTGTAGTGTGGTTCAGTTGAGTTTTCATTGTGATTTACTTCAATATCTCAAGTCTCAACTGCATTTAGTTTGCACGAATCAAGCTCAAGACCTCAAGCTTTTCTCTGGTTTTCTCAACACATCAAGTTGCTCCACTTTCAGGTTTGAATTTCTGAAATTAGACTGCACGATTTCTGGCCATTTTCATTTGTTTTTGGTGCTTTAAGCTTGCTAGAAGCTCTGCTCAAACCGGCTAGTTGATAGGCCTTCTAAAGGCTTAGTTGCAAAACCTAGGGCATAAATTGATCTCCTCTGTTCTTGCAATGTACATGTGATTTGTGTTTTTTCATGAGCATATCCTTAATCTAGACAAGTTCAGCTTCAATTTGGTGTATGGATTGTGCATTTTGGTGATATGTAAAGTTGCAGACGGTGGTGGTATAGCTGGAGAAGGTGACCGGAGGTCACCTCCCGCCGGTGACTTCAATTGCTAGGGTTTTTGCCATGTTTTAATCATGTCCGTTGTTTTTTCCTCATCGTGTGGTCCTAATGATGACAACGCATTAAAATTCACGTGCAAGTCATGTGCACATTTTCTGAACTCACTTAAACACTATGTGGTGTGGTACACGGTAGGGAGTGTGGTCATTCACGTGTGCATGTTGATTTTGATTACTTTGACCATGGCTTGACTTTGACTTGATCTGATGGTAGTGAATGATTTGACTTGGTTTGACTGAAAGAGCATGATAGTTAGTGTGTTGTGCGCGTTATTGGACCTAAGCTAATTTGATATCCACACCTCCCATGTTTTCAAGCCCAATTGATTTGAACTGAGCAATTGCTTTTGTGCACCCCCATTCATATTGCATCTTATTTTTAATTTCATTTTTTTGTACACGTTTCATAATTGAATTTTAAAAATACCAAACTTCATCATAAAATTCCATAAAAATTCATGAGCATCATTAAAACATTTGTAAAATTTTTGATGATTTTAGTTTCTGATTTTATGACCTTTTTGCCCCTATTCCACAATTTTCTTTGATTTTCTTTTGTATGCATTCTTAATGTGGTACATGATTTTGTTTAATTTTGTTCTTGATCATTAAAAATTGTTTTGAGTTTCTTCATTTTGTTGTGAGTCATTAACATCTTGAATTATGTTAAGTGATTTTTATTTGATTTTTTAGGTCCTGTTATGGCATGTTTTGATGTTCATCTTTGCATTACTTTGCATGTGCATCCAATTTGATTTAAGTGCATTGTATAAAGCCTTTTTGCCTTGAATTTTTTACATGATACTTTGATATGTGATTCATCTCTGATTTGTGAACCTCAATACCATGTTTTCATAATTTTCATGAACTCATTTGATTTTTGTTTAAAACATTTCATTTGAAGCATTACAACATGTCATATCCTTGTAATCTTTGTGCATGTTTACATGATTGCTTTTGTGCATACTTGCATGATCATTTGCCTACTTTGTGAACTATTCATTGACATTATAGGTCATTGGTACATGTTATGTGTCATCATTGCATGTTCACTTTCATTTGAACTTTGTGTGTCCTTAATATGAAGTACTTGTGTTATCTTTTGAATTTCCATTTCATTTCTTCTTCTATTGCTTCTTGAATGGCTTGATAGGTGTTTCATGAATGCTTGTGATGTGTTTATGTATCATTCTTCATTTCATTTCAATTCTGATCCTTGGATTACATGTTCCATTTAGGCATGTTTCTTCCATTTCTTTTCATCTTTCATCTCTCTTTTTTATGGTAACATGTTTTAATGCCATGGATGATGTTTGTTGCTTGTTCACTTGAACTTGCTTGATGATAATCATTTGTTTTCCATATGATGCACATTCTGGTTGTGACTAATAGGATTTGATCTTTCATTTTATTCTTTTGATCTTTAGGGTGCATTAAGTGTCTTTTTCTCTTGTATTTCTTATATATGTTTACTAACCATGTAGGGGCTTCGGTAAGTTGCTATTGAGTGTGGATAAGGAATCCACATTCAAACTTCTATCCTTTCTCTTTTTACAATTCCATCTTGTGTTGTGTTAAGCACTTATGTGCTTTCTTTTAATAAGTCATCACTTTCCCTTTTGAATTACAATTCATCTTCTACTTTAGAAGTGAATTGTTTAATTCATTCCTTCTTTATATTTAGGCTTTGAAACCTCACAAACCATTAGGATCACTCCCTTAACTAATCAATTAGTATTGAGTCTTAGTCCACATAGATTTTACCTTTCTCCTCTCTTGAGTCTCTCTTCTCATCTTAAAGAAAACTCAAAACATCTAATAAAGGTAGGCATTTATTGCATTTAGGCCTTTCATCTAAAGAAAAGATTATAAGGGGTCTTCTCTTATAATCTTAGAATGTATAGCATATAGCCCATCTTGGGTCAATGTGTTAAACATTTGATCTTGTATGAGGGACTTAAATGCAATACTTGTTGAAGGTGCAAACAATAAAAAACACTTCTTCATTTCATAATCAACAAAACACTTAATAAACACAAGTATGCTAGTGTGGTTGAACCTTGACAATTGGAACTAAGTGTGGGGGTCTTCTTCACTCTTAGTGTGTTTTCTTGCTCATTCCATCTTGGAATGTGAGAATGTACACATTCCAATGACTAAGATTCAGATACACTGTCATATGCAAACAAATGAAAAAACTTCTAAAAGACAAAACAAACAATAATGTCTTTCCTTCGGGAATTATTTTCTCATCTCATTCACTCTCAGCGTACGAACGTGCTCCTACTCATTCTCTTGCAAGATGGTAACGCACTCGGACCAGCGAGCCTGCAACACCTGAGCTAGAACGTTAGCCGTTCCTTAAAAAACACAAACAATCCATCCCTAGTGAGGGGAACTACGTCGCTCTGATTCTCATGTTCCCGATGAGATACGTAGGCAGTGGGTAGGGCCCATTCGAGCACTTCTTTTATTTTCCCTACATTTGTTTCTTTTTCTCTCTCTTTTTCCTTTTCCTTTTCCAGTTCTTTTTCCAGCATCTTTCCTTACACCCTTTGATTGAAACAAGCAAGCGTGGATCCCATCGGGTACGATGGACGCGAGGGGGTGCTAATACCTTCCCTTCGCGTAACCGACTCCCGAATCCAGTTCTTTTGGTCGCAAGACCATGCTTTTCCTTCTCTCAGGTTTATGCGGTGTTTCCTTTCCCTCTCTTGGGATAAATACACATTGGTGGCGACTCTGTTTCGGTGCCACTTTCGCGTTTGTACTAGGATGAAAATCCCGGGAGCGACAATGAGCACACCATATCATTAATGCGTTGGCATTGTAATAGCCATCAGATTCAATCAACGTCCCAGATCTATCAATAAATAACATGATGAGTGGTTCAGATTTGTGGTTCACATTAACAAACATGGGATAACACCTACGCCATTAATAAAAGAAAATAGATTTTTAAAAGATGTGGTGCAACGTGGACCGTCAGATCAAAGCTATGGACGACCCTGATTGCGTCTTCCCCCAAAAAACCCTAGCCTGACCAGAGATCAGACCAGACGCCGGAGCCCTAGCTCCAGTCGTCTTCTCCGGCAACCTGCAACCAAAAAATTTCCAGAACATGCAAACGAGTACACTATCTTGACCAGAATTTAATGAGGATCATGAATATCACATTATTTTTCACAAACAACCGGCACACAAGGAGAATCGAATGAAACAAGTTAGGGTTCAAAACTTTCAAACTCACAATATGCACATAATACACGTCCAATCTCAAAATAAAACATACCAAAATTATCAGTGAATATCATATATCATTATACACACCAAAAAATTGAGTTCTAAGATCATGAAAAAATGCACTAACCTGAGATCACGCAATCCGTACCTTTGTTGTTAGCTTCAAATGATGGGAGCTTTGTATTCTATGGATCCCAAGGATTAATATCGTGAAGGAATTTTTTGAAAAGCTCTTGTGAGTGAGGAGATTAGAAGGAAAAAGATTTAGGGTGAAAACTTGGTTCTCCTAAAAAATAACGTGCCTCCCCTCTCCAATGAGTGCATGAGTAAGCTTATATACTCTAGATCATTCCACTGATTATCATTTAGGTCTTATTAATTCCTTGATTAATGAGTTTTGGGTGATTTTGGAAATTTGCATTTTGAAACATACACCCCCCTCCGTGCGTGTACACCCATGCCTTTTATGATGGATCACTCACTTATCAATTACTAATCACACCTGAATTGGATTTGGGCCTTGAAATATCTTGGTTTGTGAGTTTTGATGCATCTTGCCATTTTTCATAATGTGAAATAAGTGATGAATAAGTCATGGATCAACTTGATTCCAAGGCCAAGATGATCCTCATGAGGTGTACTTGGATGTTAGAATATGAATTGAAGCAATAGAATCAATTATAGGTCCATATGTCTCAAAATGCAAAAGTTGTGAAAATGGAACCATGAGAAAACCCTAAAAACCACCTTGCCTTCTTTTGATCATAACTTGAGTTCCACAAATGATATGGAGACCATCTAGTACTTGTTGGAAAGGGGAGAAAAAGATCTTCAACTTTCATGTTTGAGAAAAATTCATTTGAAGCGTCCTTGGTGGTGAAAAGTCAAGTTGAATGTAGTGCAAAAACTTGCTAAAAATGGAAACTTTCAAATAATAGGTCATTTCCATATTTAGTAACTTTAGCACAAACTCTTGATCCTTGATAATTGGTATGAAACTTGACCCTTGAAGAATATCTTCTCCTCTTGAACTGCCTCAGGCACCTTGACCCCATGCTAAGAACCAATGATATGCACACATGATAATGCAAAAAATGAAATGATACATAAGCCAGTTAGTACTAAAGGTAGGAGAGCAAATTTTGGGGTGCTACAGTTGCCCCTATTCAATCAACTTGGTCCTGAAGGTATGATAGCAATGGCTGTCATGCATTCAAAGGATTCACAGGGATTGAATACTAAAAGAAACCTGAAATTTGCAATCCTCAAAAGAGGGACGACTCCACTAGGGAACAAGCGATAAATGTTGCACTTGTCACAACACGTACAAGTGTTGGAAACCAATACGAACAATGTATTGGAATGTCATGAAATAAACACAAACGAGTGTTAACTACGCTGGGGATAAACACGGACGGGTGTCAAGGAGTCAAAGATATCAGATACGAAGAGGGTACCAAAAAGATACACGGACATGTGTAAAAAGGTTCAATACGGACGGGTATCGAAAAGATACACGGACGGGTGTAAAGAGTTTCAATACGGACGGGTATCGAAAAGGTACACGGACGGGTGTAAAAAGGTAAATTTACTGGGGATTGATCTCGCTGGGGAATGGAAGGCAACACGGACGGGTGTCATTCAAAGGTCAATACGGACTGGTATCGAAATCAAAGGTTCAAACACGGACGGGTGTTGAAAGAACACGGACGGGTGCCAAATGTCAATACGGACGGGCATTGAAACAAAAGTTCAAACGCGGACGGGTGCTGAAAGGACACGGACGGGCGTCAAATGTCAATACAGACGGGCATTGAAACGAAGGTTCAAACACGGACGGGCGCTGAAAGAACACGGACGGGCGTCAAAAGTCAATACGGACGGACATTGGCTTAAAAGGTTAAAACACGGACGGGTGATGAATGGACACGGACGGGCGTCAAATGTCAATGCGGACGAGCATTGAAACGAAGGTTCAAACATGGACGGGTCCTGAAAGAACACGGACGGGCGTCAAAAGTGAATACAGACGGGCATTGGCTTAAAAGGTTCAAACACGGACGAGTGCTGAAAGGACACGGACGAGCGTCAAATGTCAATGCGGACGGGCATTGAAACGAAGGTTCAAACACGGACGGGTGCTGAAAGAACACGGACGGGTGTCTGACGGTAAAAGCCCTTGAGGGAATAAACCAAAGGACCACCTGGACGAAGGGGTAAAAATGAAATCATGGATTAACGCTCCTGGCAAACAACTCTGCAAGGGAATGTCAAATATTGCCTTAAATGACTAAACCCAACACCTGTGGAGTAAAGTCGAATGATATTCTTCGAAATCTGCCTTTTTTCCCGACGAAGGAAAACTCAAACCTGGCTACGCATTTGAGGATGCAATGTAAATGCTTATGATATGCAAAAAGGGTCCCTCCAGCAAAATAAATGCTGGAGAGAAAAGACCAATTTAGCTGGGGATGACAAAAATATATTGTCCTCTGAATCCAGGAACTCTGCTGAGAAGGATCACACTGACCGACTCTTTGGATCCACAACTTCTGTCGGGGATGAAATCCAAAAGCCTATACACTCTACTGGAGATTACACATGTCCTTTACTGCAGGTGACATCGAACCTGAGATTCCTCCTCTGCTGGGGGAGTTGAGAATGAATGCCAATAACGGAAACGGAAGTCTGCTACTGAGGATTGCCAATAACAGATGGGCTTAGGACCTGCTGGGGGATGCCAGCCCATAATACCATCATGCTTGGGGGAAACAGTCCATAATACCATCCTGCTTAGGGGAAACAGTCCATAATACCATCCTGCTTGGGGATACTGCTGAACTTAGCCTGCTGATTAGAATATGACATTGTCGGCGAAAGCACGCTTCCTGACTGGATGGGGAAAGTGAACACCCTGATTCTGTGGGGAAATAACGTCTTGATCCAGAGAAAATACTTCCCAAGTCTCCTGTTGGGGAAGGTCTGCTCTGCTGAGGAAAGGTGTAATCTCAATGCTGGGGAGAGCAACCCTACTGGGGGAGTACAATGCTATTGCCCTGCAAGTCAAATAACAACAAATAGAATATGCCACAACATGACTATCACCATTAATGCCTAAGTAATTTCTACTGCTTTTCGTTATGCTCCGCAAAGCTCGAAGTTTTATATGCAATGTTTATAAAAAATATCGGACGTTTTTGCAAACAAAACAGTAAAAGTAAAACAAACAAACGGAAAGCTCTTTGAGTGAAATGAAAATTTTATTGAGAAAAGCGGCCCGTAAATAGGCATTTACAATTGGAAGCAATTCCGAAAAAGAGGTAATTGCGCAAAAGTAAAAAGAAAATACACATGTCGGCAATGCGGGAATAGATATCCACCATGATTCAACTCAACTATGACCCATATGTCCTACTTGTCCACAAATATCTTGACCTTGGAAGAGACTAACTGTACTGATTCCTTCCTTTCAGAATTTCCAAGTATCGAGAGTGCTCACAGATCGAACGCAGACCATAGCCTTTCGCTTATAAATCCCTAACTTTTGCCTGGATCGCCCTTTTCGGGTTTTCAATCCATCGGGATACCCATTTTTGCCAAAGTTTCCTTTTCAGGTTTTCGACTTTGCGGGTTTACATGTTTCTTTTTTTCATTTTATCCCTAATTTTTGCCCGAACCTTTTCCTTTTTATGGTTCGTCGGGATGCCCTTTTTTGCCTGGACTTTCTTTTTATGTCCAGCGGGTCTCTTTTATGCGAAGTATTTTTTTACTACGTCTGCGTTCACAGGGGATGTAAAATCTTCGCCATCCATAGTTGAAAGTAGTAAGGCTCCACCAGAGAAAACCTTTCTTACTACATATGGCCCCTCGTAGTTTGGAGTCCATTTGCCCCTGTGATCTGTCTGAGGAGGCAGGATCCTTTTCAAAACCAATTCACCTGTCTGAAAACTCCGAGGACGTACTTTCTGGTCAAAGGCGTGCTTCATCCTGCTCTGATACAACCGACCATGTGCGATGGCTGCCAATCTCTTTTCTTCAATAAGGTTCAACTGATCCAATCTGGAACGCACCCATTCAGCTTCATCAAGCTTCACATCTTCCAAAATTCTCAAAGACGGAATCTCGACCTCTAAGGGTAAAACCGCTTCCATACCATATACCAATGGGAAAGGGGTTGCCCTAGTTAACGTACGCACCGAAGTACGGTACCCATATAGGGCATAAGGTAGCATCTCATGCCAGTCTTTATACGTTACCACCATCTTCTGTACAATCTTCTTGATATTCTTATTCGCTGCCTCAACAACACCATTCATCTTCGGACGATATGGAGAGGAATTATGATGTTCGATCTTGAAATTCTGACATAGTTCCTTCATCATCTTATTGTTCAAATTCGAGCCATTATCAGTAATGATTCTCTCTGGGACCCCATAACGACAGATGATATCCTTCTTTATAAACTGGGCTACCACTTGCTTGGTGACGTTGGCGTACGAGGCTGCTTCCACCCACTTTGTGAAATAGTCAATGGCAACCAAAATGAAACGATGCTCATTGGAAGCAGTGGGCTCAATCTTTCCAATCATATCTATGCCCCACATTGCAAAAGGCCAAGGAGATGATAACACGTTTAGAGGCGTAGGCAGTACATGCATCTTATCTGCATAAATCTGGCATTTATGGCACTTTCAGGCGTACTTGAAACAATCAGACTCCATAGTCATCCAATAATATCCTGCCCTCAACAACTTTCTAGCCATGGTGTGTCCACTGGAATGAGTACCGAAAGAACCCTCGTGAACTTCTTCCATCAATAAGCCTGCCTCATGTTCATCAACACAACGTAGCAAGACCATATCGAAGTTCCTCTTATATAACACATCATCCTTGTTCAGAAAGAAGTTTCCTGCCAACCTTCTCAGAGTCTTCTTATCCTTGGTGGAAGCACCCTCTGGATACTCCTGTCTCTTCAGAAAAACCTTAATATCATGATACCACGGTTTGCCATCAGACACATCTTCAATTGCAAACACAAAAGCTGGTATATCCAGACGCATGATTCTAATCGACGGAGTTTCGTTCCAACGGTTCACCTTATACATAGATGCCAATGTCGCCAACGCATCAGCCATCTGATTCTCAGCTCGGGGCACATGATGAAAATCCACCCTGTCAAAGAAAGGTAACAACCTTCTGGCATAGTTGTTATAAGGCACCAAATTCGCCTATCGAGTCTCCCATTCTCCTATAATCTGATTAACTACCAACGCGGAATCACCATAGACATCGAGGTTCTTAATTCTCAAATCAATTGCTTCTTCTAACCCCATGATGCATGCTTCATACTCCGCCTCGTTGTTGGTACACACGAATACTAACCGGGCAGTGAAAGGTATATGAGAACCCTTCGGGGTCGTAATGACTGCCCCAATTCCATTACCATATGAGTTAATAGCTCCATCAAAAATTAGCTTCCATTGAGACCCAATCTCAGGTCCTTCGTCAGGCAGAGGCTCTTCACAATCTTTCATTTTCAGAAACATAACATGCTCGTCTGGAAATTCAAACTTCATTGGCTGATAATCCTCGACCGGCTGTTCAGCAAGATATTCTGACAGAACACTTCCCTTAATGGCCTTCTGGGAAACATACTGAATATCGTATTCTGTCAAAACCATCTACCAACGGGCTATCCTTCCAGAAAGTGCTTGCTTCTTAAACACGTACTTAATCGGATCCATCTTCAAAATCAACAAGGTTGTGTGGTTTAACATATACTGCCTCAGGCGCTTGGCTGCCCAAGCGAGTGCACAACATGTCTTTTCCAACATAGAGTATCTTGATTCACAATCAGTGAACTTCTTACTCAGGTAGTAAATGGTGTGCTCTTTCCTACCTGTCTCGTCGTGTTGACCGAGCACACAACCCATTGAGTTCTCAAGAACCGTAAGGTACATAATTAACGGTCTCTCGGGCACCGGTGGTATAAGGACTGGAGGTTCTTGCAAATACTTCTTTATCCTTTCAAATGCTTCTCGACAATTTTCATTCCACCTGACCTCTTGATCCTTTCTTAACAACTTGAAAATTGGTTCACACGTGGCTGTCAGATGAAAGATGAACCTAGCAATGTAATTCAACCTCCCCAAGAAACCATGAATCTCTTTCTCTGTTCTTAGCTCAGGCATCTCCTGTATGCTCTTATTTTTGTAGGATCAACCTCGATACCTCTTTCACTAACAATGAATCCCAGCAATTTACCTGACCTCACACCAAAAGTGCACTTGTTCGGATTCAATCTCAGTCTGAACTTCCTCAACCTTTCAAACAGCTTCTGGAGGTTCACCAGGTGTTCTTCCTCTATCTGTGACTTCGCAATCATGTCATCAACATAGACTTCGATCTCCTTGTGAATCATATCATGAAAGAGAGTCACCATTGCCCGCTGATAGGTTGCCCCAGCATTCTTCAACCCAAAGGGCATTACCTTGTAGCAAAATGTTCCCCACGGTGTTATGAACGTTGTTTTCTCCATGTCCTCTGGGGCCATTTTGATTTGGTTATACCCAGAGAAGCCATCCATGAAGGAAAACACAGAATATTGAGCAGTATTGTCTACTAACACGTCAATGTGGGGGAGCGGGAAATCATCCTTCGGGCTCGCCCTATTCAAATCTTGGTAATCAACACACATCCTGACCTTCTCATCCTTCTTAGGTACAGGTACAATATTAGCAACCCACGGAGGATAATTTGTCACAGCAAGAAATCCAGCGTCCAAATGTTTCTGAACCTCTTCCTTGATCTTGACAGCCATATCTGGTTTCGTCCTTCTCAGTTTCTGCTTGACTGGAGTACAACCCTCTTTAAGCGGCAACCGGTGTGCAACAATGTCAGTGTCAAGCCCGGGCATGTCTTGGTAAGACCAGGCGAAGATATCCACATACTCTCGCAGCAACTCAACCAATCTTCCTTTAATAGTGTCTTCCAAAGCAGCCCCAATCCTTACTTCTCACTTAACATCCTCGGTTCCCAGATTAACAGTCTCAACTTCCTCCTGATAAGGTAGAATAACCCTTTCCTCTTGTTTCAGTAGCCTGGCTAATTCTTCTGGTAAGTCACAGTCTTCGTCAGTCTCTTCTTCGGCCTGATAGATGGGATTGTCGAAGTCATATCGAGCCATAGCTAAGTCATGAGGGGTGGAATCTGAACAAAGGAACCTGCACGATGGATGTTTTATGTTTATTATGAGTGCAACAAACAAGAAAACACATTGCCATTTTGATGTGGGTTAATACAAAAAGTAAAAAACAGAAAAACAGGGATCAAAATAGTTGAATGAAAAATCGTCCTTTATTGATGATAAAAGTAGCAAATAAAACATCCAAGCCCTACAAATAAATATCACTACGTCTTGGGCAGAATGTAGGATTTAACATAACAGAAAACAGAAGTAAATTACTCCGGGCGAGTCACTTGGATGACTTTCTCGGAAGACCAGTTGCCTAAACTCTGACCAGGGGTGCAGGGACGGATCCATTCATCCATATCACAGTCACTATCTCCTTCATCCTCAATAGCATTAACCTGATTAAAGAAAACCCCAGCACTTGTGAACTGAATCGGGCCAGGATACTTGGGAGGCTCTTGAGCTCCTCGGGGTGGCTTGTACCCTAGTCCATGGTTATCCTGCTTTCTTTGAACATCAATGACACTGCCCCACTTCTGAGAACCACCAGCTTCAACTATAGCGCGCTCCTCTTTGAAAGAGGACATCGGAACCTCTGGTTGTCTGACAACTTCAGGTTGGGCAACCACCTCAGGCTGACTGGCTACCTTTGGGGGTTCTTCGGGAATTTTCACAACTTCAAAGGCTTGGCACAGAGTTTCCTGTACTTCACCATCTACCTCTACATACTTGAAGGTCGATAGGTGACTCACCATGATCTCTTCCTCACCACAAACAGTCACAACGTGTCCATCCGCCATATACTTCAACTTCTGATGCAGCGTAGATGTTACTGCCCCAGCACTATGGATCCAAGGGCGACCCAACAAACAAATATAGGCAGGCTGAATATCCATTATGTAAAAGGTGGTGTTAAAAATCTCAGGACCCACCTTGATTGGCAGAACTAACTCTCCAAAAACTGACCTCTTGGAGCCATCAAAAGCACATACCACAAAGTCACTTGGTCTACAAATCAACCCACGAGTATCCAATTTCATCAAAGCCTTCTTTGGTAACACATTCAAAGACGATCCAGTGTCAACTAACACATGCGACATTAAGGAACCACGACATTTCACTGAAATATACAGAGCGTTGTTGTGATTCCTCCCAGCCAGAGTTATATCTAAATCGGTGAAACCCAAACCATTACCAACATTCACATGAGCCACAACCCCTTCTAACTGGTTGACAGATATTTCCTGCGGTACATAAGCCATGTTCAGAACCTTCAGTAATGCATTTCGGTGTGCCTCAGAGCACAACAGTAAGGATAGGATGGAAATCTTCGATGGAGTTTGGTGAAGTTGATCAACAATCTTGAAATCACTTTTCCTGATCAATCTTATAAACTCCTCTACATCTTCTAAGAAAGTATCCCCAACTGGCTTTGTCACAGGATTATTCACTTCCTGCCTCTGTATAGACTCATCCATCACCTGTTTACCTTTGTCTTGTTTTGAACTGCCAACTTGATCCTCAGGCGGAATAAAGACTCTACCACTCCTAGTGATAGCCCCTGCTTCAACAAGATTTTCAACCCCTGTATTCACAACTGATGTCTTTACCAATTCCTGCTTCTTACCATTAACAAATACCTTGGCCCCATAATTCCATGGGATGACCTTGGTACTCTCATACGGGACTGGTCCAGGAACAGTGATAATGACCGGCGCTGATGTAGTTATTGTCTTGAACGGAATTTTTATTGTGGCAACATCAATCTCTCTGTCAGTAACTTTACTCTGCCTACAACCCCTGTCAAACTGTAATATCCCTTCACTAATCATTCTCTGAATACCTGCTTTCAATAAATCACAACCGCCTGGCTGTGACACACATCCTACACAACCTTCATCACAGCCGGGAAATACCCCTCCCTTCAACAGTCTTTCCTTCACCACACCCAAGGGAGTTTGGACTTCGTTCACATCTGAAATCAAACTCAAGTCTTCACAATCTTTAATAATAGCAATGACCCTCGGCCCACCGTGATTTGGCATCGGGTTCTGATTCACATTTGGAGCATCATTGGAGAAATTTATGGCTTTGGAATCCACTAAATCTTGAACCAGATGCTTAAAAGCTCTACAGTTCTCATTATGATGTCCGGGTGCTCCCGAATGGAATTCACAGTGGGCGTTGGCGTCATAGCCGGGAGGTGGATTACCAATAGGTGGAGCCAATGTTCTCTTCTGAATTAACTGTAGTTGTAACAAGTGCTGAAATAATTGAGAGTAGGGAATAGGCGGAGTGTCAAGATGCCTATCCCGCCTAGACGCAGGTTATGGTCTGCGAGGAACCTGATTTTGTTGTTGAGGTACTGCTGGCTGCTAAGGTGCTGCTGGGATGGTTACAGAAGCCACCCGCTGATTGAAATTCTGACGAGGTCCTTCTCTACCACGATATGAAAACACAGAGTTTGTATCTCCCTCTTTCTTCTTGTAACCACTGGCATAAGGCTTCTTACCTCCTCCAGATGAGGACCCATCACCGCCTGATATTTTTCCTGCTTTAATTCCGCTTTCCACCATTTCTCATACTAAGATCAAATCAGCAAACTTTCCAGTCATACACGGTACCAGCTTTTCATAGTAATGACCTTGCAAGGTGGCCATAAACATACTTATCATTTCTCGCTCCAGCATGGGAGGTTGAACCCTCGCTGCCAGTTCTCGCCACCTCTGGGCGTATTCCTTGAAACTCTCATTGTTCTTCTGTGACAAATTCTGCAGCTGTGTTCTGTTCAGAGCCATGTCAGTGTTATATTGATAGTGCTTGATAAATGCCCTTGCCAGCTCTCTCCAACTACGAACATCTTTCCTCTCTAGTTGCATATACCATTCCAGGAATGCCCCAGATAGGCTATCCTAAAAGCAATGCATCATCATCTTCTCATTCTTTGCATGAGCAGCCATTTTACTTGCGTATGCCCTCACGTGAGTCCTTGGGCAAGTCATACCATTGTACTTTTCATAAGTAGGAGTCTGAAACTTGTGTGGGATAACGACGCCCGGAACCATCCCCAAATCCTCCAGATCCATGCCCACAAAATCTTGATTCACAACACCCCTTAGTTGTTCCTCAATTAACCTGAATCTCTGATCATTGTCAATCTGGGGACCAGCATCCCCACCTGGCACAGAGAACGCATCTTCCTGAAGATCATCATACTGACGACCATGAATTGCGCAGACACTGTTACCTCCCCCTACCAAAGTAGGAACCACAACATTTTCTCCTCCGCCCGGAGGGATCACAACACCAGTAACAGGAATACCTCCGCCCGGAGGGCCATTCTGAACATTATTACCAGTAACACCAGTATGAACTCCTCCATGAAGGACACCCTCTTCATCAATTCTCGTAATCAGTGGCTGAACAAGAGTCCTTAACTGCTCTTGGCCTTGAGCAACACCTTGCATTAAATCCATGAATTGATTCATGCGGGTCCGCATCTCAGTCATCTCGGCTTGTAGTTGATCCATGACTTTCTTCTAATTTTGTCTGGTAGAATATCGGTGAATGTGTTGATCCGCAATCCTGCGCTGAGATCAGAACAAGATAAGAACACCAGAGATAAACACCTATTATGCAAAATGATCATGAGTATGCAAATGCAAATGAACATGTTTGAATATTCACAGGGAGATCCACCCCTTGATTCCAGTTTAACAACAAGATAGAACGGAACTTCAGCTCATGTATTAAGAAAAACCAGAGGATAACCAATTGACAACAATCACAACCCAAAATAATAAGTCTGAACACAATAATCATAGATCCCAACCAACAAGCCTGGTGGTGATCCAAATACAATAAAAGAAAATAGAAAACTACGGCATGTCATCAAAGTCCACCAGTGCCAATCCACCCCATCCATTATGCTCTTTGCTCCAGTCTTGAATTTCCTTGAACAGCTTTTTGGTGTCGGGATGCTTCGATCTCTGAATTAGCTCTTGAATGAGAACATCTCTCCTATGCATGATCCCTTTCAAGTATCGGCAATGCAACTCCCAAGCGTCTTCTTCAAAAACACCATCCATGCTAGGACCCTCATTTCTAGGTCTCTTCACTTCAGCTTGGATTTTTAGTTCCTCTATGGAGGCTATGGCTTCATTGAGTCGACCCTCGACTACTTACCTCTAGAATACCCCTGATAGGATCTCAGCGTCTTTTTTCTTGAGCTTCAACTTCAATTGATCAATCTGAGCTAGATAATCATCTTCCTTTCGCTTATTATCAGCCATTGCAGTGTCTCGGTGAGCATTGAACTTGTGAATTTTCAACAAAGCCTTGGCCAATTCCTCCTTCTTAGACTTGAGAACCTTACTGATACCCTCTAGAGCTTGCTTCATCCTTTGTCTGGCTATGACCTTGTCAGCTAGCTCCTTTTCTGCCATAGCGAGAAGCTCTATCTTCAACTCGGCGATATGAACAGCTTCACCCCGCTCATGTTTCAACTGATAAATCTCTCTTTGTAGCTCACTGTTTTCTTCTCGCAGCTTTTCCTTTTCAGCCCACAACTTGTTAAACTTCTCTATCTCAACTGTGGTAGGAGGCTCAATCAGCAAGGGGTAAGATGGTGGTTCTTTGGAGAATGGCAAAAGCTCCTTCTCTACCCTTTTCTGAATCCAATCTTCGTACGCAAGAAATGTTCTGTTATTGCTCTTCCCAAAAGAAATCTTCCCCTTCTTATGACGATCTTCCCAAGTATTTGCAGCTTCTTTTAACAGTTCTGGATTGATTTCCCCACTCAGATATAGAGATTCTTGGACATCCTCGTCTTTTGGTGGCTCCTTAAAGGCATACCCGAATTGCCTAATAGCAAGAATAGGGTTGTAGTTAATTCCCCCTTTCCTTCCTATTAGAGGCACATTTGGGAGACCTCCACAACTAATCATGATATCTTGGCCCAACAAGTCACGGTTAACCCAAATTAGATTATCTACCCTCAAGCCCATCAATCTTTTGGACCATTCGAATGTTCCTTGAGTATCTACAAATGCCCCAGATTTGGGAAGACGACCAGCAAACTATTTGTAGAAGACTGGCGCACAAAAATTAAGGGGTCCTCCCCTCCTCTTCTCGTTCTTATAATGCACTGAATAATACAGATCTCCAAGCAAAGTAGATACCGAATTCTTCATGGTAAATATCCGGACAGCGTGCATGTCCACAAAATCCTTCACATTTGGGAACAACACCGTTCCATAGACACACATAGCCAAGATGGCATTGAAAACCGACCAACATCTAGCCTTAGCATACACAACAGCCTGTTCTACCAAAAATTTCACGTGAAAGCCTTTACACCCTCCCTTACTGGCAACGTTGTTTTTCAACAAAGATGGATCCAAATGCAAAGCCTCGGAGACCCTTTCTAAATCAGGAAGTTCTTTAGAAGGATAGAAAGGAGCCTCTTCTTTGATAGGAACATCCAGAATGAGAGCAAACTCCTCCAATGTCGGAGCCAAAAGATAATCAGTGAATAGAAAACATCACAGGTGAGGGTCATAGAATTGCACCAGAGTGTGCAAAGCCCTATACTCGTATTCGGTGATGTCGCGAGCAAAATTCAGAATTCTTCCATACTCTCCTCTAAAGATTGCCAATACCCCAGGTTCTGCCATAGACACAATCTTGTGAACAGGATCCAGAATAAGTGATGGGAACTTGTACACTATAATATTCTTTCTCTTCTCAGTACTCATCCTTAATAGTCTTCAAAAACCAGAATCAAAGTTAGGATGCAACCCTGCAAATGAATAAACATGTTAGGATGCAAAATGATGATGCAAATGCACACATGGGATCAAGGATGCCACACAGACTGGACACCTGCTGCACTGAACAACTGTATAATCTCAAGGATCTGCCCAAATACCCAGAATACCAGAATAACCATAGTACCATACTGATAAATCTGCTGATCAGAAAACCGGGTATGTTGAAGGTCAAGGTTACATGCAAACCTGTAAACACCCTGCCCTCTCAGATGTGGGTACTAGATAGCCGAGGATCCTCAATATCACGGGCTCTCAGGTCGAGAAATGATGATACGTTCACCATTTTTGGTTTGGCATCATCACCAATCGAGGAGGCCTCAACTGATTCCCCTCAAAAGAAAACATCCTATGGCAAATCCTCAGTTTCGGCACTGAGGTCGAGAAGCAATAGTACATTCATCCCTCGGGGTACAGTACTATTGCCAATCGAGGAGTGCTTCCACTGATTCTTTTCCAAAAGGAAACCCAATAGCAAGTTCCCAGCATTGGGTCCTCGGATCGACATGTGTAATGGGTTTGCCATTTCTGGTCTGCCATTATCACGTCTCGGGAGGAGTGCCATTACTGAGTCCTCGGGAATGGCCGCCAGAGTCGACAATTTTCCAAGTTACATTCAATCATCTGCACCAATGCGCAGGATAGAACATTACCAAGGAAAACCTTGTCTGGATGTGGAGTTTTCATGTATACTACGTTTGGCCAAATGCCACACAAGTCACACTACTTTCCACGCTAATCCTACGTGTACGCTCAAGCCTGGGTATTGGGCTTATCTCTCGGAACCCCCAACCTGCCAAACAGAAGAACAGTGCAGCAGATGATAATAATATGCAATGCAGAAAATGCGGTAAAAATAAAATACAACAAATAAAGCAAACAAAAACAAAAAACAAAACACCCAAAGAGAACAAAACAAACAAGCTCTAGGACAGACTCGCTAAAGGGGATGGACCAGCATAGGTCAACCAGAGTCCCCAGCAGAGTCGCCAGCTGTCGCTCCCAGGATTTTCATCCAGGTACAAACGCGAAAGTGGCGCGGAAAACAGAGTCGCCAGCAATGTATATTTATCCCACGAGAGGGAAAGGAAACACCGTATAAACCTGAGGAAGAGGGAAAGGAATGGTCATCGCAACCATAGCCTGGGTTCGGGAGTCGGTTACGCGAGGGGAAGGTGCTAGCACCCCACGCGTCCATCGTACTCGATGGGATCCACGCTTGTTGTCTATTCTAAGGGTGAGTTATTCTAAAATCTATGGTTGTACTGAAACGGGGGAGGGAAAACAAAGACAGACTTGGTAGGACGTCATCGTCCTAGGCCTACGTACTCCCTTTATGCAATGGGAAATTCAGAGTCAACGTAGTTCGGACCAAGTTCTTTTTGTGTTTTTTTATGAGCGACGTTAAGTTCGCGTCCGGCAGTTAGGGTCGATGCCTGTTTGCGACATAGAGGGAAAGTAACATGCCCTTTTTGAAAATAGCCTTTAGTTTGACAATCCCGAAGTACAAAATGATTTGAAATTTGTTTGTATTTTTTAGGACAGAAGTGACTTGAATTAGTTCATAACTCACCTTGAACCAAAGTCTATGACACGGGAACGAATGCGTCGCATGGTCGTCCCCAATGGGACGTATGCTCAACACTCTAGAAGAATGAAGGGGGACCCCTCAATCTTCACTTCCTATATTTAAGCCTTGTGTGCAAGGCAAGTTGACCTTATTAAGTATCTTAGAAGTGTTAAGAGATGAGAAGAGGGACTCAAAAGAAAAGAAATACACACTAAGGGGGAAATCTCTCCTAATGTTATCATGCAAAGATGGCCCTAAGGGGAGGTTTGGAGGGAGACTATCCTATGGAATTTAGTCCTAATGTTATCATGCAAAGGATTGAAATCCTAATGTCTCTCCTACTTCCAGCTTAATCAGAAATTAAGTGGAGCTAGGAATCCTAAGGGGATCATGTGAACAAACACAAATAAACATTAACCAGTTCAATCATATACAAAGTGAAATCCAACACTTAAAGGAAAAGAAATGAGATGAAAATGTGAAAGAGAGAGTGAGGGTGAACATGGATAACTATCCACACCCTCAAATAACTTACCTCAGCCTCTGCATAAAAGGTTAGTACAAAACAGACATAAGTGACAATAAGACAAATGAAACCCAAGCAAGTAACAAACCAAAGAGAAAAGGTTACAAACCAAATGAAACTCATCGAAGTCAGAATATACACCTTAGAGGTGACCCAAAATGTTTACCAAACAAGATCAAGCAAAGAGAATGCAAACAAGTGGCAAAACATACAAGAAAGTCATCAAAGAAGGAGTAGAAGAAGAATGAGTGGATATGCAAGGTGATCATGCAAGAATGCTTCAAATAATATCCAAGTCAGAATATGAATGATCTAAACATGTGCCTAAACATGCTATACAAGTGTCACATGAGGCACACAAACAAGTATCCAAGCATTAAGAATCATTAGAAGAAGGAGAAGGAAGCATGTAAGTGAAACATGTTCAAGTATGCAGGATGAAACGTGAATAACATATGACATGAATGCAAAGCTCCAAGGTCAGAAACCTATATCAAATGAAGTGCAAAGGAATGATATGGCATGGCATACACAAACCAAACATAAGTCATGAATAAGCATAGATGAGAAGAGGTGAGAAGATAAGTCAAAAAGAGGCATGTAAACCAAGCATTGAACATATGCACAAAGTATGCAACAACCTCACACCAATGACCTATAATGGCAATCAAGTGACCTATAACAATTCAAACATGGTTTATGAAGTCAAATAAGCAACCCCACACAATGGCACAAGTGCCTTCTTAAACAAGTAATCAGACATGATCAAAGATGTGCATAAAAGAAGACCTCAAACAATTAGCAAAACACCTTTAACAAATACCAAATTAATTCTCAACACACCTCAACCAGGGGTAAACATCATGTTAAAAACTTATGCAAAAATTCACAAGATAAGTCACTCAAACAATCATGCAAAGATCAAGTAAGAAACATGGTTCAATATGCAAAAGAGAAGGACCAAAATGCAACATGAAATGATTTTAAAAATAAGAGAAACATGTTTTTATGCAATTCAATGTGTTGGTGAAACAGTGCAAAAAGAATGGACTCAAAATGTTTTGCGTGCTATGAGAAATAAAATTAGTAAGTCATGGTATGCACAATAAGAACAATTCAAAAGGAAATTACTCAAATAATTAATTCAGATGCTAAAAATAAAATAAAATAAGAAAATAAAATTTGAGAAAATTTTATAAAACTCTGAACATGATTCATGATTTTTTTTTTTGGGATTTTTGGATGCATTTGTCTATTTTTAAAAATTAAAAATGAGAAACAAAACAATTAAATGAAAATAAAAAGGAAAATAAAATGGGAAGTGCAAATAGTAAACAATTCACGTTGAGAATGAAACATGGGCCCAGAGAAGGGGTGCAAAAAGCAAGCCCAAAACCTAAAATCCATCAGCGAAAAAAAAAAAGAACATGTGGAACCCAGTTAATGGATTGACTTCACAGCAACCCTCAGATCAATCCAACGCTTACAATCAGTCCCTAAAGTCAACAGGCAATCATGATGAGAGGCATAGATCCACACACCCACACTAACAACGATGCACACACACACACACACACACACCAAATTACTCTGCAATTAAAAAAACACGTGATGAGCACACCATATCATTAATGCGTTGGCATTGTAATAGCCATCAGATTCAATCAACGTCCCAGATCTATCAATAAATAACGTGATGAGTGGTTCAGATTTGTGGTTCACATTAACAAACATGGGATATCACCTACACAATTAATAAAAGAAAACAGATTTTTAAAAGATGTGGCACAACGTGGACCGTCAGATCAAAGCTATGGACGACCCTGATTGCATCTTCCCCCAAAAAACCCTAGCCTGACCGGAGATCAGACCAGACGCCGGAGCCCTAGCTCCGGTCGTCTTCTCCGGCAACCTGCAACCAAAAAATTTCCAGAACATGCAAACGAGTACACTATCTTGACCAGAATTTAATGAGGATCATGAATATCACATTATTTTTCACAAACAACCGGCACACAAGGAGAATCGAATGAAACAGGTTAGGGTTCAAAACTTTCAAACTCACAATATGCACATAATACACGTCCAATCTCAAAATAAAACATACCAGAATTATTAGTGAATATCATATATCATTATACACACCAAAAAATTGAGTTCTAAGATCATCAAAAAATGCACTAACCTGAGATCACGCAATTCGTACCCTTGTTGTTAGCTTCAAATGATGGGAGCTTTGTATTCTATGGATCCCAAGGATTAATATCGTGAAGGAATTTTTTGAAAAGCTCTTGTAAGTGAGGAGATTCAAAGGAAAAAGATTTAGGGTGAAAACTTGGTTCTCCTAAAAAATAACGTGCCTCCCCTCTCCAATGAGTGCATGAGTAAGCTTATATACTCTAGGTCATTCCACTGATTATCATTTAGGTCTTATTAATTCCTTGATTAATGAGTTTTGGGTGATTTTGGTAATTTGCATTTTGAAACATACACCCCCTCCATGCGTGTACACCCATGCCTTTTATGATGGATCACTCACTTATCAATTACTAATCACACCTGAATTGGATTTGGGCCTTGAAATATCTTGGTTTGTGAGTTTTGATGCATCTTGCCATTTTGCATAATGTGAAATAAGTGATGAATAAGTCATGGATCCACTTGATTCCAAGGCCAAAGATGATCCTCATGAGGTGTAATTGGATGTTAGAATATGACTTGAAACAATATAATCAATTATAGGTCCATATGTCCCAAAATGCAAAAGTTGTGAAAATGGAACCATGAGAAAACCCTAAAAACCACCTTGCCTTCTTTTGATCATAACTTGAGTTCCACAAATGATATGGAGACCATCTAGTACTTTTTGGAAAGGGGAGAAAAATATCTTCAACTTTCATGTTTGAGAAAAATTCATTTGAAGCTTCCTTGGTGGTGAAAAGTCAAGTTGAATGTAGTACAAAAACTTGCTAAAAATGGAAACTTTCAAATAATAGGTCATTTCCATATTTAGTAACTTTAGCACAAACGCTTGATCCTTGATAAATGGTATGAAACTTGACCCTTGAAGAATATCTTCTCCTCTTGAACTGCCTCAGGCACCTTGACCCCATGCTAAGAACCAATGATATGCACACATGATAATGCAAAAAATGAAATGATACATAAGCCAGTTAGTACTAAAGGTAGGAGATCAAATTTTGGGGTGCTACAGTGGCACCTGGCCACGCCTACTTTGAATACAATGTAACCTCACTAGGTTAGCTTCGACGAGTCAGACATCCTGACTTTGACGCCGAGTGGGGTTTCTGTTATTGATACTAATTTGCTGAGTATCTTCATCCATGTAGATTGGCATCCACCAATGATTTAACAAGTGCTGAAGTGCCTCCTGGACAAGGGCACATCCCTGATCGTTTTCGCAACCCGCTTTACAGCTGTGATAATTATGTGAGATCAGGAATCCGAGTCGGACTTGCTCAGCATGCAACTCTACCAAGTTGGTATTCATCAAGCGAATGTCGAAGATTTAAACCATGTTGATCTGATAGGGAATCCTATCATGGTAGTCCTGGATCCATCCAAGATCCATCTGACGCTGGAGGGCCTCCTGTACAAAAGAGCATTGTTTGTTTACCGAGCAAGTCAGACAAGAACTAAAATCGTGCCACGGCTGATTATGATACTGGCTTTGCCTTGAGTGCATTGCCACCAAGTTGACATTCATCGTACAGATGTCGTGGTTCTGAATGATGTTGGAATTCGTATAGGTCATGTTGACTCCACGAACTCGATGCTCTTGGATCCATCCGAGATCCAATTGTTCCTATAGAGCCGATTGCACCACAGAATATCCTTGATTGTTTTTAGAGCAGATATCACACTGATTATAATTATGAGATGACACATGGTCGTACCCACTCTGTCTACAATGCATCTTGACCAGATTGGTCCTCAACAAGAGTACATCGTGAATTTGATAGACATTGTTAAATTCTTTCTCAATCAGGTTGACTACAGCTTTCTCATATTGAGGCAGCGGGTTCGTAAGAACATTGGGATTCGTATCTTTGAAAGATAAGAGCCTGCTCCTAACAAGCTTTTGCACGTCGGACTTGAAATTGAGACAGTTCTCTATGTTATGCCCTGATCCTCCTTGATGATAAGGGCATGTCTGATCCGCTTTGAACCACAAAGGCAGATTTTCCAGTACTGTAAGAGGAGACTTAGTCTGGATGTGCCCCTTGGCCAATAGTAATGGAAATAGTTCTGCGTACAACATGGGTATAGGATCAAACCCTGGTGGCCACGTTGTACGGTTGTTGTTGTATGGAGGATGAGCCTACTGCAGAGGCTGTTGTGTCCTTTACTGATTAGGTTGGCTTTGCGCAACCTGAGGTTGATACGTAGGAATAGGCTCAGGGCTGATAGTATGAGTTACAACTGCTACCGGTTGATAACGTCGCCTTTGCTTTCTGAGAGAGATATTCCCAATATCTTGCTCTTTTTTCTTAGGGAGAGCACTACCGTATTGTTTTGTACTACTCGATGATCCAGCGTCTTTTATTAGACGTCCTTCTCGGACGGCTTCCTCAAGACGAACTCCCATGCCCACCATCTCGTTGAAATCACTGGGCGCACTGGCAACCATTCTGTCATAGTAAAATGAGCTTAAGGTCTTTAAGAAGATCTTTGTCATCTCTTTTTCCTCAAGAGGTGGACAAATTTGAGCGGCAATTTTGCGTCATCTCTGAGCGTACTCCTTAAAGGTTTCCTTGTCCTTTTGTGACATTGATCTGAGTTGATCTCTGTCCGGTGCCATGTCCAAATTGTATTTGTATTGTTGGATGAAGGCAGTACCAAGATCTCTGAATGTACTGATCGTAGTACGGTTTAAACCCATGTACCATTTGAGTGCGGCACCGGTTAAACTATCCTGAAAGTAGTGAATCAATAGGTCATGATTCTCCATCTGAGTTGACATTCGCCTAGCGTACATCACCAGATGGCTCTGAGGGCAAGAGTTACCCTTGTATTTTTCAAAGTCGGGCACTTGAAATTTGTGTGGAACTTTCACATTGGGGACCAGACAGAGGTCTGCGGCGTCCTTTCCAAATAGATCCAGACCGCGGATGGCTTGCAGTTCCTTCTGCATTTCCAGGAATTGTTCCTGGAATTCATCCATTCTATCAAACATAGTTTCCTTCTTACCAGAAGGTATTGGTGGAACCTGTCCTTCCGGGATAGTGTGCACCGCAGGGGGTGGTACCGTGACTACGACAGTGAATCTTGGCGTTTCCCGAAGTTTGTAACCTTCAGGAGTCTTCAGTATGCCCCTGGCATCTTCACTTTCCCAAAGTTTGTAACCTTCAGGACCGGTGGCATCTATTGTGATTCCCTGATCTTCAGTGATCGGCGGAACATATCCTTCCGGGATATAGTTAACAGGCATTGCCCCAAGGATGATCTTTCGGCATTTGATACCTAGGATCATACTTCTCCACTATAGGCGTTGAGGTGATCTCTGAGATCACAGTCCTTTGTAGCTGAGCTTCTGTCATGGCTTGCATGTCGTTACGAAGCTTTCTCATATCCTCTCTCAGAGCGTCGATCTCTTCTTTTAACTCTCTGTTTTCTTCCTCAAGATCATCCATCTTTTTTTGACGATTGGCCCGAGTATTGTACGAATGAGACAGTTTGACTCTAGAACCGAGACACAAACATGAGATTCATAGGTAAGAAGAATACGCGATGTGAGAATGGTGAATGCAATGATTATATTAATTGTTTTTTTGGTTTAATCAACATAAACTTCGACAATTAGATTGCAAATATCAAACTGTGGGGAAACCCCTTTTAATTGAATTCAAAGGATTACAGAAATGGAAATACAGTAGATTACAAGGTGCAGAAACAGAAACCTAAGCTAATGGGTCCCGGGTCCTCTCTGAAGAGAAATCGGGTGCTGACTCTGGTACTTTCCTTTTCTTTGACCAGGGTTCTTGGGCCGTTGTCGGGTTGTCATTCCTTTGCCAGGTGAAAGGAGCGAGCAAATTCCTTTGGTCATCTTGATTCTCTACAGCATGTTGCTCCAAAATTTCAATCAGAGCGTCCTTATCTTTCAGTAGTTGCTGTATTTTGATGCACTCCACGTTGAGGGTGCGGTACTTGTTCTTCCAAGACCTCCTCTCCCGTTGAACTTTGTTAAGAGTAACCTGGAGCTTTTCAGTCTCAGTCATGAAGTACATGACAGACTCCCTCGGTGGAAGAACTCCATGACGAGGATAAGGCATCTTTAGCTTGAGAGCTCTAGTTTGTACTCAGTGGAGATAAGGCTCCACCGAGACACAGTCCGGTTTTCCTAGAGACTCCCGTCCTTTCGTATGAACATGTTTCCAAGCGTGCACTATTTCCGTCTTTAGTGCTCTGTCACTTTCTCCTTCCTTGAAGAAAAGACCTTCCAGATGAACACCCCATGGGACGTGTCTCATCGGGTATCCAAATTGACGACGAACGTGAACTGGATGGTAATTGATTCCTCCCTTAGTTCCTATAAGGGGTATGTTGGGGAAGTTTCCACAACGGTCAATGATCCTGATCCCATCTTAAATCCTATTACTCCAATCTATGTCAGAGTTGGTGAGGGACATGATTTTCTGCGACAAGCGTAAGACACTCTTATGATCCCAAAAAGCAGCTGACTTAGGCAAATGGGAGATAAACCATTTGTAAAGCAGAGGTACACAACATGTGATCTCCTCTCCGCTGTACAAATTTCCCAAGCATACAGAATGATGCGCATCTGCGAGCAAAGTTGGCACAGGGTTTCCAATAAGAAAAACCTTAATGGAGTTGATATCGACGAAGTTATTAACGTTGGGCAACATAAATAACCCGTAGGTGAGTAAAACAAAGATGCTTTCAAAAGCAGTCACGTTCCCGATACTGGCGAAGTACAGAACTTTCTTTGTCAAGAACTGGGCTGGCAAACCTTGTATGCCACCCTTAGTGGTCATGTGAGTCCTGACCTCAGACCTGTCCAAATGAATTGCTCTTGCAATGGTCTGATTCTTTGGAATTTCTTCCAGTCCAGAAAATAGAGCTCGATCAGTGATGTGTAAATCAATCAGGTGAGAGTACTCCTCCAGCGTTGGTGCTAGCTGGTAATCCGAGAATGTAAAACGATGATAAACCGGATCGTAGAACTGGACAAGTGCATCCATGATTCCCTCAATCACATGGACTCTTAGCAGAGATAACAAACCTCTGTAATTGGCTCTAAAAGCCTCTTGGTTTGTGATCATCCTCGAAAAACCTCTTAAATCCTCTAGTTTTGGAATCCTGAAGGCGTACTTATGAGTTCTCCTTCTACCGAAATTCATTAACGCAATCCTTTTCTCTGATATTTGCAATCACAGTCTTAGTATATTTTGAAAATACAGAGAGACTAGAAGAGAAATTTTTTTTGAATCTTTTAATGTTTTTTAAATGAATGCATGAATGCAGCAAATAAGAACATAGAAAAAACATGGGGTCAAAGGGTCGTTGTCATGGAGTCAAGGCTCTACCCATCCCCAAAGGTTTATACTAGGGTGATTTTTTGTACCTGTACTCAAAATCATCAGCTCCTCCCAGGATAACAAACAGCAAGCATCGCCAGCGAGCTGTATGAAATCTTAGAGTAAATGCTATTCACCAAGAATAGATCATCAGCCTCAAATGAGGGTAGTATCGTGTGACAACTATTTCCGATAGTTTCCACACTACAAAAGGGTTGGCTCCTCAACTTCTTAGACGTCACAATCGGCCCATTGCCTATGAGAGGGAATGGGTTGCATTGGGAAGCCTCCACTGAGGTTGATGGTCGACCTCGTCGCCATCACTTATCTTAAGTGTATACTCAATCTTTCCACATACGGCATCACACACATTCCCATTAGCAGAAAAATAAACACAGATATCAATTAGGAAAAGCAGTATATATATATTTGTCCTAATGTCCTAGATTTTTTAAAAGCTAAGAATCTTAAGTTCCTGACAGAAAATGGTTTCCCGGCGGGGTCACCATCCTGTGGTTTCATTCCCAACTTAAAGGTTTTGACCTAAGATCCTAGTGAAGTCAACAAGAAGTCCCACCCCAGAAAAGGAAGAAAGAAAGAAAGAGAATTTTTTAAGGTTTCTACCTAAGAGATGTGAAGAGAACAAGATCTCGCGGTCCCTAGCAGAGTCGCCATTTTTCTGTAGCGAGTGACTTTTGGATGTGGTTGAGAAGCACAATCGCTCTAGTACTACAGCTCGATTCATTTTTTATCCTATTGAAGTTGATGAAGGAAGGGAAATAGATGTCTCCAACTAACCCTGCTTGCATACTGAGGTTAAACAGTCAAAACTGTTGGTTTACAGATGCTACAAAGATTCGGGGTCTCTCCTAGGCTATTTTGTTAAAAAAGTGTGTTTTAGGCTATCAGTTGAAATGTTAGGGCGGATGTATGAAAGTATGGGATTTTGGGTTTTTGTTTAGGGTGCTCGCTAAGATTTTTCTTTCAATCTTATGCCTATGTATTCCCGTTTTTCCAAAACAGGGAAATCAGAGCGATCGTAGTTCCTCCTATTCTACGGGAGGAAATGGTGTTTTAGTGTCTTGTTCAAAGCCCAAGACGTGAAGCTAAGGTAGTTTGTATCTTGTTCAAAGCCCAAGATATGAAGCTAAAAGAGTTTGGCTTTAAAGAGAATTCGTCATCTCTAAAGAGGGGTTTGTCTGTCACAACTGTTTATAAAGGAGAATTACTTTAACCGGGATTTGTGAATCCGGCAATGCCATAATTTACTTTATAGGAGATTTCCAACCTTAAGGAGAAGACTTTAACTCAGTTTAGAGCAATGCCATCTTTCCTTAGGAATTTCTCATGCTAAAAGAGGGACAGTGGCGTGGATGTAGATAATCCAAAGGCTTGCCGCTTACAGCGATTAGATGAAGGGGAAGGAGTTGTTGATGTTTGTGTACTGTGAACGAGGCACAACTTTGATGCTAAAAGGTTGATTGGATCAACCAGTGGTTTTCTTATACAAAGCCTAAGAGGAGGCTAATATGTGTCTCGTACAAAGCCCGAGAGAGAGGCTGAAAGGTTTTGACTCAACGAGGGAATCTTTTGGTATCTCGTATAAAGCTCGAGATGAAGGCTATTTGACTCAACAAGAGAGCTTTTTGTATCTCGTACGAAGCCCGAGATGGAGGCTAAAGACGGTGTGACTCACCAAGAGAATCTTTTATACTCAACAAGAGAGTGATTTTGTATCTCGTACGAAGCCCGAGATGAAGGCTATTTGTTAGCTCCAGTATACTAATTTAAAGAGAAAATCAGTTCTTATATGAGTAATGTTTGCACTCATGGATTTGTTCTAAGGATCGGGGTTATTTCCTGTTCTTTAAGGAAATAGGAAATCCAAAGGGTATTGAGACTGTCAGAGTCTACGGGGTTCCTTCCTATTCTTGAAGGGTGCTTGAGAATGTCTTTGAGACTCAAGGAAATTAGACTGTCCAAGTCTAGAGTTTCATCTTTTGTACTATGCTTTGAGAAACAGTAGTAGACTCTCGGAGAGACTGTTCTATTAAGATGACTGATTTCTGTTCCTATACCTTTAGGAGGTCGTCGGGACAATTTGTACGAAGCCCAAGAGGAGGCTGGAAACTTTTAAGAAGCCGAGTGGTCCTTGTATGAAGCCCAAAAGGAGGCTATCATTCCCGGAGGAAGAAATCATTTATACGAAGCCTAAGAAGAGGTTGTGAATACTTCTAAGAAGCCGACGGGTCCTTGTACAATGCCCAAGAGGAGGCGGGGATGCTTTTAGGAAGCTTGTGGGTCCCCAAACCCAGAGAAGTTAAAGACAGGTAATTCACAGAGAATAGATCAAGCCAGGAAAGTTCGAGAATTTTGAAGAAACTCAAGAGATGCAATTCACGGAGAAGAGATCATCTCTGGGGAATAGAGTTTCTTGACAAGTGCTTTTAAGAAGCATGTGGGTCCCCAAACCCCGAGAAATTCAAGACAGGCTATTCACAAAGAATAGATCAAGCCAGGAAAGTTCGAGAATTTGGAAGAAACTCAAGAGATGCAATTCACGGAGAAGAGATCATCTCTGGGGAGTAGAGTTTCTTTGACAACTTCTATGAGTGACAGTCTATGAAAGGGTTCACCGAGAATCCTTCCTTTCATGTCTCCTTATTGTTTAACCCCAAGAGGAGGGAAGACTGTGTCTGGTAATCCTATGGGGATCTAGTTTTGACTATTTAAGAGTGATCAACTGGCTTAATGCTAGACATAGTTGCCGGGGAAACTCTAAATATCTATACTATTATTACACAACTGATATGAGTTTATGAAAGAAGACTTACAGCGAAACATCCCCACAATACAGTTATATGTATATGAAAGCGGTAAATGAAAGTGTATCAACACTTACTCGGTTGTAGAGCTTCCATGCTATTTGGTTAGTTGTTCAACAAAGAAAGATTGAAAACAACAGTATATTTCAAAATCAAAGGAGGAGTGCTTTGAAAAAGAAAGATTTGGGGCTTACAGCTTAAGGAGAGGCCCAGGGTTTTATCAGTGAGCGCACTGTTGAATTTGTACAGAGGGACTTATACGAGTGACTGAGGCCCAAAAATTGTTTACTGCACAAAGGGATTTGGGTCTTACACTCTATTAAGAGGCCCAAAAGGTTTAAAGAAAAAGAGTGGGGCTTATAACACGAGGGTAGGCCCATATGACTTTTCGTTTGAAATGGCGATCGCGTCGAGATTTTCTTTTAACACAAAGGGGCTTATCCAATATCTGAGGCCCAAATTTGTTTTTGGTTAAAAGGGGATTGGGTCTTACACTCTATTAGAGACCCAAAAGTTTTGAATGGGTCTTATAGCTCGAGGAGAGGCCCAATTGATTTTCAACGGACGATGATCGCGCTGAACTTTTTGAAATACAACGGGACTTATACAATAAGTGAGGCCTAAAATAGGTTGTATTTACAAAGGGTTGGGTCTTACACTCTAAGAGAGGCCCAAAGTGTTTTGAAAATGATTTATGAGGGTTGAATTAATCAAAAACCCTAATTTGTTTTCAAAATGTGTTTTAATTGAATAAAAATTCAATTAAAATGATCAAAATTGTTTAACATATGGAAAACAAATTGTGATCTGGGATTAATGCTTCAAAAGTTAAGTATTAACCTACAAAATAATTAGAAGGCATTAAAAGTTGCAAAATCAAGGTGGAAAAAATATTCAAAATGTCAAAAAACAATTAAAATATTAATTCTTTGCAAAAATATCAATTATATGAAATAAATAAGATTTTTGGGATTTTTTGGGAAAATAAAATATTTTAACATTTTTGTGAATTATTAAAAAAAGAATCAACTCAAAATCATTAAAACTCAGAGAGAAATTAATTTTTGAATCAATTAAATAAAATCACAAAATTCAAATATTTGAATTTGAGAGAAATGGCGCCAAGAACAGCTGAAGAACACGCGCGTTTTTCAGTTTTGCCCAGATTTGCATTTTCTATCCAATCTCACTGAATACTTGATCATATCATGCAATCCACATACCAATCAACTCCTCTCAACCTCACGATCATGTCTATGGCAATTAATTTGATTTAAATTAAGCATAAAACAAGAAATCACAAAAAATCCTCAAGAACCCTAAATTCTGCATGAAGGCTGGGATTTTTGATACACGATTCAAACACAGCAATTACTTGAGGGGAAACATTCCATGCATGATTATGAACATTTGGCAAAAGTATTGTGCGAGGAAATATGCATAGATTAAGAGATGACCAAGTTTAGGCTTACCTCTAGGTCGTGACAGCAAGAGCAAATTGATTTCTGAGTAGGAGGTGTTATAGATGAATTGTGATGATCTGAACAGCTTCCCTGCACTCTATGGAGTGTGTTTGAATGCTTGGACTTGATGGAAATTGGTTGGATCACTTCATGGCATCTCAACTGCAACTTGGTTAAAACCTTGAGCAATTGACTGGTGATTCTGAGAAATCAGTGTTCCAGATGTTGTTTAAGTGTTTGATCAGCTCACATATGATGTATATGAGGTGCGTGTGTGATTGGTTTGAGTGGAATTGCTCTCTAATGAAAAACCCGATAGTGACTTACTAAGAAAGGCATTTTTGAGAGTGAGAAGTGGATTTTGAGAAAGGCAAGTGTTGTAGTCCTTTGGTGTACTTAAACTGATCACAATTGACCTCTTTTTATAGTAGAGCAAGTTTGTTTTGCAAGGAATAGTGAATGGCAACTGCTGAGTAGGTTTGGCCAATGTTGGCA
Source organism: Lathyrus tuberosus (assembly GCA_022829125.1). Classification (NCBI taxonomy): domain Eukaryota; kingdom Viridiplantae; phylum Streptophyta; class Magnoliopsida; order Fabales; family Fabaceae; genus Lathyrus; species Lathyrus tuberosus. The sequence goes on along the minus strand of JALAZF010000056.1, from coordinate 19,469,796 downwards.
AATGAAAATCCAAGTCTCCTCTAGCCATTAACTAGAGGTTAGGACACAGGCTGTTGGTCCCCTTGGTCTTGGATAAGTCTTGACTGAATTCAGATACTAATGGCTCAGTCCATGCCACCTTGGTGCTTCCATTGAATGCTCCAATCCAAAATTGGAGTCTTGTCCCTATTTTGGGTAATTCTAGGTTTAGCATGCTATTTCTTGTTCCAAGGACTTTGGAGGCTTGGCTCAGTGATTGCCCCCTTTAGATTCAATCCTCAAATGTGTCCAAGGTGATGACAAGGCTTGGAATTGGCTGATTTTGGCAAATCGACCAAAAGTGCAAAAATCTGCCTTGCCTTGGCAGATTTCAGCAAGGCAACTTGCGAATGTCATATCTCATGGCTCAAGTTGAATTTGGTGATGTTCTTGGCCATTTTGGAAAGCTCTTATATGATACAACAACTCTTTGATCATATTTGGTTTTGATACTTTTTGGATCCAAGTGAAAAATCCCCCTACATTTGGAAAAAAGTAAGGCAAATTCTGACTTAGTGAAATTTTCACTAAGTGTTGGAACAAAGTGACTTTTCTTGATTTTGATCACTCCATAACTCAAAATACATGAGGAATTTGGACATAGGTCAGTATGAAGCTTTTGTAGAGGGCAGTGAGATCTAATAATCAAGCTTTGGATGGAAAAAAATGGCTTTGTGGTTTAGGAGTTATGATCCTCCAAAGTTGGTACCTATTTCACTTTTTTTCATAACTTAGAAAATTTTCTAAGTTTTTATGGTTACCCCTTTTACAAGTTATCCCATTTTCTTTGTTTTTTCTTGATGAATGATGATTCAAATCATACATTAACATCAATTTATGGTTAAAAATCCATTTTTGTGAAAAATCTCAAAAAGTCAAAGTTGACTTTTGTGCACAGTTGACTTTTTGTCAGATGAATTCCAAATTGTGCAATTCTTCAGGAAATCCTGTCCTTGACCTAAATGAAACTTGATGGACATGTTCCATGGGTGTTATAGGGTATGTTGAATCATGTCTTAGGGCTTGAGAGCATGTCCTGGTCAAAAGTCAAAGTTACAGTTGACTTTTCCCGCGAAACCCTAACTGTGGTTCAGATGAAATTTAAACTTGTTGCTCAAGCTTATTGGATCAATCCGTTGTCCCAAATGGATCAATATGGTATATTAGAGACCCTCAAATCATGTCTTGAGGTCTTGGTTCATAATTTGTCCCAAAAGTCAACTTAGGGGTGAATTAGGTCAAGAAACCCTAATTCCTGATTTTTGATGAATGCATCCCCTGAGGCAAGATTGACTTAATGATTGGGTTTATGAGGTTCCATGGAGCATATAAGGTTATGTTTTGGATCTTTGGCTTATGCCCAGATGAAAATTTCCATCTGGAGGCCCTGGTCGACCAAAACCCTAATTTGGTGACACTGGCGATCTTGAAGCTTGATCCACCTAGAAGGGAGCAACCTTGTGCTTAATCCTTGAAGTGGGAGTCTTCTTGATCCATTGTGGATGTTTGAGAGGTTAGACAAGTTGAAGATCATGTCATTTCTTGATTGATCATTAGTCTAAGCGCTCAGAGTGGGCTTGAAACCCTAATTTTGATAGTAGTGAATGCTCACCCATCTTTGGGGAGACTGATGAAGTATGATGGTTCCTCCATATTGTGATGATGATTTGCACAATTATGGGAAATCTTAGTGGTCAAAGTTTGGGGTATGACACTCGCGTCGCACATAATCTCGAATGGTTAATTCCAATCTGGGGGTTGCATAATGGGCACTGATATTAATGCTTGCTTAAGCGTTCGAAATGCATCTAAGCATTTGTCATCAATGACGAATTCAGTGTCTTTCATCAATAGCTCAATTAGAGGCTTGGTTATCTTAGAGAAATCTTTAATGAAACGTCGATAAAAACCGGCGTGTCCTAGAAAGCTTCTTATTTCTCTAACGGTTTTTGGCGGTTGGAGATTTTCTATAACTTCGATTTTTGCCTTATCGACTTCAATCCCCTTATTGGATACTATATGTCCAAGTACAATTCCTTGTCGGACCATGAAATGGCATTTTTCCCAATTGAGCACTAAGTTGACACTTACGCATCGTTCAAGCACCATTTCGAGGTTTGATAGACATCCTTCAAAACTTTCTCCACAGATAGAGAAATCGTCCATAAAGACTTCCATTATACCATCTAAGAAATCAGAGAAGATGGGCATCATGCATCTCTGGAATGTTGCAGGTGCGTTACATAATCCGAAAGGCATTCCTCGGTAGGCAAAAGTACCATAGGGACATGTGAAAGTAGTATTTTCTTGGTCATCAGGATGGATAGGAATTTGGAAAAATCCTAAATATCTGTCTAAATAGCAATAATGGGAGTGCTTAGCCAGACGTTCAAGCATTTGATCTATGAAGGGTAAAGGGAAATGATCTTTAAGAGTCGCTTTGTTTAGTTTCCTATAGTCAATACACATTCTCCATCCGGTTTGAGTACGTTGCGCTACGGATTCGCCTTTTTCATTATTGATGACTGTAACACCTCCTTTCTTGGGTACAACGTGAACTGGGCTAACCCATTCACTATCGGATATTGGGTATATGATTCCTGTTTCTAACAGCTTTTGTACTTCTCTCTTAACGACATCACTCATAATGGGATTGATTCTCCTTTGATGTTCTCTAGAGGTTTTACAGTCTTCCTCAAGCATGATGCGATGCATACAGATAGAGGGACTTATTCCTTTTAAATCTGAGATGTTATAGCCTAAGGCAGTTGGGTCTTTTCTTAGGACATGTAATAATTTTTCGGTTTCTACTTGTCCTAAGTCTGCGTTGACTATAACTGTTCGTTTGAGTACCGTATCTAGGAATTCATACCTTAGATCTTTGGGTAGTGTTTTCAGTTCTACAATTGGTTTCTTCTGGCAAGGCATAGGGTCAGGAGTGAGTGCGAGACATTCACTTAGATTATTATCTTGGTATTCCCCATGCCAATTATCATTTTCAAAAATTCGTGGCATTGGAATTTTCAGCACTTCAGAATACGTATTTTGTTGCTTTTCCATTTCTTTAACGCATTCATCAATAACATCCAAGAAATAGCACGAATCTTCTATAGCAGGGGCTTTGAAGAATCGTGAGAGGATAAATTCTACCTTTTCTTCACCAACCTCAAAAGTTAGTTTTCCTTTTTTCACATCTATGATGGCTCCGGTTGTGGCTAGGAATGGTCTTCCTAAAATGATAGGGATGTTTGAGTCTTCCTTAATGTCCATAATTATGAAATCTGTAAGGATATAGAATTGTCCTATGCGTACTGGAACGTTTTCTAGCATACCTAAAGGAAATTTCACTGAGCGATCAGCTAGTTGTACGGACATTTTTGTTGGTCTCAGCTCTCCCATGTTGAGCCTTTTACAAATAGATAAGGGCATTAAGCTAATATTGGCTCCTAAGTCGCACAGGTCTTTGTCTATGACAAACTTTCCAATCACACATGGTATAGAAAAACTACCAGGGCCTTTTAGCTTAGGAGGCATGTTGTTTTGGATTAGAGCGCTACACTCTGCAGTAAGCATAACAGTTTCAGTATCCTCGAGCTTTTTCTTATTAGATAGGATTTCTTTTAAGAACTTAGCATAGGAGGGCATTTGCGTGATGGCTTCTGTAAAAGGTATAATGACATTCAATTTTTTCAGAAGTTCAACGAATTTCTTAAACTGCCCTATGTTTTTAGATTTAGCGAATCTTTGAGGATACGGGATAGGTGGTTTATAAGGTGGTGGAGGCACATATGGTTTTTCTTTCTCTTCGGCCTCTTTACCATCATCATCTTTTTCATTTTCCTTTGGTTCGTCTTCCTTTTCAGACTCCTTACTAGGCTTTTGATAAATGGCTGGATTTTCGATCCTTGGGTCAGTAGGTCCTTCTAGTTCTGTTCCACTCCGAAGTGTTATAGCATTTGCATGTACCTTCAGATTAGGTTGAGTTTGTCCTAGAAGATTCCCAGCTGGGGCAGCGGTAACTGCTTGTTGTTGAGCCACTTGTGAGATTTGTGTTTCTAACATTTTGTTGTGAGTGGCTAGAGCGTCAACCTTGTTGGCTAATTGCTTAATTTGCTCACTGGTGTGAACATTTTGGTTAAGGAACTCCTTGTTTTGTTGAGCTTGTGCAGCGATGAAGTTCTCCATCATTGTTTCAAGGTTAGACTTTATAGGAACATTAGGTGCAGCTACAGCAGCCTTTTGATAACCCGGCGGTACAGCAAGTGCTTGTCCAGGCGCATACAAAGCGTTGTTGTTCTTGTACGAAAGGTTTGGATGGTTTCTCCAACCTGGGTTGTAGGTGTTTGAGTAAGGGTTTCCTTGAGCATAATTCACTTGGTCAGTGGAAACTCTTGTCAAAATTTGACATTCAGGGGCAGCATGCCTAGGAACTCCGCATAACTCGCAATTTGGAGCTACGGCAGCCACGGTGGCTGTAGGTGTCAGGGTCAAACTTTCAACCTTTTGAGTAAGAGCATCTACCTTAGCATTCACTTGGTCAAGGCCACTTATTTCGTACATCCCGCCTTTCGTCGGAGGTTTCTCTACGGAGGTTCTTTCACTTCCCCATTGATAGTGATTTTGAGCCATACTTTCGATAAGTGCGTGAGCCTCTGCGTAGGGTTTATCCATTAGTGCACCACCCGCGGTAGCGTCTATTGTCATTCTTGTGTTATACAAGAGACCATTGTAAAAGGTATGGATGATCAACCACTCTTCTAGACCATGATGTGGACAAAGCCTCATCATGTCCTTGTATCTTTCCCATGCCTCGAAAAGAGATTCGTTGTCCTTTTATTTAAATCCATTGATTTGGGCTCTTAGCATAGTCGTCTTACTTGGTGGGAAATATCGTGCTAAGAATACCTTCTTCAACTCATTCCATGTGATGACAGAGTTGGACGGTAGAGACTGGAGCCAAGCTCTAGCTCTATCTCTTAATGAGAAAGGGAAAAGACGTAGTCTTATTGCTTTAGGGCTGACACCATTTGCTTTCACCGTGTCTGCATATTTCAAGAACACTGACAAATGTAAGTTTGGGTCCTCCGTGGGACCACCAGAAAATTGGTTCTGTTGTACAGCTTACAACAGCGAAGGTTTTAGCTCAAAGTTATTTACCTTGATGGCAGGGGCAGCAATGCTGTTATGTGGTTCAGCCTGCGAAGGAATGGCATAGTACTTAAGAGGACGGTTCTGAGGTCCGTCGGCCATGTCTTGTTTAGTTTCAGGTTTAGATTCAGATTCTGAGTCAGGAAAAGGAATTTCGTGTTCTAAACACTATTCTCTAATTCGTTGTCTTACACTGAGAAGACGTTTAGGTTCGTCTGTCAGTTGTGTTAGGTCTTCGCCTTTTGAGCGAGTACTTGGCATACAACCGACAAATTAGGGAATTTGTTGCCTTAGTCTATACGGCGCTAAAAACTTGATCGCGACTTTATGAGTCTATCGGGGGTTACTAACTGCAAGCGCACAGCCTAATCGCGTAGTTTTAAAAGATATCGAACCCACAGGGACTGATAATCAAACTAGTGTTATCGGGTTGTTACTATGTTTAGCTAAGGCAGATGATTTTTAGATTAAGCTGCAGACGGGAAATTAAAAGTGAACTAAAACTAAGATTTAAACAAAATATGACAGAATATCGGTACGTAACTCATCAATCATCTGGGATTCAACAAATCATCGGCTTAACAGTCAAAATAATTTTCAGTAGAAAAAAACCAATTTAAAAGTCTTTACCTCACACTCTCGTGTTATTGACTCTGACTATACTCCTAAATCAGAATGTCTGCTCTCGCTAGCCCATTTGAATTTAAAAATACTTTTTGAAAATTAATAAGTTCTAATTGATTTTAAATCACTCTCGTTGTGTTTAAAACCAATGTCCAGTTTCAGCTATCCGGTTAAAATCGCAAACTCTCGTTTTATTGATCGTAACCTTCGTTACCTTTTTACTCTCGTAATAAAGATCAATTAAATTAAGAAATTGGAACCAGAAAAGTAAATTATCAAAGTTACCTACGACCGGTCGGATCCCTTTCCGATCTACTTAATTACATACCGATATAAACGGTTTAGCCAGACATCCTAACTAGTATAGACATGCACATACAAAAGCAATAAAACATTAATTCAAGCATGGTATTTAAAATTAAAGGCAATTCTATTAATTAAATTAAAACCTGGAAAACAATCGAGACTTGAAGTTAACAATCCCCCACAGGTCGGTAGGATTTGCTTGCTCGAACAATGGAAACAAAAACAAATAAAAATCTAACTAAGATTGCAATAGCTCCCCAGTGTAGGAAACTATTGCTATTTGGGTGATGGGAAGGTAAGGTGAAAAAATTGAAAGAAGTCAAAAGCTCTGAACAAAATAAAATCTGCAGCAAAAGTACGTCGTAAGGTAGAGTTCGAACCAGAGGCTTTGTTTAGAAAACTGCTTTCATTTTATAGCCTTGAGTAGTTGTCGTGAAACAAGGAGAAATAATCTCTAGGTGAAAGTTAGTGGCCGATATTATCTGAAGCACTTCCTTTGACTTGGTTGAACATGGTTGTGGTTGATTTGATACCCGTTGAGTAGGCCACGTAACTTAAAATTGGATTTTGAGAAATGCACGTGTGCCGGTCGCCATGGTATTGTGACGAGGGTAACAACTTAAACTGCGTTATGGTCGCCATGGTCCTGTAATGATCGCTATGCTGTCTGAGTGCAGAATCTCCATTTTGCTGTCAACTGTCTTCTTTTCTTCTCTTTTCTTTTCCTTTCTTTCTTCTTTCCTCATGCAGGTTAACTTAGAGAAAATACCTAAAAATGAACTTGAATACTCGCAAATAAAACGTGAATAAACGAAAATGACGAAATAAATTAATGTAATTCGAAGCGAATATGTTATGTAATATCGCATTATCATATAGTTATTTAGAGTTTTCCCCGGCAACTACGTCTTGAACTAGGTAAAGCCTTGTTGGTCACTCTTAAAATACAAACAAAACTAGATCCCCCGTAGGATACCAGGCACAGTCTTCCCTCCTCTTGGGGTTAAATAATATGGAACAAAGAGAAAGGAAGCATTCTCGGTGAACCCTTTCTCAGACTGTCACTCTTAGAAATTGTCAAAGAAACTCTACTCCCCAGAGTTGATCTATTCTCTGTGAATAGCATCTCTTGAGTTTCTTCCAAATTCTTGAACTTTCCTGGAATGATCTATTCTCGGTGAATGGCATTTCTTGAACTTCTCTTGGTTTGGGGACCCACAAGCTTCTTAAAAGCATCCCCGCCTCCTCTTGGGCGTTGTACAAGGACCCTTCGGCTTCTTAAAAGTTCTCATGCCTTCTCTTGGGCTTAATACAAGGACCCTGATGACCTCTTAAAGGTATAAGACAGAACTTAGTCATCCTTTGCTAAAGCAGTCTTTCCAGCATCAAAACTCCGGCCGTTGTAGGGTTGATACCCATCCCTTAATGCCCGTGCCTCCTCTTAGGCATAGTACAAAAGATAAAACTCTAGACTTGGACAGTCTAAGACCCTTGAGTCTCAAAGACATTCTCAATTTCCTTTCAGACATAGGCAGAAACCCGGTCTCTCTCATGAGAGTTCCCCACACTTGGACTCGCTTCAGGATCTCCAGAATCCACGGCGGTAACATAGCCTCCTCTTGGGCTTTGTACAATGATTCTCCCTAGCGGAGCTAACCTGTTCAGACTCTCTTGTTGATTCAAACCCCTTTTTAGCCTCCGTCTTAGGCTTCGTATAAGACAAATAAAAATCACTCTCTTGTTGAGTATAAAAGACTCTCTTGTTGGGTCACTTCCCTTTTAGCCTCTATCTCGGGCTTCGTACGAGACAGCAAAACACTCTCTTGTTGAGCATAAAAGACTCTCTTGTTGAGTCACTTCCCTTTTAGCCTCAATCTCAGGCTTCGTACGAGACACTAGATCACTCTCTTGTTGAGTATAAAAGAATCTCTTGTTGAGTCAAACCTTTTTAGCCTCCGTCTTAGGCTTCAAATAAGACAGATAAAAGATTCTCTTGTTGAGTCAAACCTTTTAGGCTCCGTCTTGGGCTTCATACAAGACACATAAAAGCACTCTCTTGTTGAGTCAGTCACTTGTTAGTACTCTCTTGTTGAGTCAACCCTTTTAGCCTCTATCTCGGGCTTCGTACGAGACAACAAATAAAAAACATCCTCTTGTTGGGTCAATCGCCTCCTCTTAGGCTTTGTATAAGGAAACCTCGGTTGAGTCAATCAACCTTTTAGCATCAAACCTGTGTCGTGCTCACAGCATACAAACATCAACAACTCCTCTTTAGAGATGACAAATTTTCTCTCATCCAAAACCCTTTAGCTTCACATCTTGGGATTTGAACAAGATACAAATCACCTTTAGCTTTATGTCTTGAGCTTTGAACATGACACCAAAACAACCTTTTTCCTCCCATAGAATAGGAGGAACTACGATCGCTCTGATTTCCCTATTTTGTTAAACGGGAATACGTAGGCATAAGATTGCAAAAAAATCTTAGCGAGCATACTAATCAAAAACCCAAAATCCAGTATCTCCATCAAATCAACCCAATAGCATCAAATTTAAACACATTACCAAAAACCTCACAAATAGTCCAGACACTGTGTTCTTAACAAAATAACTGAAGAGGGGCCCACACTTAACAGCATCTGTAAACCAACACTTTTGACTGTTTAAACTCAGTATGCAAGCAGGGTTAATTGGAGACATTTATTTCCCTACCTTAATCAGCTCAACAGGATACAAAATGAATCGAACTGTAGTGCCCGAGCGATAGTGATTCAAGACCACAAAAATCGCGCTACAGTAAGCTCATCAAAACCATGCCCTTTGTATTTTCTAAGCATGGATTTGAATCTCTCTCAAGCTTCGTTGAGGGATTCATTTCCACCTTGTGAGAAAACCGTGATCGCCGTTTTCGCTTCCATGAAACGATTATGTGGAAAAAATCGTTCTAAGAATTTCTCTTCCAACATGTTCCAATCCGTCATAATAGTCGTCGGCTAGTCAAGGTACTATTCCTTTACCTTCCCAATTAGGGAATGCAGAAACAGTCTCTTAAACAAAGACTATTCTTCAGCTTCAAGCGCTCCAGTCACACCCGCAATTTCATAGAATTTGGTCAAATGAGTAAAGGGATCCTCGTGATCCATACCGGTGAATGGATTCTGGTATAGAAGAGCGAGGATGTTGGTCTTCATTTTCGAGTGCCTTCCGTTATGGACATTGCGTACGAACTGAGCTGTGTGCCTCGGACTGTTAACACATGGTGTTAAAGCAGGTGGTGGTGGTGGTGGTGCAGCCATAGTTGGCGTTAACTGTGGTGTTGGTGTCAAAACTGAACTTTCTCCTCTTTCTCGTATTTCTTTAGCAAGTTGCCTCCTCCGTCTAGTTTTGCTATTTAACTTACGCGCAGTTCTCTCAATCTCAGGAACGAAAAGAAGTTGATCTGCGGGTAACTTTACTCGCATAAACAGAGTCTGCACAACTTAACCAAACAAATTAACAAGTACAGGAAAAAGTTATACAAGCATAAAACTTAACAATTATTGCAATGTTTGCAATATCAAACAACAATCCCCAGTAACGGTGCCATTTTGTTGAAAAGTATTTCGGGGGGTGTTTTATCGTATCCATAGGGATTGTATGTATATTGTCGTCGTTCTATAGTCGAAATCGTTTTAAACTTAGGGTAACAAAGATTTTGGTGGTTTTGTGACGGATCGTTTGCATAAGAATTTAATAACAACGGTAAAGAAATTGGTTTTAAAGATTTGGTAAAAACATGCCAAGATTAGGGTTCGGGAATCCGTTTTATACGTATTTACTCGATCAAGTATGTGAACTTATTAATGATGAATATAATCACATATCCTCTTAACATGTTTATCTCTAATACTTGTTGTGGGATTTATCATATTGATCCTTAGTAATCTCTCACTCTAACTATCAATATGATAACATTCAAGATCAATATTTTTGAACATCAACTCTCAAAACTATCTCTAGCCTCATGATTGTTGATGAATTAAAACTTAGGTCATGTTTTAGAACATATTTCTCAATCATGAACCAAAACAAAATATAAACCATACAAATAAAGTTTTTCACCATATATTATCATCAACAAAGTTCACAAACTAAATAGTAAGATCAATACATACAAAATGATGGATTACCTACCACTAATCTTGACACTAGATGTGTTTAGCTACACATATTCATGGTAGCTTGTTTTACAAGTTTCGGGAGAAGATGAAAAAGCATCTGCGTCGAATAATCGAGATCGGATTCAAACCCAGCTTCTCAATGTGAAAGATCACTCTTAGATGAAGAAAAATCAGAAAAATAGGTTATGGTGTGATAAAATGAGGTTATGATCCCAAGAAATTACATAAAGTGCTTTTATAGTACACTTGAAATCAGCCCAGTTCGCACTGTAAAATTTTTGTTCGCCTAGCGAACTACCAAATAGGCACCTGAGGTGCCTCTTATCTGTTAAACGGCCTCTGAGTTTCTGCATAAGTTCGCAATGCGAACTTTTATTCGCAAAGAGAACTACTCGCCTACAAGTTTGTAAAGCAAACTTAGGCCCTTTTAGCTACTGCCTCATCCATGGTCCCCTTCGACAGGCCTTCGCTGGAGCGATGAATCAGCGAACATTCGCTGGAAATTTTGCAAAGCGAACTTTAGTGCCTTTTCTTACTGCCCAGAGTTTGGGACTATTCGCTGGAGCCTCGCCAGAGGTTCGAAAAGCGAACTTACTGATGTTTCTTCCTTTCTTTAGCAACTTGGATCCTTTCTTTGTGTCTTACTTCTTTGATAAATTAGTGCCTTTTCCTGCACAATAACACACATATTACAAGCACCAAAGGTATTTTCACAATGTTTGAAGAATGACAATAATTCAAGGATAAAATCCACAATTAAACATAAAAGTGTTGAAAAATGTCAAGTATTAATAAGAAATATAAGGCATGTTTGACATCTAACACCCACCTTGTTTGTATTTGTGTTATCTTACATGTTTGCTTGCTTGTACATCTGTACATGTTTATATATGTATATATATACCTGTTGTGCTTGGGTTTTTCTATGTGTATGGTGTTTATTTTGAGTGGTGAGGATAAATCCTAACCCGGATTTGAGCGTACACTTATGATAGGATGGTGGATATAGTCAAGGAGACTTCGAGGGAGTAATCCCAAAGGAGATGACTTGAGATTCCACACTCGGTTGAGGCCCTATCGGGGGTGGTATATGTTGAACGAGCAATCTTGAATGCATTGCCACTTTCGACCTAGGAACTCGTGAAGCTAAGGACCTTTAGCATCCCTTCACCCCACTTTGGCCTCTTAGGACGTAGTGCGATGACTATGAGGGAGTAGTCCCAAAGTAGTTGATACGTGATACTACACTCAGATGAGACTCTCTTGAGAATATTATTGACTACCGAGTGATTTGGGAAATTAATAATATCTGAAAGACGGGTTGTTGACCATGGGAACTTCTTAGAACCCTGCTCTACGGATACATGAACCCTAGTACACACCCTGTGGTTGGTTCTTTATCTAGACTCCATGCTGAGATCTCGAACCTTCGATCTTGTTGCATGTGTTTTGCATCTGTCTTGCATCGTATTGCATATCATTTGCATCTTTTGCTAATTCATTGCATACATCCGTTTGTCCAGCAACTCATCCCAGCTGTCTGTATCTTCCAATAGTCATCTGTCAGTCGTCAAGCTGATTCCTCATCACCGATACAAGACTAGAGCTAATATCAGATGCATAATGTCAGAGACAAAACTCTCACTTTCCATGATGATGGCCCTAATGTCCAGAACAACCCTCTGCCAAGGCACGCCAAGTGAAGCCTCCGTCAATTTCAACCAACTATCCTCCTAAAGCCAGTGTTTGAGACAGGACATCTCATCCTTGTTGCTGATTAGTCACTAGGTCATATCTCTTTCCATTTGTAATTTCCTTGTTTGTATTATGTTCGTTTGCTTTCAAACTTGTTTATTTCGAACATTAATTTTAAATAAACGAGCATTGCAATATTTTGATTCAATTAACCTGTTATTTGCATCTTTATGCTTTCTCTTTCAAAATACATATCTTGTTCATTTTCTTTTATCAAACTTTTGATTATGCAAAGATTTATGGGAGGATGATGAAAACAAAATACTCATAATTGTTGCTGGTATGCTTTCAAATCAAAACTTTGCTAACGATGTAAGGTATTGTTTCAATTCCCAAACACTGGAGACATAAGGAAGATAATCCCTCGTCAACCCCTTCGAGCCTAAAAGTTAGAGTTTCTTTATGTACAAATAAACCCGCAATTTTAACCTGGGGCAGGGTAGTTCTCAGTTAATTTGATTGTGCATTCAAATACAAGAGTTTCATACAAGACACCTTTCAACAAAAGTTTACATTTATAAGTCGTCATTCTCACACAACAAGTGGGTGTCGAAGATGTCTTTCAAATCGAAAGCCAATGATGGTCCACTATAATCATTAAGCCAGGAAGTCACAACCTTTCAACTCTTCCAATTTAAATGAATAAATGTTGTACAAGTTGTTCCCAAAGTGATAAATAAAGAAGGATCGTCAAGAAATCCAAACTTAAAGAATGATCTGAGATCCTTTCGAGGAAAAAGCTAAGAACGATGGAAAGCTCATGACCTTACCTTATGCAAAGAGAAATAAGAACAAGCTTGTATGATAACCGAATAGAAGAGAGGGTGACTGTCAAAGAACTTCATTAATTCTCGAGCTACCTACAACATTAAAACCCCTTGGGGTTAAAATATGTGTGTCAATTAACTGAACGTAGGATTGGAGTTCATCACGAAGAAGGGGTGGGTACAAATAAACTTTGAGTCATTATCCTTTGTTTCAAAAACCGTGAACCAAGCCACGTTACAACCCTCAAAAGACCTAACTGAAGCAAGGTTATTTTGAAAGCATACTACAACAAGGTTGCGTAAACTGACTCCAAAAATATTTTTTCAAATCATTTGTTTTGACACCATACCTTTGCTTTACCTTTCACTTTAAATGTCTTAAACCATCGTATTTTGACAAATGATTCATACGCTTTGCATCATTCAAACAATGATTTTGATTTCTAAAATTGCATGAACTTTGCATTAAAATTACCATGTTTAATTGAACATTTTTTTTTGCAAACTAGCTTTCTCTAAAGGAATTTTCAAATGATTGAGAAACTTGGTCGGTGATTCTATCAGGGGCAAGTTCCTTCCGAATCTTGTTTAGAATCAGTTCAAGTTTGGTTGTTCAATGTAAGTCCTTCTCAGAATTGGTTTATCTAGAGGATCTTTCAAGACTCATACTGGGGCAAGTTTTCCAAGTGCACAGTAAAACAATCATTTACAACATCAGACAAGCTGAAGCAATGATCGGTTCATCTACAACAGTCAGCCAATCTGGGGAATTTTACTAAAAGAGTCCCCATGCAGCTCTCCATCCTTCCTCCAAGGATTTTCAACTTGATACAGCTTACCAATGTGGCAAAGACGTGTTCAACAACAACATCTTTAGTCCCTAAAGGTTAGTGGTAGTGATCTTCGTGTTGAGGAATCAGTTTTCCAGTCTTGTCTTCTCCCCAAAAAGATTCGAGCCATGTCGCCGACATCTACATTGCACTTGCATTTGATCATATATTATCTGCATAATTCATATACATATGCATAGCATGCGAGTTTCATCCTCATCTGCATTCTCCATAAGTTGTGTTGTTGTCAACGTCTTACCTTGTGGTCAAAGTCCAACTTACTTGGCACCTACCCAACAAATATTGTCGTGTCTACCCAATGCTTCCTTGGGTATCTCCTTGTTCACTTTCATCCAATGCTTTCTAGGATACTATGATTCCTTTTATCCAATGCTTTCTTGGGTATCTCCTTGTTCACATTCATCCAACACTTTCTTGGATATTATGATTCCTTTTATCCAATGCCTTCTTGGATATCACCTTTTATCTCATTTACATATGATGCCTTCTCAGATATTATGAGTTTGCCTTTCATTGAAATCCATTATTGGATGTCTGGTGTCTTTCTGTCCAATACTTTCTTGGATTACCCTTTTTATCTCATTTACATCCGATGCCTTCTCAGATATTATGAGTTTTCCTTTCATTCAAAGCCATTAGTGGATGTTTGGTGTCTTTCTGTCCAATGCTTTCTTGGATTACCCTTTTTATCTCATTCTCTTCTGATGCCTTCTCAGATATTACGAGTTTGCCTTTCATTCAAAGCCGTTATTGGATGTCTGGTGTCTTTCTGTCCAATGCCTTCTTGGATTACCCTTTTTATCTCATTTTCATCCAATACCATTCTTGGATCCCTACCTTGTTCACAGTCATCTAAAGCCATTATTTGATATTGTGATTATACCTTTCATTCTAAGCAATTATTGGATGTCTGGTGTCCTTTCATCCAATTCCATTCTTGGATGTCGCACATGTTTATCTATCTGATGTTTTCCCAGATTGAGTATTTTGTTTTGATGTTCTTCCAAAACCCCTTTGTGCCTATCTGATGTTCTACCAAATGATGTTGTTTATCTGATGTTCTTCCAGATATGCCTTCAAAATCTTTTCCCGTACATTTTATGCTTTTCTAAATGTTTCGGTTATATCTTCAGATTTGGTCTCGTCCACGTCTAATATTTTTCTAGATGTTTCTGATGTTTTTTAGATTGTGTTACCTTTCAGCATCTGATACTTTTCTGAATGTCCGTGTCTCTGTTTAGGGTCTGTCTCTCTCTTTCCAAGTATTATTGGATACTCTTTGTCATCCTGACAGATTTCTATAATACCTTGTTTTCTCGTTGTTCTCTTCTTGCAATAGTTCGCCTTCTATGGTTTCATTCCCCACAGAACTCAGAGTCTTGCATTCATATCATGTCATAAGCATCTTTTGGTATCTTAGGGCCAAAAATTGTGCATGTCTGTATTTAAGTCTCTCTGATCTTGTCGAGACGAAGATTTCAATCTTCATATCTCCAGATAGAAGAAACTTAAATAAGGGCATTTGTCATACCCTAATTTTTAACCCGAAGATTCCACCTTCATTTGCATCATTTGCATAGCATCAAACACCTTTTGTGTGTGTTATTATATTTTTGCTAACCCCATTTGAAAATACAAAAAATATGTGTTTTACTTGCTTTGCTTACAAGCTAAGGTTTTACTTCAAGAAGTTCAAGAAAATGATCAATCTAGGATTTGTGTGATTCTCCATTTCTCAAGAACCTCCACTCATTCATGGTGATTTAGGGTTTCCCTCCATCAATAATCAAGTTTGAGTGTGCATCAATTCAAGTTCACAAGGATCTCATGGCTTAGAACGTGATTCAGAGGTTTCAAATGCATCTTTGTGGCCCATTCATGTGTTTAAGATGACTCGAGAAGTTTGATCTATTGATAGTTGAAGAATTTTGGTTCAATTGTTAAAAATTCAATAGATGCTCAAAGTCAAAGTTTGACTTTTGACATTTTTTTTGGTCAACTACGGACTTTTCGAGTCAATAATCGAGAAAGTGTGGAAAATGATTAAGGTTGGTCAAGTTAAATCAAGAAAATTGAAGAAAGAAAATCATATGTTTGAAAGAAACGCAAAGAGGATTAAAAATAATGCAATGGCAAAGTTGTAATAATGCGTGAGGATCAAGAGGGAAGGCAATGGCATTTTTGTAATTATCAAAAAGCAGTTAAGGATCAACTTGAGGATTAACATCACTCAATGGCAAAATGGTAATATTTGTACATGCTTGGGGATCAAGTAAAGAATATACCATACTTGGGCACCAAGCAATGACAAAGTTGTAATTATCAAAAAGCAGTTGAGGATCAACGTGAGGATTAGCATGAGGATCAACATTGCTTAATGGCAATTTTGTGAATAGTGATCTTCTCATTTACACTACTAATGGCAATTTTGTAATTACTGGTTGTAAACTAGTAATTAGAAGCTGATACTCATGGCAGTCCTGGTACTCAAGAATTGAGAGGATCAAGAATCCTATATATAGCCCATTTGTTTTCTTCATTAGGGGGGTTCAAGGAGATTCATGAAGGATTGATTCAAGAGGAATTCAAGGAAAATGGTCATGAAATTCTTCCAAACATCATATTCTCACTAAATCCATTGTCACATAAGAGTCGAAACTTCGAATCTCCCGATTTTTCCACTTCCCTTATATCAAATATAACTCATCCAATGCATTAAAACCAAACATTTCAACACACTTCTAGGGGCTCAGTGAAGTTATAGACATCATTACATCTCATATGGAAGTACTCTAGAAGGTGTATTGGACACACTCCAATAGGTAAACTTTCTTGATTTTCGAACTCCCTCCTTAAGGTATCATTTTCACTCATTCAAGTTACTATTGTGTTTGTCTTGAAATGTTGAGTGAAAACCCCATGAAAACGGGTATTGGTTAATTATGTTTGATTTCATTTTATTTAAACCTTAAAAAATAAAAAAAAACATTTTAATTATTTTCTTCTTATTTTATTTTTCATATTAAAAAATCCCAAAAAATATTTATTATTTTTGTATTAGATGTTTATCTTTGTTTATTTTTAATTTAAACCTTAAAAATCAAAGAAAACCTTTTATTCATCCTTGTTATTTGTTTTATTTTCATATTAAAAATGATAAAAAATATTTGTACTATTTTATTTATTTATTAGAGTTTTGGTTCTATTTAAAAAAAAACACTTTGATTAATTAATTGACACACCTTCCATTGTGTTCATTCCTTGTATATTCACATATTAGGACTAATTTAACCGTAAGACTTTTAAACCACTTTCATCTACAAACCATTAGCCTTCCTAAGAGATAGCCATTAATCTTTTGTAACCTTTAACCCTTTCTTGAACTCTCCATAGAGATAGCTATTAATCTCTTCTCTATTTGCCACCTTTGGCTTTACATTTACAATTAACCTTGTCATAGAGATAGCCATTAATCTCTTCTCCCTTTACAACCTTTAACTCTTCATTCAAATCCTTTCATAAGAGATAACCATTAATCTTTTCACCTTTACAATCAATTCTCACAAGCTTTTCTTTCAAGCTTTTCACCCGTGGTTCCATGAACTACGGACGCTCTGATTTCTCGAGTTCCATTTGAGAATACGCAGGCACAAGGGCCCTACTCCTTGGCGAGCACACTTTTATATTTTCACACTTTTCTTTTTACAACCTTTTCTTTTTTTTACACCCTTTTACCACGTAGTGAGGGGAACTATGAATGCTCTGATTCCATTCCCGTCAGGATGCGTAGGCACGAGATGCGATGTCTTGGTGAGCATACTTAGTAAATAAACCCCTAGGTCTTTCCCTTAGCACATTTTCCTTAGCAAACAAACAATAACACAACACAAATACTAACAAGAGGTTCCTGTAGAGTACTATAGATACTTCGGATGCTAACACCTTCCCTAGGTATAACCAACCCTTGTACCTTTGATCTCTCTTAGCTTAGCATTAGGCCTTGCTTTTTGCTTTGCATTTTACTTAGTGTTTTTGTTTGATCTTTTCTCCCTTCCCTGGGATAAAATAAAAGTTTGGTGGTGATATCTTAAAATTTGTGAAGCCTAGCTAACTCAATAGCTATGGTCTCTGATTCTCACTGCAACACATGGCCAGAAAATTATTGAGAGCAGAATATTACTAGATGACTATGGAATCTGATTATTTCAAATACACCAGAAAATGCCATAAATTCCAAATTTATGCTGATAAGGTGCATGTACCGCTGACTCCTCTGAACGTATTAACATGTCCTTGGCTCTTTGTTACATGGGGCATTGACATGATCGGAAAGATTGAGCCAACTGCCTCCAATGGGCATCGTTTTATTTTGGTTCGCATCAACTATTTCACTAAGTGGGTGGAAGTGGCTTCGTTTGCCAACGTTACTAAGCAGGTAGTCGCCCGTTTTATAAAGAAGCACATTATCTGCTGTTATGGTTTCCCCAAGAGAATCATTACTGATAATGGTTCGAATTTGAATAACAAGATGATGAAGGAGCTATGCCAGAGCTTTAAAATTGAACATCACAATTCTTCTCCATATCGTCCGAAGATGAATGGTGTTGTTGAGGCAACAAATAAGAATATCAAGAAGATTGTGCACAAGATGGTGGTAACATACAAAGATTGGCATGAAATATTACCCTTTACCTTACACGGTTATCGTACTTCGGTGCGTACATTGACCGGGGCAACTCCTTTCTCACTGGTGTATGGTATAGAAGCAGTCCTACCATTAGAAGTTGAGATTCCTTCTTTGAGAATTTTGGCGGATGTGAAACTTGACGAGGCTAAGTGGGTACGAACTAGGTTGGATACACTAAATCTTATCAAAGAGAAAATACTGGAAGCCATTACACATGGTCGGTTATACCAAAGAAGGATGAAGAAAGCCTTTGATCAGAAACTGCGCCATTGCTGCTTCCAAACGGGCGATTTGGTTTTGAAAAGGATCCTTCCTCCTCAGACAGATCACAGAGGCAAATGGACTCCAAACTATGAAGGACCATATGTTGTAAGAAAGGTTTTCTCTGGTAGAGCATTGTTACTCTCAACTATGGATGGCGAAGATTTTACGCCCCATGTGAATGCAGACGCACTCAAAAAATAGTACGCATAAAAAGACCTGCTGAACCACAAAAAGAAAAGTCCAGGCAAAAAAGGGGCATCCTGGCGAACCACAAAAAGAAAAGGTTCGAACAAAAATTAGGGACTAAAGAAAAGAAAAGAAAAGAATAAACCCGCAAAGTTAAAAACCTGAAAAGGCAACTTTGGCAAAAATGGGTATCTCGGTGGATTGAAAACCCAAAAGGGCGATCCAGGAAAAAGTTAGGGATTTGAAAGCGAGAGGCCGCGGTCTGCGTTCGATCTCTTAGCACATCTTAATTCATGGTAATTTCAAAGGATAGGAATTGGTACAGTCAGTCCTTTTAGAAGGCAAAGCATTTGAGAGCGTCGAAGACATACGAGTCATAGTGGAATCAAAACATGATGGAAGGTTGTTTCCACATTGTCGACATGTGTATTTTCTTTTTACTTTTGTGCAATTACCTCTTTCCAGGAATTGCCTCCCAAATTGTAAATGCCTATTTATAGGTCGATTCGATCAATAAAAGTTCATTTCACTCAAGAATTGTCCATTTTTGTTTTTACTTTTAATGTGATGTTTGCAAAAACATCCGATATTTTGATAAACATTGCATGTGAAAACATTGAAGCTTTATAGAGCATGTTAAAAAAACAATGGAAATTGCTTGAATGGTGAGTGTTTTAGGTGGTAACCAAAGTTGCCATGTCGCATATAGAATATTTTATTGTTTGTTACGTGTTTGTAGGATGGTGTCATACCCCAAAATTTGCCCTCTCATTTTTCATATCATTTAGCATGTGCTTTCATTTCATTGCATTGCATTCAAGCATAGAAAATAAAACATAAAGCATTGCATTGCATCTTGCATAAGGGCATGGGATCAGTTGATTCTCAAAGAGGTTGATCATCCAAAGCAAGGGAACAAGCCTCAAGGGTCTCTTATGTCATATATCATCTCACTTTGATCCCACAAGGCATTGGAAGAGGAGAATTCATCAAGAAGATTGGACAGGGCATCATCTCCTATACAAAACAGTCTAAAATGGGGATCTGACCCTCAAATGGGCAAGTTCTTTGGGTTTTTATCACCTCCTAATGTCATATCTCATCTTTGTTAGATAAGATATACATCATATTCAGAGGAATTTGGATTTGGAGGATGTGCTATTTCCTCCTAACCAGAGGGTGCCAAAATTAGGATTTGACATAAAATCAGTTTATTTCTGATTTTTTGGACAAAACTTGATTTCATGGTGTTCCTTATGTTCCTAAGTGTATAGGGTTGGAAAATTGCCCATCAATTGGTTTCAGAAGGGTTTCAATTGGTCAGAAGATTCAAAATCAAGAAATTGGGGAAAAAGTCAACTATGCAGTGAAAAAACTCAACTCCTGACTTTTTAAGGTCAAATTCATGAAATTCAAGTTAAATAGGTTCATGGGACAAGATTTGATCAAGAAATGATGGAGGGATCATGGAAAATCAAGAAATGTACAAAGTTTCTTTTTTTGGAAATTTAGGGTTTCCAAAAATGGCAAGTTTGGACCATTTTGCACCACACTTTGAGGCTTTCGTTCTCCATGATAAAAGCTTCAAACCTCAGGCCCAAGTTAAGCCAATTAAAGTTCACATTATAAGCTTCGAATCCATATAAAGAACTCTTCCATTGGATCAAAATTGAGGGAGTTATGATCAATCAAAGTTTGACAAAACTAGGTCAAAAACCAAGTCATGACCAAGCAAGACCAGACCCATGCACCATAATTTTGTCAAACACATGGTGGGCAAGATGTCAAGCCATTTTTCTCATTGAAGGATGCTTCAAATGAAAAAATGTTGAACATCAAAGTTGTTCACCTCAATGCCCTCTTCAACTTTGATGTTGGACAATTTTCCATTTGAGCAAGTTATGATGGAGTTATATTGGTCCAAAGTTAGTAGGTTCATGCTGAATGGTCCAAGACATATTGCCTTGCTAGCCTACCAACCTTCCACGCCCATGAAATCAGTTGTGCACACTTGAGTTTCAAGCCATTTTATACCATCTTACAAACCTCTATCCAATCCAAAGTTCACACTAAACTTGTTCTATGATGTGCCATCTTTCTAATGCCATCAATATCTCATTATTTCATGCACTAACAAGAGAGAAATTCCTCATCAGACTCCCACATCTCCCTTGAGCATGATGCTGCTACATAATCAGAAAAAGGATAACATTGTTGTTGTTGTTTCACCAGCTTGCACGACAATACTTCATTAAGCCAAACATGTTTCCCTACACACTTTGACACGCTCTCTATCATGCACCAAAAAAGGAAATGAATAAAACTTGCTCAACAAGTTTCTGCTGCCACCACTGATCATATATCATGAGCTTACCATTTCTCAGCTCCACCATAGACATCATGAGCTCACCACCACACTACATCACCACCTCACCAACTCGCCCTAACTAACTTGACTCAGTTAGTTAGAGGCAACTCACTTAACCCAACTCAGAACTCATTTAACCATGATTTAACCACACATTTAACTCAACATATATATTTGAATTTCACTCAGAATTTGGGACTTCAACTTCACTTTTCACTCTCACTTCAAAATTCTTCTCACTTTTTCTCTCTATTCTCTCTCTCTGATCTCACACGAACTCATTAATCTTCATCCACATTCCATCTCTATCATCATCAATGTCTCATTTCTGATCAAGAACAAAAGATAAGAAGTTCAAGTCACCAAGTGTAGCTTCGGTTCAATTGGATTTTCAGTGTGGTTTTCTTCAAGATCTCAAGTTGAATAGCATTTATTTTGCTCAACAAGTTCAAGAGTTCAAGTGTTCATCTCTGGATTTCTGAAGATCCAAAGTTTATTCACATTTCAGGTTCCTCTTTCTCAACTCTTTTCAACTGAATCTAGCTTGTTTTCATGGTGTTTGTGGCTTATTAGAAGCAGTGTGAGTTCTGGCTAGATGATAGGCACTTTAAGTGCGTAGACTGAAAATTAGGGCAATGTTCATCTCTTCGTTTCTCTTCCTATGTGTGTGATGTGTGAAGACTGAGCCTAGATTCGTGATCCTTGTAACTTCCTCTTTCGAATGGTATACGGTTTTTTGATTTCTGGAATCATGTAGCATTTGCAGTGGCCGGAGAGTGGCCGGAGAAGATGACCGGAGGTCCTTCTCCGGCCGGTGAGGTTTAATGCTAGGATTTTTGCTATTTTATATCCTGTCCGTTAGATCATCATCATCCAACGATCATGACATTGCCAACGCATTAAAATCCCATGTGCATCTCACGTGTTTGACTTTGTGACCTGAAGGCTTGTGTACATGTGCGTCATGGTTGTTATCATATGCCTCACATCTAATCCACTCATCTTGCATACTTGATCATCATGAGATTAATCCAATGGTTTAAATGTTGCCAACACATTAATGAAGGTGTTTCATATCACGTGTGCTCTTTGGATTTCTGAATTGATTGTGTGTGCATACGCGTAGGAGAGTTATCATGTGCTTGTGTTATGGACTTTTGGATTAGCATGCTTTAATGATTGATCTTGATTGACCTGATTGTGTGGCTATGATTGGTTACACGTATTTGACAGCATTTACACTCTACCACACACGAGCACACGTTTTGGACTGGGTTGAGTAATTTCTTTCCACACACCCCTTTGTTGAGCCCATTTCATTTTTAACTGGCGAATTACTTGCGTTGCACCCCCATTCTATTTCATTTCTTTTTTTTCATTTTATTTTTTATTTTCATTTCATGTGTTGTTTTGATTTTCTTATTTTAAAAATACCAAATCATCTCTAAAAATTCCAAATTAATTCATGTGACATTTTGACACATTTAAATAATTTTATTTTATTTTTAATTCTGGTTTTATTAATTTTTGCACCTAATTGCATAATTTTCTTCCAATGTCTTTTTGAATAAGGTTCTTTATTGACACTCAAACTTGTGCATTTTATTTCTCCCATCTCACACAACATTTTTAACTCATTCTTTTTGTATTGATTAGATAACACATCAAATCATATAAATCAATTTTATTTTGATTTTTAAAATCATTTTATCACATGTTTACATGTTCCTCTTTGCACTTTCTTTTAGTTGGTTCAATGTGATTTTGTGAGATGATATAGGTCATGTTCTCTCTTTATTTTTGCTATGAGTTTTGGTTCATGTTTTTGCCTCTGACTTAGGTTAGTTGTGATTCATTTTCATGATTTCCTTATGTGCCTTGATAGTGGTTGGTTTCCTTATAATTGGAATCACTTATGTACACTTTCTTCCACTTCATGCTAATAGGTTTTGATGAGGCATTTATGCCACCATGTGATAATTGTTTGGGCATCTTTTATATGTCATTTGTATGATATAATAGGGCATCTTAGTTTCATTATAGGTCACCTTGACTTGTGTTTGCATGTGGTGTGAGTTTATGTGTTATAACTTGAAAGTTTGACATGAATTCTTGCATCTTATCTTTTCTTGTGCTCTACTTGTCTTGTGCTTACATTTTGTATGTCATTTCCCTCATTCCATTTGCATCTTACCAATGGTATGCCACTGCCCTTATGCATCCTTTAATCATGTTACATGTTATGCATCTCTAATATGTCATTTTGTGCATGTAATTGATATTTGTCTATTCTCCTTACTTCTACTTCACCTTATTTCTTCTACTTGTACTCTTTTATTCTTGAGTTGTGTGATGATCCATGTGCCTCTTAAGACATTGACAAGTGATATATGATTCTGGCTTTGATCTTTTATGAAGCATTAATGCATGATCACCTTGCATATTCATCCATTCTTCATCTTTTCCTTCCATAGTGCACTTCTTTGATGTTTAGGACATTTGATTTGACATAATTCATTTGTGTTTGGTGTCTTAACATTAAAGAGTATCCTTTAGACATAGGTTCTGACTTTGATTAAGTTTCAATCTTTAGGATCTTTATTCATTGGTTCTTAATTAGTTTGATCACTACTTGTTATCCTTTCCTTATTTCACATCTTGTAAATAGTTTTTGAACTAACATTTTCATGTAGGTGCAAGTGGTAAGTAAGTGTGGGGATATGCTTCCACACACACTTTTTTATTTCATTCTCTCTTATCTCTTTTAATAATTCAAATTGTGATTATGATAAGCATTTATGTGCTTTGCTTGAATAACTTCTTTCTTCTCCCTTTTGAGTTACAACTCATCTTCTACTTTAGAAGTGAGTTGTTTAATTCACTCTTCTTCTCCTTTCTTGTAGGATTAGGTTTCTTAAACCACATTAACCTTAGGATCTCCAAGCATGCTAACATTAGGGTAAGTCATAGTCCCCTTAGTTTTCACCTTTTTCAACCTTTTGAGTCTCTTCTTCTCATCTCAAAACAAAAGTAAAAAAAACTTAATAAAGGTTAAACGTGTATTGCGCATGAGCCTTAAATGTGGGAAGTGAATAATGGGGGGGGGGGGGGGGGGTTTCCCTTCATTATTCTAGGGTGCCTAGTGTACGTCCTGTTGGGGACGATACGCGACGTATTCGTTCCTATGTTGTAGACTTGGGTGCAATGCAAGTTACAAACAACTTCAAAAACACTTCTTTCTAAAAACTTCAAACAAACAATAACGTTTTTCCTTCGGGAATTCTCTTCTCATCTCATTCACTCCTTCCTTAAGGATGCGTCATTTCCGTTCTACCGCAAACAGGTAACGCGTAAGTCTCCCAACAGCGAGCTGCAACACCTAAACTGCTAGGACGCGAACGTCGACGTAATCCACTAAAAAACACAAAAGACTTTCCCTTAGCTGAGGGGAACTACGTCGCTCTGATTCTCATGTTCCCGATGAGATACGTAGGCAGTGGGGTAGGGCCCATTCGAGCACTTCTTTTATTTTCCCTACATTTGTTTCTCTTTCTCTCTCCTTTCCTTTTCCAGTTCTCCAACTAGCAGTTCCTTTTCCAGTATCCTTTCCCTACACCCTTTGATTGAAGTAGCAAGCGTGGATCCCATCGGGTACGATGGACGTGTGGGGGTGCTAATACCTTCCTCAAGCGTAACCGACTCCTGAACCCAGTTCTCTTGGTCGCAAGACCATGCTCTTTTCATTTCCCCAAGGTTTATGCAGTGTTTCCTTTCCCTCTCTTGGGATAAATACACATTGTTGGTGACTCTGTTTTTGTGCCACTTTCGCGTTTGTACTTGGATGAAAATCCTGGGAGTGACAGATGGCATGATCTCTCACTCCCCAGTTGAGTTTCTCTCCCCGAAGGAGATTATTGAGGTTTTTGTCCCCCTTCACAGAGTGGTGAAATTTCTGATTACTCTCCCCATCAAGAGTTCATAACTTTGCTCTCCCCAGCCAGAGTTGTTTTGGTTTATTGCTCTCCATCAGGATTTGCTGCCCCAGACAGGATATTATTAGTCTATTTTTACTTTCCAAGCAGGTTGGCATCCCCATTAGGAGGCTTGTTTGATTTCTCTCCCCTGGTAGAGATTTTATATTCCCCACAGAGTCCTGGTATCTACTTTCCTCATTAGGTCAGGAAGCATAATTTTGCCCGCAATGGTGTGCTCTTATCCCCAACAGAGCAAGGATAGAGGGTAATTCCCCAACAGAGGAGTAAGTTCAGTGTCGCTCCCTAGCAGGTTGGGTACCATTGACTTTTCTCCCCAAGCAGAGTTTGTTATTGGTTTCCTCAGCAGGTAAATCAGCAGAGGTTGATATCACTAACAGGTTTAAAGCCCAATGATCATTGGCACTTTTCTTCATCATATTCCTGGGACGGTTCCCTAGCAGATGTTTATTACTATTACTTCTTGACAGAGCAAAAGTTCATTCTGGGTTTCTCTTTAGCAAAGGTTATAATCAAGAAGGCAGTTCAGTTTGTATTCCCCGACAGATTTATTTCTGGTTTCCTCTGCACTTCTTCCGGTGGAATGTTCTTTTGCATGCCATAAGCATCTTTGCATTGCATCCTTCAAATGCGTAGCATTTCCATTTTGTATTGAGCATTATGCCATAGAAAAATTCAAACATATGCATTTGAAGCATAAGCCAGGTTTGATACCCTCCATTCTAGACATTTCCCCAGTCGAAAATGTAAGATACCGTTTCACTTTATTTCCCAAGCATTGGATTGGTTCAGAGGAATTATATTCTGCTCCCCTTGCATAGTTGTCTGTCCAGGTTTCTCCTTCCCTAGCAGATTGCTATTTTAGGTCATAAGTCTGTTGGCTCTACTTCCTGTAAACTTGTGAAAATCCATCTTTGGATGGTAACCTTTGGTTGTGAGTCCGCCTTCGGCCGGCAAACCTTTGTTGTTGGATGTGAGCCCGCCTTTGGTCGACATTCCTTTTGAAAATCCATCTTTGGATGGTAACCTTTGGTTGTGATGCCGCCTTTGGCTGGAAAACCTTTGTTGTTGGATGTGAGTCCGCCTTCGGCTGGAATTCCTCTTGAAAGTCCATCTTAGGATGACACCCTTTGGTTGTGAGTCCACCTTCGGCCGGCAAACCTTTGTTGTTGGATGTAAGTTTGCCTTCGGCCAACAGTCCTTTTGAAAATACATCTTAGGATGGTAACCTTTAGTTTTGAGTATGCCTTCGGCCGACATTCCTTTTGGAAATCCATCTTTGGATGGTAACCTTTGGTTGTGAGTCCGCCTTCGGCCGACAAACCTTTGTCGTTGGATGTGAGTTCGCCTTCGGCCGACATTCCTTTTGAAAATTCATCTTTGGATGGTGGTAACCTTTGGTTGTGAGTCCGCCTTCAGCCGAAAAACCTTTATTGTTGGATGTGAGTCCGCCTTCGGCCGATATTCCTTTTGAAAGTCCATCTTAGGATGGAACCCTTTGGTTATGAGTCTGACTTCGGCCTACAAACCTTTGTTGTTGGATGTGAGTCCGCCTTCGGCCGGCAAACCTTTGTTGTTGGATGTGAGTCCGCCTTCGGCTGGCATTCCTTTTGAAAATCCATATTTGGATGGTAACCTTTGTTTGTGAGTCCGCCTTAGGCCGGTAAACCTTTGTTGTTGGATTTGAGTCCGCCTTCAGTCGACATTCCTTTTGAAAATCCATCTTTGGATGGTAACCTTTGGTTGTGAGTCCGACTTCGGCTGGCAAACCTTTGTTGTTGGATGTGAGCCCGCCTTCGCCCGAAATTTCTTTTGAAAATCCATCTTTGGATGGTAACCTTTGATTGTGAGTCCGCCTTCGGCTGGAAAACCTTTGTTGTTGGATGTGAGTCCGCCTTCGGCTGGCATTCCTTTTGAAAATCCATCTTTGGATGGTAACTTTTGGTTGTGAGTCCTCCTTCGGATGGAAAACCTTTGTTGTTAGATGTGAGTCCTCCTTCGGCCAGCATTCCTTTTGAAAGTCCATCTTAGGATGACACCCATCGGTTGGGAGTCCGCCTTCAGCCGACAAACTTTTCTTACATTGATGTGAGTCTGCCTTCGGCCGACATTCTTCTATAAAGGTCACCTTCGGTTGATGCCCTTGGATGTGAATCCTCCTTAGGCCGACATTTCTTTTGAAAGTCCATCTTAGGATGTCACCCTTTGGTTGTGAGTCCGTCTTCGGCCGGCAAACCTTTCTTGTTTGATGTGAGTCTGCTTTCGAGTGGCATATTTATCCTAAGTCCACCTTCGACTGGCGTATTATCATACTACCTTTTATCTCCCAACAACTTGCAAATTACTGGATTCTTTTTGTATTCAATCACCTTTTACCTTGAATGTTTGAAACTGTTGCTTTTCATACCTTCAGGTCGAAGTTGATTGAATAGAGGCAGCTGTAGCACCCCAAAAATTTCCCTCTCATTTCTAACCCTAATTGGCTTATGTTTCATTTCATTTGCATCATCAATCATATCATGTCATTGGTTCTTGAGACATGGGATCAAGTTGTTTTTGTGGCTCTATACTTCCTTTTTATTCCAAGTTTTTAAGCAGCAAGCATTAAAAGTTCCGACATTTATTTTGCTCGGTGATTTGGTACCGTACCTTATTTTTTCCAGCAGAGTATTCTGAGTGCAAAAGGAAATTCACAACAAAATTCAGGTACAATATCAAATGACAAGTTCCAGAGGCAAAACTATGCTCATAACAGGTGGTATCGGTCATTTCTTCAAGGTTCCCTACAAAAGGCACTAAATTTGAAAATTTGAAGGCGTTATTCGATTAACAATATATGGTTAACTAATTAACCAGAGCGAAATTTGCCCAAAATTTTGAATTTCAGCATTGCATCATTTGTTACTTCATTCTAGTCACTTGAATCCACTCTTGAATCAGTTGGAAGGATCTAGAATTAATTCCAATTTTGATTCATTTCAATTTAATTTCATTTCCCTCCAAAAATTCAAATATTTTCATTCCTAATTCCACTCCTAATTTCCATTCCTAATGCTAACCCACACTCCAAACTACATTTTGATTCCTAACCTAGGGATTATTTAAACAAATTTATTCCAAACCTCACATAATTACCCTCATTTATTCTGATTTTTCTATCAATTCTCTCTCACTTTTTCACTCTCCATTTTTCATCTTCAACCTTCACCAAAGCTCTTCTATTAAAATTTCCAAATTCTTCATTGGAGTTTGTGAATTCTAGAGCTAAACCTTCATCATTTCCTCTCATCAACACGAATTCTGTAGTAGAAAGTGATTTGGATCTAGATTCAAGGTTTGGAAGCACTTTCTTGAAACTACTTTGAAGCAAACTCATCATAATACATTGTTCATGGAGTTTCTTGCTAGGATCTTGGGTTTTCTTTGCTTGATCTGTCCAATTTTGTTTGTAACACTTGCCAAAGCAATTATACGCTTTGTAGGTTGGTAAATTTCAGATCCAAGTTTATTCTAGCTTATTTACAACTTTTGCAATGTAGATCTTTGAATTGTTGATTTGAATTGGTCTATTGTTTGACTTGATTGTGGATCTTGTTGTTTGATTGATGAAATTGGTGTTTGATTACTGATATTTGATGAGTTTTTCGTGTACAATTGCATACCTATTCTTTTGGATGATTGGATAAGTGATTTGCTGCTGAAAGTGCTTTTGGAAAATTGATTTTCTACTACTGTCACAATGGTAATCGATTAACCATATATGGTTAGCCGATTAACCAGTCATTTTTCACGTTTTCTGAACTTTTCAAAAGGTTAATTGATTAACCATATGTGGTTAACCGACTAACATTGTGACAGAATGTGATTTTTGTGCATTTTCAAGTGTGTTTCGATTCTGTTCCAATTTTAAACTTCATGGATTGATATGATACATATTTGTGGATTATTTTGAAGCTATTTCATCTCACGCCACAGTATGAGTGGAATTCTTCGACACACGACACTTGGTTTCTCATGATGCATGTTCATAACCTATTTGTTCTGTATTCTTGGTGCATCCTTCATGATGTTTGGTTGCGCTCACGTGTTTTCTCATTCTTAATGCTCACTTAGCTTGATATATGATTCATGTTCATGTTTGCTTTCGACTCCGCGAATGCGTGTTCGTTTCAAGCGATTATTTGTTGATTTGGTGAATTATCCATGATGCTTTTGGTGAATGCTTAAGTGTGCAATGTCATGGAAGTGTTGTTCATGCTTAGTTGCTTGTGGTTAATTGCTCTTACGTGATGCTCATTCATGGTTGAAATTCATGTGTATCCGTTTAAATGTGAAAACATGTTTATGTTCAATCCTTTAGACACATGATTATGCTTGATTATTGGATATGTTCATTGTGGATTGATTAATATTTGATGCATGCTCAAATTGGTGTTGTGTTGTGATATGATCATCCATGTTTGATGCATATTCATGAGCGTTTGTATTGATGCATTGCATGCTGCCTTAGTGTATACACTGCTATTGTGCTGAATAGTAGATGTTAAATGCTGCCTTGCTTGACTTGCTTCCTATTACACCTGTTCTACCCTAAAAAATACATGCTGTTAAAAGCTATCTTGCTTGGTTGATGGATATTATGGTTGTTCCATGCTGAAGCATTGTTGTAGCTGTTGTTTTTTGGTTTTTTTCTTGGTTTTGGTTTGCCTTTGCATGCTCCCTTAGAGCTTCATAGTCCAACTTAATATTTGATTAAGCTTGGAGTAGGATAGACATTAGGTGTTAATCCTTTGCATGATAACATTAGGTTAGACCCCTTTTCAACCTTAACCTTAGGTCAATCTTTTGCATGCTAACATTAGGATAGAGATTCCCTTCGTATCCTCAACCTTAGGGCCATAGTTTCATGATAACATGCAGGACCGAGTATCCCCTTAGACCTTCCGCGTGTCTTCCTTCTCTTCTCAAAACAAATATCAAAACACTTAATAAATATGATGTACATTGTGTGCCACGAGCCTTAAGCACATGGGAAAAGATGAGCGGATGCATTTCTAACCTCATCTTAGGGTACTTTGTGTGTGAGACGTTTGGATCGTTAGCGTGGAGTACTCAATCCTATGTCATAAACTTTAGTGCGATGCACATTTCAAACAAAGTTAATCCACTTCTATTAAAACTCACAAACCAAATGCAAATCATTTTATCCTTCGGGATTGGCTATCAAACCATTTTCAAAAAGAGTACGTTATTTTCATTCTACCGCAAACAGGAATCGACCCTAATTGCTGAAACGTGAACTTAACGTCACTCATAAAAAACACTTAACCAATCTGTGGTTGTATCCCACGAACTACACATGCTTTGACTTCCTCATTCTGACGTCAGAATGAGGATACGTAGGCACAAGACGATGAAGTCTTAGCGAGCAACCTTCCCCCGTTCCAGTCGTAGCCATTCAAACTATGTTGACTCTGACTTTCCCATTGCATGAGGGAGTACGTAGGCCTAGGACGGTGAGGTCCTATCGAGTCTCCTTTTTGTTTTCCCCTTTCGTTTCTATTAGCAACAGGCTTTAAATAATACACCCTTTGATTAGAACAACAAGCATGGATCCCGTTGAGTACAACGGACCCGAGGGGGTGCTAATATCTTCCTCTCGCGTAATCGACTCCCGAACCCAGGACTTGGTTGCGATGACCATGTCTTCTACCTTTTGAGGTTTCTTCGATTATTTCCTTTCCCACGTCGGGATAAATAACGTTCGGTGGCGACTCTGTTTTTTCCGCCAGTTATTTTTCGCGTTGCGACCACAAGTTTTGTAAAACTTCTTTAAGAACTAAAAATGTTGTTTCCACCTCCAAACCATTAGAACTTCTACATATTGATATTTTTGGACCAGTGAAAATTGCTTTGGTCAATAGTAAGAAGTATATACTAGTCATTGTACATTTCTACAGCAGATGGACATAGTTAAAGTTCTTAAGACACAAGGATGAGTCACATTTTGTGTTTGCTACCTTCTGTTCTCAAGTGCAAAACGAGAAGGATTTCATAATTGTTATTCAGAAGTGATCATGGTGGTGAATTAGAAAACAAAGATTTTGAGAAACTCTTTAATGAATATGACATTTCCCATTATTTTTCCTGCACCAGACCTCCACAACAGAATGGAGTTGTAGAGAGGAAGAATAGGACTTGGCAAGAGATGGAAATAACCATGATCAATGAGACTAATGTGGCTAAGTAATTTTGGGCAGAGGCAGTCAACACAACATATTACATTCAGAACGGGATCTCTATAAGACCTATTTTGGATAAGTCTCCCTATGAATTGTGGAAGAATAAAAAAACCCAACATTTCATATTTTCATCCATTTGGCTATGATTCTTTTATGTTGAACGCTAAATATAATCTTAACAAGTTTGATTCTAAAGCACATAAGTGTATTATGTTAGGATACTCTGAACGCTCTAAAGGTTATAGAGTATACAATACAAAAACATGAATTGTTGAGGAATCAATTCATGTTAGATTCGATGATAAACTTGACCCTAAAAAAACAAAGTTAGTTGAAAAGTTTACAAATATGGAGATCACATACTCTAGCTCTGAAGGTAAAACTTTATAAGCAAAAGATGCTGAGGCAAAAGACTCTAAAATTACTCAAACAGAATATGTTGAAGTTCAGACTCCTTTGAGGAAGCACAAACAAAGATCCTCACACTCTAAAGAATTGATTATGGGTGATAAGACTGAACCTGTCGGAACCAGATCCTCATTTAAACCTTCTGAAGAGACTCTTCTGGGTTTGGTGTCCCTAATAGAACCTACATTTGTTAATGAAGTGCTTCCGGACACAGTGGAATTTGTCTATGCAAGAAGAGTTCAACCAATACTCCATAAATGATGTGTGGACTCTTGTGCCTAGACCCAAGGGAACTCATGTTATTGGAACAAAGTGTTTCTTCATAAACAAGTTGAACGAACAAGGAGAGGTAGTAAAAAACAAGGCTTGACTGGTTGCACAAGGTTATAGTCATCAAGAAGGGATTGACTATACAGAAACCTTTGCACAAATTTCCAAGTTATAGTTTATTCGTCTCTTGATTTCATTTGCTGTAAATCATAACATCATCTTGTATCAAATGGATGTTAAGTGTGCATTTCTGAATGGCTACATAACTAAAGAGGTGTATGTACACCAACCTAGTGGTTTTGAAAACAATAAATACCTGATTTTGTTTTCAGTCTTAAGAAATCATTGTATGGTCTGAAATAAGCTCCTAGAGCATAGTATGAAAGGCTAAGCAAGTTTCTACTTGAGATTTATTTCACCAGAGGGAAGGTTGATACAACTCTGTTATGTAAAACACTAAAAAAACCATATTATTGTTATACAAATTTATATTGATGATATTACATTTAGTTCTGCTAATGCTCTTTTGTGCAAGGAATTTTCTAAGTCTATGCAGGTAGAATTTGAAATGATTCTAATGGGAGAACTCTAGTTCTTTCTGGGGATTCAGATCAACCAAAGTCCAGAAGGAACCTTTATCCATTAGAGCAAGTACACCAATGAACTTCTGAAGAAGTTTGACATGTCAGAATGCGAGATTTTAAAGACATCTATGCATCCTACATGTATCCTTGAGAAGGATGAGGCAAGTGGTAAGGTAGAGCAAAAGGTATATAGAGGTATGATTGGTTATCTCCTATACTTGACTGCTTCTTGACCTGACATTTTGTTTGGTGTCAGTTTGTGTGCTCGCTTCCAATCAGATCATAGAGAATCCCACTTATCAGTTGTTAAGAAGATCTTCATGTATCTGAAAGGTACTATTAACCTTGGCTTGTGTTATAGAAAATCCCAAAAATATAAGCTTGTTGGTTATTGTGATCCTAATTACACTAAAGATAGACTTGAGAGAAAAATCATTTATGAAAGTTATCAGTTTCTATGAGGCAACTTGATTTCATGTTCCAGTAAAAGGAAATAAACCATAGCACTATCAACTGCCCAAGCTGAATACATTACCGAACTCAGATGCTCTGGATGAAGAGACAGCTAGAAGACTTTCAGATATTTGAGATTAACACTCCTATCCTCTGTGATAATACTTATGCTATATGTTTGTATAAGAATCCCATTTGACATTCTAGAGCTAAACATATTGAGATCAAACATCACTTCATACTTGACTAAGTTCATAAGGGTATTTTAAACTTATAATTTATTGATACAGACTATTAATGGGTTGATACCTTTACAAAACCTCTTGCTGAAGATAGATTCGTTTTCATTCTGAAATATTTATCTATTGAAACTTGTCCAAAATGAAATAGATGATTATCTCAGAATGCTTATTTCTCATAATTGTTTAATGAGGCTCTGAAATTTTTTTGACTCTGAACGTGTGAGTCTTCTGAAGTGAGAAGGTTTCATATGCTTAGAATTATCTAGTCAAAATCTCATTAATAGAACATTCTGAATCTTGGATATTGAACAGTTTGTGCATTAATGAGCAGTCAAGTGTCTTAGAAAACTAAATCTTTTCTTATGCCTGAGTGACACATTGGGTGAATAAATTTATCTTGGGATTAGGTAAAATATTCACGCTTTACCCCATTGTCATATTTTGTGCACTATTCAAGATTTTACTCATGATTGTCAAAATATTTATATAAACCCTTTTTACCCACTTTGTAGTGTGTGATTTTTGTCGGTGACGCAGCCACCTTACCGCAATGGTTGGAATTGGGTGCTACTTTCTGATTTCTTATTTATTCTATGAAGCTGGAAAGGAAAGGGAAGGTATCTAAAACTAACCTTGCGCGCAAATGTTTTTCTTGAACAAATGCTAAGAGATTAGGGGGTTCGGGGTCATGTTATACAAAGGGAAGTTGTCAATCACCCAGTGTATATATGGTTATCCATAGACTTTTTATGACATATTTTTCTATTAACTTAACTGTTTTCTGGTGTTTGTCTATTGTGGATTTGAAAGTTTCTCCTTTGGGATGTTTGAGAGTGTTTTTGTTGTTTTTGGGTTTTCCGTTGTTTTTGGGAAGGTACTGGACCTAAGGTTTTTGATTTGTGTGCTCGCTAAGATTTCGCAATCTTATGCCTACGTATTCCCGTAAAGATAAATAGGGAAATCAGAGCAATCGTAGTTCCTCCTATTTCTATGGGAGGAAAAATATTTGGTGTCTTGTTTAAAGCCCAAGATTGAAGCTAAAGAGTATTTGTGTCTTGTCCAAAGCCCAAGATTGAAGCTAAAAGAGTATTTGTGTCTTGTTCAAAGCCCAAGATTGAAGCTAAAAGAGTATTTGTGTCTTGTTCAAAGCCCAAGATTGAAGCTAAAAGAGTATTTGCTTCTTGTTCAAAGCCCAAGATTGAAGCTAAAAGGTTTGATTGAGAGAGAAATTGTGTCTTGTTCAAAGCCCAAGATTGAATCTAAAAGAGTATTTGTGTCTTGTTCAAAGCCCAAGATTGAAGCTAAAATGTTTGATTAAGAGAGAATTTTTCATCTCTAAAGAGATATATCTCACCTATTCATCACAGATGTTGAAGGATTGATTATAAGGGGAATTTCTTTAACTAGGATATGAGAATCCAGCAAAACCATAATTTCCTTTATAAGGGAAGGGTCTTGAAGGAAGAAACTTTAACTCATTGTAGAGCAATGCCATTTTTCCTTATGAGTTTTCCATGCTAAGAGAGGGACATTGGCTTGGATGTAAATAATCCAGAGGTTTGCCACTTACAGCAATTAGATGAAAGAAAAGGTTTACCAAGATAAAATAGGGAATACAACTTGGATTTTTGAATCAACAAGTGTGCCACTTTGTAGCGTACGATTTTTGTCGGTGGCACGACCACATTATCGCCATTGGTTTTTCCTCACCGCAATGGTAGGGATTGGGTGCTACTTTCTGATTTCTTATTTATCCTATGAAGCTGGAAAGGAAAGGGAAGTTATCTCAAACTAACCTTGCACGCAAATGTTTTACTGGACAAATGCTAAGAGAGTTTAGGGAGTTCGGGGTCAGATTATACAATTGGGAGTTGTCAATTACCCATCCTATATATGGTTATCCATGGGTTGATTAACATTAGGTTCTGCTTTTATACTTGATGGTGTTTGTCTGTAAATGGAAAAGTTTCTTCTTTGGGAAAGTGGAGAGAGAGAGAGAGAGAGAGTATTTTTTTTCTGGGTTTTTCGATGTTTTTGGTAAGGTACTAGACCTAATGTTTTTGATAAGTGTGCTCGCTAAGATTTCGCAATCTTATGCCCACGTATTCCCGTAAAGATAATAGGGAAATCAGAGCAATCGTAGTTCCTCCTATTTCTATGGGAGCAAAAGATGTTTTGTGTCTTGTTCAAAGCCCAAGATTTAAGCTAAAGGTTGAGTATTTGTGTCTTGTTCAAAGTTGTTTGGGTAACTGGTTTATAAAGGAGAATTACCTTAACTGGGATGCGGGATCCAGCAATGCCATAATTTCCTTTATAGGGGATTTGTCCTGAAGGAGAAAACTTTAACTCAGTGTAGAGCAATGCCATTTATCCTTAGGAACTTTTCATGCTAAGAGTGGGACATTGGCTTGGATGTAAATAATCCAGAGGCTTGCCACTTATAGCAATTAGATGAAAGAAAATGAGTTTACCAGGATAAGAGATGGACTAGAGCTTGGATTTTTGAATCAACAAGTGTGCCTCTTATAGCAGTTATCTGGGATTAGAGTTTGTTTTGATTTTCTGTTTTGGTGTGTGATTGTACAGAGAAATGTCTTCCTGCAGAGAGATTGTTGATTTCCTCTGAGGGGATGTTGATTTTTGTGTGCCTTGATCAAAGCCCGAGGTTGAAGCTAAGAGATTGATTGATTCCACTGAGGAGATCATTATACAAAGCTTAAGAGGAGGCTGAAGGATTGACTCAACAAGAGAGTGTTTATCTGTCTTGTACAAAGCCCAAGATTGAGGCTGAAAGAGAATTGACTCTTTTGGGGAAAAGTTTTATCTGTCTTTTACAAAGCCCAAGATTGAGGCTAAAAAGGTTTAATCCACTGGGGTGGACACTTATAAGTGTCTTGTACAAAGCCTAAGATTGAGGCTAAAGTTCTTACTGACTCAGCTGTTACAAAGCCCAAGATTGAGGCTAAAAGTTATGACTGACTCTGCTGGAGAGATATTTGTGTGGTGTCTTGTACAAAGCCCAAGATTGAGGATAAAAGTTGATAGGGGATGTTTAGCTAGCGATTTTTGTTGGTGACGCAACCACCTTATCGCTGAAATTGGGATTTCCTCACCTCAGTGGGAGGAAACATTGGGTGCTACTTTCTGATTACTTATTTATCCCGTGAAGCTGGAAAGGAAAGGGAAAGTTATCTAAAACGAACCTTGCACGCATCTGTTTAACTGAACAAATGCTTGACAGAGATTGGGGAGTCCGGGGTCAGGTTATACAATAGGGAGTTATCAATTGCCCATCCTATACATGGTTATCCATGAGATGATAGTTTTAGGATCAACTTTGATACTTGACTGTGTTTGTCTATGAAATGGGAAAAGTTTGTCTGATGTTTGAGAGAGAGAGAGAGTGTTTGTTGTTTTTTGGTAAGGCCAGGGACCTAAGGTTTTTTTGTTTAGTGTGCTCGCTAAGATTATCCTAATCTTATGCCTACGTATTCCCTGTTATGGAGTATAGGGAAATCAGAGCGATCGTAGTTCCTCCTATTCTAAGGAAGAAACAGATATCTGGTGTCTTGTTCAAAGCCAAAGATTGAAGCTAAAGGTTGTTTGTTTGTGTCTTGTTCAAAGCCCAAGATTGAAGCTAAAAGGTTATTTTTATCTTGTTCAAAGCCCAAGATGGAAGCTAAAAGGTTTGACTGAGAGATAATTTGTCATCTCTAAAGAGAGATATCTCATCTGTTAATCACAGTTGTTTGGGAAACTGGTTTGGAAAGGAGAATTACTTTAACTAGACTGTATGAAATCCAACAATGCCATAATTGCCTTTACAGGGTGATTTTTCCTAAAGGAGAAAACTTTAACTCAGTGTGAGCAATGCCATTTTTCCTTAGGAATTCATGCTAAAAGAGGGACAGTGGCTTGGATGTTTGCATCCAGAGGCTTGCCATTTACAGCAATTAGATGAAAGGTTTTAACCAGGATAATGATGGACAGACAGCTTGGATGTTTGTATCAACAAGTATGCCACTTACACCAGTTATCTGGAATTGAGGGTTTTGTTTTGGTTGACTGTTTTGATGTGATTAAACAGAAAAAGATATCTTCCTGCAGAGATTTTGATGATTTCCTCTGAGGGATGTTGATTTTTGTGTGCCTTGATTAAAGCCCAAGGTTGAAGCTAAAAGGTTAATTGGATTCCACTGGGGAAAATCATTATACAAAGCCTAAGAGGAGGCTGGAAATTGACTGACTCAACAAGAGATTGTTTAGTTGTATCTTGTACAAAGCCCAAGATGGAGTCTGAAATACTTATTAACTCAACAAGAGAGTGTTTATTTGTATCTTGTACAAAGCCCAAGATGGAGGCTGAAAGTCTGATTAACTCAACAAGAGAGTGTTTATTTGGGGAAAAATTTATCTGTCTTGTACAAAGCCCAAGATTGAGGCTAAAAAGGTTTGACTCTACTGGGGAGGACATTTAAATGTGTCTTATACAAAGCCCAAGATTGAGGCTGACTCTTTTTAGGGAGTGTTATTATCTATCTTGTACAAAGCCCAAGATTGAGGCTAAAAAAGATGACTGACTCTACTGGAGAGATTATTAGGGGGTATCTTGTACAATGCCCAAGATTGAGGCTAAAAGTTGTGACTCAGCTGAGGTGTTTATCATTATACAAAGCCTAAGAGGAGGCTGACTGCTGAGGGATGATCATTATACAAAGCCTAAGAGGAGGCTAACTCTGCAGGGAAAAATCATTATACAAAGCCTAAGAGGGGGCTTGGTTGGGGAAATTCCTTATATAAAGACTAATAGGAGGCTATCTTTGCTGGGGAAAAACAAAGAAAGAAATATTTATATAAAGAATAAGAGGAGGCTATCTTCTGCTGAGGATTATTGAAATCCAGAGACAGGTCCATATTGGTGATTAACTCTTGATGGGGTTTACAGAAGAGTTAAGATATCAGAGACCTTGAGGTTCTGATGAGGATTGTGACTGTTTCAACAGTAAATTGACCCTGGCTGGGGATTTACTGAAAATGACAGTTGAGAATTCTTTCCTCTGGTGAGGGTTTTCGGTGAGTTTACAGCAATTGACCCAATGATTGGGGAAAATTAAAGGTGTTAGGTTTGAAGATTGAGTTGTGAAAATTGTTGGTTTTAACTCCGCTATGGGATTAATCAGAGGATCAGGGTTATTTTCTGTTCTTTAAGGAAAATAGATTTATGGAAATCCATAGGGAAATAAGACTGTCCAAGTCTACTAGTGTTGAGAAATTGGTTCTCTGATGGTTGTATGATCTTTGTATTATGCCCAAGAGAAGGATGGTATGTTAAGGGATGAAGATCAACCCTTAACTGGTCTGATGTATTGACTCAGAAAGACTGCTCTAGCAAATGATGACTAGGTTATGTTCCTATACCTGTAGGAGGTCTCTGGGTCCTTGTACTAAGCCCAAGAGGAGGCATGGGAACTTCTAAGAAGCCTGAGGATCCTTATACAAAGCCCAAGAGGAGGCTGGGGATGCTTTTAGGAAGCCTGTGGGTCCAAACTTAAGAATGTTCAAGAAAGGTTTCACCGGGAATTAATCCTTTCTATAAAGAACAGTTCTAGAGTTTGAAGAAATTCAAGAGAAATTTCAACGGGAATTAATCCTCTCTGTGGGAATTGAATTTCTTTGACAATTTCTAATAGTGACAGTCTGAGAAAAGGTTCACCGAGAATACTGCCTTTCTCTTTTTTCCATATTGTTTAAGCCCAAGAGAAGGCAAGACTGTATCTGGAATCCTATGGGGGATCTAGGTTTACTATATTAAAAGAGTGACCAACTGACTTTACCTAATTCTAGACTTAGTTGCCGGGGAAAACTCTAAACAGAATATACAAGTATATATACAGTTGATATATGACAAGTATTTAAAAGCATATATATATATATATTTGACATGTATTTAAAAGAGATGAAAGAAGGACTTACAGGCGAGCAGCTTCCCACTATACAGTATATATATATATATATATATATATATATATATATATATATATATATATATATATATATATATATATGTGTGTGTATATATATATATTTGACATGTATTTAAAAGAGATGAAAGAAGGACTTACAGGCGAGCAGCTTCCCACAATACAGTATATATATATATATATATATATATATATATTTGACATGTATTTAAAAGAGATGAAAGAAGGACTTACAGGCGTGCAAGCTTCCAGCAATACAGTTATATATATAAAGCAGGTAAATGAAAGCAGATAAAAACTTACAGGTGAGCAAGCTTCCATGCTGTAATGTTAGTTGTTCAAAGAAATTGAAGCAAAAGAGTGACCAACTGACTTTACCTAATTCTAGACTTAGTTGCCGGGGAAAACTCTAAACAGAATATACAAGTATATATACAGTTGATATATGACAAGTATTTAAAAGCATATGAAAGAAGGACTTACAGGCGAGCAGCTTCACACAATACAGTATATATATATATATATATATATATATATATATATATATATATATATATATATATTTGACATGTATTTAAAAGAGATGAAAGAAGGACTTACAGGCGTGCAAGCTTCAGCAATACAGTTATATATATAAAGCAGGTAAATGAAAGCAGATAAAAACTTACAGGTGAGCAAGCTTCCATGCTGTAATGTTAGTTCTTCAAAGAAATTGAAGCAAGTTTGATAACAATTATCTTAAAACAGAAAAGTTGGGGCTTATTCAACAAGAGATGCCCAAATGATTTATTGAATACATACTGTATGATTAATAGAGTATTTACAAAGAGAGTTGGGTCTTATACTCTAAGAGAGAGCCCAGAGTTTATTTTTGTACAAGGTATGGGGCTTACAACTCAACGAGTGGCCCAGATGAAAACAATGATCACACTGTTGTTTTGAAAATTGGATCGGGTCTTATACAATGACTGAGGCCCAAAATTTATTTATGTACAAATGGGGGTTGGGTCGTACACTCTAATAGAGACCCACAAGTGTTTTTAAGAAAAGAAATGGGTCTTATAGCTCAAGGAGAGGCCCAAGTTATTTGATTTTGAACTGGCGATCGCGCCGAGGTTTTTGAAAATACAGTGGGACTTATACAATGTCTGAGGCCCAAAATTGATTTTGGTTGAAAAGGGATTGGGTGTTACACTCTATTAGAGGCCTAAAGAGTTTGAAAATGAATAAAGATGGGACTTATAGCTCAAGGAGAAGCCCAGTTGATTTTTTTAAAAAGGCGACGATCGCGCCGTTGTTTTGAAAATGTACAGAGGGACTTATACAATGTGTGAGGCCCAAAAGGGTTTATTTACTAAGGGATTGGTTCTTACACTCTATTAGAGGCCCAAAGAGTTTTCAAAAAAGATTGGTAAGGGTGAAATTGATCAAAACCCTAATTTGTTTGAAAATAGAATTAATTTTGATTAAATATTAATACAAATTATTGAAAACATGTAAAAATTGAGTTGTGATCTTGGATCAATATTTCAAAAATCATGTTTTTATCCACAAAATGATTGAAAATCATTTAAGTTTGGAAAATCAAGAAGGAAAATATATTTTAAATGTTAAATAACAAATAAAAATTTAATTTTTGCAAAAATATCAAATATATGAAATAAATAATATTTTTGGGAAATTTTTGTAAAATAAAATATTTTAACACTTTTGTGAATTTTGAAAATAAGAATCAACTCAAAATCATTAAAAATCAGAGAGAAATTAATTTTTGAATCAATTAAATAAAATCACAAAATTCAAATACTTGAATATTTGAAAAAAGGCGCCAAGAACAAGAGGAAGAACACGCGCGCACTCTGTTTCTGCAGATTTGCGTTTTTTCACTTTTCTCCATGATTTCTCAATGGTTTTACACGATTCAAATGTCAATCTTGTTTGTTTTCAACTCACGATCATGTCTATGGTCTTTAATTTCATTTATTTTAAGTGTGGAATGAGAAATCAAAGTAAAACCTCAAGAACCCTAGTTTCCGCAAGAACACTAGGAAATTCCATACACGATTCATACAAAGCAATTGATTGAGGGGAAACAATCTATACATGATTATGAACATATGGCAAAATTATTGTGCAGGAAAATATGCATGCATTATGTAGTTTGAAGAGTTCAGGCTTACCTCTTGCAGCTGGTGATCGTGTTTTGAGTTGGAGGTGTTCCAAGTTGGTTCCAATGTTTTGGACATCTTCCTTAGGTGCCAAGGAGTGTGTCTGAATGCTTGGAGTGATTGGAAATGATCTGGAACTTGAGATGGTACCTCAACTGCAACTCTTTCAAGAACTTGAGCAGTTGGTGGGTGATTTTGTGAAATAGGTGTTCCAGATGTGATTTTGTGTTATGGATCACTCATATATGATGTTTATGAGGTGTTGGCATGATTGGTTTGGTTTGGATCACTCTCAATTTCAAAACCCGATAGTGACTTGGTTTAGAAGGCAGATTTGGAGTGAAATAGTGATTTTGAGTAAAGCCTCAGTTTGGGGGCTTTTGTGTGCTTGAACTGATCACAAATGAGCTATATTTATAGGTTTTGGCTGAAATAGTGAATGGCAACTTGGATCAGATTGTATTGAATGTTTGGTCCTTTGGTCAATGGTCTCCTCTAGCCATTGACTTGCACCAGGCTTTGCAGGTTTAGGTCTTCTGATTCTTGCAACCACCTTGACTCAATTGGACTGGTTTGTGGTTCATCCATGCCACCTCAATGCATCACTTTAACGCACAATGCCAAAATTGAAATTCAAGGTTCCATTCATGATGATTTTGCACATGGCAAGCCAAGTCTTTTGGCATTTTGTGTTGTGGATCAGATCATCCATCCATTTGGATTGTAATTGATAAGAAAGGCAATGATCAAAGTGTGCCAAATTGGTTTAGGGAATCGTGGGGTACAAGTTTGCACAAGTTCTGCCTAAAATTGTCATGGAGACAGTTTGCAACAAGGCAACTTTGGAGATCCATAACTCCCAGCTTAGATGGAGTTTGATGATGTTATTGGACAATTTGGAAAGCTGATATATCCTACTTTAATTTGATGTACAACTTTGGTTTTGAATCAACTTGCATTTGGTTGAAAAATGCCTCAACATTTTGGAAAAAGTGAAGCAGTTTCTGACTTAGTGAAAATTTCACTAAGTGTTGGAAAAAGTGTTATTTTCATGTTTTTGTGATTTTGATCAATCCATAACTCATAATCCATGAAGATTTGGAATAACTTGTAGTTGACACTTTTAAGTATGTTAGAATGGACTACAATCTGAGCTTTAAATGGGAGAAAAACCCTTTGTGGTTTAGGAGATATGGCCTTGCAAAGTTGGTACCCTAGCCACTTTGTTTCATAACTTAGAAAAATTCTAAGTTTCTAAGATTACCCCTTTTACAAGTTATCTCATTTTATTTGATTTTTCTTGATGAATGATGATTCAAATCACACATTAACATCATTTTAGAGTTAAGGAAACCTTGGTTGACCAAAATTTCAAAAAGTCAAACTTGGATTTTTGTACAGTTGACTTTTCATTAGATGAAACTTTGACTTTGTGATCTTTTGGTGAAATCAATCCTTAGGCCTAATT
Organism: Lathyrus tuberosus; assembly: GCA_022829125.1. Taxonomy (NCBI): domain Eukaryota; kingdom Viridiplantae; phylum Streptophyta; class Magnoliopsida; order Fabales; family Fabaceae; genus Lathyrus; species Lathyrus tuberosus. The sequence continues at coordinate 19,426,854 of JALAZF010000056.1, read as the reverse complement.
AAACTTCATGGATGGCCTCAAGGGGTATTTAGAGATGTCTTGGACCCTTCCCCAAGGTTTGAGATCAAGGGTAGGTTAACAATCATGGATATGGTTGGCTTTTTCATCAAAAACCCTAGTTTGTGATAAGATGGCATTGAGTTCTTGTGGCTTATGATTTGAGCTCTTTGAGTCAATCAAATCTTGTAGACAAGTCAATGTGAGGTATTTGAGGTCTTTTAAGTTTATCTTGAAGCTTCAAGTCATGTCTTGCTTCACAAGTTAACTCAAGGGTTGAATTAGGTCAAAACCCTAATTCTTGATTTTTTGATAGATGGTCCTTCAAGGTGACTTTGCCATTGTGGATGGGCTTTTAGGATTATTTTGATCTTATTGGACCATATGTTGAAGTATTGGCTCATGCCCAGATGAAAATTTTCATCTGGAGGCCCTGGTTGACCAAATTCCTAATTTGGTGACACTGGCGATCCTGAGGTTTGATCCTCTTGGAATGTTGCATAATTATGCATGATTATTGATATAGGAGACCCCTTGATCCTTCATGGATGTCTGAGGGGTTAGATAAGTTAAAGATCATGTCATTACTTGATTGATCTTTTGTCCAAATAGAGAGGGATGTAAACCTTAATTCCTGATTATAGTGAATGCTTAACTACCTTTGAGGAGATTGATGAGGCATGGTGGTACATCCATACTATGGTGATGATTCTCATAATGACGGGAAACCCTAGTGGTCAAATTTTGGGGTAGGACAGATGCCTCTATTTAATCTTCTTGGACCCGAAGGTGTGAATGGCGAAGATAATTCGGGCATTCAGGGTGTAAGAGGATTAAATATCGGAATACCCGAAATTTTGACGGTGTCTATGAATGGTAATTTATTCATTCATCTTCTTTTGCTAAGCGTTGATACTTAGAAAAGGTAAAAACTTCCCCTCGATCCTGGTTTTCTACCAAGGAATTGGTCTCAGTTTCTTTTGTCAATAAACTTCCCCTCGATCCTGGTTTCCTACCAAGTAACTAGTCTCAGTTTCTTTTGTCAATAAACTTCCTCTCGATTCTGGTTTCCTACCAAGGAACTAGTCTCAGTTTCTAAAATAAACTTCCCCTCGATCTTGGTTTCCTACCAAGGAACTGGTCTCAGTTTCTGAAATAAACTTCCCCTCGATCCTGGTTTCCTACCAAGGAACTGGTCTCAGTTTCTTTTTGTTGAGTTTCTTTATCTTGACAAGGGATGTTATCCATAGTGGTTTTTACCAAAATTCTCGCCAAGTTTTACAGGGAGATACCATTTGATGGAAAATTTGAGGTCAGACTTCCTAGGGAAAACCTATTGGTCTGAGCTGTAGAGATGTGCAAACTTTTCTGTTGGAGATGCCATTTGTTGACTCTAATGGGGAAAACAAATCTTTTGAGAGACTGCTTTCTACTTGGGGATATTACATCATTCTTTTCTCTGGGATTCGCACGAAGTAACGTCATGTGATGTAATCCAATTTTGAGGTGCAGATGACTTCATTAACATCGAGTTTCCTTGGAGAAATAATGATGTATTGTCGAGAGTCATTGGTTGAGAGGCTTTCTCTGGGGATTTTCCTTAATTCGGGAAAGCAAAGGTATCATCTTCAAAGGTGAAGAGTGATATGAGAAGGTACCTGTCGAACGTCTTTCTTGTCTTTCAGAGGTTCAAGTTATCAAAGTGGTCAAGGATGGTTCCAATCTAAAAATAAACTGGAGAGAGATTGTACAAACAAAACATTTCCTGACGAGGAAAGTACTGATGACTTGACTGACAAGAGGACTTTATCACTTGGGATCGAAACTGACCAGAGTGATAGTGATGCAATATGAATATGAGCATGAATTAATAATTCATGATGTATGTATGTTTATGCTGACAAAACTGACGCGACATTTAGACTGGTGAATGAACCGGATTAGATATTCGACCGCTGTGGGGAACGAAAGGTATCAATAGTTCAAGATAGCAATACTGCCTTACTTAGGAGAAGTAGACTCTGTGGGGGGGAGAAAAAGGTTGTTGATCAGTTTTAGGAGGTAAAAACTCTGCCGGATGTATCAGGTGGACCCTGATGTTTGAAATAGTTGATCCTTCAGTCAGACGAACTGGTTGAGAAGGAGTACTTTGATTCTGCACTTCGAAGTTAAATCACTTCCGGGGAAGCTGTTGATGTGCTTTCAGATCTTTAAAGTCAAAAGGAAATGTCGTCCTTATTTTAAAAAGCAAAAGAAAATTTTGCGAGTAAATTCATCTTTGTTTAATTTCAAGAATCATTGAGCATGTTAAATGCCATTCTATAAAGCAAAAACAAATAAGAGTTGCAAACAAAAGCACGAGGGCTCAAATTTTATTGATAGGATGGTAATTAGCCAAGTGCGTGATACCATGTAGTATTTACAAAGTTTGAAAATGGTAATTTACGGGAAAAGGGCTACATTAAAACATAACGACCGTTATCCTTCTACCAACTTTGAATTCGGGACATTCCGGGCTTCTGTCGAAGATGACCTTGGCGAAAGTCTGTTCTGATGGAAAGTAAAACCGCTGGGGAATTTACCCGTGTTGGATGTAGTTACTTGCCATGAATCCCTAATTTTTGCCTGGATTGTACTTGGAGATTTCCAATCCACCAAGATGATTTTCAGATTATGTCTCTAATTTTTGCCTGGACCGCCCTTTCGGGTTTTCAATCCACCGAGACGTTTTTTTAGTTTAGGCGAAGTATTTCTTGACTACATCAACATTCGTGGGGTAGGAAAATTGCTCTCCATCCATGGTTGCAAGTCTCAAGGCGCCGCCTGAGAAAGCTTTCTTGACCACGTAGGGGCCGTCATAATTCGGAGTCTTCTTGCCCCGAGAAATAGTGAGAAATAATTATATCTTTTTAAGTACGAGGTCTCCTTCTCTGAAGACGCGGGGTCGGACCTTTTTGTAAAACGCTTTTTTCATTCTCTGTTGATACATCTGACCATGGCATAGAGCCGTTATTCATTTCTCTTCGACCAGATTCAGTTTGTCGTGTCGGCTTTGGCACAATTCAGCTTCTGTTAGCTTAGCTTCCATCAATACCCGAACTGATGGGATCTTTACTTCTATGGGGAGTACTGCCTCCATGCCATATACTAGAGAGAAAGGGGTTGCCCTTGTTGAAGTACAGACAGATGTGCGATAACAGTGAAGAGCAAAGGGTAGCATCTCGTGCCAGTCTTTGTAGGTTACAACCATTTTATGAACGATTTTCTTAATGTTCTTGTTAGCTGCTTCTACCGCTCCGTTCATCTTAGGTCGGTAGGGAGATGAGTTATGGTGTTCGATCTTGAACCCAGCGCACAACTCTTTCATCATCTTATTGTTCAAGTTAGATCCATTGTCAGTAATGATCTGGCTTGGAACACCATAACGGCAGATGAGATTGTTTTTGATAGAGCGGACTACCACCTGTCGGGTTACATTGGTGTATGACGCTGCTTCGACCCACTTGATAAAATAGTCAATAGCGAACAGGATGAACCGATGTCCGTTTGAATCCTTTGGTTCAATCATGCAAATCATGTCGATTTCCCATATGGAAAAAGGCCACGGGGAAGAAATAACTTTGAGATGCGTTGGCGGTACATGGATTTTATCAGCGTATATCTGACACTTGTGACACTTTCGCATGTACTTGTAGCAGTCGGATTCCATTATCAACCAATAGTACCCCCCTCTTAAGATTTTTCTCTCCATTGTGTGTCTGTTGGCATGAGTGCCAAAGGATCCTTCGTGAATCTCTTTCATCAACATGTTTGCTTCTGGTTTGTCTACGCAGCGAAGCAGAACCATGTCAAAGTTTCTCTTATAGAGTGTATCACCGTTCAGAAAAAAGTTTCCAGACAGTCTCCTGAGATTTTTCCTGTCTTTTCTCGATGCCCTAGGTAGGTACTCCTGTTTCTGAATGAAGCACTTGATATCGTGGTACCAAGGCTTGTTGTCTATGACAACTTCAATTGTGAAGATGTAAGCAGGCATTTCGAGGCGCATTACGTCAATCTTAGGTACGTCGTTCCATTGACCTACACTAATCATGGAAGAGAGAGTGGCTAATGCATCAGCCATGTGATTTTCTTCACGAGGGATATGGTGAAACTCGATTCTGTTGAAGAATGGTAACAACCTTCTCGCGTAATCTTTGTAAGGGATCAACCCAGATTGGTATGTGTTTCAATCTCCTTTGATATGATTGATAACTAAGGTTGAGTCGCCGTAAACATCCAAGTTTTTTATCCTTAAATTAATCGCTTCTTCGAGACCCATGATACACGCTTCGTATTCGGCCTTGTTATTCGTACACTTGAATGTTAATCTGGCAGTGAAAGGAATGTGGAATCCCTGAGGGGTAACAATGATTGCCCCAATTCCATTTCCGTAATTATTGACAGCTCCATCAAAAATTAATCCCCATTGGGAATCTGGTTTTGGCCCTTCGTTGGGTAGCAGTTCATCGCTATCTTTCATTTTCAGATACATGACATCTTCGTCTGGGAAGTCAAACCCGACTGATTCCTGATCGTCAATCGGTTGATGAGCCAAATGATCGACTAAAATACTTCCTTTAACGGCTTTCTGAGCGTGGTACTCAATGTCATATTCTGATAGTAACATCTGCCAACGGGCAATCCTTCCCATGAGAGCAGGTTTCTCAAAGACATACTTGATCGGATCCATCTCGGAGACCAACCAAGTAGTGTGGCAAATCATGTACTGGCGAAGACGTTTAGCTGCCCAAGCTAAAGCGCATCAATTTTTCTCAAGCATAGTGTACCAAGTCTCACAATTGGTGAATTTCTTGCTTAAATAGTAAATGACAGACTCTTTCCTTTTGGTTTCGTCTTGTTGGCCAAGTACACAACCCATCGAGTCTTCCAAGACTGTTAGGTAAATGATCAGTGGTCTTTCTTCCACTGGAGGTGATAAAATTGGCGGGTTCAATAGATATTCCTTAATACTGTCCAAAGCTTTTTGAAAATCTTCTGTCCACTCACAGTTTTGATTCTTTCTGAGTATTTTAAAGATTGGCGCGCAAGTCGCGATCATGAGGGATATAAACCTCGAGATGTAATTCAGACGTCCTAAGAATCCTCTGACTTATTTCTCTGTTTTAGGTGAAGGCATCTCTTGAATGACCTTGACCTTGTCAGGATCGACTTCAATACCCTTCTGGCTGACGATGAACCCTAGGAGCTTTCCTGAGTGAACACCGAATGTATAGTTGTTTGGATTTAAGCGTAGTTTGTATTTCCTTAGACGTTCGAACAGTTTTGACAAATGTTCAACGTGTTCCCTCTCTGTTTTTAATTTTGCATTCATATCATCGACATACACCTCGATTTCCTTGTGCATCATGTAATGAAACAGAGTCGTCATGGCCTTTTGATAGGTTGCCCCGACATTCTTCAAACTGAACGGCATTACCTTGTAACAAAAGGTGCCCCATGGGGTGATAAAGGAAGTTTTCTCCATGTCCTTCGGCGCCATTTTGATCTGATTATAGCCTGAGAATCCATCCATAAAGGATAATACTTTGAATTTGGTTGTACTGTCTACCAGCATGTCAATGTGTGGTAAGGGAAAGTCGTCCTTTGGACTAGACCTGTTCAAATCTCTATAATCTACACACATTCTGACCTTTCTGTCTTTTTTCAGAATTGGCACTATGTTAGCTAACCATTGACGATATTCTGAGGTGACAAGGAAACCAGCGTCTATCTGTTTCTGCACTTCCTCTTTAATTTTGATAGCCATGTCCGGGTGAGTCCTTCTCAACCTTTGCTTTACTAGCGGACATTCTGACTTTAACGGTAGATGATGTTCCACGATGCCTGTATCCAACCCTGGCATGTCCTGGTAGGCCCAAGCGAATACATCGGGAAACTCTTTGAGAAGTTTGATTAAGTCTTCTTTGATTGTTGGATCGAGCAGTGCCCCAATCTTGACTTCTTTTTGCTCTTCCTCTGAACCCAAATTTACCGTTTCCAACGGCTCCTTGTGAGGCTCGATAGACCTTTCCTCTTGTGTGAGTAATCGGGAGATCTCTTCTAGAATTTCGGCGTCCTCTTCTTCTTCAACTTCAAATACCAGGAATTCAAAGTTGGGAGAAGGCATGGGGTCGTATGTTTTAATGGGGTTTAAAATAAGCAATCTTCAAGGCGTGATGATTTGTTTTTAGAAGGGATAGAGAGAATGCAAGCGTGTGCGCAGTGTATTGAAAAAATGCTTGTTTTTATTATTGAGTTTGTTTTAGGATTACCATTTTCGGAAAAGCGAAAAGAGAAAACAACAATTAATGTAGGAAATTACAGAATGACATTTTGTTTATGATTTAGTCGATTCTTGAAATTACAGCCCTATAAAACAAAACTCTGTCGCTTTGGGCGAAGCGAAGAGGGATATTTACAGAAAAGCGAGCCCTATAAAACATCCGTTTCACCTGGGCAGGGTGAAAGGTCAAAATAAAGATGGCAATTACTTAGACTTATGGACGACTTTCGAAACATCGACAATAACCCATTGGCGACGAACTCCTCGGTGAATCACAAAGTCAGGAACCTTCCTTCTTGGTTTGTCCTCAGAAATGACGCTGATTTCTGGCAGATCAGGATTATCGGAATCCTCTTCCTAAGCAGATTTGTCGTAAACAAACTCTTCTGTTGTATTCTCCATAGTTTCCTCTATCTCAGGGGAGTCTCCTCATCCAGTCGGCTGGATACCTTCGAGTTTGATACGAGAACTTTTAGGAGCAGTATACTTAACTAAGAAGTCGTACTTATCGCTTGGCTGTCCTAAAGTGTCCCACACTTCTGTGGGGAAAGAGGAATCATCTTCCTCGATGACATTAACCTCTGGAAAAGTGTAATTGATGAACTCTTGTCCTGCAGTCCGTTCAGGTTCATCGTTGCGATGAGCATTTTCTGAATAGCCTGAGTAATGATCCCACGATTGAGTAGGGACACAAGTATTCTTCTCAATGTTGCTCAATTGATATGCCTCGTTGGGCTGACTCTTTTGTCCCAAGTCCTCTGGATAAGGCTGCCAGATTTCAAAGTCATCCATTGGGTCAAAATAGTCATAGTCAAAGTTACCTTTCATCGGATCGTCTTCTAAAGAGTTAGGTGGAGCACGACATCCCTCAGGATCACAATCTCCGTACATCATCTTGACGTCTGATCTTGGTATGAATCTCGGACTCTGTGTGGGAAAACAAAATGGCGTAGGTGTCTCTCCCTGAGACAAATAACCATCCTCGTTGAGATATAATTTCTACTCTTCATCCATATCGGAGGAGTTACTCTCGTTGATAGTGTGTACTTCTTGAGACACTTGGTTAAGGAATCCCCTGCTGAGGAAGAAATCCTTAATGGGACAAAAGCTTTCGTCTTTCTTAGTAGTTTGGGCACAGGTCGAGGAGAATCCTAAACCTTTCTTTTTCTTGTTATTGGTAGGAATCATAAGTAGTCCCCATCCTTTCGCGTTGTTGCTCTTGATTGCTTCGAGAGCGCCCTTGTATGAGGAAATCGACGTTCCTTTCTCAGGTCGACTCTCATTGCTCACCGAAAGAGCTTGAAACTGAGTTCCAACTACCTCCTCTTGTTCTACACAGGAGAAAGATGATAAATTGCTTACTATCAAAGCTTGCTCTCCATAGACTATAACGGTTTTGTCATTCTTGACAAACTTCAACTTCTGGTGAAGCGTCGAAGTGACTGCCCCAACGTCGTGTATCCAAGGTCTTCCTAATAAACAGTGTAAGCTGCCCGGATTTCCATGACCTGGAAAGTGACTTGAAAAGTGTGGGGACCGATGGTTATGGGAAGATCTACTTTGCTGATAACTATTTTTTTGGACCCGTCAAGGGCTTTGACGATGATCTCACTGCCCCTCATTGGTGCTCCTTGAAATGATAGTCGTGTTAGAGTCGACTTTGGCATAACATTCAGAGATAATCCTGTGTCAACCAGTACGCTGGCTAAAGCATCGTCCTGACAGTTGACTGTAATGTTAAGCGCCATGTTATGATTTTTGCCTTCTTCCGCCAATTCCTCATCACTGAATCCTAAGTTGTTGCAGGAAGTGATTTTTGAAATGATATTGTCGAACTATCCTACAGTTACATCCTGTTCCACGTAGGCTTGCTCTAAAACTTTCTGCAGAGCTTCCCTATGAGCTTCGGAACTTAGTAGGAGAGATAAAACAGAGATTCTGGATGGAGTTTGCAACAATTGGTCTACAATGTTGTACTCACTCCTCTAGATGAGATTCAACATCTCATCGCTGTTCTTTGAAAGTTCGGGACTACTGGACTGCCCAATTTGCTGATTCGGAACTTTTGCCTGAGTTTCTTTCTCTTTGGCATGTTCTCCAACTCCTCGGTTGAAGATTCCGCCACTCCGTGTGACCCGACTGATGTAGGAAATGTTTACGACGGAGGGTAATGGAGTTTCCTTTCCATTCTCGATTGTTGTAGCATCGTACTTATAAGGGATCGCCTTAGATGACTCGTACTGTAATGGTCCTGGTAAATAAATTACCACTGGAGCCTTCTGATTTTTCTGACCATCATACTCAGCCTCAATTGATTCATGGTTGAGAATCTTCCTACTGTCAAGAGAAACTTTCGACTCGTTGAGCAGAGGGATTATGGTGCAAACATCTTCGGCCATTTCATGATTGGGAATGATGACGACATCTTCACTTTGATCAGGAAGATAGTCTTGTATAACATTGATCGACCCAGAACTTGGACACGGTGGAATCTCTTGTCGGTCCAACTGATTTTAGAGAACTGAACGAATAAGATAACAACCTTGGTTGTTCTCAGAACAAACCCTACAGTGTTCATAATTATATGGTGGCACCCGGCCACGCGCACTTTGTATACAATGCATTTTGACCAGATCTGTTTCCATCGAGCGGACATCCTGACTCTGATGTCTACTGGGATTTCCGTCAGTGATACAGATTTTCTGTGTAGCTTCTTCCAAGTAAATTGGAAGCCACCAGCGGTCCAATAAGTGTTAAAGTGTTCTCTGGACAAGGGCGCAACCTTGATCGTCCTCTCAACACTCTTCGTAATCATGATAGTCATGTGAAGTCACAAAACCGAGTCCAACTTGCTTAGCATGTAGTTCTAACCGACTGGTGTTCATCAAGCGTATGTCAAATATCTGAACCATATTGACTTGATGAGTATTTATTTCCCAATAGTCCTGGATCCATTCGAGATCCATCTGACGTTGAAGGGCCTCTTGTACAAAAGAGCATCCCTGATTGCTTGTTGAGCAGATCGGACAGGTATCATAATCGTGTCGTGGCAGATTATGATATTGACTTTGTCTAGAGTGCATGGCTACCAAATTGACATTCATCGCAAGGATATTGTGATTCTGAACAATGTTGGGACTAGCATGAGCCATGTTGACTTCTCGGATTCTGTGATCTTGAATCCATCCAAGATTCATTTATTCCTGTAGAGCTATTGGGAATCTAGTTCTGGCCCTTCGTTGGGTAGCAGTTCATCGCTATCTTTCATTTTTACATACATGACATCTTCGTCTAGGAAGTCAAACCCGACTGATTCCTGATCGTCAATCGGTTGATGAGCCAAATGATCGACTAAAATACTTCCTTTAACGGCTTTCTGAGCGTGGTACTCAATGTCATTTTCTGATAGTAACATCTGCCAACGGGCAATCCTTCCCATGAGAGCAGGTTTCTCAAAGACATACTTGATCGGATCCATCTCGGAGACCAACCAAGTAGTGTGGCAAATCATGTACTGGCGAAGACGTTTAGCTGCCCAAGCTAAAGCGCAACAAGTTTTCTCAAGCATAGTGTACCAAGTCTCACAATCGGTGAATTTCTTGCTTAGATAGTAAATGACAGACTCTTTCCTTTTGGTTTCATCTTGTTGGCCAAGTACACAACCCATCGAGTCTTCCAAGACTGTCAGGTAAATGATCAGTGGTCTTCCTTCCACTGGAGGTGATAAAATTGGCGGGTTCAATAGATATTCCTTAATACTGTCCAAAGCTTTTTGACAATCTTCTGTCCACTCACAGTTTTGATTCTTTCTGAGTATTTTGAAGATTGGCGCGCAAGTCGCGGTCATGAGGGATATAAACCTCGAGATGTAATTCAGACGTCCTAAGAATCCTCTGACTTGTTTCTCTGTTTTAGGTGAAGGCATCTCTTGAATGGCCTTGACCTTGTCAGGATCGACTTCAATACCCTTCTGGCTGACGATGAACCCTAGGAGCTTTCCTGAGCGAACACCGAATGTACAGTTGTTTGGATTTAAGCGTAGTTTGTATTTCCTTAGACGTTCGAACAATTTTGACAAATGTTCAACGTGTTCCTTCTTTGTTTTTAACTTTGCATTCATATCATCGACATACACCTCGATTTCCTTGTGCATCATGTAATGAAACAGTGTCGTCATGGCCTTTTGATAGGTTTCCCCGACATTCTTCAAACCGAACGGCATTACCTTGTAACAAAAGGTGCCCCATGGGGTGATAAAGGAAGTTTTCTCCATGTCCTTCGGCGCCATTTTGATCTGATTATAGCCTGAGAATCCGTCTATAAAGGATAATACTTTGAATTTGGCTGTACTGTCTACCAGCATGTCAATGTGTGGTAAGGAAAAGTCATCCTTTGGATTAGCCCTGTTCAAATCTCTATAATCTACACACATTCTGACCTTTCTGTCTTTTTTCGGAATTGGCACTATGTTAGCTAACTGAAATTCTGGCACAGATATCAGATGTCCTACACAAATGTTGCGACACTGATATCCAACACAATGAACAAGATAACAATAAAAATAACAGTACAGAAAGTAAATAACACAGTGATATGTTTACCCAGTTCGGATCAGCAATCCTACTCTGGGGGCTACCAAGCCAGGGACGAAACCAATATACGATAGTATCAATTCACAGATCATACAATTACCAAATAATCTGCTCACATAATCACTACCCTTCCTATGACTTCTACCTAAGACTCACCTAGGTATGAGGCCCTCCTCAAATCCCTCTACAACCACAACCCGTGATTGGTTTCTTTCCACACAAGTAACAAACCGAAAGTCACACTTTCAAAACACACAATTCTCAATACTTCAAAGCTTATGAGAATTGACACACAAGAAACTCAATGCTTAAAAGCATACGAGTAACTGACAGAACTTACAACACAAAAACCAGTCCTTATACTGTTATCAGAATGATACCAGTTAGACTCACAAAATACACTCGAAAACCCTAACAAAAACACATGTAAGTTCCACACCTAAACTAGGTTTACACCAGTCAATATATAGCATTTAATATGGACTGTATTGGGCGTCAAAAACGCAGCAAATAGACTGCTCACAAATCTGCAAAATAAACTCCAACAAAATAGGTCTTTAATCTAAAGTTTCCTAATATGTCTCCATAATTAGAAGCAGCTAAAAATCCAAAAGACCAACAAATAAACACAATCCAAAAATGCTTTGGATGCCACATAGGATAACCAAATATTCACAGAATATTCAATAACAATTCACAGCAACAGAATCTGCTTTAAAACTGAATCCAGACGCGATGTCCTATGAGCAGGTATGGGACATCTTCATTCGACATGTTGAATGCAGCAAATTAGACCATCATATTTCAACATCTTGCTGCTAGAATAGTTTTAGCAAAATAAATGTCAACCACAGAATCAAAGAAATAACAATCTCTCCCTTTGGCTTATTTTGGCTAAAACTACACACCAAATAAAACTTGCAGAGAAGCGCAAAAAAAATCCATATCAGAGACAACAGCGAAATACCTACAGCACACATAGCAAAAAAAATCCAGCATAGCAGCACTCCCCTTCAACTGCATACAACACATGTAACGCCCCAGTTTTGTTAAATTTATTTAATAGAGTAGATTTAATTGGTTTTGGTTTTGTATTATTTTTTTATTGACTTTTATTTGGCAATATATTATTTTTCATCGTTGTTTATGTTTTATCGCATTTTGAGAGCGTTTGGGAGATATTTGAGCTGAGGGGTATTTTGGTCTTTTGCTTGGGTAAGTTTTATGTTTTTATATAAATAGAAAGAAATAGAGAGAAAATGAGAGAAATAAGAAAAAGAGAAAAAAAAGAAGAGGAAGAGAAGAAAAAGAGGGAGAAGAGGAAAATCATCAAAATCAATGCTTGGACTTCGATTAATCGGGTAAGGGTAAGAAGTTTCGATTATATCATGCTTGTATATGTATATGTATGTTTTGTTTAAATGTTTGGGTGAAAAATATATGTTTTCTATTTGGTTGAATTTGTGAGCAATTGATAGAAATCGATGTTTTAACGGTTAGAATGCCGAATAGTTCGCGTAGAATAGTCGGGAAATGATAGGATTTAGTCAGGAATACTTGTTGGTATGATCGGGGGGTTTAAGGATGAGTTTGGAGGGATTTTGTGTCATAAAATTCTGGTTTTTTTGCTGTGTCGCGATGGTTAATCGATTAACCAAATGCGTTAATCGATTAACAGTGTAAGTTTCAGAAAAATATTATTTTCAAAAACCCATAACTTTTGATCCGTAAGACCGTTTTGGTCCCCGTTCAAAGCGTTGGAAAGCTAATGAAATATTCTTTCTATTAAAAATAGGTTGGAGGTCAGTAGATGATTTATTTAAGTTGTGGTTTTGAAAAAGTGTTGGTTTGTCGGATTTTTACCGTCGTATTGGTGTGCGAATGATGTGTTATCATGCTATATGTTTTTGATATGTAATGTATAGCCGGTGTGCTGTTATATGGCGTGAGTATATGTAATGAAATGTTGTGCATAATTGATACGCATTGGTGATGGATGTATGATGTTTGAATGATGTTGTTTTGTCAAAGTTGGTCGTTGCTGCTATGTGTAATTGATGCGTATCATGTAATGTGCTTTTAATATGGATATCGTATGACTTGTATGATGTTATATGATGTGAATACATGTGATGACATGTTGTGGTGATGAATTGTGGCCGAAAGGCAAATAAATGCAATGTGTTGTATTTGGTTATATATGCATGTTTATGGTTGCATATATGTGTGAAGATGCATTGGTTGTCATGAGTTCTTGTGTGTCAAGCATCATGATATGCATTCTGGTAACGTCCTGAGTGACGGATTGATTCCAGAGGGAATCCGCTATAACATCGTGTGCCTTATGCAAAGAGGTGTGAGCGATGATTATAGACGATCGTGTGCCTTATACAAAGAGGTGTGAGCGATCGGGTCGTGTTCCTTATACAAAGAGGTGTGAGCGATCCATAAACGTCGTGTGCCTTAAAAATAAGAGGTGTGAGCGATCGGATCGGATCGTGTGTCTTAAAAATAAGAGGTGTGAGCGACGGGGAACATCGTATGCCCGACGGGGAGTTCATGAATGATCCTAAGTAACAAGCGATGGTTCCAGCAGAGTTCCTGAGTGAACTAGTGATGAGAATATTGGAGTCGGTACCGCATATGCATTTGCATAGAGTCGTTGTGTCGGTCTCTTTGCATCTGCATGAATTATGACTGCATTGTTTATATGTGGAAAATCATGATTTGATTGATTATGTGTGAGAATTGTGAATGGATGCATTATGTGTGGAAAATCATGATTTGAGCGATTATTTATGGAAATTGTGCATTGATTTGTTATGTGTTGAGATTGTGATAGCATTGGTAATTTGATGTGCATATGTGATAAATGCATTGGTTGTGGATAATATGTTTTATGCGTAGACATATGCTATGTGATGTGTGATGTGTTTCTAAATGCTATGACTTGGTATGCCTTATGTGCAAATATGTGAGTATATTGGATACTTGATATATGCTATATCGTTGGTTAATAGATATATGTTACGTATATGTGGTATGTTATGTGTATTAGTATGTGGTGTTTGTGGTGAGAATAGCTATGCATGTGAATTGTTATGTATTTGCATATTATTATGCAATCTTGATTTTAGTTGTTATTTCTCACCCTTCTGCTGTTTTATAATACTCTATGAGGCATTGCAGATTAGAGTTGCTAGAGGTCTTTTTGTGAAGATTAGTCCTCCGTTCTGTTGTTGGTCTTGGTGTCTGCTCTGATACGTAGCACGGGAGTCGGGGAACGTTTTTATGATATATGTATACATTTGTTGAATGTATTTTGTAGTACTTTTATGTATATAGTTGATGTTCTAAAATGATTTATTTTGTAAAACAAGTCGGTTATGGATCTTTCCGCTTTATTCCATAATTGACCTTTCCCTTTATATGGAAAAAGTTTCCCCTTTGAGGGTATTCTATTTTATGCTATGTATCAAATTTATGAGCAGGGATGATGTTTTGTTTATTTAAATGTGACATCCTTGTTTCTGTCGGAAAAATAAATTTTTAGTTACTCTGATTTTATTTATGTGTTATTTATTCGCGATGGGAATTAGGGTGTTATATTAGTGGTATCAGAGCAGGTCGGTCCGTCCGGCCAAGTTGTTGAGTCAGTTGGTGTGACAGTTGAATACTGTCGATGTTGTTGGTCCCTTAGTACGTGATATGTGTGTGGAGCACTGTCGGTACTTTCTGGTTTCCTAATCTTTTGTCTTCAGGATTGAGAATGAGATAAGTGGGGGAGGAGCTTGTACTTCTCCATGTTGCTTCAGGTGGGGAGCATTGGCTCAGTGTGCCGTTGGTTGCAAGAGTGTAAGTGTTGTTTGGGCCGTGTTGTTTCCCGGTTTAAGAGGGGATGCGGAGGTAAGGTTTATGTCAACTAAGGATTTGTGCCTTAGGTAGTTTTGTGCACGGGATGCAAGAAATGCTACTATAGTTTGGTAAAGATGGTTTATGCCCCATCATGATTGTCGGCTGTCTATTGACAAATTGAGGAACTGATCACCCTTAATCTCTTGTTGATAGTAAACGGGAATTATGTTGGATGGAATAGACGTGTCTTTCCGGCTTTGATAGTGAGTGCAATGAATTGTTTAGAATTTAAGGAAATGATTATGGATTGTTTTGATGAGTCGATGAAGATTACTATATTGGAAGATGAGACGGATTAGAGGTTTTGGTATGTTGCTCCAGTTGGGAAGTCATTGAGAGAGAACGATTGGGTATCGTTAATGGTTGTTCTCAGAGAGTAAAGTGTGAACTCAAATTTGACGAAGGTGAGGATTTGAGGTTTGGATCTGCTAAGTAAGTAGAAGGACTTTTAGGAAGTGAAACTCAGATGTTTGTCATGTTTGTGATGATAGTGTTCTAGAAATTGGCAGAAAGGCCACAGTGAGGGGCTGCCAGTTGTGCGTGATTTTCAGACGTATTTCCGGATGGAATATTGGATGTTAGCATTAGAAGTACCCGGACTGATAGAGAAGTTGGAAGATTTACTGGAAAGGAGAATTGTGAGGCCAAGTGTGTCGTCTTGGAGGGCTCCAGTATTGTTAGTAACAAAAAGGAAGGATGATTGAGCGGAATAACAAGCATGATATGTATAAGGGTATTAAGACTATGGAAAGCCAAACTTAGAGTTCTGGTGAGGTTTGGAGTATTTGGAATTGTAGAGCATTAAGGGAAATTTTGAGAGAAGCCTTAGGTGTGGATGTAATATTTAAGAGTTCTTTTTGGTTGGTCGTTGATACATGTTGGAATTTGTGGAATTGGACGGTCAAGAGAAGAAATTGCGTATGGATTACTAACAGTTGAATAAGGTAACGATTGAGAATAAGTGCCCACTTTCGAGAATAGATGACTGGAATGGTTTGGTTGAGATTGATTGAATGGTGTTTGAATAGGTTTGGTATAATTGTTATTGGCTGGTATTTAATCGGGTGGAATTGTTGGAATGAGCCTACGGGATTTAATCGGGTTTCGGTTGGTTTTTCTGTCATTAAAACAGAGTTTTTGGTGGTTCTGCATCAGTGTTAATCGATTAACCAAATGTGTTAACCGATTAACACTTGAAAAGTTTGTGTGTTTTTATGTTAGTTTCATACTGTTAACCGGTTAACCAAATGCGTTAACCGATTAACCAAGGCAAAAATTTGAAAAAAATCCAAAACTTTAAAAATTCATATCTTTCGAATCGTAAGTCCATTTTGGCCGCCGTTCGAAGTGACAGGAAGCTAATGAGATGTTCTTTCTTATAAAAATGGTTTTGCTGCCAGTGGCCGATTTGATTGTGTCGTGAATTTGGATAAGTTTGTAGTGGTTTTGATTGAGGATATTGGGATCTGTTATAAACTCAGAGGAAGAACAAGTAGAGTATTTGAGAATTGAATCATAAGTGTTGAAAAGATACAAAGTGTTATGCTAAGTTATTCAAGTGAGAATTTCGGTTGAAAAAGGTTAGTTTCTTGGATATGTTATTTCAGGTAATGGTATTGTTATGGATCCATCGAAAGTAGATGCAGTTCTACAATGAGAGGCTCCGAAGTTGGTTAAGGTGATTAGAAGCTTTTTGGACTTTAGTTGGTTATTACCGGAGGTTATGGAAGGTTTTTCCAAGTTAGCATTTTCGTTACTTCGGTTGACTTGCAAAGGGTAAGTCGTTTGCTTTGGATGTTCATTGTGAGGTATTGTGATGTGTTTTTGATGAGTTTAGGCAGTGTGTTAATGCAAGAAAGTAAATTCATGGCTTATGCTTTACGACCATTGAGGATTCATAGAAGGATCTATACTATTTTGGATTTGGAATGGGTTGCGGTCGTATTATGTTGGAATATTTGGAGGTATTATCTTTATGGGTCTACGCTCGAAGTGTTTGGTAATCACAAGAGTTTAGAGTGCTTGTTTGGTCTGAAGGAATAGAGCATGAGACAACGAGGATGGTTAGAATTTGTGATGAGTTATGAATTTGGCTTGGATTATCCTTCGGGAAAAGCTAAGGTTGTGCCTGAAAAGTTAAGTCGAAAGTTGTTATGCATGTCTGTTATGATGGTCAGGGAGTTAGAATTAATTGAGCAATTCCGAGACTTGGGTCTGGTGTGTGAGACAACACAGGAGAGTGTGAGGTTGGGAATATTAACAGTGAACAGTGATTTTTGGTGAATATGAGGAAGAGTTAGACTTTGGACGTGAGATTGGTGGTTTTGATGGTTACGAGTGATCAGAGTGCGCAGCGGATACGTGGTGTGGCACAATTTGTAATTGCGTGTGGGACTTGTAAGAGTTCATAGGTTGAACATTGGGAACATGTAGGAGTGATGAGACCATTGGACGTTTCCGAATGGAAGTGTTAGGTGAAAGGTTTAACTATTCTGCATGGGTTACTATGTAGATGGATGTCTTGGTTATATGTTCGATTGGGAAATCGTAGCATTGTTGTAGTATGGTTGTGTGACAAGGATGTTGGTGTTCTGGTTTTGTTGATGTTGTTGAGACCTTGTGGTGTCGTGGAACTTTATGTTCTTGTTTGTGTTGTTGCCTCGTTTCCATGGTGATGGTTCGAGTGTGTGTAGCTAATTCCTGTGTGGGGAATTAGGGGAGTGTTACCTAGGGTAGGGTAACGATCTTGTTGTGTTCTGGTTCTAGAGTGAACCTGTGTGTTGGTATCTTGGTTTTTCTTTGAGTCGTGAGTTTGTCGTCAAGTGCATTGTATGGGCTTTGCATCTTGTCGTTGTAGTTGTCGTCGTTGCCGTGTCGTTGTTGTAGTTAGCTAGGTGGGTTGTCAGTTGTGTTATCCGTGGTGTGCTTTTGTTAGCATGTTAGTTTGTTGGTCGGATGCGAGAGTCGTATCCGGAGTTGTTCGTATCGGTTATATTTTCGAGGACGAAAATGTCTAAGTGGGGGAGAGTTGTAACGCCCCAGTTTTGTTAAATTTATTTAATAGAGTATATTTAATTGGTTTTGGTTTTGTATTATTTTTTTATTGACTTTTATTTGGCAATATATTATTTTTCATCGTTGTTTATGTTTTATCGCATTTTGAGAGCGTTTGGGAGATATTTGAGCTGAGGGGTATTTTGGTCTTTTGCTTGGGTAAGTTTTATGTTTTTATATAAATGGAAAGAAATAGAGAGAAAATGAGAGAAAGAAGAAAAAGAGAAAAAAAAGAAGAGGAGGAGAAGAAAAAGAGGGAGAAGAGGAAAATCATCAAAATCAATGCTTGGACTTCGATTAATCGGGTAAGGGTGAGAAGTTTCGATTATATCATGCTTGTATATGTATATGTATGTTTTGTTTGAATGTTTGGGTGAAAAATATATGTTTTCTATTAGGTTGAATTTGTGAGCAATTGATAGAAATCGATGTTTTAATGGTTAGAATGCGGAATAGTTCGCATAGAATAGTCGGGAAATGATAGGATTTAGTCGGGAATACTTGTTGGTATGATCGGGGGGTTTAAGGATGAGTTTGGAGGGATTTTGTGTCATAAAATTCTGGTTTTTCTGCTGTGTCGCGATGGTTAATCGATTAACCAAATGCGTTAATCGATTAACAGTGTAAGTTTCAGAAAAATATTATTTTCAAAGACCCATAACTTTTGATCTGTAAGTCCGTTTTGGTCCCCGTTCGAAGCGTTGGAAAGCTAATGAAATATTATTTTTATTAAAAATAGGTTGGAGGTCAGTAGATGATTTATTTAAGTTGTGGTTTTGAAAAAGTGTTGGTTTGTCGGATTTTTACCGTCGTATTGGTGTGTGAATGATGTGTTATCATGCTATATGCTTTTGATATGTAACGTATAGCTGGTGTGCTGTTATATGGCGTGAGTATATGTAATGAAATGTTGTGCATGATTGATACGCATTGGTGATGGATGTATGATGTTTGAATGGTGTTGTTTTATCGACGTTGGTCGTTGTTGCTATGTGTAATTGATGCGTATCATGTAATGTGCTTTTAATATGGATATCGTATGACTTGTATGATGTTATATGATGTGAATACATGTGATGACATATTGTGGTGATGAATTGTGGCCGAAAGGTAAATAAATGCAATGTGTTGTATTTGGTTATATATGCATGTTTATGGTTGCATATATGTGTGAAGATGCATTGGTTGTCATGAGTTCTTTTGTGTCAAGCATCATGATATGCATTCTGGTAACGTCCTGAGTGACGAATTGATTCCAGAGGGAATCCGCTATAACATCGTGTGCCTTATGCAAAGAAGTGTGAGCGATGATTATAGACGATCGTGTGCCTTATACAAAGAGGTGTGAGAGATCCATAAACGTCGTGTGCATTAAAAATAAGAGGTGTGAGCGATCGAATCGGATCGTGTAAGAGGTGTGAGCGACGGGGAACATCGTATGCCCGACGGGGAGTTACATGAATGATCCTAAGTAACGAGCAATGGTTCCAGCAGAGTTCCTGAGTGAACTAGTGATGAGAATATTGGAGTCGGTATCGCATATGCATTTGCATAGAGTCGTTGTGTCGGTCTCTTTGCATCTGCATGAATTATGACTGCATTGTTTATATGTGGAAAATCATGATTTGATTGATTATGTGTGAGAATTGTGAATGCATGCATTATGTGTGGAAAATCATGATTTGAGCGATTATGTGTGGAAATTGTGCATTGATTTGTTATGTGTTGAGATTGTGATAGCATTGGTAATTTGATGTGCATATGTGCTAAATGCATTGGTTGTGGATAATATGTTTTATGCGTAGACATATGCTATGTGATGTGTGATGTGTTTCTAAATGCTATGACTTGTATTGCCTTATGTGCAAATATGTGAGTATATTGGATACTTGATATATGCTATATCGTTGGTTAATAGATATATGTTACGTATATGTGGTATGTTATGTGTATTAGTATGTGGTGTTTGTGGTGAGAATAGCTATGCATGTGAATTGTTATGTATTTGCATATTATTATGCAATCTTGATTTTAGTTGTTATTTCTCACCCTTCTGCAGTTTTATAATGCTCTATGAGGCATTGCAGATTAGAGTTGCTGGAGGTCTTTTTGTGAAGATTAGTCCTCCGTTCTGTTGTCGGTCTTGGTGTCTGCTCTGATACGTAACACGGGAGTCGGGGAACGTTTTTATGATATATGTATACATTTGTTGAATGTATTTTGTAGTACTTTTGTGTATATAGTTGATGTTCTAAAATGATTTATTTTGTAAAACAAGTCGGTTATGGATCTTTCCGCTTTATTCCATAATTGGCCTTTCCCTTTATATGGAAAAAGTTTCCCCTTTGAGGGTATTCTATTTTATGCTATGTATCAAATTTATGAGCAGGGATGATGTTTTGTTTATTTAAATGTGAGATCCTTGTTTCTGTCGGAAAAATAAATTTTTAGTTACTCTGATTTTATTTATGTATTATTTATTCGCGATGGGAATTGGGGTGTTATAACACACAGCACAGCATACAACACAGCATAGCAGCATAGAAAAACTCCCCCTCAACAAAAAAATCCAGAATAGCAGCACTCCCCTTCAACTGCATACAACACACAGCACAACAATCAACACAGCATAGCAAAACTCCCCCTCAACTGCAGCAACATTCCACAATCTCCCCCTCAACTACTGCAGCAGCACAAGCACACCACACACCACCAGCACAAGCACACCACACACAAACATACTACTCCCCCTTTTTAGCCAGAAATATGACAAAGGCAAGTAGAACAGTTAAAATAATTGAGAAATGGTCAAATCATAAACCAGAATAAACTGCATCAGAGAGTAGATGCACACCACATCACATGACCAAATGTCATGCACAAACTTCAGCATTTTCCCTTCATTCACACACTGCACTACCAGAACCTCCTTTAATCTTCCCAATCTGGCAGCCAGAAGGAACATTAATTGCTATAGTTCTTCATGAATGAAAACCCCAAGTCTGCTCCTCAGGTTTTCAAACTGAACTGCATCCAGGGCCTTGGTAAATATGTCAGCAAGCTGATTTTCCGTGCTCACATGCTCAAGAGTTACGACTTTGTCCTCCACAAGTTCTCTGATGAAGTGATGCCTGATATCAATGTGCTTAGTCCTGCTATGTTGAATAGGATTTTTGGAAATATTAATAGCACTCAGGTTGTCACAAAATAATGTCATGACATCTTGTGTGACATTATACTCAGATAACATTTGCTTCATCCACACCAGTTGAGCACAACTACTTCCAGCTGCTATGTACTCAGCTTCAGCAGTAGAAAGAGATACAGAATTTTGCTTCTTACTAAACCATGAAATAAGATTATTTCCCAAAAAGAAACATCCTCTAGAGGTCCTCTTCCTATCATCAGCACTTCCAGCCCAATCAGCATCACAGTAACCTACTAAAATGGGACTTGAGTCATGGGAGTACAACAACCTATAATCACATGTACCACTCACATACTTAAGAATTCTCTTAACTTGATTGATGTCCTGACCTTGGGTTCTGCTTGGTATCTTGCACACACACCAACAACAAATGTTATGTCTGGCCTACTTGCTGTAAGATACAGCAGACTGCCAATCATACTTCTGTATAAACTTTGTTCAACATTCACTCCCTTTTCATCTTTGGATAACTTCAAGTGAGTAGGAGCAGGAGTTCTCTTATGCTTGGCATTATCCAGTCCAAACTTCTTCACAATGTTCCTCGCATATTTGCCCTGACAAATAAAAATGGAATCTTCCATCTGCTTAACTTGTAATCCAAGGAAGTAGGTCAATTCACCTACCAAGCTCATCTCAAATTTAGACTGCATTTGGTTGACAAAATGTTGGACCATTTCATCCGACATCCCACCAAACACAATATCGTCTACATAAATCTGAGCAATCATTAGTTTCCCATCCTTCTCCTTGACAAAAAGTGTTTTATCAATACCACCCTTCCTGTACCCATGGTTGACTAAGAACTCAGTCAGCCTTTCATACTAAGCTCGTGGAGCTTGCTTCAACCCATACAAAGCCTTCTTTAGCTTGAAAACATGATCAGGAAAATTTGGATCCACAAAACCTTTAGGTTGCTCAACATAGACTTCCTCATTAAGATAGCCATTCAGAAAAGCACTCTTGACATCCATTTGAAACAGTCTGAATTTCAACAAACATGCCACTCCTAGTAGCAATTTGATGGATTCCAATCGAGCCACAGGAGCAAATGTTTCATCGAAGTCTACTCCTTCAATCTGTGTATATCCTTGAGCAACTAATCTGGCTTTGTTCCTGGTAACAACTCCTTGTTCATCAGACTTATTCTTATAAATCCATTTTGTGCCAATCACATTTGTTCCTGCTGGCCGTGGTACCAGTTCCCAAACTTCATTCCTCTTGAATTAACAAAGTTCATCTTGCATAGAAATTATCCAGAACTCATCTGTCAATGCTTCTTTGACATTCTTTGGTTCAATCTTTGAAACAAAACATGCATTTGACACAGCCTCCCTCGTTCTGGTTCTTACACCTTCATTCAGATCTCCAATAATCAATTCCTTAGGGTGATCCTTCTGAATCCTTATAGAGGGTCCCCTGTTAGCATCCTCTACCTCTTCATTCTCAGGTCTAGTGTCGTTTTCTTGAGCATTATCTTCTACAGACTCAATGTCTTGTGAGATTTCATTGTTCATGGGAAGGCATCCTCCAACATCATCTGGGACATCTTTGTCTTTGCCAGAGTCATCAACCACCACATTTATGGATTCCATAATCACCTTAGTTCTGGAATTAAATACCCTATATGCTTTACTGTTTGTAGAGTATCCCAAAAATATTCCTTCCTCACTCTTAGGATCCATCTTTCGCCTCTGCTCACGATCCGCCAAGATATAACACTTACTCCCAAACACATGGAAATACTTCACATTTGGCTTTCTACCTTTCCATAGCTCATAAAGAGTGACATAAGTACCTGATCTGATAGTCACCCTATTGTGTATATAGCAAGTAGTATTCATGGCTTCAGCCCAAAAATGATATGGAAGCTTTTTGGCATGAATCATGACTCTTGCACACTCTTGTATAGTCCTGTTCTTGCATTCCACCACACCATTCTGCTGAGGAGTGATCGGTGATGAGAATTCATTAGTGATTCCTTCAGATAAGCAAAACTCTTCAAACCTGCTATTTTCGAATTCTTTCCCATGGTCACTTCTGATTCGAACAACACCACAATCCTTTTCCCGTTGAATCCTTTGACACAACTCTTTGAAGGCTGCAAATAATTCAGTCTTTTCTCTGATAAAGCTTATCCAGGTGAATCTGGAGTAATCATCAACGACAACATAGGTATACTTCT
The DNA here is from genome assembly GCA_022829125.1 of Lathyrus tuberosus. NCBI lineage: Eukaryota > Viridiplantae > Streptophyta > Magnoliopsida > Fabales > Fabaceae > Lathyrus > Lathyrus tuberosus. Next base: position 19,403,584 of record JALAZF010000056.1, on the reverse strand, counting down.
TCCCACCAAGACTTTCGACCTACATATGTCCCATTAAGTCCATGTGAAGCAGTTCCAGAACTCTAGAAGTTGTGGTAAGACATTGAAGCCTTTTGTGTGACACCCTTGTTTGCTTCCCAACTTGACATTCACCACATATTTTATCCTCATTAATCTTCAGCTTGGGAATACCTCTAACAGCTTCACTTGACATAACTTTCTTCATCCCTTTCAGGTGTAAGTGACCCAATTTCTGATGCCACAGTTTGGTTTCATCTTCCTTTGACATCAAACAAGTAGACAAACTTTTCGGTTCTTGAGGATTCCACGGATAGCAGTTATCCTTAGACCTTGTTCCCTTCATAACAACTTCCTATTTCTCATTGGTTACTAGACATTCATATTTAGTGAAATTTACCTTGAGACCTACATCACACAGTTGGCTTATACTGATCAAATTTGCGGTCAGCCCTTTGACAAATAGAACACGATCCAGATTTGGTTGTCTTGTGTAATCCAGCTTTCCAACACCTTTTATTTCACCTTTTGATCCATCCCCAAAAGTGACATAATTGGTGGAGTGAGGCTTGATATCTGACAAGAATTTCTTCACACCAGTCATGTGTCTTGAACAACCACTGTCAAAGTACCAATCTTCCCTTGCGGATGCTCTAAGAGAGGTATGTGCTATGAGACCGGCCATCATATTTCTAGGAGTCCATCTTCTCTTCACTTTATCCCAGCTCTGTCATTTATTTTGTTGATGAGCAGTTTTGGCATAGCCGTGCAACTTGTAGCAAAAGGACTTTAAGTGACCAATCTTTTCACAGTAATGGCATCTCCATGGTTTATACTTTGATCTACAAACTCTTTTCTGATGCTTCATCGGATATTGAAACATGTGATTTGACATCCCCTCTTCTTGCTTTATTTTCTGAGGAGCAAACTTCAATACAGGCTTCTTGTAAGTCTCTGCTTGGTTGTTAAAGCCAAGGCCTTGCACATTTCCAGCATCTTTCCCAGTCTGAAGAATCTCATCCAGCTGCGTGGTACCATTGTTCAGCATTCTTATAGATTTGGTCATATTGTCAAGTTTTGACTTTTGCCATTCAACCTCCTCTTTTAGATCAACAATGGTTGATAGATGTTCTTCCTTCTCAGCTTCTAGTTGAGCTATCAGAACCTTCTGTTCTAATATTATCTGGCACCTTTCTTCATTCTTGATACACAACTCTGAGAACCCTGTGAAGACTTCTTCCTTAGTGAGTTCTCCAATATAAGATTCTTTGTCAGAGTCAGACTCACAAGTAGTTTCTCCATCAGCCTTACAGATCCCAGTCAAAGCTGTCACCAATTTTGCTGATTCTTATTCAAGATCACTCTCAGACTCTCCTTCTGACCAAGACACTGATAAGCCCTTCTTCTGCCTTTTGAGATACGTGGGACACTCAGTCTTTATGTGCCCATATCCCTCACATTCAAAACACTGAACTCTCTTCCCTTGATTGAAGTCTTCTTCAGTTCTGGATCTTCTGCCTCCATCCTGGTTTTTACTGATGTCGAGTGACTTGTTCTGAGCATTTGCTCTCGACTTCCAGTCAATCCTTTTCAACACTTTGTTAAATTGTTTTCCAAGCAATACCAGATCTTTAGACGCCCCTTCATCTCTGACCAGGTCACCTTCAGCTTCTGAGTCACCAGTATTTGACACAAAAGCTATGCTCTTCTTCTTTTCAGACTTTTCACTGATCCCTAATTCAAATGTTTGAAGAGATCCCACCAGTTCATCCACTTTCATCTTGTCTATATCCTGAGCTTCCTCTATAGCAGTCACTTTCATGTCAAATCTCTTAGGTAGAGATCTGAGGATTTTTCTGACCAGTTTACTGTCAGACATCTTTTCACCTATGGCACTAGAGGCATTAGCTATCTCAATAATGTTCATGTGAAAATCATGAATGCTCTCATCCTCCTTCATCTTCAAACTCTCAAACTTGCTAGTGAGAAGCTGAAGTTTTGACATCTTCACCTTTGAAGTCCCTTCATAAGCAACCTTCAAGACCTCCCACGCCTCTTTTGCAATGGTGCAATGTTCAGTCAACCTGAAGATATTCTTGTTGACACCATTAAACAATGCATTCATGGCTTTGGAATTTCCCATAGACCCTTTGTAATCTGCATCATCCCAGTCTTCCTCTTCCTTCACCACATCAGTAGGGGTACCTTTTTCATCTTTAACCTTTGGGGGTTCCCATCCTTTTATAACAGCTTTCCATGCTTGATCATCCATGGATTTGATGAATGCTATCATCCTTGGTTTCCAATAGTCATAGTTGGAACCATCAAGCAGAGGTGGTTTGTTCAAAAATCCTCCATCCTTGTCCATTGTACCAGAAAGTACCTTCCCTGAATCTCACCCAGAACCAAACAAGGGTGCAAGCTCTTGATGCCAATTGAAATTCTGGCACAGATATCAGATGTCCTACACAGATGTTGCGACACTGATATCCAACACAATGAACAAGATAACAATAAAAATAACAGTGCAGAAAGTAAATAACACAGTGATATGTTTACCCAGTTTGGATCAATAATCCTACTCTAGGGGCTACCAAGCCAGGGACGAAACCAATATACGATAGTATCAATTCACAGATCATACAATTACTAAATAATCTGCTCACTTAATCACTAACCTTCCTATGACTTCTACCTAAGACTCACCTAGGTATGAGGCCCTCCTCAAATCCCTCTACAACCACAACCTGTGATTGGTTTCTTTCCACACAAGTAACAAATCGAAAGTTACACTTTCAAAACACACAATTCTCAATGCTTCAAAGCTTATGAGAATTGACACACAAGAAACTCAATGCTTAAAAGCTTATGAGTAACTGACAGAACTTACAACACAAAAACCAATCCTTATACTGTTATCAGAATGATACCAGTTAGGCTCACAAAATACACTCGAAAACCCTAACAAAAACACATGTAAGTTCCACACCTAAACTAGGTTTACACCAGTCAATATATAGCATTTAATCTGGACTGTATTGGGCTTCAAACACGCAGCAAATAGACTGCTCACAAATCTGCAAAATAAACTTCAACAAAATAGGTCTTCAATCTAAAGTTTCCTAATATGTCTCCATAATTAGAAACAGCTGAAAATCCGAAAGACCAACAAATAAACACAATCCAAAAATGCTTTGGATGCCACATAGGATAACCAAATATTCACAGAATATTCAGTAACAATTCACAGCAATAGAATCTGCTTTAAAACTGAATCCAGACGCGATGTCCTATGAGCAGGTATGGGACATCTTCATTCGACATGTTGAAGGCAGCAAATTAGAACATCATATTTCAACATCTTGCTGCTAGAATAGTTTTAGCAAAATAAATGCCAACCACAGAATCAAAGAAATAACACTAACCATTGAGGATATTCTGAGGTGGCAAGGAAACCAGCGTCTATCTGTTTCTGCACTTCCTATTTGATTTTGATAGCCATGTCCTGGTGAGTCCTTCTCAACCTTTACTTTACTAGCGGACATTCTGACTTTAACGGTAGATGATGTTCCACGATGCCTGTATCCAACCCTGGCATGTCCTGATAGGACCAAGCGAATACATCGAGAAACTCTTTGAGAAGTTTGATCAAGTCTTCTTTGACTGTTGGATCGAGCAGTGCCCCAATCTTGACTTCTTTTCGCTCTTCCTCTGAATCCAAATTTACTGTTTCCAACGGCTCCTTGTGAGGCTCGATAGACCTTTCCTCTTGTCTGAGTAATCGGGAGATCTCTTCTAGAATTTCAGCGTCCTCTTCTTCTTCAACTTCAAATACCGGGAATTAAAAGTTGGGAGAAGGCATGGGATCGTATGTTTTAATGGGGTTTAAAATAAGCAATCTGCAAGGCGTGATGATTTGTTTTTAGAAGGGATAGAGAGAATGCAAGCGTGTGCGCAGTGTATTGAAAAAATGCTTGTTTTTATTTTTGAGTTTGTTTTAGGATTACCATTTTCGAAAAAGCGAAAAGAGAAAATAGCAATTAATGCGGGAAATTACAGAATGACGTTTTATTGATGATTTAGTCGATTCTTGAAATTACAGCCCTATAAAACAAAACTCTGTCGCTTTGGGCGAAGCGAAGAGGGATATTTACAGAAAAGTGAGCCCTATAAAACATCCGTTTCACCTGGGCAGGGTGAAAGGTCAAAATAAAGATGGCAATTACTTAGACTTATGGACGACTTTCGGAACATCGACAACAACCCATTGGCGACGAACTCCTCGGTGAATCACAAAGTCAAGAACCTTCCTTCTTGGTTTGTCCTCAGAAATGACGCTGATTTCTGGCGGATCAGGATTATTGGAATCCTCTTCCCAAGCAGAGTTGTCGTAAATAAACTCTTCTGTTATATTTTCCATTGTTTTCTCGTTCTCAGGGGAGTCTCCTCATCCAGTCGGCTGGATATCTTCGAGTTTGATACGAGAACTTTTAGGAGCAGTATACTTGATTAAGAAGTCGTACTTGCCGCTTGGTTGTCCTAAAGTGTCCCACACTTCTGTGGGGAAAGAGGAATCATCTTCCTCGATGACGTTAACCTCTGGAAAAGCGTAATTGATGAACTCTTGTCCTGCAGTCCGTGCAGGTTCATCGTTGCGATGAGCATTTTCTGAATAGCCTGAGTAATGATCCCACGATTGAGTAGGGACACAGGTATTCTTCTCAATGTTGCTCAATTGATATGCCTCGTTGGGATGACTCTTTTGTCCCAAGTCCTCTGGATAAGGCTGCCAGATTTGCAAGTCATCCATTGGGTCAAAATAGTCATAGTCAAAGTTACCTTTCATCGGATCGTCTTCTAAAGAGTTAGGTGGAGCACGACATCCCTCAGGATCACAATCTCCGTACATCATCTTAACGTCTGATCTTGGTATGAATCTTGGACTCTGTGTGGGAAAACAAAATGGCATAGGTGTCTCTCCCTGAGACAAATAACCATCCTCGTTGAGATATAATTTCCACTCTTCATCCATATCGGAGGAGTTACTCTCGTTGATAGTGTGTACTTCTTGAGACACTGGGTTAAGGAATCCCCCGCTAAGGAAGAAATCCTTAATGGGACGAAAGCTTTCGTCTTTCTTAGCAGTTTGGGCACAGGTCGAGGAGAATCCTAAACCTTTCTTTTTCTTGTTATTGGTAGGAATCACAAGTAGTCCCCATCCTTTCGCGTTGTTTCTCTTGATTGCTTCGAGAGCGCCCTTGTATGAGGAAATCGACATTCCTTTCTCAGGTCGACTCTCATTGCTCACCGAAAGAGCTTGGAACTGAGTTCCAACTACCTCCTCTGGTTCTACATAGGAGAAAGATGATAAATTGCTTACTATCAAAGCTGGCTCTCCATAGACTATAACGAGTTTGTCATTCTTGACAAACTTCAACTTCTGGTGAAGCGTCGAAGTGACTGCCCCAACGTCGTGTATCCAAGGTCTTCCTAATAAACAGTGTAAGCTGCCCGGATGTCCATGACCTGGAAAGTGACTTGAAAAGTGTGGGGACCGATGGTTATGGGAAGATATACTTCGCCGATAACTGTTTTTCTGGACCCGTCAAGGGCTTTGACGATGATCTCACTACACCTCATTGGAGCTCCTTGAAATGATAGTCGTGTTAGAATCGACTTTAGCATAACATTCAGAGATGATCCTGTGTTAACCAGTACGCTGGCTAAAGCATCGTCCTGACAGTTGACTGTAATGTTAAGCGCCATGTTATGATTTTTGCCTTCTTCCGCCAATTCCTCATCACTGAATCCTAAGTTGTTGCAGGAAGTGATTTTTGAAATGATATTGTCGAACTATCCTACAGTTACATCCTGTTCCACGTAGGCTTGCTCTAAAACATTCTGCAGAGCTTCCCTATGAGCTTCGGAACTTAGTAGGAGAGATAAAATAGAGATTCTGGATGGAGTTTGCAACAATTGGTCTACAATGTTGTACTCACTCCTCTGGATGAGCTTCAACATCTCATCGTTGTTCTTTGAAAGTTCGGGACTACTGGACTGCCCAATTTGTTGATTCGAAACTTCTGCCTGAGTTTCTTTCTCTTTGGCATGTTCTCCAACTCCTCGATTGAAGATTTGGCCACTCCGTGGGACCCGACTGATGTCGGCAATGTTTACGATGGAGGGTAATGGAGTTTCCTTTCCATTCTCGATTATTGTAGCATCGTACTTATAAGGGATCGCCTTAGATGACTCGTACGGTAATGGTCTTGGTAAATAAATTACCACTGGAGCCTTCTGATTTTTCTGACCATCATACTCAGCCTCAATTGGTTCATGGTTGAGAATCTTCCTACTGTCAAGAGGAACTTTCGACTCGTTGAGCAGAGGGATTGTGGTGCAAACATCTTCGGCCATTTCATGATTGGGAATGATGACGACATCTTCACTTTGATCAGGAAGATAGTCTTGTATCACGTTGATCAACCCAGAACTTGGACACGGTGGAATCTCTTGTCGGTCCAACTGATTTTGGAGAACTGAACGAACAAGATAACAGCCTTGGTTGTTCTCAGAACAAACCCTACAGTGTTCATAATTATATGGTGTCACCCGGCCATGCGCACTTTGTACACAATGCATTTTGACCAGATCTGTTTCCATCGAGCAGACATCCTGACTCTGATGTCTACTGGGATTTCCGTCAGTGATACTGATTTTCTGTGTAGCTTCTTCCAAGTAAATTGGAAGCCACCAGCGGTCCAATAAGTGTTGAAGTGTTCTATGGACAAGGGCGCAGCCTTGATCGTCCTCTCGACACTCTTCGTAGTCGTGATAGTCATGTGAAGTCGCAAAACCGAGTCCAACTTGCTTAGCATGTAGTTCTACTAGACTGGTGTTCATCAAGCGTATGTCAAATATCTGAACCATATTGACTTGATGAGTATTTATTTCCCAATAGTCCTGGATCCATCTGAGATCCATCTGACGTTGAAGGGCCTCTTGTACAAAAGAGCATCCCTGATTGCTTGGTGAGCAGATCGGACAGGCATCATAATCGTGTCGCGGCAGATTATGATATTGACTTTGCCTAGAGTGCATGGCTACCAAATTGACATTCATCGCAAGAATATTGTGATTCTGAACAATGTTGGGACTAGCATGAGCCAAGTTGACTTCTCGGATTCTGTTGGGACTAGCAATGCCATTTTTCCTTAGGAATTCATGCTAAAAGAGGGATAGTGGCTTGGATGTTTATATCCAGAGGCTTGCCACTTACAACAATTAGATGAAAGGTTTTAACCAGTATAATGATGGATAGACAACTTGGATGTTTGTATCAACAAGTGTACCACTACATCAGTTATCTGGAATTGAGGGTTTTGTTTTGGTTGACTGTTTTGATGTGATTAAACAGAAAAAGATATCTTCCTGCAGAGATTTTGATTATTTCCTCTGAGGGATGTTGATTTTTTGTGCATTGATTAAAGCCCAAGGTTGAAGCTAAAAGGTTAATTGAATTCCACATGGGAAAATCATTATACAAACCCTAAGAGGAGGCTGGAAATTGACTAACTCAATAAGAGAGTGTTTATTTGTATCTTGTTCAAAGCCCAAGATGGAGGCTAAAAGACTGATTAACTCAACAAGAGAGTGTTTATTTTTGTATCTTGTACAAAGCCCAAGATGGAGGCTGAAAGACTGATTAACTCAATAAGAGAGTGTTTATTTGGGGAAAATTTATCTGTCTTGTACAAAGCCCAAGATTGAGGCTAAAAAGGTTTGACTCTACTGGGGAGGACATTTATATGTGTCTTATACAAAGCCTAAGATTGAGGCTGACTCTGTTTAGGGAGTGTTATTATCTGTCTTGTACAAATCCCAAGATTGAGGCTAAAAAAGATGACTGACTCTACTGGAGAGATTATTAGGGGGTATCTTGTACAAAGCCCAAGATTGAGGCTAAAAGTTGTGACTCAGCTGAGGTGTTTATCATTATACAAAGCCTAAGAGGAGGCTGACTGCTGAGGGATGATCATTATACAAAGCCTAAGAGGAGGCTAACTCTGCAGGGAAAAATCATTATACAAAGCCTAAGAGGAGGCTTGGTTGGGGAAATTCCTTATATAAAGCCTAAGAGGAGGTTATCTTTGCTGGGGAAGAACAAAGAAATAAATCTTTATATAAAGCCTACGAGGAGGCTATCTTCTGCTGAGGATTATTGAAATCCAGAGACATGTCCATATTGGTGATTAACTCTTGATGGGGTTTACAGAAGAGTTAAGATATAAGAGACCTTGAGGTTCTGATGAGGATTGTGACAATTTCAACAGTAAATTGACCCTGGCTGGGGATTTACTGAAAATGACAGTTGGGAATTCTTTCCTCTGGTGAGGGTTTTTGGTGAGTTTATAGTAATTGACCCAATGATGAGGGAAAATTAAAGGTGTAAGGTTTGAAGATTGAGTTGTGAAAACTGTTGGATTTAACTCTTCTATGGGATTAATCAGAGGATCAGGGTTATTTCATGTTCTTTAAGGAAAATAGTTTTATGGAAATCCAAAGGGAAATGAGATTGTCCAAGTCTACTGGTGTTGAGAAATTGGTTCTCTGATGGTTGTGTGATCTTTGTATTATGCCCAAGAGAAGGCTGGTATGTTAAGGGATGAAGGTCAACCGTTAACTGGTCTGATATATTGACTCAGAAAGACTACTCTAGCAAATGATGACTAGGTTCTGTTCCTATACCTGTAGGAGGTCTCTAGGTCCTTGTACTAACCCCAACAGGAGGCATGAGAACTTCTAAGAAGCCTGAGGGTCCTTGTACAAAGCCCAAGAGGAGGTTGGGGATGATTTTAGGAAGCCTGTGGATCCAAACTTAAGAATGTTCAAGAAAGGTTTCACCGGGAATTAATCCTTTCTGTAAAGAACAGTTCTAGAGTTCGAAGAAATTCAAGAGAAGTTTCACCGGGAATTAATCCTCTTTGTGGGAATTGAATTTCTATGACAATTTCTAATAGTGACAGTCTGAGAAAAGGTTCACCGAGAATACTGCCTTTCTCTTTGTTCCATATTGTTTAAGCCCAAGAGAAGGCAAGACGGTATCTGGAATCCTATGGGGGATCTAGGTTTACTGTATTGAGAGACTGACCAACTGGCTTTACCTAATTCTAGACTTAGTTTCCGGGGAAAACTCTAACAGAATATCCAAGTATATATACAGTTGATATATGTCAAGTATTTAAAATGATATGAAAGAAGGACTTACAGGTGAGCAGCTTCCCATAATACAATATATATATATATATATTTGGCATGTATTTAAAAGAGATGAAAAAAGGACTTACAGGCGTGCAAGCTTCCAGCAATACAGTTATATATATATAAAGCAGGTAAATAAAAGAAAATAAAAACTTACAGGTGAGCAAGCTTCCATGCTGTAATGTTAGTTGTTCAACGAAATTGAAGCAAGTTTGATAACAGTTATCTTAAAACAGAAAAGTTGGGGCTTATTCAACAAGAGATGCCCAGATGATTTATTGAATACAGACTGTATGATTAACAGAGTATTTACAAAGAGAGTTGGGTCTTATACTCTAAGAGAGAGCCCAAAGTTTGTTTTTGTACAAGGTATGGTGCTTACAACTCAAGGAGTGGCCCAGATGAAAACAATGATCGCATTGTTGTTTTGAAAACTGGATCGGGTCTTATACAATGACTAAGGCCCAAAATTTATTTATGTACAAATGGTGGTTGGGTCTTACACTCTAATAGAGACCCAAAAGTGTTTTTAAGAAAAGAAATTGGTCTTATAGCTCAAGGAGAGGCCCAAGTTATTTGATTTTGAACTGGCGATCGCACCGAGGTTTTTGAAAATGCAGTGGGACTTATACAATGTCTGAGGCCCAAAATTGATTTTGATTGAAAAGGGATTGGGTCTTACACTCTATTAGAGGCCCAAATAGTTTGAAAATGAATAAAGATGGGACTTATATCTCAAGGAGAAGCCCAGTTGATTTTGTTAAAAAGGCGACGATCGCGCCGTTGTTTTGAAAATGTACAGAGGGACTTATACAATGTGTGAGGCCCAAAATGGTTCATTTACAAAGGGATTGGGTCTTACACTCTATTAGAGACCCACAGAGTTTTCAAAAAACATTGGTAAGGGTGAAATTGATCAAAACCCTAATTTGTTTGAAAATATAATTAATTTTGATTAAAAATTAATAAGAATTATTGAAAACATGTAAAAAATGAGTTGTGATCTTGGATCAATATTTCAAAAATCATGTTTTTATCCACAAAATGATTGAAAATCATTTAAGTTTGGAAAATCAAGAAGGAAAAAATATTTCAAATGTTAAAAAACAAATAAAAATTAATTATTTGCAAAAATATCAAATATATGATATAAATAATATTTTTGGGAAATTTTTGTAAAATAAAATATTTTAACATTTTTGTTAATTTTGAAAAAAAGAATCAACTCAAAATCATTAAAATCAGAGAGAAATTAATTTTTGAATCGATTAAATAAAATCACAAAATTCAAATATTTGAATATTTGAAAAAAGGCGCCAAGAACAAGAGGAAGAACACGCGCGCACTCTGTTTCTGCAGATTTGCGTTTCTCACTTTTCTCCATGATTTCTCAATGGTTTTACCCGATTCAAGTGTCAATATTGTTCGTTTTGACTTTGTGATCCTTTGGTGAAATCAATCCTTAGGCCTAATTAAACTTCATGGATGGCCTCAAGGGGTATTTAGAGATGTCTTGGACCCTTCCCCAAGGTTTGAGATCAAGGGTAGGTCAACAGTCAAGGATAGGGTTAACTTTTTCATCAAAAACCCTAGTTTGTGATGAGATGGCAATAAGTTCTTGTGGCTTAGGATTTGAGCTCTTTGAGTCAATCAAATCTTGTAGACATGTCAATGTGAGGTATTTGAGGTCTTTGAAGTTCATCTTGAAGCTTCAAGTCATGTCTTGCTTCACAAGTTAAATCAAGGGTTGAATTAGGTCAAAACCCTAATTCCTGATTTTTTTGATAGATGGTCCTTCAAGGTGACTTTGCCATTGTGGATGGGATTTTAGGATTCTATTGAGCTTATTGGATCATATGTTGAAGTATTGGCACATGCCTAGATGAAAATTTTCATCTGGAGGCCATGGTCGACCAAAACCCTAATTTGGTGACACTAGCGATCCTGAGGTTTGATCCTCTTGGAAAGTTGCATAATTATGCATAATTCTTGATATGGGAGACCCCTTAATCCTTTATGGATGTCTGAGGGGTTAGACAAGTTTAAGATCATGTCATTACTTGATTGATCTTTTGTCCAAATGATCAGAGAGGGATGTAAACCCTAATTCCTGATTATAGTGAATGCTCAACTATCTTTGAGGAGATTGATGAGGCATGGTGGTACATCCATATTATGGTGATGATTCTCATAATGATGGGAAACCCTAGTGGTCAAAATTTGGGGTATGACAGGATGATCATTATACAAAGCCTAACAGGAGGCTGACTGAGGAATTTCTTATACAAAGCCTAAGAGGAGGCTAACTTCTGTTGAGGATTATTGAGATCCAGAGACAGGTCCAAATTGGGAGATCAACTCTTGCTGGGGTTTAGAGAAGATTTGAAATATCAGAGACCATGAGGTTCTGATTTTTAGAGAGTTTTCTGACAGTAAAATGACCCTAGCTGGGGAAATTTAATGTGAGAGTTTAGAAATTGAGTTATGAAACCTGTAAAGATTTTAACTTTGCTTGGAGATTGATCAGGTGATCAGGGTTTTTCCTGTGCTTAGGAATTATGAGGGTTTCTTTGAAATCCAAGAGGAGATGAGACTGTCCAAGTCTACTGGTGTGAAAAAAAAAGTTTTTCTTTGTATGATGCCCAAGAGAAAGCTGATGTTTTAAGGGATGAGAATCAACCCTAAATTGGTTTGACATTTTGACTCTGGAGAGACTTCTCTAACAAAGGATGACTAAGTTCTGCCCTATCCCTTTAAGAGGCCTCTGGATCCTTGTACTAAGCCCAAGAGGAGGCATGATAACTTCAAAGAAGCCTGAGGGTCCTTGTACAAAGCCCAAGAGGAGGTTGGGGATGCTTTTAGGAAGCCTATGGGTCCAAACTTAAGAAAAATTCAAGAAAGGTTTCACCGAGAATTAATCCTTTCTTTCGTGAACAATTCTAGGGTTTGAAGAAATTCAAGAGAGGTTTCACCGGGAATTAATCCTCTCTTGGGAAAATGAATTTCTTTGACAAGTTTCTAATAGTGACAGTCTGAGAAAAGTTTCACCGGGAATAATTCCTTTCTCTGTTCCATATTGTATAAGCCCAAGAGGAGGCAAGACTGTATCTGGAAATTCCTATAGGGAACTAATTTTGACTGTGTTGAAAGAGTGACCACTGGATTTATCTAATCTTAGCTCTAATTGTCGAGGAAAACTCTAAGCAGATAGACAAGTATATATACACAGTTGAAATATATAGACGAGTATGTAAAAAAAAGCTGATAAAAACTTACAGGCGAGCAAGCTTCCAATATTACGCCTGTATGGTTAGTTATTCAAGAAATCGAAGAAAGTTTTGATAACAACTATGCATTGGAATTTAAATCACAAGAGAAAGTTGTTTTGAAAACAAGTTTGGGGCTTACAACTCAAGGAGAGGCCCAGATGAATTTTGTTGAAAAGGCGATGATCGCGTCGTAGTTTTGACAACATAGAGGGACTTATACAAATGGCTGGGGCACAAATTTATTTGTATTTACAAAGAGGATTGGGTCTTATACTCTATTAGAGGCCCAAAGATTATTTTAGTACAAGAGACGGGGCTTACAACTCAAGGAGAGGCCCAAATGAATAATGATTGTACTGTTATTTTGAAAACTGTACTAGGACTTATACAATGACTGGGGTCCAAATTTATTTATGTTCAAGTGAGGGTTGGGTCTTACACTATATTAGAGGCCCAAAAAGAGTTTGAAATAGAAAAGAAATGGGACTTGCAACAAAGGGTATACCCAGATGATTTTATTTGAAAACGGCGATCGCGCCGAGATTTTTGAAAACACAGTGGGATTTATACAATAGCTGAAGCCCAAAAAAGTTTGTATTTACAAAAGGGGTTGGGTCTAACACTCTATTAGAGGCCCAAAGTGTGTTTTTAAGAAAAAGAATGGGACTTATAGCTCAGGGAGAGGCCCATTAAAAGACAGTAATCGCACCGTCGTTTTGAAAATCATGTCAGGACTTATACACTGTCTGAGGCCCAAAAAAGTTAATGGTTTCAAAAAGGGTTGGGTCTTACACTCTATTAGAGGCCCAAAGTGTTTGAAAAATAAAAAATTTAGAGAAAACCCTAATTTTGAATTTTAAAAGACATAATTTTCAAAGGAAATTAAATAAAAATGATATAAAATACCAATTATATTTAAAAACAAGTTGTACACTTTGAAAAATAATTTGAAAAATCATGTTTAATCACATGAAGGTTTGAAATTCATTTGAAATGAAAAATCAAAGTGGGAATTTCATTTAAAATGTTTAAAAAACAATAAAAATAAAATTAATTACAAAAATTTTAACTATATTAAATAAATAATATAAATTGGATTTTATTGTAAAATAAAATAATTTAATATTTTATGAATTTTGAGAAAAAGAATCAATTCAGAAACACAAATATTCAGAGAAAAATTAATTTTTGAAAAAAGGCGCCAATGGTCAAAGAAGAACACGCGCGTACCCTGTTTCTGCATATTTATGTTTTCTCACTTTTCTCCATGATTTCTCAATGGTTTTGCATGATTCAAGTATCCATCTTGTTTGTTTTTGAACAAGGATCACAACCATATAGTTTAATTGCATTTATATTAAGTATGGAGGAAGAAATCAATGGAAAACCTCAAGAACCCTAATTTCAGCATGAACATAATGAAATTCCATACACATTGATTCATGGCAATTGATTGAAGGTTATTACTCTCCATACATGTATAAACAAGATTGCAATTCAAAAATTCATTTATAATGCATGGATCAAAGAGTTTGAAGGGTTCAGGCTTACCTCTTGCAGCTAGTGATCTAGCTTGATGATGGAGGTGTCGTAAGTTGGTTCCAATGATCTGGGCAGCTTCCTTAGATGCCAAGGAGTGTGTCTGAATGCTTGGAGTGGTTTGAAATAAGCTGGAACTTGATATGGCACCTCAACTGCAAATCTGCTAAAAGCTTGTGCAGATGGGGTACTACTTTTGGATTCTGATGTTCCAGATGTTGTTTATGTGTTTGCATCATTGGTTTGGACAGAAATGCTCTTTAACTCAAAACCCAATAGTGACTCGCAAGAGAAGGTGTTTTTTTTGGAGTGAAAGAGTGAATCCGAGGAAAGCATCAGTTTGTGTGCTTTGGTGTAAATGAGCTCTATTTATAGTAGAGCAAGTTTGTTTTGGCTGCAATAGTGTTTGGCAACTGGTACAGGCCTTTGGCCAATTGTGGCATAAAGGTGTTCAAGTCTTCTCTAGCCATTGACCTGGGTCAAAGGAGCAGGCCTATGGTACTCTGATGCTTGAGTTCATCTTGACTCATTTGCAAGATTGTGGACTGATACATGCCAGCTCTATGCATCACATAAATGCTTGATGCCAAAATTGAAAATCAAGGTTCAATGTTATGATGAATTTGCACATGCTAAGTGGAATCCTTGACTCAATGATACAAAGCTACTGATAGCGTGTGATTCAGCAACGTTTCTTCTGATTTTAGATGATGCCAAAGTTTGCAAGATGACAAACTTGAAGATACAAATCGTGTGGCACAAGAATTGCACAGAATCTATCATGAGGACAGTTTGCAGCAAGGCACTTTGTGAGATTTATAACTCCTTGATCAAGTTGAATTAAGGAGAGTTCTTGCACTCTTTGGAAAGCCTATGTATCCTACTTTAATATTATGTCCAACTTTGGTCTTGAATCAACTTGCATTACATTGGAAATTGGCCTCAAAGTTGGTGAAAAGTGAAACAGATCCTGATTGTTTTGGAAATTTCACTAAGTGTTGAGAAAGTGATCATTTTCACTTTTTGTGATTTTGATCAATCAGAATCCATGAGGAATTGGAATGAGGTGTAGTTGAAATATTTAAATTATGCAAGATGAACTTTAATTTGAGCTTTGGATGAGAGAAAAAAGCCTTGTGGTTTAGGAGTTATGACCTTGCAAAGTTGGTACAAAATCACTTTTATTCCATAACTTAGAAAAATTTCAAGTTTCCTATGGTTGCCCCTTATGCAAGAAACCTCACTTTTCTTGATTTTTCTTGATGAATGATGATCAAAACCATACATTAACATTGTTTTGGACTTAGGGGAACCATATTTGTGAAAAATTCCAAAAAGTCAAACTTGATTTTAGGCACAGTTGACTTTTGGTCAGATGAATTCCAAACTGTGTGATTCCTTATGAAATCATGTCCTTGACCTAATTCAAACCCAATGGATGGATTCCATAGGTGTTTTAGGGTATCTTGAACCATGTCCCAAGGTTTGAGAACATGCATTGGTCAAAAGTCAAAGATACAGTTGACTTTTTCTCCAAAACCCCAATTGTGATCCTGATGAAATTGAAACTTGGGAATCAAGCTTCTTGGATCAATCCATTGTTGTAAATTGATCAATGTGGTGTATTTGAGGCCCTCAAATCATGTCTTGAGGTCTTGGCTCTTGTCTTGTCTTAAAAGTCAACTCAAGGGTGAATTGGGTCAAGAAACCCTTATTCCTGATTTTTGATAAATGCTCCCCCGGATGCTAATTTGACTTGATGATTAGGTCTATGAGGTCCCTTGGGGCATCTTGGGTCATGCTTTGAAGTATTGGCTAATGCCCAAATGAGAATTTTCCTCTGGAGGCCTTGGTCGACCAAGACCCTAATTTGGCGACACTGGCGATCTTGAAGCTTGATCAGCATGAGATGTTGCACTCTCGTGCTTGATTCTTGGTATGGGAATCCTCTTGATCCTTCATGGATGTTTTAAAGGTTAGACAAGTTGAAGATTATGTCATTTCTTGATTGATGCTTTGTCTAAATGCTCTGAGAGGGCTCAAAACCCTAATTCTTGATTGTAGTGAATGCTCAACAATCTTTGAGGAGATTGATGATGCATGATGGCATATCCATATTGTGTAGATGATCCTTTATAATGATGGGAGATCTTATGGTCAAAATTTGGCGTATGACACACTTACAGCAGTTATCTGCTGTAGGTTGTGATTGTTTGTTTTGATATGTGATATACAGAGAAAATATCTTCCTACAGAGAGAACTCTTAATTTCCTCTGAGGGGATGTTGATTTTTATGTGCCTTAATCAAAGCCCAAGGTTGAAGCTAAAAAAAGATATCGACTATGCTTAGGGAGTTTTTTATATATGTCTTGTACAAAGCCCTAGATTGAGGCTAAAGAAAACTGACTCAACAAGAGAGTGTTTTTATTTGTCTTGTACAAAGCCCAAGATTAAGGCTAAAAGGGATTGACACCAATGGGGAATATGATGTTTGTCTTGTATAAAGCCCAAGATTGAGGCTGACTCTACTGAGGAAAATCATTATACAAAGCCTAAGAGAAGGCTGATGTTTTAATGGATGAAGATCAACCCTAGAATGGTCTGATCTTCTAAATTTTGAATTTTCTGGGGGTTGAACTACTTGAGATGACTAAGTTCTGTCCTATACCTGTAGGAGGCCTGTAGCTCCTTGTACTAAGCCCAAGAGGAGGCTGAGAACTTCTAAGAAGCCTGAGGGTCCTTGTACTAAGCCCAAGAGGAGGCTGGGCATGCATTTAGGAAGTCTGTGGGTCCAAACCAAAGAAAGGTTCAAGGAAGGTTTCACCGGGAATTAATCATTTCTTTGTTGAACAGTTCTAGGGTTTGAAGAAATTCAAAAGAGGTTTCACCAGGAATTAGTCCTCTTTGTTAACATGAATTTCCTGTACACATAAATTTCTAAGTTAGGACAATCTTAAGAAAAGTTTCACTGGGAATAATGCATTTCTCTGTTCCATATTTTATAAGCCCAAAAGGAGGCAAGCCTGTATCTGGAATTTCCTATGGGGAACTAGTTTTGACTGTGTTGAAAGAGTAACCACTGGCTTGACCTAAATCTAGACCTAACTACTGGGGAAAACTCTAAGCAAATATATATACATGCATATATATATATATATATATATATATATATATATATATATATATATATATGAAATATATAAATAAGTATATTGAGAGGATATGGGAACTTACAGTTGAGCAAGCCCAAGCATAGCAACTACAACTGTATGGTTAGTTATTCAAGAAATTGAAGAAAGTTTTGATAAAAACAACTTTGAATTTGAATTTGAATAAAAAAGAAAGTTTTTTGGGGCTTATAGCTCAAGGAGAGGCCCAGATGATCTCTTTTTAAAAAAGGCGATGATCGCGTCGTAGTTTTGAAAATTGCCGAGGGACTTATACAAATGACGGAGGCCCAAATTATTGTATTTACAAAGAGGATGGGTCTTACACTCTATTAGAGGTCCAAAAGTTTATTTTTATACAAGAGATGGGCCTTACAGCTCAAGGAGATGCCCAGATGAAAAACAACGACCGCACCATTATTGTATCGGGACTTATATAATGACTAAGGCCCAAATTATTTATGTACAAAGGGATTGGTTCTTACACTCTTAGAGGCCCAAAAGTTTTGAAAAAGAAGAAAAATGGGGCTTACAACACAATGGGAGGCCCAGATGAAAATTGTTTTGAAAATCGGCGATCGCGCCGAGATTTTCAAAATCGTATTGGGTCTTATACAATGACTGAGGCCCAAAAAAGGTTTATTTACAAAGGGATCGGACTTACAGTCTAATAGAGGCCCAAAAAGTTGTATTTGCAAAGAGGATGGGTCTTACACTCTATTAGAGGCCCAAAATTTTATTTTTATACAAGAGATGAGGCTTACAGCTCAAGGAGATGCCCAGATGAAAAACAACGATTGCACTGTTATTGTATCAGAACTTATACAATGACTGGGCCCAAATTATTTGTACAACAAAGGATGGGTCTTAGACTCTATTAGAAGCCCAAATTATTTGAAAAATGTTTATGAGGGTGAAAATAATTAAAACCCTAATATGATTTAAAAATTCATTTTAATTTGAATAAAATTTAATTAAAATGATCAAAATTATCAAACATGTGTAAAAAACAAGTTGTGACCTTGGATTAATGTTTGAAAAATCCTATTTTCTTCATAGAATAATTTAAAAATCATTTGAATTCAAAAAATCAAGAGAAAGAAATATTTTTAAATGCTTAAAAACAAATAAAAATGAATTCTTTACAAAAATAATAAATATATAAAATAAATAATATTTTTGTGAAATTTTTGTAGAATAAAATATTTTAACATTTTTGTGAATTTTGAAAAAAAGAATCAATTCAAAAACATTAAAAATCAGAGAGAAATTAATATTTGAATCAATTAACAAAATAACTTAAAAATTCAAATATTTGAATATTCAAAAAAGGCGCCAAGAACAAAGGGGAAGAACATGCGCGCACTCGGTTTCCCAGATTTGCAAAAGCTATGATATCTCACGGATTAGGCAATGAAATTAGATGAAACTAGCCCCAAACTTGTTAGATTTTAACCCACGAACATGATGGTGGTGTTTAATTTCATTTACTTTCAGTGTGGAGTGAGAAATTCGTGATGAACACCGAAACCCTAGAATTTTTCATAAAGCTCATGAAATCTTAAACATGTAATAGATGAAGTAATTGATTGAGGGTTATCACTCTATAGACTACCAGAAACATGTTGGTAACTTGCAAATGAATTTATAATGCATGCAATATAGAGTTTGATACACTACAAAAATGCGCGTAAATTGTGGCAGTTATTTCAGGAAAGTTATGGCGGTTTGAGATATTGCAAGATAGTGTCCGTGTTTTGCAAACACATAGTCAACAGGATGGGGATGCAAAGGAGGAGCTTATGGATTTCTAACCTTTGTCTGAGGAGGTCTGGGATGATCAAGTTCCAAAGAACTTCAAACCACCGTTGTTCGCATCTTTTGATGGTAAAACCGACCCACGGGAGAAATCAATAATCAGATGGCAATAGTAGGAGCTTCTGACTCCCTTAAGTGTAAACTCATGGTCGGTACCTGTCATACCCCAAATTTTTACCACTAAGATTTCCCATCATTGTGAAAATCATCATCACAATATGGAGGAACCATCATACTTCATCAGTCTCCCCAAAGATGGGTGAGCATTCACTACAATCAAAATTAGGGTTTCAAGCCCTCTCTGAGTGCTTAGACAAAGGGTCAATCAAGGAATGACATGATCTTCAACTTGTATAACCTCTCAAACATCCACAAAGGATCAAAAAGGACTCCCACTTCAAGGATTAAGCACAAGGCTGCTCCCTTCTAGGTGGATTAAGTCTCAAGATCGACAGTGTCACCAAATTAGGGTTTTGGTCGACCAGGGCCTCCAGATGGAAAATTTTCATCTGGGCACAAGCCAATGATCCAAAACCTAACCTAATATACTCCATGGAACCTCATGGACACAATCATCAAGTCAATTTTGCCTCAGGAGATGCATTCATCAAAAATCAGGAATTAGGGTTTCTTGACCTAATTCACCCCTAAGTTGACTTTTAGGGAAAATCATGAGCCAACACCTCAAAGGAGGGTTTGAGGGTCTCTAATACACTACATTGATCCATTTGCAACAATGGATTAATCCAATAAGCTTGAGCAACAAGTCTCAATTTCATCTGCACCACAGTTAGGGTTTTAAGGAAAAAGTCAACTGTAACTTTGACTTTTGACCAGGACATGCTCCCAAGCCCTATGACATGCATAAATATACCCTATGACACCCATGGAACATGTCCATCAAGTTTGATTTAGGTCAAGGATATGATTTCCTGAAGAATTGCACAGTTTGGAATTCATTTGATAAAAAGTCAACTGTGCACAAAAGTCAACTTTGACTTTTTGAGATTTTTCACCAAAATGGATTTTTAACCCTAAAATGTTGTTAATGTATGATTTGAATCATCATTCATCAAGAAAAATCAAGAAAAGTTGGATAACTTGTAAAAGGGGTAACCATAAAAACTTAGAAAATTTTCGAAGTTAAAAATAAAGTGGCAAGGGTACCAACTTTGGAGGATCATAACTCCTAAACCACAAAGCCATTTTTCCTCATCCAAATATGGATTTGTAGCCCTCATTACCCTCTACAAAAACTTCAACTAGAGCTAAGTCCAATTCATTAAGGATTTTGAGTTATGGAGTGATCAAAATGGCTGAAAAATGAAAATGTCACTTTTTCCAACACTTAGTGAAATTTTCACTAAGTCCAAATCTGTCTTCATTTTTTTTCAAATGTAGGGGGATTTTTCACTTGGATTCAAAAGAGATCAAAACCAAATATGTTCAAACAGTTGTTGTATCATGTAAGGGCTTTCCAAAATGGCCAAGAACATTACCAAATTCCATTTGAGTCATTAGATATGACATTGGAAAGTTTCCTTGCTGAAATCTGTCAAGGCAAGGTAGAATTTGCATTTTCGCTCGATTTGCCAAAATCAGCCAAATCCAAATGCTCCTATCCACTTGGACACATCAGAGGATTGAATCTAAAGGGGACAATCACTGAGCCAAGCCTCCAAAGTCTTTGGAACAAGAAATAGCATGTTGAACCTAGAATGGCCAAAATAGGGACAAGACTCCAAATTTGGATTGGAGCATTCAATGGAAGCATCAAGGTGGCATGGTCTGAGCCATTTTCATTTGAATTCAGTCAAGACTTATCCAAGACCAAGGGAACCACAGCCCTGTGCCCTAACCTCTAGTCAATGGCTAGAGGAGACTTGGATTTTAATTGGCCAACATTGAACAAACACCTACTGCAGTTGCCATTCACTGTGGATCCCAAAACAAACTTGCTCTACTATAAATAGAGCTCAATCGTGATCAGTTTAAGTACACCAAAGGCCTACAACACTTGCCTTTCTCAAAATCTCTTTCTCTTGGCAAAAATGCCTTTCTTAGCAAGGTAGCTATCGGGTTTTGAGCTAGAGGGCAATTCCACTCAAACCAATCACTCACACACCTCACATACATCACATATGAGCTGATCAAACACTTAAGCAACAACTGGAACACTGATTTCTCATAATCACCAGTCAATTGCTCAAGGTTTTAACCAAAGTGCAGTTGAGATGCCATGAAATGATCCAGCCAATTTCAATCAAGTCCAAGCATTCAAACACACTCCATAGGGTGTAGGGAAGCTGTTCAGATCATCACCACTCATCTGTAACACCTCCAAATCAAAAATCACATTGCACTTGCTGTCACGGCCTAGAGGTAAGCATATACTTGGCCATCTCTCAATCTATGCATATTTCCTCGCACAATAATTTGGCCATATGTTCATAATCATGCATAGAATGTTTCCCCTTAATTAATTGCATTGTTTGAATCGTGTATCAAAAATCCCAGCCTTCGTGCAGAAATTAGGGTTCTTGAGGGTTTTTCGTGATTTCTTGTTATATGTTTAATTTAAATGAAATTAAATGCCATAGACATGATCGTGAGGTTGAAACAAGTTGATTGGTATGTGGATTGCATGATATAATCAAGTATTCAGTGAGATTGGATAGAAAATGCAAATCTGGCCAAACCCAGAACACGCGCGTGTTCTTGGTGTGTTCTTGGCGCCATTTCTTTCAAATTCAAATATTTGAATTTTGTGATTTTATTTAATTGATTCAAAAATTAATTTCTCTCTGAGTTTTAATGATTTTGAGTTGATTCTTTTTTTAATAATTCACAAAAATGTTAAAATATTTTATTTTATCAAAAAATCCCAAAAATATTATTTATTTCATATAATTGATACTTTTGCAAAGAATTAATATTTTAATTGTTTTTGACATTTTAAATATTTTTTCCACATTGATTTTGCAACTTTTAATGCTTTCTAATTATTTTGTAGGTCAATACTTAATTTTTGAAGCATTAATCCAAGATCACAATTTGTTTTTCATATGTTAAACAATTTTGATCATTTTAATTGAATTTTTATTCAATTAAATACAATTTTGAAAACAAATTAGGGTTTTTGGATGAATTCAACCCTCATAAATCATTTTCAAAACACTTTGGGCCTCTAATAGAGTGTAAGACCCAATCCTTTTTTTGACCAAACCATTTTTGGGCCTCAGTGTATTGTATAAGTCCCGATACCGTCAAAAATAAATGGCGCGATCGTCGCCTTTTAAAAATAACAATTGGGCCTCTCCTCGAGCTATAAAACCCATTCAAAAATTTTGGGCCTCTAATAGAGTGTAAGACCCAATCCCCTTTTAACCAAAAATCATTTTTGGGCCTCACTTATTGTATAAGTCCCTTCGCGTTAAAAGAAAATCTCGGCGCGATCGCCACTTTAAACGAAAAACAATTGGGCCTACCCTCGAGTAGTAAGACCCATTTCCTTTCTTAAAACTTTTTGGGCCTCTTGAGAGAGTGTAAGACCTATCCCTTTGTACAGAAAACATTTTGGGCCTCAGTCACTTGTATAAGTCCCTCTGTACAAGTTCGACAATGCGATCACTGATAAAAACCTGGGCCTCTCCTTGAGCTGTAAGCCCCAAATCTCTCCTTTTCAAAGCACTTTCTCCTTTGATTTTGAATATACTGTTGTTTTCAATTTTTCTTTGTTGAACAACTAACCAAACAGCATGGAAGCTCTACAACCGAGTAAGTGGCTATTGCTTTCATTTACCGCTTTCATATACATATAACTGTATTGTGGGGCTGTTTCACTGTAAGTCTTCTTTCATTTACCGCTTTCTAAGCCCGTTGATCGCTCTTAGAAATAGTCTAAACTAGATCCCCATAGGATTACCAGACACAACCTTCCCTCCTATTGGGGTTAAACAATATGGAGACATGAAAGGCAGCATTCTCTGTGAACCCTTTCATAGACTGTCACTCATAGAAGTTGTCAAAGAAACTCTATCCCCCAGAGATGATCTTTTCTCCGTGAATGGCATCTCTTGAGTTTCTTCCAAATTCTCGGACTTTCCTGGCTTGATCTATTCTCGATGAATGGCATGTCTTGAACTTCTCGGGGTTTGGGGACCCACAGGCTTCTTAAAAGCATTTGTCAAGAAACTCTACTCCCCAGAGATGATCTTTTCTCCGTGAATGGCATCTCTTGAGTTTCTTCCAAATTCTCGAACTTTCTTGGCTTGATCTATTCCTTGTGGATAGCTTACCTTGAATTTCTCGGGGTTTGGGGACCCATCGGCTTCTTAAAAGCAGCGGCCTCCTCTTGGGCATTATACAAGGACCCACGGGCTTCCTAAAAGCAACCTCGCCTCCTCTTGGGCTTAGTACAAGGACCCTACGGCTTCTTAGAAGTATTCACAGGCTCCTCTTAGGCTTCGTATAATGATCTCTTCCTCCGGGAATGATAACCTCCTCTTGGGCTTCGTACAAGGACCCGTCGGCTTCTTAAAAGTTTCCAGCCTCCTCTTGGGCTTCGTACAAATTGTCCCGACGACCTCCTAAAGGTATAGGAACAAAACTTAATCATCTGCATAAAACAGTCCTTTCAAAGAGTCTACTACTGTTTCTCAAAGCATAGTACAAAAGGTGAAACTCTAGACTTGGACAGTCTAATTTCCTTGAGTCTGAAAGACATTCTCAAGTGACCCCCTCGTCAAAATAGGAAGGAAACCCGTAGACTCGGACAGTCTCAATACCCTTCGGATTTCCCTCTTCCTTAAAGAACAGGAAATATCCCTGATCCTTGAATCAAATCCATGAGTACAGTGTTGCTCATATAAGAACTGATTTTCTCTTTAAAATCAATATACTGGACCTGTCACTTAAATGAAACAGTAACCACGACCTCATCTTGGGCTTTGTACAATGATTCTCCCCCAGCGGAGTCAAACAACGTTTAGCCTCTCTCTCGGGCTTTGTACGAGACACATAAGAGACTCCCTCGTTGAGTCAATCACCTCTTTCGCCTCCATCTCGGGCTTTATACGAGATACAAAAAGGTTCTTATTGAGCCAAATAAACAACAGCCTCCACCTCGGGCTTCGTACGAGATACAAAAAAAAAACTCTCTTGTTAAGTCAAATAGCCTCCATCTCGGGCTTTATACGAGATACCAAAAGACTCCCTCGTTGAGTCAAAAACCTTTTAGCCTCTCTCTAGGGCTTTGTACGAGACACATAATTGCCTCCTCTTAGGCTTTATATAAGAAAACCACTGGTTAATCCAATTAACCTTTTAGCATCAAAGTTGTGCCTTGTTCACAGTACACAAACATCAACAACTCCTTCCCTTTCATCTAATCGCTGTAAGCGGCAAGCCTCTGGATCATCTACATCCATGCCACTGTCCCTCTTTTAGCATGAGAAATTCCCAAGGAAAGATGGCATTGCTCTACACTGAGTTAAAGTCTTCTCTTTCAGGTTAAAATCCCCTATAAAGGAAATTATGGCATTGCCGGATTCACACATCCCGGTTAAAGTAATCCTCCTTTACAGTCAGTCACCCAACAGTTGTGACAAACAGACCTCTTTAGAGATGACAAATTCTCTCTAAAGTCAACACATTTAGCTTCATATCTTGGGCTTTGAACAAGATACAAACAGACTTTTCAGCTTCATATCTTGGGCTTTAAACAAGATACAGATCACCTTTTTTGCTTCACGTCTTGGGCTTTGAACAAGACACCAAAACAACCATTTCCTCCCATAGAATAGGAGGAACTACGAACGCTCTGATTTCTCTATTTCGGTAAACGGGAATACGTAGGCATAAGATTGAAAGAAAAATCTTAGCGAGCACACTAAACAAAAACCCAAAATCCCATACTCTCATGTATCTATCAAAAGCATCAGTCCTAACATCCTAAATCCTTGTTCCCCGCTATAAAGTCCTAGAAAGAGAAAAGAAAACCGTATTGGCGAAAATACAAATAACCAGTACAAAGGCCCCCCCACATTGATAGCATTCGCAACCTAACAGACCGCTGTTTAAACTCAGTATGCAAAGCAGGGTTAATTGGAGACATCTATTTCCCTTCCTTCATCAGCTTTAATAGGTTAAAAAATGAATCGACCTGTAGTAAGTTCAACCACAGAGAGCGACCAGCGCTTAAGAACCGCGTCCAAAATCGCTCACTACAGTACCTTTAAAGAAGGAGATCTGCGATGGTATATGAGCTTACCCAGATTCTCGTTCGTTAGCTACTAGGACCTAACTAAAAAGATGGTACAATACTTTTCAGCAAGTAAATATACAAAAGTATCAACTACCAGTTTATTTAACGTCCGACAGGGGTACTCAGAATCTCTCAGAGAGTATCAAGCGAGGTTCAACGAAGAAACAATTAAAATATCACATCCGAATCTGGAAATGGTCGTTGGGGAATTTCAACATGGCCTCAAAACCAGGCAGTTCAACAAATCCCTAGCGCAAAAGTTGGAATCCAGTGTGGATGAGGTTATTACTAGAGCGGAATGCTAAATCAAAGGGGATGAGAGAAACATGGAAAATAGATCCTGATATACCAAAGAAAAAGCACGAGCTAAAGAAGAGGGAGCCAGGCATAGGAAGGAGTACCTTAGGCCCAGACCTAGGGACCGGACAACGATGAAGCCATCCCGACGTCCATTTGACAAAGAAGTCGTGTAAACACCATTGAATGCCATACGGAATGATATCTTGAGAGAGGTCTATCATCTCAAATTACTTCCCATCCGGGGTGCCCAAAAGGGGTCCACGATGTGATGGGAAAAGATGAGAGTGTATGGTGTGCATACCACAGACTTCATGGACATCACACATAAAATTTTCATCAGCTAAAAAAATAAATCGAGATCTTAATTCATAGAGGTCAACTATTATCCTATGTGAAAGATGTCGGAGGACAACCAGGAAATAGAAGTCCTCCCCAGGAAGATACCAGCTCAGAAAACCCTCTGTATGAGAAGGGGAAGAATGCAGATGAGGTTCACGAATCCCGGGTGACTCGTCACACATTGAAAACAATTTCGGAGGGATTCGCAGGAGGAGGAGATACTAGTTCGGCCAGAAAAAGATATGATAGGACAATGATGTATATTAGACAAATGTCGCTTTTAGAAAAAGAAGAAAAATCACCAGTAATTAGTTTTTCTAGAAGAGATGATGAAGGAGTATTGGCTTATAAAAACAACCCAATGGTAATTAAATTGCAAATCAATGACTGGAGCGTGAACCGAGTATTAGTAGATCTATGAAGTTCAGCAGATGTTTTGTATTGGGATGCATTCAAAGGTTTGAATTTTGATATCGCCGAGTTATTACCTTTTAAGGGTACTTTGGTTGGGTTCTTCAGAGAGCAGGTTCAGGTTCTAGGGCATTTTCCCGTGATAACGACTTTTAGAAGTGGAGACCGCAAAAAGTGTCGAGGTGAGGTACTTGATTCTCAATGTTGCATCTCCCTACAACATTATTATTAGCAGACAATCATTCAATGCTTTGGAGCCAGCGTTTTTCACCTTATACCTCACACTAAAATATCCTCTTGAAGATGGCTGAGTAGGAGTAGTAAATGGTGATTATGGGTTAGCAAGGAAATGCTATAAAGACATTCTGAAGCTTAAAAAGAAAACTCAAACTGATGAGCCAATAAAAGATGGTCATTTAAAAGTGAACCTAGTTGATATTGATCCAAGAGAAGATCCGATGGAAGATAGTCTGACACCCACTGAGGATGTAAAGAAGGTATAGATCGGTGCCCAAGCATCCCAGATAACTCATATTAGTTCTAATTTGTCTACGAAGGAGGGAGTCGGGATCATAAGAATATTGAGGGACAACATAGATATGCTCGCATGGAAGCCGCCTGACATGCTCGGAATTGACCCAAACATAGTTTGTCACCATGTAGCGCTTGATACAACCATCAAGCTTGATACAACCATTAAAGAAAGCAAAAGCATAGTGAAGAGAAGAGCAATAGAAGGTAAAGCCAAAAAGCTCGTGAAGGCCGGTTTCATTCAGGAAATTAAGTATCCGACCTGGTTGGCTAATATAGTCATGGTAAAGAAGAAATTCGAAAAATGGCAAATGAGTGTGGATTTCACCGACTTGAATAAGGCATGTCCCAAAGATCCTTATTTGCTTCCTCAAATTGATCGACTCATCGACGGAGCTTCCGATTTCCTTCTTCTTAATTTCATGAATGCTTACAAAGGTTATAATCAGATATGAATGAATTCGTTGGATGCACCCAAAATGGCGTTTATGATGAATAAGAATTATTATTATTATTATTATAAGGTGATTCCTTTTGGGCTAAAAAATGCAGGGGCTACCTAACAGAGACTGATATATACAATATTCGCTTCAAAGATATGGAGGAATCTGGAGGTATAAGTGGAAGATATGGTGATCAAAACCCCGGAAAATCGGAAACATGTCAAATATTTAGAAGAAACATTTGCATCAATCAGAAGTTAAAACATGATGCTAAACCTGAACAAGTGTACTTTTAAAGTACAAGTCGGGAAATTCCTTAGGTTTATGTTGACCAGCCAAGGAATAGAAGCAAACTCGCATAAACGCCAAGCAATAATTGATATGTGAAGTCCATCAATAGTAAAATAAGTACAGCAATTGACAGGATGTTTAGCCGCTTTATCTCATTTTTTGTCTTGTGCATGGGATAGGTTGATCCACTTCTTCACTACGGTGAGAAAATCAATGAAATTTCAGTGGACAAAAGAGTGTGGAAATGGTTATAAAGAAGTAAAATATTTCCTATCTGCACCTCCGATCCTTATACGACGAAGGAGAACCAGTCTCTCATCTTGTACCTAGTCATATCAGACAAGGCTATGAGTTCCTTGTTAGTCTAGGAGACGAAGGAAGGAGATAAACCCATATATTTTGTTAGCAAGTGCTAAAAGGAGCGGAGTTGCGTTATCATAAGATTGAGTGTTTGGCGTTAGCAATAGTGATTACAACCCGAAAGCTAAGATACTACTTCTAAGGACACCCTATCATTGTCAAAACCAATTATCCTATTAAGCAGATCTTAAAGAAATTGGATTTGGCATGAAGAATAGTGGCCTGGGAAGTGGAATTGTCAAAATATGATATAAAGTTTGTACCGCAGCGTAACACCAACTCTCAAGTGGTTATCGATTTTCTGATTGAATTAAGTGCTCCGTTTTCAGATGAATCCTCGTGCAGGTGGACTTTATCTATGGATGGGTCCTCTAATCTAAAAGGAAGTGGAGTTAGGATAGTATGAGAGGGACCGGGTGACCTTGTTTTAGAATATTCTTTGTGTTTTAATTTTCAGGTTAGCAATAACAAGGCGGAGTACGAAGCTTTGATTGCAAGAATGAAGTTGGAAAAGGAGGTTGGAGTAACACATTTGCTTGTTCAAACAGACTCTCAGTTAATCGCCATCCAAGTCAGGGGAGAGTTCTAGACAAAGGATCTGTCGTTGGTCAGATACTTGCAAAAAGCTCTCAAAATGCCTCATACATTTGAAGAATTTGAGATAAACCATATTCCCAGGGAGGATAATGTCATAGCCGATATATTAGCTCGCTTAGCGAGCATTAAAGGTGTCGGTTTAAACAAGACAGTAATTCAAGAAACTCTGGAAGCACCGAGCTCAGAGGTCGAGGAAATTATGACATTGGATAATGCAAGGGGATTGATGGCGCCTATCATTCAATATTGACATAGAATGAGCTACCTAAAGAAGAGGTGGAAGTCAGACGCATTAAAAGCATATGTGCTAGATACCTCATCATTGTTGATCATCTATATAAGATGGGAAGGTTGGCTCCTATGCTGAGATGCATTTCAGAAGAAGATACAATGTTGGTCCTGAAAGAAGTACATGAAGGGATATATGGAAGTCACATGGGGGGAAGAGCGTTATCAGGAAAAATACTTAGAGCACGATATTACTAGCAAAGCATGCTGCAAGATTGTGCATAATTCGTAAGCCAATGTGAGAAATTTCAAGTGTTTGCTCCCTACACCCACCCTCATGCATAATTATTGCATTTGGTATTTTCACCATGGTCGTTTTATCAGTGGGGGTCGGATATTTGGGCACATTTCCCGTGGCAGCCGGACAATTGAAGTTCTTAATAGTAGTTGTCGATTACTTCACTAAATGGGTAGAGGCAGAAGCAGTGGCGCGAATCACAACTGAAATAGTACGCTGATTCTGGTGGAGAAACATAATATGTTGTTTCGGCCTTCCTGGGGTTATTGTGTCAGACAACGACATACAATTTTCTAGTTAATCAATAATAGAGTTTTACAAAGATTTGGGAATACAAAATCGATTTATTTTAGTTGAGCATCCTCAAGCAAATGGTCAGGCAGAGGCAGAAAACAAGATCATTATATCTGGGATGAAAAAGAAGTTGGATGAAACTAAAGGGTTATGGGCCGAATACCTGCACAAAATCTTATGGTCTTACCATTTTACACCCTATTCAACTTCTCGGGAAACTTCTTTCAGGATAGTCTATGGAGATGATTCAATGATACCAGTCAAAATCAACACTCCGACTTGAAGGCGTGTTGCTTTTGATGAGAACATCAACTCAGACGGTCTAGATATTTCTACAGATCTATTGGATGAAGTCGGTAAGACAACCCACATAAAGGAGTTCTCAATCAAGCGGAGATTTTCCAGGAGATTTAATATCAAAGTTAGGTAAAGGGGGTTTCACAAAGGAGATCTGGAAGTAAAGAGGGAGATTGATCCCAAGAAAAAAGGAAAGCTAGCTCTGAATTAGGAAGGACCTTTCTTTATCTGTCAGAAGTTGAATAATTAGGCTTACAAGTTAGAAAGTTTAGAGGGTGTTGAAATACCTAGGGTCTGGAATGTAACCAGTCTTAAGTTATATTTTATCTAGACTATGTAATAAACATCATAAATAACAATTGTGGGAATGCACTTTTTTCCCTTGCAATGGCAAGGGTTTTTAATGAGGCACTCATAGTTCAAATAATTGTATTTTATAAAGTAGGTAAAGTGGTCCTAGTATATGATTTAGGATTAAGCCTAGAGCCGGTGAATAAACATCTGAAGGCCAAAGCTTTCCATATAATCAACTACGGTCAAGCAACGTTAATAAAAACTCTGGACCAACTGAAGTCCAAGCTACTTGAAGCCTCTGGCATTAACGGTTGTTGCCGGGCAACGTTAATAAAACCTCTGGCCTAACTGAAGTCTAAGCTACTTGAAGCCTTTGGCATAATCGACTATGGCTGGGAAATGTTAATAAAACCTCTGGCCTAACTGAAGTCCAACCTACTTGAAGCCTCTGGCATAATCAGTTGCAGTCGGGCAGTGTTAATAAAACCTTCGGCCTAACTGAAGTCCAAGAAA
The DNA here is from genome assembly GCA_022829125.1 of Lathyrus tuberosus. Classification (NCBI taxonomy): domain Eukaryota; kingdom Viridiplantae; phylum Streptophyta; class Magnoliopsida; order Fabales; family Fabaceae; genus Lathyrus; species Lathyrus tuberosus. Next base: position 19,373,071 of record JALAZF010000056.1, on the reverse strand, counting down.
CTTAAAGCTTCTGGAATAATCGGTTGCGACCGGCCAACGTTAATAAAACCTCTAGCCTAACTGAAGTCCAAGATACTTGAAGCCTCTGGCATAATCGGCAGTGGCCGGGCAACGTTAAAAAATTATTTCCAAACTGAAATCTAAGCTACTTGAAGCTTCTGGCATAATCGGCTACGGGCGAGAACCGTTAATAAAACCTCTGGCCTAAATGAAGTCCAAGCTACTTGAATCCTCTGGCATAATCGGTTGCGGTCGGGAAACATTAGTAAAACCTCTGGCTAAGTTAGGTTTAACAAATTTGTCAACCTATGGAGCCAACTCAAAGTCTGTGAAATAATCGACCACATAAAATAGAGAAACATCATCAAAACGTTGCAATAAGGCATCAGACAAAAATTGTACGACCTACAAGCCCTCGATTAAGTAATCTACAAAGAAACTAGATCAAAGTATGAAAGAGTAAAACGGATCAAATCATTTGATCACAAGACATAGACAATCAAGATATTAGAAATCGAATGAAACACATAGAAGTATAGAAAAATAACATTATCATAAAAAGAGCCCTCAAAACTTAATTGTCTGGCAGGAGAAAAATAAAACATTTTTCAAGAAATACAAAGTTCACATCACCATTGATGGCCAACAACAAACTTAAGCAAATTTAAATATCATGTTCCTCTTCCCAAGCTTCAGATATCAGATTATCCACTGCCACGTTCTTCAAACTCTCTATTTCTGGGGAAGCTTCTTCCATATCGACCAACTACCCATCCACCACAACCTTAAAGAAATCCATCCTTGACACGTCCAGGTTCGGTGCGATGCATAAATCTTGAGCTTTGGCCCTCTCAAAAGCCTCATCACTAGCAGTAAGAAAAATTGAACATGCCCTTAAGTAATTATAGTTCTGTAATGAAGACATAATAAAAAGAATGGAAAAGGGAGAAGAAAGTGATACTTGAGGCTTGAAGAAACGAGTGATGATGAAGGAGAGATTTGTTTGTAAATACTTAGGAAGAAGATCACTTGGAAAGTAGAGACATCTAAAGGAAATACTAAGTCTTTTAAATAAAAAGTTGGTAACAGTCAATCATTTCTATCAAAAAGGATAATTATAACAAATGGGACTTCCCATAAAATTCATCATGGCAATGAGAGAAAAGATTTGTTATCATTAAGTGGATGACACTCACCGAGAAAGAGATCGGTCTATAGATAAGGGAATTCCAAGATTATGTTGTCTGAACACTTCAATCCAGTGAGACCTCGTGATCGGGGGGACTTATGTACATCCTGAAATTCACTGAAGCCGAGTTGATAGAAAATTCGAGTACAAAGAGGAAAGTAGGTCAAATAATCATAACCATACCGAAGTCAGAATCCGGTTAGTAGCGCTAAAAGAAATACACCTGAGCTGACTTCATGATAACACAGACATATCGACAAGTCGGTTCTGATGTCAATGCTAGGATAGCGTATGAAGAGTCGCCAGAGACGGTTACATAACGATCCATGATTGCATGAGAGTTACATATATTGATGGAAAATATGTTATCTAGTAATTATAGAGGACGACAAACATTACCTAAGACTACCTTTATGGGGGATGTTAAGGGACTGGCATTAAATGATTGTTGATGAGTTGAACCATATAAATAGAAGATTTCCTGGATGAAAAAGGCAGGCAATAATCACCTAAAAACATACATTTGAAGACACTTAACTAGTCATTTTAGGCTATCCTTGACTAATAACGAGGAAGTCAACCTTTTAGTGTTTTTAGCAAGAACAATATAAATGAATCAAACTGTCATTTAAAATTAAATAAAAAATATATGGTATTTTTTCCCTAAAAAGTTGCCTATTTTTTAGGAAAAAGAAATGACCATTTGATTCATTCCAATTAATGGTTGAGATTCGGTGTAAGACTTTAGACTTACACCTGATGTAAACAAATCCTCCCTCTGTGTGTGTGTGTGTATGTGTGTGTGTGTGTATGTGTGTGTGTGTGTATGTGTGTGTGTGTATTCCTTTTAGAAATAGATTCGATCGGAGAGGGTGAATGCATAATTTATCACGGTGGATTGAAGCTTCTGATCTAGTGGATAGAGGTTGACCTACAAGGTTAGCACTACAATATTCAAGTCATTAAGAGAGTGAAATATGGTATTTGAGTGAGAGAGAACTTGAATACATGTGTAGTGACGAATTTTCATTTTTATATAGGAGAATGGTTGGTAACTGTATACTTGTGGACGTGGAATGCAGTCAATCGGTGGATTGATTTAAGAGATCAACATGTCATTCTTGTGAAGGGTTAGGCGTGATGCAATTGAAAAGGGATATATCTACTTTGCATTCTACAACTTTGTTACTTGTAAATAGGCCTCTGTCTTCTAGACCTTTCAGACAGCCCAAAATAGTCCCCCCACCTCTCCCCAAACCCTCGTTTCTGATTTGCAGGGGAGGGTTTATGCTACGAATCATTTACTTGAACACGATATCATGGTCATGAAGTTACTAGATGAAATTTCACTGTAATTCGGACATGATACCCCTATGACTTATTTACTTCAGTTCTTTATTTATTCATATTTTACTTGATGTGTTGTTTTGGCATCAAGTTCTTTCCTTTGAGACTCATATTTCCCTCCAAGTTTTGTTTGAAGTTTACTGGACGTCTCTAGGGATTGTACCTGACCAAGGATTGATACCAATTCTTATGCCCATATGTTTAAACAATTTTTGAGATCGACGATTTAGCAGACCCTTTGCGGCCTTTGGAGTGGCGAGCCACCTAGGGGGATGAGCTGGTTATTTGCCATTTTTTTGCTTGTCTCTTTGTATGTGTATGTGTGTGTTAGCATACTTCAATTTTGATTGCTTTAGTAATACGCCTGTGGCATTTATAATAACATCCATGAGTCTTCGTGATGATGCTTTGAACTCTCCAGTTGTACCTTAGACTCATCATTACCTTTCATAATCACAAAGGAAAGAGATAATTTAGTGAGAATAATTCCTCCTTTCTTTAATTAAACGATTATAATAAATAATGATCAATTTGTTACAAAAGAGCTAGAATTTAACACAACCAAGAGGCAACGCCACCACTTGTTGGCCACAAGATTCATGACCATTGTTCTCGGCTTTGTTTGGATAAGTCATTTTTTCTCGTCTGGTTGAGACAGTCTACTTTACTTGTTGGGGGTCAGATAACTATGTCTTATAGTTTCCCGGTCAAGGACGACACGTCAATTCCCATTGTTTTAACCTTATCTTCCTTATGGTCTTATTGGAGGATCTTGTATATTATATTTGTTCAAAAAAGGACGGTGATTATTGCCACTGGCTGATCAATTCCATTATGGAATTTGAATTTGAGGTGGATTGAGGGGTATTGCGTCTAAAAATTTTACGAATGGTCTGCCCAGGATGTAATTGTATACACTTCTGTAACGAACTACCAAGAATTTAGAATCAAGGGTCTTGGTATCCTTCCATTACTGTGCAGTTACAGGCTTGTAGGCCAGACCCCTCGTATGGCCACAACTTGTCCTTCTTCATCCTCATCTTCTCGAAGAGATTCGAGAAAAAATCGGTATACCTGCTCTGAAATTCAGTGACTTTGTTACTTTGTAAATGTGCCTCCATCTTCCGAGCCTTGTCGACATCCCAAAATATATACTTTGTAAATGATTCATCACGATTTAAAATTTATTATCAACACATAATTTAATTTATGCCAGGGAGTTATAATCCAAATCAAGTGTAATCAATTTATTTTAACGTTACGCAGATCATCCCCGAGATTTTGAGTGCCCAATCGAAATTATGAATTTGGTGCCCTTTTTCTTAATTCATAATTTTTTTACCAGATTTATAAGTCATATAATTATAAATATATAATTGTAAAAAAGTAAAAAATTACATTAATATTGAAAAGTTTACACCAAATCAAAACTACAATAAAATTATGACAAACATAGTTATAATGTATCTATCAATCCAGACATGTATCAATAGCATTCCAATTTCCACACTAGTTGTAACCTCTGGCTATTAATCTTTGAATATCATCCTCCTAATAGTTTTTTCTGCAAAATCACCAATAATCTAATCAAAGCAAGACTATTTAATCTAATCTGCGACATTGTCGATCGCAAATAAGATTTTAGCAATTTTAATTTTGAAAAACTCCTCTAAGCTGCTGCAACAGTAACATGAATAGTTAATATTATTCTATAAGTTATGCATGCATTAGGAAAACAATTGAATGTCTTAAGATAGCTCAATATCATAAAACTAAATTTTGAATAAACTATTAAAGTCTTTATGATGACTTTTAATTCTTCATATAAAATTTCACCATCAAGGTCATAAGAATTGCCATGTGTCAAATAAGTTTCAAGATTTATGCAAGACAATCTCAAGTTCTAATAAGAAAATTACTTAAGTCTTTCAATATTAAACAAATATCCAAAAATATTCTCATATGTGCTATATTACTCAAATCTTATATTAAGTAAGCCAATTGCTTGATCTACAATGCGTAAAAAATAATGAATCCTAAAAGACTCCTCAGCAGACTCAAGATTTGATTGTGGGCATTCAGATGGATTTTCATCATAGTGTTTCTGATCCTACTAGATGATCAGAACCTGAAGTGGGCCAGAGATGACATCTGCGATACTGGGTGTGAAAGATGAGGAGGGGGTGTACATGCAAGGCACTCCAATGCTAAAGTAAGGATCGGGAGAAAGGAAGGCAAGTACAAAGTATGTGTTCCGTAGGATGATTTAGAATACCAGACCCTCTCAAATGAGAGGGTTTTTATAATGCCCCCAGCGCTTGGCCATTGGTCCCTATTTTTGGAGTGAGATAATCGTTCCCCAAAGAATAGGTAATTGTCAGAAACTAGCCGTTGGGACGGACAAAGGTGCCCGAAACTAGTCGTTGCCCCAGGCAGAGGAGCAGTTGCGGGCACGGGCGTCATGACTGTTTCTGGATGGTGGAACCGTGCGTGACGGGCAGGAACCGCTGAGGAGGGGCAGCTGAACATGGAGGTCAACCGACCAGCCTTCCCCGGTAGAGGGGCCGAAAGGTAAATGCTACCCTAAATTGGCTGGACTTAGGCAATTGGGCAGTTCTGGAAGCAGAAGTGGGTTAGGTCATGCCTAGCCATTGGGCCAGTCAAGAATAGGAGCTCCCCAAGTCGTTGCTCTTGAGCATGGGAGTGATAACTTAAGGATATCTCGCAGTCCCGGGGAGGACCAGAAATGGTCGTCGCCTGTCGACGAGACAAGGTTGTTTTATGGTGCCTAAGGGGGTTTGTGCCCGGGGGACCTGAAGCGTTGCTTGGCGTGCCCGGCTTGTGGGGAGCCCAATGTTTGATGTGATTTGAAAGGGTGAAGTGCCACATGTGCCTTGAGCCACGTGCCGCATTTAATGCGTAATGATGGCTTGGCTATTGTCATGATGATGCCCCTAGCCGCACGTGTTCGTTAACGTTCCCACAGACTATCTATAAATAGAGGAAGAAGCTTCTCATTTGCACTTTTCGCTTCTCTCTCTTCCGTTGTTCTTTATTCTGCGCTCCCCCGTCTGCCGCCGTTTAGCCACTGTACGTGCACCGACCAGAGATCTTCGACCTCCTAAGTTCCTTCCTCGACCACGTAAGTACCTGAACTGATCTCTGTTATAGGTTTTTTCACTTCTTACTTTTTTTAGAATGCATGTTGTTAGGGTGAAATTAGGTAGTGTAGGGTTGTTTCTGGTGACTGTTGGTGGCTGGCGGTGGTTTGGCCATTTTTCGCTGCTACCCGGCGTCGTCAGAACCTTAGGAACTTCAGCCTTTCGGTTTATTTTGATGTCGTTACAATGACGGATGTGTTCGTCGGAAACCATTAATTTTCTGGTGTACCCATGAGTTTTCCAGTGTACTTATGAATTTTCCGATGTAGTCATGAGTTTTTGGGTGGATCTTCAACGGAAGTTCTGGATAGCGAACTGGGAAGGATCTCCCCATGTTCGTCAGAGGGATTGCCCTGGGCATCTCCTCGCCCTGTAGCTGTTCCATTTGAGTAGGGCTTAGATCAAGGACGTCATCCTCGGGCTTTCGCGTGCCCTTTCACTTAACTAGCGGTGGAAGGGTGGATTTGACTTTGTCATCGAATTCACTTTTGTCCTCTGCTTTTTAGGTAAAGGACATGGCACACGAAGTAGAGAATGAAATTTTGAGAGATCTATCCTAGGGGAGCTCCTCGGAGGATAGTGACATTGAAGATACCTCTACTCCCCGGGAAGCTGGCGAAACACCTCCTTCGAGGACTTCCGCGGAAGAGTGATCCGTTGTGGAACTCGGGGAGCATGCCTCCCTCTTCGTCTCTTACACCGGAGAGGCCTTCATGACGGTGGGGGCTGAGGGGGAGTGGAAGGTCCATTTCCCTGGAGAGGATGACCGCATCTGCTCGGCGTACGGGGAGATGTTCCCTATGTACGAATATGTCTTCAAGGAGATAAGGCTGAGGTTGCCCTTTACGGATTTTTAGATGTCAATTTTTGTGCATCTGGATCTAGCCCCCTCGCAGTTACATCCTAATTCGATTGCCTTCATATAGGCGTTTGAGCTGACGTGCGATTATTTGGAGATTGGAGCTACCATTCCCCTCTTTTTTGCTGTCTCCCACCTCCAGCACCAAGTTTCGGGGAGGAAGTTCGGATGGGTCTCCCTGAAGCAAGGGAGGAAGTTATTTAAACCTTTCTCTAAGTCCATTAGGACTTTCAAGGAAAGGTTCTATATTATAGAGCCCATGTCAGAGAGGGCCACTGACTCCACGTTTGTGTGGGAGGTTTCGACAGATGAGAACATGGAGGACATTATTGACAAGGAGGGCAAGATACAGGGGCGGAGGTTGTTGAGGTTCCCTTTCTGCTGGAGCGGGGATCATTTTACCCAGGGAACATATGGTTACACCGCCACCCCGGACAAGTTGAACGAGGATGACAAGGCCAGCTATGAGAAGCTGGTGGGTTTTGTCAACGGTTTCACCACAGCTCAGTGCGTGACTAAGAGCGGGGTGTCATACCCCAAATTTTGACCACTAGGATTTCCCATCATTATGTAAATCATCACCACAATATGGATGAATCATTATGCCTCATCAGTCTCCCCAAAGATGGGAGAGCATTCACTACAAACAATAATTAGAGTTTCAGGTCCTCTCAGAGTTCTTAGACAAAGGTTCAATCAAGAATTGACATGATCTTCAACTTGTCTAACCTCTCAAACATCCACAATGGATCAAGAGGACTCCCACAGTAAGAATCAAACACAAGGTTGCAGCATTCTAAGTGGATAAAGCCTCAAGATCGCTAGTGTCACCAAATTAGGGTTTGGTCGACCAGGGCCTCCAGATAGAAATTTTCCTCTGGGCATGAGCCAATGCTTCAAAGCATAACCTAAGATACTCCAAGGGACATCATAAACCTAATCATCAAGTCAATTTAACTTCAGGGGATGCATTCATCAAAAATCAGGAATTAGGGTTTCTTGACCTAATTCACCCCTAAGTTGACTTTTGGGATAAATCATGAGCCAAGACCTCAAGACATGATTTGAGGGTCTCTAATACACCACATTGATCCATTTACAACAATGAATTGGTCCAAGAAACTTGATCAACAAGTTTCAAATTCATCAGAACCACAGTTAAGGTTTCGCGAAAAAAGTCAAATGTGCCTTTGACTTTTGACCCAGGCATGCTCCCAAACCTTGGGACATGATTCAATACACCCTATAACACCTATGAAATCAATCCATCAAGTTTGATTTAGGTCAAGGACTTGATTTCATAGAGGATCGCACAGTTTGGAATTCATCTGACAAAAAGTCAACTGTGCACAAAAGTTAACTTTGACTTTTTGAGATTTTTCACAATTATGGTTCTTTAACCCTAAAATGATGTTAATGTGTGATTGGAATCATCATTCATCAAGAAAAATCAAGAAAAGTGGGATAACTTGTAAAAGGGGTAACCATAAAAAACTTAGAAATTTTCTAAGTTATACCAACTTCCAAGGATCATAACTTGAGATCCAAGAAACCATTTGGGTTGATCCAAAGATGGATTTGTAGCTCTCGTGGCACACTACAAAAGCTTCAACTACACCTCATTCCAATTCCTCATGGATTTCAAGTTATGGAAGGGCCAAAATCACAAAAAGTGAAAATGTCACTTTTTTCCAACACTTAGTGAAATTTTCACTAAGTCAGAATCTTCCTTCACTTTTTTCCAAATGTAGGGGCATTTTTCACTTGGATCCAAAAGGTATTAAAACAAACTATGATCGCACATATGTTGTATCATATGAGAGCTTTCCAAAATGGCCAAGAACTCCATGGAATTTCACTTGAGCCATGAGATATGACCATGCCAATATGCCTTGCTGCAAACTGTCATGGCAATGCAGATTTGTGCATTTTGTTTGATTTGCCAAATTTGTATAAATGACAAACATGTCTATCCATCTGAACACCTCAGTGAGGGACCAAGGAGGGACAAACACTGATCCATAAGCCTCCCAAGTCCTTGGAACTAAAAATAGCATGCCAAACCTAGAAATCCCTAAAGAGGGGACAAGACTCCAATTTTGTTTTGGAGCATTCAATGGATGCACCAAGGTGGCATGGACTGAGCCATTTCCAACTGAATTCAATCAAGACATATCCAAGACCAAGGGAACCTGCAGCCTGTGCTCTAACCTCTAGTCAATGGCTAGAGGAGACTTGAGATTCCAAAATGCAACCATTGGCCAAACCTCTACAGCAGTTGCCATTCACTATTGCTTGCAAAACAAACTTTCTCTACTATAAATAGAGCTCATTTGTGATCAGTTTGAGTACACCAAAGCCATCAAACAGATGCTTTCCTCAAAATCACCTTCTCACTTCCAATTTTGCCTTCTAAGGCAAGTCACTATCGGGTTTTGAATTTGAGAGAAATTCCAACCAAACCAATCACACACACACCTCATAAACATCATATAGAAGTGATCCAAACACTTAAACAACATCTGGAACAGTGATTTCTCAGAATCACCAGCCAGCTGCTCAAGGTTTTAACCAAGTTACAGTTGGGATACCATCTTCAGTTCCAGCTTGTTTCAAACCATTCCAAGCACTCAGGCACATCACTTGGCACCTAGGGAAGCTATCCACATCATTGGAACCTAGGTGTAATACCTCTAACACAAAACACGATCACCAGGTGCAAGAGGTAAGCATGAGCTCTTCTAACTCTATGATCCATGCATTTTTTGCTGCACAATAATTTGGCCATATGTTCATGATCATGCATAGAGTGTTATCCCTCAATCAATTACTTTGTTTGAATCGTGTATGGAATATCTAAGCCTTCATGCAAATTTTAGGGTTCTTGAGGTTTCTCTTTGATTTCTTATTTCATGCTTAAAATAAATGAAATTAAAGGCCATAGACATGATCGTGAGGTGAAAACGAGTAGATTGATATGTGGATTGTGTGATTTCATCAAGTATTCAGTGAGATTGATGAGAAAACGCAAATTTGGGAAAAACAGAGCAAGCGGGCAAGGCCAAGATGTTCTTGGCGCCCTTTTTCAAATTTTTGAATTTTTTAATTTTTGTGATTTTATTTAATTGATTCAAAAATTAATTTCTCTCTGAGTTTTAATGATTTTGAGTTGATTCTTTTTATAATAATTCACAAAAATGTTAAAATATTTTATTTTACAAAAAATCCCAAAAATATTATTTATTTCATATATTTGATATTTTTGCAAAGAATTAATGTTTTATTTGTTTTTAACACTTGAAATATTTTTTCTCCCTTGATTTTCCAAATTTAATTGGTTTCCAATCATTTTGTGGATATAAACATGATTTTTCAAACATTAATCCAAGATCACAATTTGTTTTTCACACATGCTTAACAATTTTGATAATTTTAATTCAATTTTTATTCAATTAAAATATATTTTGAAAAACAAATTATGGTTTTGATTAATTCAACCCTCATCAAACTTTTTTCAAACACCTTGGACCTCTAATAAAGTGTAAGTTCCATCCTTTTTTGTACATAAACCATTTTGGGCCTCAGATATTGTATAAGTCCCGTCACAATAAAAAATCTCGGCGCGATCGCCAGTATAAAACACTTTGGGCCTCTCCCTGAGTTGTAAGCCCCATCACTTGTACAAAAAACAATTTTGGGCCTCTAATAGAGTGTAAGACCCAACCCCTTTGAAAACCAAACATTTTTGGGCCTCAATCATTGTATAAGACCCACTGCATTTTCAAAAATCTCGGCGCGATCACCATTTCAAAACGGAAAACTTTTGGGCCTACCCTCTAGTTATGAGCCCCATTTCTTTTATTTAAAAACAACTTTGGGCCTCAAATAGAGTGTAAGACCCAATCCCCTTTTAATCAAAACCTTTTTGGGCTTCATATGGTATAAATCCCTCTGTGTTAAAAGAAAAAACCTCGGCACGATCGCCAATTCAAAATAAAACCCTAGGCCTCTCTTTGAGTTGTAAGCCCCATCACGGATACAAAAACACTTTGGGCCTCTAATAGTGTGTAAGACCCAATCCCCTTGTACAAAAAAACTTTTTGGGCCATACATATTGTATAAGTCCCTCTATACAATTTTCAAAATAGCGATGCAATCATCGTTAAAATTTAGGCCTCTCCTTGAGTTGTAAGCCCCAACAAACTTTTCAAAGCACTTTCTCCTTCGATTTTGAATATAATATTGTTATCAAAGTTTTCTTTGTTGAACAACTAACAACACATCATGGAAGCTCTACAACGGGTAAGTGTTTATCCGCTTTCATTTATCGCTTTCATATAACTGTATTGTGGGGCTGCTTCACTGTAAGACTTCTTTCGCATCCTTTTTATACTTGTCAAATATACACTGTGTAATACTAGTATAGTTATTTAGAGTTTTTCCCGGCAACTACGTTTAGCACTAGGTAAAGCCTTGTTGGTCTCTCTTAAATACGAACAAAACTAGAACCCCCATAGGATTACCAGATACAGTTTTCCCTCCTCTTGGGGTTAAACAATATGGAAACGTGAAAGGCAGCATTCTCGGTGAACCCTTTCTCAGACTGTCACTCTTAGAAATTGTCAAAGAAACTCTTGAGTTTCTTCCAAATCCTTGAACTTTCCTGGCTTGATCTATTCTCTGTGAATAGTATGTCTTGAACTTCTCTTGGTTTGGGGACCCACAGGCTTCCTAAATGCATCCCCGCCTCCTCTTGGGCATTGTACAAGGACCCTTCGGCTTCTTAGAAGTTCTCATGCCTTCTCTTGGGCTTAATACAAGGACCCTGACGACCTCTTAAAGGTATAAGACAGAACTTAGTCATCCTTTGCTAGAGCAGTCTTTCCAGTGTCAAACCTCTGGCCATTTTAGGGTTGATACTCATCCCTTAATGCCCGTGCCTCCTCTTGGGCATTGCACAATAGTTAAAACTCTAGACTTGGATAGTTTAAACCCCTTTGAGTCTTAAAGACATTCTCAAGTTCCCTTCAAGCATAGTCAGAAACCCGGTCTCTCTCATGAGAGTTCCCCATACTTGGACCCGTTTCAGGATCTCTAGAATCTACAGCGGTAAGGTAACCTCCTCTTGGGCTTTGTACAAATGACTCTCCCTAGCGGAGTTAACCTTTTCAGACTCTCTTGTCGAGTCAGTCTCCCCTTTAGCCTCCATCTTGGGCTTCGTACAAGACACATATAAAAACACTCTCTTGTTGAGTATAAAAGACTCTCTTGTTGAGTCAAAGACCTTTTTAGCCTCCGTCTTAGGCTTCATATAAGACAGATAAAAAACACTCTCTTATTGAGTATAAAAGACTCTCTTGTTGAGTCAATTCTCTTTTAGATTCTATCTCGGGCTTCGTACGAGATACTAAAACACTCTCTTGTTGAGTATAAAAGACTCTCTTGTTGAGTCACTTCCCCTTTAGCCTCCATCTCGGGCTTTGTATGAGACAACAAATCACTCTCTTGTTGAGTATTAAAAGACTCTCTTATTGAGTAAATCTCCTTTTAGCCTCCATCTCGGGCTTCGTACGAGACATCAAATCACTCTCTTGTTGAGTATAAAAGACTCTCTTGTTGAGTCAATCTCCTTTTAGCCTCCATCTCGGGCTTTGTACAAGATACAAAATCACTCTCTTGTTGAGTATAAAAGACTCTCTTGTTGAGTCAAACCTTTTTAGCCTCCGTCTTAGGCTTTGTATAAGACAGATAAAAAATACTCTCTTGTTGAGTCAAACCTTTTAGCCTCCGTCTTGGGCTTCGTACAAGACACAAAAAAAGCACTCTCTTATTGGGTCAGTCACTTGTTAGCACTCTCTTGTTGAGTCAACCCTTTTAGCCTTTATCTCGGGCTTCGTACGAGACAACAAATAAAAAGCATCCTCTTGTTGGGTCAATCGCCTCCTCTAGGCTTTGTATAAGGAAAACCTCGGTTAAGTCAATTAACCTTTTTAGCATCAAACCTGTGCCTTGCTCACAGCATACAAACATCAACAACTCCTCTTTAGAGATGACAAATTCTCTCTCATCCAAAACCTTTTAGCTTCACATCTTGGGCTTTGAACAAGATACAAATCACCCTTTAGCTTCATGTCTTGGGCTTTGAACAAGACACCAAAACAACCTTTTTCCTCCCATAGAATAGGAGGAACTATGATCGCTCTGATTTCCCTATTCCGTTAAACGGGAATACGTAGGCATAAGATTGCAAAATCTTAGCGAGCACACTAATAAAAAAACCCAAAATCCAGTATCTCCATCAAATTAACCCAAAAGCATCAAATCTAAACACATTACCAAAAACCTCACAAATAGTCTAAACACTATGTTCTTAACAAAATAACCTAAGAGAGACCCACGATCTTAATAGCATCTGTAAACCAACAGTCATCTGTTTAAACTCAGTTTGCAAGCAGGGTTAATTGGAGACATCTATTTCCCTTCCTTAATCAGCTTCAATAGGATAAAAAATGAATCGAACTGTAGTACCCCAAAGCGATAGTGCTTCGCAACCACGCAAAACTTCGCGCTACAGAAGAATGTTGACTTCGCTGGGGACAATGAGATCTTGTTCTCTTCCCATCTCGTAGGTAGAAAACCCTGAGTTCATAAAGTATCACAGAAATAGCGACTCTGCTGGGGAGTCATTGTCTGTATAGGACCATAAGACTAAAGGTCTAGGATAATTAAGACAAATATATATACTGCTTTTCCTAATTGATATCTGTGTTTATTTTTCTGCTAATGGGAATGCGTGTGATGCCGCATGTGGAAAGATTGAGTATACACCTAAGATAGGTGACGGCAATACGGGTAATCTTACTGGGAGTGAATTCCAGCTAAGAGTCCCCGGTCGACCATTAAGCTCAGTGGAGACTCCCTTTGCAGATACATTGCCTATACGACTTCGGTTGTTAAAAGTAGTGTGGTCGACTGGGTTATCTGAGAAGCTGAGGTTTTTAGTAGACTGAAACCATTTTGTAGTGCGGAAGCTATCAGAAATAGTTGTCACGCGATAATACCCTCATTTGAGATCACTCTAAGATACATCAGCTCACTGGCGATCCACTTGCTGTTGTTATCCCAAGAGGGGTCAATGATTTTGCGGACAGGTACAAAAAATCACCAGTTTAAACCTTTGGGGGGGGGGGGGTAGAGCCTTGACTTCATGACACCGATCCTTTGACCCCATGTTTTTTCTATGTTTTTGTGTGTTGCATTCATACATTCATTTAAAAAACATTCAAAAAAGAAAATCTTCTCTTCTAGTCTCTCTCTTTTTCAAATTAAACTAAGACAATGATTGCAAATGTCAGATAAAGAGATTGCGTTATAGATTTCGGTAAAAGAAAAACTCACAAGTATACCTTCAAGGTTCCAAAGTTAGAGGATTTGAGAGGTTTGGCGAGGATGATCACCAACCCTGAGGCTTTCAGAGCCAAGTATGGAGGACTGCTATCTCTGTTAAGGGTCCATGTAATTGAGGGAATCTTGTCCACACTAATTTAGTTCTACGATCTGGTCTATCACTGTTTCACATTCCCGGATTATCAGCTAGCACCAACATTGGAGGAGTATTCTCACCTGACTGATCTGTATATCACTGATCAAGCTCCCGTTTCTGGACTGGAAGAAATTGCAAAAGATCAAACCATTGCAAGAGCAATTTATTTGGATGAGTCAGAAGTCAGGACTCACATGACCACTAAGGGTGGCATCCGTGGTTTGCCAGCCCAATTCTTGATAAAGAAAGCCCTGTACTTTTCTAGTATAGGGAACATGGCCGCTTTCGAGAGCATCTTTGTTTTGCTCACCTACGGGTTATTTTTGTTTCCCAACATCGATAACTTTGTAGATATAAATGCCATTAAGATATGTCTGATTGGCAATCCCGTACCGACCTTACTCGTGGATGCGTATTATTCGGTACACTTAAGGAATTTATATAGCGGAGGAATGATCACGTGCTGTGTACCCTTGCTGTATAAATAGTTCATTTCCCATTTGCCCAAGTCAGCTGCATTTTGGGATCAAAAGAATACTTTACGTTGGTCGCAGAGAATCATGTCTCTTACCAACTCTGACATCGATTGGTATAATCGAATCTATGACGGGATCAGAATCATTGACCGTTGTGGAAATTTCCCAAATGTACCCCTTATAGAAACTAAGGGAGGAATCAACTATCATCCGGTGTTAGTCCATCGTCAATTTGGATACCCAATAAGGCATGTCCCGCGGAGTGCTCATCTGGAAGGTCTTTTCTTCAAGGAAGGAGAAAATGACAGGGCACTAAAGACAGAAATAGTGCATGCCTGGAGACATGTTGATAGGAAAGGAAGAGAGTCTCTAGGAAAACCAGACTGTGTCTCGGTGGAGCCTTATCTCCACTGGGTACAAACTAGAGCTCTCAAACTGAGGATGCCTTACCCTCGTCAGGAAGTTATTTCGTTAAGGGACCCTGTCCTTTATTTCATGCCCGACATGAAAAAACTTCAAGTTACTCTCAACAAAGTTCAACAGGAGTGGAGGTCTTGGAGGAACAAGTACCGTATTCTCAATGTGGAGTGTAAGAAACTACAGCAGGTGTTAAAAGAAAAGGATGCTCTGATTGAGATTTTAGAGCAACATGCTGTAGAAAATCAGGATGACCAAAGGAACTTGCTCGCTCATTTCACTTGGCAAAGGAATGACAACCCGACAACGGCTGAAGAGCCCCGGTCAAAGAAAAGGAAAGCACCCGAACTAGCACCTGAGCTCTCTTCAGAGAGGACTCATGATCCATTAGTTTATAAATTTCCTTTTCCAGCACTTTGTAATCTACTGTATTTCCATTTTTGCAAATGTTGAATTCAATAAAACGGGGTTTTCCCCACTGTTTGATATTTGCAATCCAAATTGTTCAGGTTTCTTTTGATTAAACAAAAAAATAATTAATAAAACCATTGCATATTATTCATCATTCTTTCATAAACGCATTCTTCTTCTCTACGAATCTCACGTTTGTGTCTCGGTTCTAGAGTCAAACTGTCTCATTCGTACAATACTCGGTCCAATCGACAAAAGAAAATGGATGATCTCGAGGAAGAGAATAGAGAGTTGAGAGAAGAGATCGATACTCTGAAAGAAGATCTGAGAAAGCTTCATAACGACATGCAAGCTTTAGCAGAGGCTCAGATGCAACAACAACGGATTATGATCTCAGAGACCACATTAACGCCCATAGTGGAGAAATCTGATCCTAGGTACAAAATGCCGAAAGATCGTCCCTAGGGCATGCCACTCAACTATATCCCGGAAGGATATATCCCGCCGATCATGGAAGATCTGGAAAATGCAGCAGGAACCGCTGGGCCTGAAGGTTACAAACTTCGAGAAAGCGAAGATACCAGGGGCATGACAACAACTTTTAAAGGTTACAAACTTTGGGAGACACCAAGAGTCTCTGCCATGATGACTATACCACCACCCGTGGTACACACTGTCCCGGAAGGATAGATTCCACAGATAATTTCTGGTGGAAATGAAAGTATGTTCGACAGAATGAATGAGTTCCAGGAGGAGTTCCTGGAAATGCAAAAAGAACTGCAAGCCATTCGCGATCAGGATCTATCTGGAAAAGACGCCGCAGACCTTTGCTTGGTCCCCAATGTGAAAGTTCCGCACAAGTTCCAAGTGCCCGATTTTGAAAAGTACAAGGGTAACTCTTGCCCTCAAAGTCATTTAGTGATGTACGCTCGGCGAATGTCAGCTCAGACAAAGAACCAGGAGCTACTGATTCACTACTTTCAGGATAATTTAACCGGTGCCGCACTCCAATGGTACATGGGTTTAAACTGCACTAAGATCGCTAATTTCAGAGATCTTGGCGCTGGCTTCGTTCAGCAGTATAAGTATAACCTGGACATGGCACCAGACAGAGATCAACTCAGATCAATGTCACAAAAGGACAAGGAAACCTTTAAAGAGTACGCTCAGAGATGGCGTGAAATCACTGCCCAGATATGTCCATCTCTTGAAGAAAAAGAGATGACAAAGATCTTCTTGAAAACCTTAAGCTCATTTTATTACGACAGAATGGTCGCCAGTGCGCCCAGTGACTTCACCGAGATGGTGGGCATGGGAGTTTGTCTTGAGAAAGTCGTCCGAGAAGGATGTCTAGTTAAAGACGCTGGATCATCAAGTAGTATAAAACGATACGGTAATGCTCTCCCTAGGAAAAAAGAGCAGGATATTGGGAATATCTCTCTCGGAAAGCATAGGCGACGTTACCGACCAGTAGCAGTTGTAACTCCTGCTATCAACCCTGCGCCTGTTCCTACGTATCAACCTCAGGTTGCGCAGAGCCAACCTAATCAACAATCATATCAGCAAAGGACACAACAGCCTCTTCAGCAGGCTCGTCCTCAGTACAACAACAAGCGTACAACGCGATCACCAGGGTTCGACCATATACCAATTTTGTATGCAGAATTGTTTCCATTACTACTGGCCAAGGGGCACATCCAAACCAAGTATCCTCTTACAGTACCGGAAAATTCGCCTTTTTGGTTCAAGGCGGATCAGGCTTGTCCTTACCATCAAGGAGGACCAGGGCATAACATAGAAAACTGCCTCAGTTTCAAATACAACGTACAAAAGCTTGTTAGGAGCAGGGTCTTATCTTTCAAAGATACGAATCCAAATGTTCTCACGAACCCGTTGCCTCAACACGAGAAAGCTGCAGTCAATTTGATAGAAGGAGAGTCTAACGACAGCTATCAAATTCATAATGTACTCTTATTAAGGACCAATCTGGTTAAAATGCATCGCAGACAGAGCGGGTATGGCCATATACCACCTCATAACTATCACTAATGTGATATCTGCTCTAAGGACAATGAAGGATGTTCTGTGGTGCAATCAGCTCTACAGGAACAATTGGATCTCAGATGGATCCAAGAACACCAAATTCGTGGGGTCAACATGACTTATACGAATTCCAACATCATTCAGAGCCACGACATCCGTGCGATGAATGTCAACCTGGTGGCAATGCACTCAAGGCAAAGCCAACATCATGATCTGCCACGACACGATTATGATTCTTGTCTGATTTGCTCGGTAAACAATCAGGGATGCTCTTTTATACAAGAGGCCCTCCAGCGTCAGATGGATCTTGGGTGGATCCAGGACTACCATGATAAAAATCTTTATCAGATCAACATGATTCAGATCTTCGATATTCGCTTAATGAATACCAGGTTGGTAGAATTACATGCTAAGCAAGTCTGGCTCGGTTTTTTGACTTCGCATAATTATCATAACTGTAAGGGATGTCGTGAGAGTGACCAGGACTGTGCACTCGTTCAAAGAACTTTGCAACACTTGTTAAACCACTGGTGGCTTCCGATCTATCTGGACGAAGACATGCAACAAGTCAGTATGATCGACGGGAACCCTACTAGGCATCAAAGTCAGCATGCTCGATCAATGGAAACATACCTGGTGAGGTTACACTGTATTCAAAGCGGACGTGGCCAGGTGCCACCACATAACTATGAACACTGTAGAGTTTTCTCGAAAAATAACCAAGGATGTTACCTCGTACGAGCAGCCCTTCAAGGTCAGTTGGACCGCAAAGAGAT
Organism: Lathyrus tuberosus; assembly: GCA_022829125.1. Classification (NCBI taxonomy): domain Eukaryota; kingdom Viridiplantae; phylum Streptophyta; class Magnoliopsida; order Fabales; family Fabaceae; genus Lathyrus; species Lathyrus tuberosus. The sequence continues at coordinate 19,354,849 of JALAZF010000056.1, read as the reverse complement.
TCACCCATGCCCAGTTTCGGGGTCCGTTAACTGGACGCCAGACTACTTCGCTGATACCCTGAGAGGACCAAGGATGTTTGTGCCATCATCCCTCTACTGGACAAATCAAAGGTTCTTAGCCAAGAACTGATTGAAATTACCTACGACAGTCAGAAAAATCAGAAGGCTCCTGTAGTTATCTATCTACCGGGACCGTTACCATATGAAACAGCTAAGGTGATCCCTTACAAATACGGTGCAACAATAATTGAGAATGGAAAGGAAATTCCATTACCCTCCATTGTGAATATTGCAGACATCATTCGAGTAACACGGAGCGGTCGAATCTTCAACCGAGGAGTTGGAGAACCTAACAAAGAAAAGGAACTTCAGACAGAAGCTCCCAATCCACCGGTCGGTCAGTCCAATGATCCCGACCTTTCAAAAAACAATGATGAGATGTTGAAGCTCGTCCAAAGGAGTGAATACAACATTGTTGATCAGCTGTTACAAACTCTTTCAAAGATCTCTGTGTTATCACTTTTACTCAGTTCTGAAGCCCACAGAGAGGCTCTACAGAAAGTCTTAGAGCAGTCCTTTGTGGAACAGGATGTGTCAATATGACAGTTCGATAGTATCATCTCTAACATCACTTCCTGCAACAACTTAGGATTCAGTGATGAGGATTTTCCAGAAGAGGGCAAAAGTCACCACATGGCGCTCAACATCATAGTTAACTGCCAGGATGATGCTTTAGCCAGCATACTGGTAGACACAGGATCGGCCATCAACATTATGCCAAAGTCCACTTTAATGCGACTATCATTCAAAGGATCCCCGATGAGGGGCAGTGAGGTCATCGTCAAACCCTTTGACAGATCTCGGAAAGCAGTTATCGGCAAAGTTGACCTTCCCATCACTATCGGTCCTCACACTTTCCTAATCACTTTCCAGATCTTGGATGTCCGGTAGCTGTTTATTAGGAAGACCTTGGATACACCAGGCTGGGGCAGTCACTTCGACACTACACCAGAAGCTGAAGTTCGTCAAGAACGATCAACTTGTCATGGTCTGTGGAGAACAAGCCTTAATCGTGAGTAACCTTTCATTATCTACTTGTGTAGAACCCGAGGAGATTATTGGAACTCAGTTCCAAGCACTTTCGGTGAGCAACGAGAATCAATTAGAGAAAGGAACCTCGATTTCCTCATACGGATATACTCTCGAAGTGATCAAAAATAACAATACAAAAGGATGGGGACAGCTTGTCATTCCTACCGATAACAAAACAAAGAAGGGTCTTGTGTTTTCTGCAACCTGCACCCAGACAGCTGCTAACGATGAAAGTCTTCATCCCATTCAGGACTTCTTCCACAGTGGAGGTTTCCTTCACCCTGTGCCTCGAGCAGTCCATACCATCAACGAGGGAGATCCCTCCGATACGGATAAAAAGTGGAAATCCTATCTTAATGAGGACGGTTATATCTCTCAGGAAGAGGTGCCTATGCCATTTTGCTATCCCGAGCAGAGTCTGAGATTTATACCCAGGTGAGATGTCAGAACAATATACGGAGGTTGTGATCCGGAAGGATGTCGTGCTCCACCAAACTCATTAGGGGAGGACACTCTAATGAAAGATAACTTTGACCACGACTATTATGGCCCAATGGATGGCCTGCCTATCTAGCAGCCATACCCAGGAAACTTGGGGCAAGAAAATAAGCTAAACAATGAAAATCAGATGAGCATCATTGAACAGAATACCTGCGTCCCCACCATGTCATGGGACCAACACTCAGGGCATTCTGAACCTATCCAGTACGACAATGAATTGGGAAAGCTTGTAGGACTAGAATTCATCAATTATGCTTTTCTTGAGGTCAACATCATCTAGAGAGATTACTCCTCCAGTTCCAAAGAAGTGTGGGACACCTTAGGACAACCAAGTGGAAAATACGACTATATGGTCAAGTACACTGCTCCTGAGAGCTCTCGTATAGGGCTCAAAGACATCCAGCCAGCTGGATGGGGAAATTTACCTGAGAGCACAAATCCTATGCAGGATACAACAGAAGAGTTCGTCTACGACAACTCTGCCTGGGAGACAGATTCCAATGATCCTGCTCCACCAGAAATCAGCGTTATTTCTGAAGACAAATCAAGGAAGGTACCCGACTTTGTGATTCACCGAGGAGTTCGCTACCAATGGGTTGCTGTCGATGTTCCTAAGATTGTTCATCAGTCAAAGTAATTGCCGTCTTTAACCTTTCACCTTGCCCAGGTGAAACGGATGTTTTGATAGGGCTCACTTTCTGTAATATACCTCTTCGCTTTGCCCAAGGCGACAGAGTTTTGTTTTATAGGGTTGTGGTTTCAAGAATCGACTCGTTCATAAGTAAAATAACGTCGCTCTGTAATTTCCGCATTAATTGATGTTTTCTCTTTTCATTTTTTTTAGAAAATGGTAATCCTAAAAAAAACAACTCAATAATAAAAACAAGCAGTTTTCAGAAAATACACTGCACACACTCTTGCATTCTCTCTATCCCTTCTAAAAACAATCGTCACGTCATGCAGATTGCTTGTTTTGAACCTCGTTGAAACATACGATCCGATGCCTTCTCCCAACTTTGAATCCCTGGTATTTTGGGCTGAAGAGGAAGTTGACGACGAAATTCTAGAAGAGATCTCTCGACTACTCAAACAAGAGGAAAGGTCTATTGAACCCCACAAAGAGCCATTGGAAACAGTTAACTTGGGTTCAGAGGAAGAGAGAAAAGAAGTCAGGATTGGGGCATTGCTCAGTCCAACTGCCAAAGAGGGTTTGACAAAGCTTCTCAAAGAGTTTCCCGATGTATTCGCTTGGTCCTATCAGGACATGCCAGGGTTGGATACCAGCATCGTGGAACATCATCTACCGTTAAGGTCAGAATGTCCGCCAGTAAAACAAAGGTTGAGACGGATTCACCCGGACATGACCATTAAAATCAAGGAGGAAGTACAGAAACAAATTGACGCGAGTTTCCTCGCCACGTCAGAATATCCTCAATGGTTAGCCAACATCGTACCCGTTCTGAAAAAGGACGGAAAAGTCAGAATGTGTGTCGATTACAGAGATCTAAACAAGGCTATTCCAAAGGACGACTTTCCTTTACCACACATTGACATGTTGGTAGACAGTACAACAAAGTTCAAAGTTTTCTCCTTCATGGATGGATTCTCGGGCTATAATCAGATTAAAATGGCGCCGAAAGACATGGAGAAAACTTCGTTCATTACCCCATGGGGTACCTTTTGTTACAAGGTAATGTCGTTCGGTTTAAAGAACGTTGGGGAAACCTATCAAAGGGCCATGACTACTCTGTTTCATGACATGATACACAAGGAAATCGAGGTATATGTCGATGATATGATTGCTAAATCTAAAACAGAAGAGGAGCATGTGACCCACCTGTCAAAACTATTCGAGCGGTTGAGAAAGTACAAACTTCGCTTGAATCCCAATAAGTGCACATTCGGTGTCCGTTCAGGGAAACTCTTAGGGTTCATCGTCAGCCAGAAAGGAATTGAGGTTGATCCTGACAAAGTTAATGCCATTCAAGAAATGCCTTCTCCAAAAAATGAAAAACAAGTCAGGGGATTCCTGGGACGTTTGAATTAAATTTCCCGATTCATATTCCTTATAACTGCGACATGCGCGCCGATCTTCAAATTACTTAAAAAGAACCAGGACTGCTTTTGGACAGAAGACTGTCAAACCGCCTTCGACAGTATTAAGGAATACCTGTTGAATCCACCGATTCTGTTACCTCCAATGGAAGGAAGACCACTGATCATCTACCTCGGAGTCCTAGAGGACTCAATGGGTTGTGTGCTTGGCCAACAAGACGAAACGAAAAGGAAAGAGTCTGCCATCTACTATCTGAGCAAGAAATTCACCGACTGCGAGACTCAGTACACTATGCTTGAGAAAACTTGTTGTGCTCTGGGTTGGGCAGCCAAACATCTTCGCCAGTACATGATTCGTTACACTACTTGGTTAGTCTCCAAAATGGATCCTATCAAGTATGTCTTTGAAAAACCTGCTCTCACGGGAAGGATTGCCCATTGGCAGATGTTGTTATCAGAATACGACATCGAATACCATGCTTAAAAAGCCGTTAAAGGGAGAATTTTAGCCGATCATTTGGCTCATCAACCTATTGATGATCAGGAATCAATCGGGTTTGACTTCCCAGACAAAGATGTCATGTATTTAAAGATGAAAGATTGCGATGAACTACTACCCAATGAAGGGCCAGAACCAGGTTCCCAGTGGGGACTAATCTTTGACGGAGCTGTCAATCATTATGGAAATGGAATTGGGGCAATCATCATAACCCCTCAGGGTTCCCACATTCCTTTCACCGCCCGACTGACATTCAAGTGTACGAACAACGAGGCCGAATGCGAAGCTTATATCATGGGTCTCAAAGAAGCGATCGACTTAAGGATCAAGAACTTGGATGTATATGGCGACTCAGCCCTGGTTATCAATTAGATCAAAGGATATTGGAACACATACCAATCAGTACTGATTCCTTACAAAGATTACACAAGAAGGTTGTTACCTTTCTTCAACAGAATCGAGTTTCATGATATCTCTCGTGAGGAGAATCACATGGCTGATGCATTAGCCACTCTCTCTTCCATGATTAGTGTAGGTCGATGGACCGACCTACCTAAGAACGACATAATGCGCCTTAAAAGGACCGCTTATATCTTCACAATTGAAGCAGTCATAGACGGAAAACCTTGGTATCACGATATCAAATACCTCCTTCAGAAACAAGAGTACCCACCTGGGGCACTAAGGAAGGACAGGAAAACCCTCAGAAGGCTGGCAGGCAGCTTCTTTTTGAGCGGTGATACTTTCTATAAGATAAATTTTGACATGGTCTTGCTCCGATGTGTAGACAGACCAGAAGCAGACATGCTGATAAAAGAAATTCACGAAGGATCCTTTGGCACTCATGCCAACGGACACACAATGGCGAGAAAAATTTTGAGAGCAGGGTACTACTGGTTGACCAAGGAATCCGACTGCTGCAAGTACATGAGGAAGTGTCACGAGTGTCAGATATACTCCGACAAAATCCATGTACCGCCAACGCATCTCAAAGTTCTTTCTTCCCCATGGCCTTTTTCCATACGAGTGTAGCGAGCGATTTTGGACGCGGTTCTTAAGCGTTGGTCGCTCTCTGCGGTTGAGCTTAAAACTACAGGTCGATTCATTTTTTATCCTATTGTGAGCTGAATAAGGAAGGGAAATAGATGTCTCCAATTAACCCTGCTTTGCATACTGAGTTTAAACAGCGGTCTGTTAGGTTACGGATGCTATCAATGTGGGGGGGGGGGGGCCTTTGTACTGGTTATTCGTATTTCGCCAATACGGTTCTTTCTTTCTTTTTTCCTAGGCAAAGGGTTTCTGGCGGGGAATAAGGATTAGGATGTTAGGACTGATGCTTTTGAATTACTGCTTTTAATTGATAGAGATATGGGATTTGGGTTTTTTGTTGATTGCGCTCGCTAAGATCTTTTCTTTCGATCTTATACCTACGTATTCCCGTTTACCGAAACAGGGAAATCAGAGCGTTTGTAGTTCCTCCTATTCTATGGGAGGAAATTGGTTTTTGGTGTCTTGTTCAAAGCCCAAGACGTGAAGCGAAAGGTGATTTGTATCTTGTTCAAAGCCCAAGATGTGAAGCTAAAAGACCTCGACTTTAGAGAGAATTTGTCATCTCTAAAGAGGGGAGAAAGAGAATTACTTTAACTGGGATACGCGGATCCGAGCAATGCCATAATTTCCGAAGAAAGGGTTTTAACCTGAAGGAGAAGACTTTAACTCAGTGTAGAGCAATGCCATCTTTCCTTAGGAATTTCTCATGCTAAAAGAGGGACAGTGGCATGGATATAGATGATCCAGAGGCTTGCCACTTACAGCGATTAGATGAAGGGAAATGAGTTGTTGATGTTTGTGTACTGTGAACGAGGCACAGCTTTGATGCTAAAAGGTTGATTGGATCAACCAGTGGTGTTCTTATACAAAGCCTAAGAGGAGGCTAATTTCCGCTAGGAAAATCATTATACAAAGCCTAAGAGGAGGCTATTTTGTGTCTCGTACAAAGCCCGAGAGAGAGGCTAAAGGTTTTTGACCCAGTGGGGAATATCGTTATACAAAGCCTAAGAGGAGGCTAAAAGAGTTTGACTCTTGCTTAAGGAATTTGTATCTCGTATGAGGCCCGAGATGGAGGCAAAAAGGGGTGATTGACTCAACGAGGGAATCCTTTGTGTCTCATACAAAGCCTGAGAGAGAGGCTAAAAAGTTGTTTTGACTCCACTGGGGAGAATTTTGGTATCTCGTACGAAGCCCGAGATGGAGGCTATTGTAACTGTTTCAGTTGAGTGACAGATCCAATATACTGATTTAAAAGAGACAATCAGTTCTTATATGAGTAACACTGTACTCAGGGATTTAATTTGAGGATCAGGGATAATTCCTTTTCTTTGAGGAAACGGGAAATCCAAAGGGTATTGAGACTATCCGAGTCTGCGGGTTTCCTTCCTATTTAACGAAGGGTGCTTGAGAATGTCTTTGAGACTCAAGGAAGTTAGACTGTCCAAGTCTAGAGTTTTATCTTTTGTACTATGCTTCGAGAAACAGTAGTAGACTCTATGAAAGGACTGTTCTATGAGGATGACTAGGTTCTGTTCCTATACCTCTAGGAGGTCGTCGGGATAATTTGTACGAAGCCCAAGAGGAGGCTGGAATCTTTTAAGAAGCCGACGGGTCCTTGTACGAAGCCCAAGAGGAGGCTATCATTCCCGGAGGAAGAGATCATTATATGAAGCCTAAGAGGAGGCTGTGAATACTTCTAAGAAGCCGTAGGGTCCTTGAATAATGCCCAAGAGGAGGCCGATGCTTTTAAGAAGCCCGTGGGTCTATCATCTCCTTTCCATTAGGAGAGATAACTCTTTTAAAGATAAAAACCACTGGTAAACGTGCGAGAAATTATTAAAGAAAGAATCAACTCAAAATCATTAAAACTCAGAGAGAAATTAATTTTTGAATCAATTAAACAAAATCACAAAATTCAAATATTTGAATTTGAAAAAATGGCGCCAAGAACAACACCAAGAACACGCGCATTTTCTGGGTTTGGCTGATTTGCGTTTTCTATCCAATCTCACTGAATACGTAATTATAACATGCAATCCACATATCATTATGCTCGCCTCAACCTCACGATCATGTCTATGTACTTTAATTTCATTTAAATTAAACATACAACAAGAAATCACGAAGAAACCTCAAGAACCCTAATTTCTGCATGAAGGCTAGGATTTTTGATACACGATTCAAACAATGCAATTAATTGAGGGAAAACATTCCATGCATGATTATGAACATATGGCCAAATTATTGTGCGAGGAAATATGCATAGATTGAGAGATGACCAAGTATGTGCTTACCTCCAAGTCGTGACAACAAGTGCAGATGTGATTTTGGGTTGGAGGTGTTACAAATGAGTGGTGATGATCTGAACAGCTTCCCTACACCCTATGGAGTATGTTTGAACACTTGGATTGAATTGAAATGGACTGGATCAGTTTATGGCATCTCAACTGCACCTTGTTTGAAATTTTGAGCAACCAGCTGGTGATTTCATGAAATTGATGTTTCAGAAGTTATGTGAGTGTTTGATCAGCTCATATGTGATGTATGTGAGGTGTGTGAGTGATTGGTTTGTGCAGAATTGCTCTCAAACTCAAAACCCGATAGCTACCTTGCTAAGAAAGGCATTTTTGCCAAGAGAAAGAGATTTTGAGGAAAGCATCTGTTAGATGGCTTTGGTGTACTCAAACTGACCACAATTGAGCTCTATTTATAGTAGAGCAAGTTTGTTTTGCAAGGAATAGTGCATGGCAGCTGGTAAGTAGGTTTCCTCAATGTTGGCCAATGGAAATGAAAGTCTCCTCTAGCCATTGACTAGAGGTTAGGGCACAGAGCTTTGGTCCCCTTGGTCTTGGATAAGTCTTGACTGATTTCAGATGAGAATGGCTCAGTCCATGCCACCTTGATGGTTCCATTGAATGCCTCATTCCAAATTTGAAGTCTTGTCCCTATTTTGGCAACTCTAGGTTCAACATGATATTCCTTGTTCCTTGGACCTTGGAGGCTTGGCTCAGTGATTGTCCCCTTTGGATTCAATCCTCTGAGGTGTCCAAGTGGATTGGAGCAATTGCAATTGGCTGATTTTGGCAAATCGAGCCAAAATGCAAATTCTGCCTTGCCTTGACAGATTTCAGCAAGGCAACTTGCCAATGTTGTATCTCATGATGTAGGTTGAATTTGGCAATGTTCTTGGCCATTTTGGAAAGCCCTAACATGATACAACAACTGTTTGAACAAGTTTGGTTTTGATCTCTTTTGATTCCAAGTGAAAAATCCCCCTACATTTGGCAAAAAGTGAAGCAGAATTCTGACTTAGTGAAAATTTCACTAAGTGTTGGAAAAAGTGACTTTTTCACTTTTCAGCCACTTTGATCACTCCATAACTCAAAATCCTTAATGAATTGGAATGAATTTTAGTTGAAGTTTTTGTAGGTGATAGTGAGGGCTACAAATCCATCTTTGGATGAGAAAAAATGGCCTTGTGGTTTAGGAGTTATGGTCCTCCAAAGTTGGTACCTTTGCCACTTTATTTTTAACTTAGAAAAATTTCTAAGTTTTATGGTTACCCCTTTTATAAGTTATCTCACTTTTCTGGATTTTTCTTGATGAATGATGATTCAAATCATACATTAACATCATTTTAGGGTTAAAATCCATTTTGGTGAAAAATCTCAAAAAGTCAAAGTTGACTTTTGTGCACAGTTGACTTTTTATCAGATGAATTCCAAACTGTGCAATTCTTCAGGAAATCATGTCCTTGACCTAAATCAAACTTGATGGACATGTTCCATGGGTGTCATAGGGTATATTCAATCATGTATTAGGGTTTGGGAGCATGTCTTGGTCAAAAGTCAAAGTTACAGTTGACTTTTCCCTTAAAACCCTAATTGTGGTGCAGATGAAAATGAGACTTGTTGCTCAAGCTTCTTGGATCAATCCATTGTTCCAAATGGATCAATATAGTTCATTAGAGACCCTCAAACCCTCTCTTTAGGTCTTGGCTCATGATTTGCCCTAAAAGTCAACTTAGGGGTGAATTAGGTCAAGAAACCCTAATTCCTGATTTTTGATGAATGCATCCCCTGAGGCAAAATTGACTTGATGAATGGGTCCATGAGGTTCCATGGAGCATATTAGGTTGTGTTTTGGATCCTTGGCTCATGCCCAGAGGAAAATTTTCCATCTGGATGCCCTGATCGACCAAAACCCTAATTTGGTGACCCTGGCGATCTTGAGGCTTGATCCACCTAGAAGGGAGCAACCTTGTGCTTAATCCTTGGAGTGGGAGTCCTTTTGATCCTTTGTGGATGTTTGAGAGATTAGACAAGTTGAAGATCATGTCATTTCTTGATTGATCCTTTGTCTAAGCACTCAGAGAGGGCTTGAAACCCTAATTTTGATTGTATTGAATGCTCACCCATCTTTGGGGAGACTGATGAAACATGATGGTTCATCCATATTGTGATGATGATTTTCACAATAATGGGAAATCTAAGTGGTCAAAATTTGGGGTTTTACAAATGCCCCTATTTAATCTTCTTGGACCCGAAGGTATGAATGACGTTAGTATTCGAGCATTCGGGGTGCAAGAGGATTAAATATCGGAATATCCGAAATTTTGATGGTGGTTATGAATGGTAGCTTCAGCATTCATCTTATTAAGCAATGATGCTTAGAAAAGGTAAACTTCCCCTCGATCCTGGTCTTCAGCCAAGGAACTGGTCTCAGTTTTCTTTTGAAATAAACCTCCCCTCGTTCTTGGTTTCCTACCAAGGAACTGGTCTTAGTTTCTGATTTAAACTTCCCCTCGATCCTGGTTTCCTACCAAGGAACTGGTCTTAGTTTCTAATTTAAACTTCCCCTCGATCCTGGTTTCCTACCAAGGAACTGGTCTCAGTTTCTGATTTAAACTTCCCCTCGATCCTGGTTTCCTACCAAGAACTGGTCTTAGTTTCATTTGTCAATAAACTTTATTAACAAGGGACGCTATTCATAGCGGCTTTCCTCAAACTTCTCGCCGAATTTTCCTGGGGAGATGCCATTTGAGTGGAAAAAGTTTTAGTGTCAGACTTGCTGGGGAACCCAGTCGTCTGAGTTGTAGAGTTGTACAAACTTCTCTGTTGGAGACGCCATCTGTCGATTCTACTGGGGAAAGCGAGTCTCTTGAGAGACTGTTTTCGTTTGGGGTTACATCATACTTTTCTCGGGATCTTCCCGGAGAAATGCCATATGATGGGATCCAATTTTGAGGTACCAATGACCTTCTTATCAGTGGTTTTTCGGAGCAAAACTGGCGTGCTGCCGAATCTCTGATTACGAGGCTTTCTCTGTGGATTTTCCTTAATCCGGGAAAGCAAGGATATCATCTTCAATGGCGAAGAGTGATGTTTATTGAGAGTTTTCTCTGGCTTTTCAGAGGTTCAAGTTATCAAAGTGGCCAAGTGCCGACTCTGATCTAAAGATACACTGGTGGCGAGATTGTGCAGACGCAACACTTCCTGACGAGGAAAGAACTGACAAACTCGATTGAGAAAACTATTTATCACTAGGGGACAGGACCGACTCAAGTGATAATGATGCAATATGAAATGTAAATGCAAATCAAAAATGCATGAAGTATGTATGTATATGCTGACAAAACAGACGCGACATACAGACTAATGGATGAACACAATTGGATACTCGGCCATCGCGGGGCGAAGAAGTACCGTTGATTCAAAATAGCAATTCTACCTTGCTTAGGAGAAATAGTCCACGCGGGGAGCTATGTCGATCGGGCTTAGGAGATGAGAACTCGGCCGAGGCGTGTCAGACGAAACAAAGTCTCTGACACAGTTGATCCCTTCATTCAGGCATACTGGCTTAGAAGGAGTACTTTGATTCTGCACTTTGAAATTCGCTTACTTCGGGAGAAGCAATCGATGTTCTTCTGATGTTCAACAGTCAAAAGAAATGCCATCTTTAATTTAAAAGCAGAAAAAGTTTTAACAAGTAAATTCATTTTTGTTTTATTTCAAGAATCGCTGATTAAGTTTAAACAACGTCGTTCTGTAAAGCTAAAGCAAGTTAAGAATTACAAACAAAAGCACAAAGGCTCAAATTTTATTGATAAGATGGAGATCAGCCAAACGCGTGATTCCAAAGAGTATATACAAAGTTAGAAAATGGTAATTTACAGGGAAAAGGGCTACGTTGAAACATAACGACCACTATCCTTCTACCAACTTTGAATTCGGGGCATCCTGAGCTTCTGTCGAAGATGACCTTTGACTGGAGGTTTCCTCCGATAGATGATGCTGTAACTGCTGGATTGTACTATGAGATTTTTGCCTGGATTGTACTATGAGATTTCCAATCCATCGGGATGATTCTTTTTTTTCATGTCTCTAACTTTTTCCTGGACCGCCCTTTCGGGTTTTCAATCCACCGAGACGTTTTTTTTTTTTTTTAGTTTAGGCGAAGTATTTCTTGACTACATCAACATTCGTGGGGTAGGTAAATTCCTCTCCGTCCATGGTTGCAAGTCTCAAGGCGCCGCCTGAGAAAGCTTTCGTGACCACATAGGGGCCATCATAATTTGGGGTCCATTTGCCCCGAGAGTCAGTGAGAAATGATTGTATCTTCTTGAGCACGAGGTCTCCTTTTCTGAAAATAAGAGGTCGGACCTTTTTGTCGAATGCCCTTTTCATTCTCTGTTGATCGACTGACCGTGGCATAGTGCCGTGATTCTCTTTTCTTCGATCAGGTTCAGTTCGTCGTGTCGACTTTGACACCATTCAGCTTCGGTGAGCTGAGCTTCCATCAATACCCTGATTCACGGGATCTCTACTTCTATGGGAAGCACTGCTTCCATGCCATATACTAGAGAGAAAGGGGTTGCCCCTGTTGAAGTGCGGATAGATGTTCGATAACCGTGAAGAGCAAAGGGTAGCATTTCGTGCCAATCTTTATAGGTTACAACCATCTTTTGAACGATCTTCTTGATGTTCTTGTTAGCCGCTTCTACCGCTCCGTTCATCTTGGGTCGGTAGGGAGATGAGTTTTGGTGTTCAATCTTGAACTCTGCACACAACTCTTTCATCATCTTATTGTTTAAGTTAGATCCATTATCGGTAATGATCTCGCTTGGAACACCATAACGGCAGACGATATTGTTTTTGATAAATCGGACCACCACTTGTCGGGTTACATTGGCGAATGACGCTGCTTCGACCCACTTGGTGAAATAGTCAATGGCTACCAGGATGAACCGATGTCCGTTTGAAGCCTTGGGCTCAATCATACCAATCATGTCGATTCCCCATATGGAAAATGGCCATGGGGAAGAAAGAACTTTGAGATGTGATGGCGGTACATGAATTTTGTCGGAGTATATCTGACACTTGTGACACCTCCTCATGTACTTGTAGTAGTCGGATTCCATGGTCAACCAATAATACCCGGCCCTGAGAATTTTTCTCGCCATTGTGTGTCCGTTGGCATGAGTGCCAAAGGATCCTTCATGAATTTCTTTTATGAGCATGTCTGCTTCTGGTCTGTCGACACATCGGAGCAAGACCATGTCAAAATTTCTCTTATAAAGAGTGTCACCGCTTAGGAAGAAGTTTCCAGCCAATCTTCTGAGGGTTTTCCTGTCTTTTCTGAGTACCCCAGATCGGTACTCTTGTTTCTGAAGGAAGCATTTGATATCGTGATACCAAGGTTTGTCGTCTATGACTGCTTCGATCGCGAAGATGTAAGCGGGCCGTTCAAGGCGCATTATGTCGATCTTAGGTATGTCATTCCATCGACCTACACTAATCATGGAAGAGATAGTGGCTAATGCATCAGCCATGTGATTCTCCTCACGAGGGATGTGATGAAACTCAACTCTGTTGAAGAAAGGTAACAACCTTCTTGCATAGTCTTTGTAAGGAATCAATCCTGATTGGTATGTGTTCCAATCTCCTTTTATCTGGTTAATAACCAGGGCTGAATCACCGTATACGTCCAAATTTTTTATCCTTAAATCAATCGCTTCTTCGAGACCCATGATACAAGCTTCGTATTCGGCCTCGTTGTTCGTACATTTGAACGTAAGTCTGGCAGTGAAAGGAATGTGGATACCCTGAGGGGTAACAATGATTGCCCCAATTCCGTTTCCATAATGATTAACTGCTCCGTCAAAGATGAGTCCCCACTGGGAACCTGGTTCTAGCCCTTCACTGGGTAGCGGTTCATCGCAATCTTTCATCTTTAGATACATGACATCTTCGTCTGGGAAGTCAAACCCGATTGATTCTTGATCGTCACTCGGTTGATGAGCCAAATGATCGGCTAAAATACTTCCTTTAACGGCTTTCTGAGCATGGCACTCTATGTCATATTCTGATAGTAACATCTGCCAACGGGCAATCCTTCCCGTGAGAGCAGGTTTTTCGAAAACGTACTTGATTGGATCCATCTCAGAGACCAACCAAGTAGTATGACGAATCATGTACTGGCGAAGATGTTTGGCTGCCCAAGCCAAAGCGCAACAAGTTTTCTCAAGCATTGTGTACCGAGTTTCGCAGTCGGTGAATTTCTTGCTTAGATAGTAAATGGCAGAATCTTTCCTTTTAGTTTCGTCTTGTTGGCCAAGTACACATCCCATTGAGTCCTCTAGGACTGTGAGGTAAATGATTAGTGGTCTTCCTTCCACTGGAGGTGATAGGATCGGAGGATTCAACAGATATTCCTTGATACTGTCGAAGGCGGTTTGGCAATCTTCTGACCAAACGCAATCCTGGTTCTTTTTCAATAACTTGAAAATCGGCGCACAAGTGGCGGTCATAAGGAATATGACTCTGGAGATGTAGTTCAAACGTCCCAGGAATCCTCTGACTTGTTTTTCAGTTTTCGGAGAAGGCATTTCTTGAATGGCCTTGACCTTGTCAGGATCAACCTCAATCCCTTTCTGGCTGACGATGAACCCTAACAGTTTCCCTGAACGGACACCGAAGGTGCACTTGTTGGGATTCAAGCGGAGCTTGAATTTTCTTAGACGTTCTAACAATTTTGACAGATGTTCAACGTGCTCATCCTCTGTTCTTGATTTTGCAATCAATTCATCGACATATACCTCGATTTCTTTGTGTATCATGTCATGAAACAGAGTAGTCATGGCCCTTTGATAGGTTGCACCGGCGTTCTTCAAACTGAACGGCATTACCTTGTAACAAAAGGTACCCCATGGGGTAATGAACGAAGTTTTCTCCATGTCTTTCGGCGCCATTTTGATTTGGTTATAGCCCGAGAATCCATCCATGAAGGAGAATACTTTGAACTTTGCTGTGCTGTCAACCAGCATGTCAATGTGTGGTAAAGGAAAGTCGTCCTTTGGACTTGCCTTGTTTAGATCTCTGTAATCAACACACATTCTGACCTTTCCATCCTTTTTGGGAACGGGTACGATGTTGGCTAGCCATTGAGGATATTCAGATGTAGCGAGGAAACCCGCGTCGATCTGTTTCTGTACCTCCTCTTTGATTTTGATGGCCATGTCCGGGTGAGTCCGTCTCAACCTTTGCTTTACTGGCGGACATTCCGATCTTAACGGTAAATGATGTTCCACGATGCTGGTATCCAACTCTGGCATATCCTGATAGGACCAAGCGAACACATCGAGGAATTCTTTGAGAAGCTTTATCAAACCCTCTCTGGCAGTTGGACTGAGCAATGCTCCGATCCTGATTTCTTTTCTCTCTTTTTCTGAACCCAAGTTTACCGTTTCCAACGGTTCTTTGTGAGGTTCAATGGACCTTTCCTCTTGTCTAAGTAGTCGGGAGATCTCTTCTAGAATTTCGTCGTCATTTTCTTCTTCAGCCTCGAATACCGGGAACTCAAAGTTGGAAGAAGGCATCGGATCGTATGTTTCAACTGGGTATAAAACAAGCAATCTGCATGACGTGATGATTCGTGTTTAGAAGAGATAGAGAAAATGCAAGTGTGTGCAGTGTTTTGATTTTACTGCTTGTTTTTATTATTGAATGTTTTTTAGGATTACCATTTTCTGAAAAAGCAAAAAGAGAAAACAGCAATTAATGCAGAAATTACAGAACGACGTTATTTTATTAATGAACAAGTCGACTCTTGAAACTACAGCCCTATAAAACAAAACTCACTCGCTTTGGGCAAAGCGAAGAGGGAAATTTACAAAAAGCGAGCCCTATCAAAACATCCGTTTCACCTGGGCAGGGTGAAAGGTTAAAGATGTCAATTACTTTAACTGACGAACGACCTTCGGAACCTCAACGGCAACCCATTGGCAGCGAACTCCTCGGTGAATCACAAAGTCTGGCACCTTCCTTGATTTGTCTTCAGAAATGACGCTGATTTCTGGTGGAGCAGGATCGTTGGAATCTGTCACCCAAGCAGAATTGTCATAGGAGAATTCCTCTGTTGCATTTTGCATAGCATTTGTGCTCTCAGCTGTATCTCCCCATCCAGTTGGCTGGATATCTTCGAGCCTGATACGAGAGCTTTCGGGAGTGGTGTACTTGACCATATAGTCGTATTTTCCACTTGGTTGTCCCAGGTGTCCCACACTTCTTTGGAACTGGAGGAGTCATCCCTCTCGATGACGTTGACCTCGGGAAAAGCATAGTTGATGAATTCAAGTCCTGCGAACGTTGCGAATTCATCTTCATGTTGAGTAGTCTCTGAATGACCTGAGTGTTGATCCCATGACATGGCGGGGACACAGGTATTCTGTTCAATGATGCTCAGCTGAGTTTCATTACTCGGCTGACTTTCCTGCCCCAAGTTTCCTGGGTAAGGCTGCCACATTGGCAGACCATCCATCGGGCCATAGTAATTGTAGTCAAAACTGTCTTTCATCGGAGTGTCTTCCTCTAATGAATTTGGCAGAGCACGACATCCTTCTGGATCACAATCTCCGTGGATCATTTCGACATCTGATCTTGGTATAAATCTCGGATTTTCTGTAGGAAAGAAAAAAGGCATAAGCACCTCTTCCTGAGACATATAGCCGTCCTTGTTAAGGTAGGACTTCCATTCTTCATCCGTGTCAGAGGGATCTTCCTCATTGATAGCATGAACTGTCTGAGACATTGGGTGAAGAAAACCTCCACTGTGGATGAAGTTTTGAAGGGGATGAAGACTTTCATCGTTGGCGGCTGTTTGGGTACAGGTTGCAGAAAAACCAAGACCCTTCTTTGTTTTATTGTCAATAGGAATGACAAGCCGTCCCCATCCTGTCGCATCGGTACTCTCGACCGCTTTGATAGCATCTTTGTATGAAGAAATTGAGGTTTCTTCTTCAGATTGATCGTCCTTGCTCACCGATAGTGCTTGGAACTGAGTTCCAATAACCTCCTCGGGTTCCACACAAGTAGATGATGATAAGTTGCTTACAAGCAAGGCTTGTTCCCCACAAACCGTGACAAGTTGATCGTTCTTGACGAACTTTAGCTTTTGGTGGAGGGTTGAAGTAACCGCTCCAGCCTGATGTATCCAAGGTCTTCCTAATAAACAACTGTATGTTGCCCGGATGTCCATGACCTGGAAAGTGATTTGGAAAGTGTGAGGACCAATAGTTATGAGAAGATCCACTTCGCCGATAACTGTTTTTCTGGATCCGTCGAATGCTTTGACGACGACCTCGCTGACTCTCATCGGAGGGCCCTTGAATGATAATTGCATCAAAGTGGACTTCGGCATAACATTCAGGGCTGACCCTGTGTCTACCAGTACGCTGGCTAAAGCATCGCCCTGGCAGTTGACTGTAATATTGAGCGCCATGTTATGACGGCGACCCTCTTCAAGTAATTCCCCATCACTAAATCCCAAATTATTGCAGGAAGTGATGTTAGAGACAATGCTATCGAATTGTCTGATTGTTACATCCTGTTCCACAAAAGCTTGCTCCAAGACTTTCTGTAGAGCCTCTCTGTGTGCTTCTGAACTGAGTAATAGTGATAATACTGAGATCTTTGAAGGAGTTTGTAACAGTTGATCAACAATGTTGTATTCACTCCTTTGGATGAGCTTTAGCATCTCATCCTTGTCTTTTGAACAGTCGGGATTACCAGATTGACCGACTGGTGGATCAGGAATTTCCGCCTGAAGTTCCTTTTCTTTGTTGGATTCTCCAACCCCTCGGTTGAAGATTCGACCGCACCGTGTTACACGACTGATGTCTGCAATATTCACGACGGAGGGTAATGGAATTTCCTTTCCATTCTCGATTATTGTTGCACCGTATTTGTAAGGGATTGCCTTAGCTGATTCATACGGTAGTGGCCCCGGTAGATAGATGACTATGGGAACCTTCTGATTTTTCTGACCATCATAAGTAATCTCGATCCGTTCCTGGTTGGGAACTCTAGATTCGTCAAGTAGAGGGACGATGGTAAAAACATCCCTGATCTGGTGATGACCAGAGATCGTGACAACATCCTCAACTTGATCGGCAAGGTAGTTCGGCGACCAAATGATGGGTCCAGAACCTGGATATGGACGAATTTCTCCATGATCGACCTGACCCTAAAGAGCTGCTCTCACAAGGTAACACCCTTGGTTACTTTCCAAACAGACTCTACAACTGTCATAGTTGTGTGGTGGCACCTGGCCACGCCCACTTTGAATACAATGTAACCTCACTAGGTTACCTTCCATTGATCGGACATCCTGACTTTGACGACGAGTAGGATTCCTGTTATTGATACTAATCTGCTGAGTATCTTCGTCCATATAGATTGGCATCCACCAGTGATTTAACAAGTGCTGAAGTGCCTCCTGGACAAGGGTACAACCTCGATCGTTTTCGCAACCTGCTTTACAGTTTTGATAATCATGTGATATTAAGAATCCGAGTCGGACCTGCTCAGCATTTAACTCTACCAAGTTGGTATTCATCACGCGAATGTCAAAGATCTGAACCATGTTGATTTGGTAGGAGTTCCTATCATGGTAGTCTTGGATCCATCCAAGATCCATCTGACGCTGGAGGGCCTCTTGTATGAAAGAGCATCCCTGTTTGTTTACCGAGCAAATCAGACAGGAACTGTAATCGTGCCGCGGCAGATTATGATACTGGCTTTGCCTTGAGTGCATCGCCACCAAGTTGATATTCATCACACGGATGTCGTGGTTTTGAATGACGTTGGAATTCGTGTAAACCATGTTAACTCCACGAACTCGGTGCTCTTGGATCCATCCGAGATCCATTTGTTCCTGTAGAGCTGATTGCACTACCGAACATCCTTGGTTATCTTTAGAGCAGATATCACACTGGTGATAATTATGAGGTGGCACATGGCCATATCCACTCTGTCTACAATGCATCTTGACCAGATTGGTCCCCAATAAGAGTACATCGTGAATTTGATTGACATTGTTAGTCTCTTTCTCAATCAGATTGACTGCAGCCTTCTCATGTTGAGGCAGCGGGTTCGTAAGAACATTAGGGTTCGTATCTTTGAAAGATAAGAGCCCGCTCCTAACAAGCTTTTGCACGTCGAATTTAAAATTGAGGCAAGTCTCAATGTTATGCCCTGAACCTCCTTGATGATAGGGACATGTTTGATCCGCTTTAAACCAAAAAGGCGGATTTTCCGGAACTGAAAGAGGAGACTTAGTCTGGATGTGCCCCTTAGCCAGTAGTAACGGAAACAGTTCTGCGTACGTTACGGGTATAGGATCAAATCCTGGTGGCTGTGTTGTACGATTGTTGTTATATGGAGGACGAACCTGCTGAAGAGGCTGTTGTGTCCTTTGTTGATCAGGCTGGCTCTGCGCAACCTGAGGTTGATACATAGGAACGGGCGCGGGGCCGATAGCAGGAGTAACAGCTGCTACTGGCTGATAACGTCGCCTTTGCTTTCCGAGAGAGATATTCTCAATATCTTGCTCTTTTTTCTTAGGGAGAGCACTACCGTATTTTTTAGTACCGCTCGTTGATCCAGTGTCTTTTACCAAACGTCCTTCTCGGACGGCTTCCACAAGACGTACACCCATGTCGACCATTTCGGTGAAATCACTGGGCGCACTGGCAATCATTCGGTCATAGTAAAATGAGCTTAAGGTCTTTAAGAAGATTTTTGTCATCTCTTTTTCCTCAAGAGGTGGACAAATTTGAGCGGCAATTTCACGCCACCTTTGAGCATACTCCTTAAAGGTTTCCTTTTCCTTTTGCGACATTGATCTGAGTTTATCTCTGTCGGGTGCCATGTCCAAATTGTATTTGTATTGTTGGACGAAGGCAGTGCCAAGATCTCTGAAAGTACTGATCGTGGCATGATTTAAACCCATGTACCATTTGAGTGCGGCACCGGTTAAACTATCCTGGAAGTAGTGAATCAGCAGGTCCTGATTCTCCGTCTGAGCTGACATCCGCCGAGCGTACATCACCAGATGGCTTTGAGGGTAAGAGTTACCCTTGTATTTTTCAAAGTTGGGCACTTGGAACTTGTGCGGGACTTTCACATTTGGGACCAATCAGAGGTCTGCGGCGTCCTTTCCAAATAGATCCTGACCGCGAATGGCTTGCAGCTCTTTCTGCATTTCCAGGAACTGTTCCTGGAATTCCTCCATTCTGTCAAACATAGTTTCCTTCTTACCAGAAGGTGTTGGTGGAATCTGTCCTTCCGGGACAGTGTGCACCACAGGGGGTGGTACCGTGACTACGGCAGTAAGTCTTGGCGCCTCCCGAAGTTTGTAACCTTCAGGAGTCTTGAGTATGCCCCTGGCATCTTCGCTTTCCCGAAGTTTGTTACCTTCAGGCCCAACGGCTTCTGTTGCGATTCCCTGATCTTCAGTGATCGGCAGAACATATCCTTCCGGGATATAGTTAACAGGCATGCCCCAAGGACGATCTTTCGGTATCTGATACCTAGGATCATACTTTTCTATCATGGGCGTTGAGGTGATCTCTGAGATCACAGTTCTTTGTAGCTGAGCTTCTGCCATGGCTTGCATGTCGTTACGAAGCTTTCTCATATCCTCTCTCAGACCATCGATCTCTTCTTTCAACTCTCTGTTTTCTTCCTCAAGATCATCCATCTTTTTTTGACGATTGGCCCGAGTATTATACGAATGAGACAGTTTGACTCTAGAATCGAGACACAAACGTGAGATTCGTAGGTAAGGAGAATACGCGATGTGAGAATGATGAATGCAATGATTATATTAATTGTTTTTAGGTTTAATCAAGATAAACTTCGACAATTAGATTGCAAATATCAAACAGTGGGGAAACCCCTTTTTATTGAAATTCAAAGGATTACAGAAATGGAAATACAGTAGATTACAAAGTGCAGAAACAGAAACCTAAACTAATGGGTCCCGAGTCCTCTCTGAGGAGAAACCGGGTGCTGACTCTGGTACTTTCCTTTTCTTTGACCGGGGCGCTTGGGTCGTTGTCGGGTTGTCATTCCTTTGCCAAGTGAAAGGAGTGAGCAAATTCCTTTGGTCATCTTGATTCTCTACAGCATGCTGCTCCAAAATTTCAATCAGAGCATCTTTCTCTTTTAGAAATTATTGTATTTGGGTACACTCTACGTCGAGGGTGCGGTACTTGTCCTTCCAAGACCTTCTTTCCTTTTGAACTTTGTTGAGAGTAACCTGAAGCCTTTCAGTTTCCGTCATGAAGTACATGACAATTTCCCTCGGCGGAAGAATTCCATAACGAGGATAAGGCATCTTTAGCTTGAGAGCTCTAGTTTGTACCCAATGGAGATAAGGCTCCACCGAGACACAGTCCGGTTTTCCCAGAGACTCTCGTCCTTTCTTATGAACCTGTTTCCAAGCTTGCACTATTTCCATCTTTAGTGCTCTGTCGTTTTCTCCTTCTTTGAAGAAAAGACCTTCCAGATGAACACCCAGTGGGATGTGTCTCATCGGGTATCCAAATTGACGAAGAACTAATATCGGATGATAGTTGATTCCTCCTTTAGTTCCTATGAGGGGTACACTGGGGAAGTTTCCACAACGGTCAATGATTCTGATTCCCTCATAAATCCTATTACACCAATCTATATCAGAGCTGGTGAGAGACATGATCTTCTGTGACCAACGTAAGACACTCTTGCAATCCCAAAAAGCAGCAGACTTGGGCAAGTGAGAGATAAACCACTTGTAAAGCAAAGGTACACAACATGTGATCTCCCCTCCGCTGTACAAATTTCCTAAGTGTACAGAATGATACGCATCAGCGAGCAAAGTCAGCACAGGATTTCCAATGAGAAAAACCTTAATAGCGTTGATATCGACGAAGTTATTGATGTTGGGAAACAAAAATAACCCGTAGGTGAGCAAGACAAAGATGCTTTCAAAAGTAGTCCCGTTCCCTATACTAGCGAAGTACAGAGCTTTCTTGGTTAGGAACTGGGCTGGCAAACCTTGGATGCCACCCATTGTAATCATGTGAGTCCTGACCTCAGACTCGTCCAAATGAATTGCTCTTGTAATAGTCTGATTCTTTGGAATTTCTTCCAGTCCAGAAAATGGAGCTCGATCTGTGATATGTAAATCAGTCAGATGAGAATACTCCTCCAGCGTTGGTGCCAGCTGGTAATCCGGGAATGTGAAACAATGATAAACCGGATCGTAGAACTGAATGAGCGCGTCCATGATCCCCTTAATCACATGGACTCTTAACAGTGGTAGCAAACCACCGTGCTTGGCTCTGAAAGCCTCTGGGTTAACGACCATCCTCGCTAACTTTCTCAAATCCCCTAGTTTTGGAACCTTGAAGGTATACTGGTGAGTTCTCCTTCTACCGAAATCCATTAATGCAATCTTTTTCTCTGATATTTGCAATCACAGTCTTAGTTTAATTTGAAAAATAGAGAGACTAGAAGAGAAAGTTTTTTGAATGTTTTATTAAATGAATGCATGAATGCAGCACACAAAAACAAAGAAAAAACATGGGGTCAGAGGGTCGTTGTCATGAAGTCAAGGCTCTACCCATCCCCAAAGGTTTATACTAGGGTGATTTTTGTACCTGTACTCATTATCATCAGCTCCTCCCAGGAAGGCAGACAACAAGCGGATCGCCAGCGAGTTGTGTGCAATCTTAGAGTAAGTGCTATTCACCGAGAATAGATCACCAGCCTCAAATGAGGGTAGTATCGCGTAACAGCTATTTCCGATAGCTCCCGCACTACGAAAAAGGTTGGCTTTTCTTAAGTGTATACTCAATCTCACCACATGCGACATCACACGCATTCCCAGTAGCAGAAAAATAAACACGTATAGCAATTAGGAAAAGCAGTATATATATTTGTCCTAATCATCCTAGACTTATAAAGCTATGAATCTTAAGTTCCTGACAGAAGTGGGTTCCCCGGCGGAAGCCCCAATCTGTGGTTCCCTGCCTAAGAGATGGACCAGCATAGGTCAATCTTTCTCTTCGGTAGAGTTCCCATTTTCCGTAGAAAACGGGGATGATGCCCTAAGGCAGAAAAGGAGACTCCCCAGTAGAGTCGCCATTTTACAAGGAAAACAGACAGAAATAAAAACTGGCCCCACGGTGGGCGCCACTTTTCTGTAGCGAGCGATTTTGGACGCGGTTCTTAAGCGATGGTCGCTCTCTGCGGTTGAGCTTAAAACTACAGGTCGATTCATTTTTTATCCTATTGTGAGCTGAATAAGAAAGGGAAATAGATGTCTCCAATTAACCCTGCTTTGCATACTGAGTTTAAACAGCGGTCTGTTAGGTTACAGATGCTATCAATGTGGGGGGGCCTTTGTACTGGTTATTCGTATTTCGCCAATACGATTCTTTCTTTCTTTTTTCCTAGGCAAAGGGTTTCTGGCGGGGAATAAGGATTAGGATGTTAGGACTGATGCTTTTGAATTACTGCTTTTAATTGATGGAGATATGGGATTTGGCTTTTTTGTTGATTGCGCTCGCTAAGATATTTTCTTTCGATCTTATGCCTACGTATTCCCGTTTACCGAAACAGGGAAATCAGAGCGTTCGTAGTTCCTCATATTCTATGGGAGGAAATTGGTTTTTGGTGTCTTGTTCAAAGCCCAAGACGTGAAGCGAAAGGTGATTTGTATCTTGTTCAAAGCCCAAGATGTGAAGCTAAAAGACCTCGACTTTAGAGAGAATTTGTCATCTCTAAAGAGGGGAGAAGGAGAATTACTTTAACTGGGATACGCGGATCCGAGCAATGCCATAATTTCCGAAGAAAGGGTTTTAACCTGAAGGAGAAGACTTTAACTCAGTGTAGAGCAATGCCATCTTTCCTTAGGAATTTCTCATGCTAAAAGAGGGACAGTGGCATGGATATAGATGATCCAGAGGCTTGCCGCTTACAGCGATTAGATGAAGGGAAAGGAGTTGTTGATGTTTGTGTACTGTGAACGAGGCACAGCTTTGATGCTAAAAGGTTGATTGGATCAACCAGTGGTTTTCTTATACAAAGCCTAAGAGGAGGCTAATTTCCGCTAGGAAAATCATTATACAAAGCCTAAGAGGAGGCTATTTTGTGTCTCGTACAAAGCCCGAGAGAGAGGCTAAAGGTTTTTGACCCAGTGGGGCATATCGTTATACAAAGCCTAAGAGGAGGCTAAAAGAGTTCGACTCTTGCTTAAGGAATTTGTATCTCGTACGAGGCCCGAGATGGAGGCAAAAAGGGGTGATTGACTCAACGAGGGAATCTTTTGTGTCTCATACAAAGCCTGAGAGAGAGGCTAAAAAGTTGTTTTGACTCCACTGGGGAGAATTTTGGTATCTCGTACGAAGCCCGAGATGGAGGCTATTGTAACTATTTCAGTTGAGTGACAGATCCAATATACTGATTTAAAAGAGACAATCAGTTCTTATATGAGTAACACTGTACTCAGGGATTTAATTTGAGGATCAGGGATATTTCCTTTTCTTTGAGGAAACGGGAAATCCAAAGGGTATTGAGACTATCCGAGTCTGCGGGTTTCCTTCCTATTTAACGAAGGGTGCTTGAGAATGTCTTTGAGACTCAAGGAAGTTAGACTGTCCAAGTCTAGAGTTTTATCTTTTGTACTATGCTTCGAGAAACAGTAGTAGACTCTATGAAAGGACTGTTCTATGAGGATGACTAGGTTCTGTTCCTATACCTCTAGGAGGTCGTCGGGACAATTTGTACGAAGCCCAAGAGGAGGCTGGAATCTTTTAAGAAGCCGACGGGTCCTTGTACGAAGCCCAAGAGGAGGCTATCATTCCCGGAGGAAGAGATCATTATATGAAGCCTAAGAGGAGGCTGTGAATACTTCTAAGAAGCCGTAGGGTCCTTGAATAATGCCCAAGAGGAGGCCGATGCTTTTAAGAAGCCCGTGGGTCTATCATCTCCTTTCCATTAGGAGAGATAACTCTTTTAAAGATAAAAACCACTGGTAAACGTGCGAGGTTTACTATCCAGCGACTTTTAACTTTTAAAGAGGGTTCCTTAGTTAAGGTCCAAGATTATGACCGTAGTGGGTACCCAAACCCCGAGACATTCAAGGCAAGCTATCCACAAGGAATAGATCAAGTCAGGAAAGTTCGAGAATTGGGAAGAAACTCAAAGATGCCATTCACGGAGAATACATTCATCTTGGGGAGTAGAGCTTCTTGACGATTCCTAAGGAGGACAGCCGAAGAGAAGATTGTATCTGGTGCTCCTATTGGGGATCTAGGCGTCTATTTCTACGAATAAATGAAACGGCGTCACTTAGTTCTAGACGTAGTTGCCGGGGAAACTCGAAATATCTATACTATTATTACACAGTAGATATGAGTTTATGAAAGGAGACTTACAGTGAGCAGCCCCATAATACAGTTTATAATATGAAAGCAGTAAATGAAAGCGATAACCACTTACTCGGTTGTAGTGCTTCCATGCTGTTTGGTTAGTTGTTCAACAAAGAAAGATTGAAAACAACAGTATATTCAAAATCAAAGGAGAAAGTTCTTTGAAAAAGAAAGATTTGGGGCTTACAGCTCAAGGAGAGGCCCAGGGTTTTATTAGTGAGCGCACTGTTTGAATTTGTACAGAGGGACTTAGACAAGTGACTGGGGCCCAAAAAGGTTTTCTGTACAAAGGGATGGGTCTTACACTCTCTCAAGAGGCCCAAAAAGGTTTAAAGAAAAAGAGTGGGGCTTATAACACGAGGGTAGGCCCAATTGATTTTTCGTTTAAAAATGGCGATCGCGCCGAGGTTTTCTTTTAACGCAGAGGGACTTATACAATAAGTGAGGCCCAAAATGTTTTGGTTAAAAGGGAGATTGGGTCTTACACTCTAATAGAGGCCCAAAGTGTTTTAAAGAAAAAGAAATGGGTCTTACTACTCGAGGGTAGGCCCAGATGAATTTTGAAAAGGCGACGATCGCGCCGTTTGTTTTTTTTTTACGGTATCGGGACTTATACAATAAGTGAGGCCCAAAGATGATTTGGTTAAAAAAAGGATTGGGTCTTACACTCTAATAGAGGCCCAGGGTGTTTTGAAAATGATTTATGAGGGTTGAATTAATCCAAAACCCTAATTTGTTTTCAAAATGTATTTAATTGAATAAAAATTCAATTAAAATGATCAAAAATTGTTTAACATGTGAAAAACAAATTATGATATTGGATTAATGCTTCAAAAATTAAGTATTGACCTACAAAATAATTAGAAAGCATTAAAAGTTGCAAAATCAATGTAGAAAAAATATTTAAAATGCCAAAAATAATCAAAATATTAATTCTTTACAAAAATATCAATTATATGAAATAAATAATATTTTTGGGATTTTTTGATAAAATAAAATATTTTAACATTTTTGTGAATTATTAAAAAAAGAATCAACTCAAAATCATTAAAACTCAGAGAGAAATTAATTTTTGAATCAATTAAACAAAATCACAAAATTCAAATATTTGAATTTGAAAAAATGGCACCAAGAACAACACCAAGAACACGCGCGTTTTCTGGGTTTGGCTGATTTGTGTTTTCTATCCAATCTCATTGAATACGTAATTATAACATGCAATCCACATATCATTATGCTCGCCTCAACCTCACGATCATGTCTATGTACTTTAATTTCATTTAAATTAAACATACAACATGAAATCACGAAGAAACCTCAAGAACCCTAATTTCTGCATGAAGGCTAGGATTTTTGATACACGATTCAAACAATGCAATTAATTGAGGGAAAACATTCCATGCATGATTATGAACATATGGCCAAATTATTGTGCGAGGAAATATGCATAGATTGAGAGATGACCAAGTATGTGCTTACATTCAAGTCGTGACAGCAAGTGCAGATGTGATTTTGGGTTGGAGGTGTTACAGATGAGTGGTGATGATCTGAACAGCTTCCCTACACCCTATGGAGTGTGTTTGAACACTTGGATTGAATTGAAATGGACTGGATCAGTTTATGGCATCTCAACTGCACCTTGTTTGAAATTTTGAGCAACCAGCTGGTGATTTCATGAAATTGATGTTTCAGAAGTTATGTGAGTGTTTGATCAGCTTATATGTGATGTATGTGAGGTGTGTGAGTGATTGGTTTGTGCAGAATTGCTCTCAAACTCAAAACCTGATAGCTACCTTGCTAAGAAAGGCATTTTTGCCAAGAGAAAGAGATTTTGAGGAAAGCATCTGTTAGATGGCTTTGGTGTACTCAAACTGACCACAATTGAGCTCTATTTATAGTAGAGCAAGTTTGTTTTGCAAGGAATAGTGCATGGCAGCTGGTAAGTAGGTTTCCTCAATGTTGGCCAATGGAAATGAAAGTCTCCTCTAGCCATTGACTAGAGGTTAGGGCACAGAGCTTTGGTCCCCTTGGTCTTGGATAAGTCTTGACTGATTTCAGATGAGAATGGCTCAGTCCATGCCACCTTGATGGTTCCATTGAATGCCTCATTCCAAATTTGAAGTCTTGTCCCTATTTTGGCAACTCTAGGTTCAACATGCTATTCCTTGTTCCTTGGACCTTGGAGGCTTGGCTCAGTGATTGTCCCCTTTGGATTCAATCCTCTGAGGTGTCCAAGTGGATTGGAGCAATTGCAATTGGTTGATTTTGGCAAATCGAGCCAAAATGCAAATTCTGCCTTGCCTTGACAGATTTCAGCAAGGCAACTTGCCAATGTTGTATCTCATGATGTAGGTTGAATTTGGCAATGTTCTTGGCCATTTTGGAAAGCCCTAACATGATACAACAACTGTTTGAACAAGTTTGGTTTTGATATATTTTGATTCCAAGTGAAAAATCCCCCTACATTTGGCAAAAAGTGAAGCAGAATTCTGACTTAGTGAAAATTTCACTAAGTGTTGGAAAAAGTGACTTTTTCACTTTTCAGCCACTTTGATCACTCCATAACTCAAAATCCTTAATGAATTGGAATGAATTGTAGTTGAAGTTTTTGTAGGTGATAGTGAGGGCTACAAATCCATCTTTGGATGAGAAAAAATGGCCTTGTGGTTTAGGAGTTATGGTCCTCCAAAGTTGGTACCTTTGCCACTTTATTTTTAACTTAGAAAAATTTCTAAGTTTTATGGTTACCCCTTTTACAAGTTATCTCACTTTTCTTGATTTTTCTTGATGAATGATGATTCAAATCATACATTAACATCATTTTAGGGTTAAAAATCCATTTTGGTGAAAAATCTCAAAAAGTCAAAGTTGACTTTTGTGCACAGTTGACTTTTTATCAGATGAATTACAAACTGTGCAATTCTTCAGGAAATCATGTCCTTGACCTAAATCAAACTTGATGGACATGTTCCATGGGTGTCATAGGGTATATTCAATCATGTATTAGGGTTTGGGAGCATGTCTTGGTCAAAAGTCAAAGTTACAGTTGACTTTTCCTTTAAAACCCTAATTGTGGTGCAGATGAAAATGAGACTTGTTGCTCAAGCTTCTTGGATCAATCCATTGTTCCAAATGGATCAATATAGTTCATTAGAGACCCTCAAACCCTCTATTTAGGTCTTGGCTCATGATTTGCCCTAAAAGTCAACTTAGGGGTGAATTAGGTCAAGAAACCCTAATTCTTGATTTTTGATGAATGCATCCCCTGAGGCAAAATTGACTTGATGAATGGGTCCATGAGGTTCCATGGAGCATATTAGGTTATGTTTTGGATCCTTGGCTCATGCCCAGAGGAAAATTTTCCATCTGGATGCCCTGATCGACCAAAACCCTAATTTGGTGACCCTGACGATCTTGAGGCTTGATCCACCTAGAAGGGAGCAACCTTGTGCTTAATCCTTGGAGTGGGAGTCCTTTTGATCCTTTGTGGATGTTTGAGAGATTAGACAAGTTGAAGATCATGTCATTTCTTGATTGATCCTTTGTCTAAGCACTCAGAGAGGGCTTGAAACCCTAATTTTGATTGTATTGAATGCTCACCCATCTTTGGGGAGACTGATGAAGCATGATGGTTCATCCATATTGTGATGATGATTTTCACAATAATGGGAAATCTAAGTGGTCAAAATTTGGGGTATTACAACGAGGAATCGACATGATTGGTATGATCAAACCCAAGGCTTCGAACGGACATCGGTTCATCCTGGTATCCATTGATTACTTCACCAAGTGGGTCGAAGCGGCGTCATACGCCAATGTATCCCGACAAGTGGTGGTCCGATTTATCAAAAATTATCTCATCTTCCGTTATGGTGTTCTGAGCCAGATCATTACGGATAATGGATCTAACTTGAATAATATGATGATGAAAGAGTTGTGCGCTGAATTCAAGATCAAACACCATAACTCATCTCCCTACCGACCTAAGATGAATGGAGCGGTAGAAGCGGCTAACAAGAACATCAAAAAGATTGTTCAAAAGATGGTTGTAACCTATAAAGACTGGCACGAGATGCCACCCTTTGCTCTTCACGGTTATCGCACATCTGTCCGCACTTCAATAGGGCAACCCCTTTCTCTCTAGTATATGGCATGGAAGCAGTTCTCCCCATCGAAGTAGAGATCCCATCAATCCGGGTATTGATGGAAGCTAAGCTAACAGAAGCTGAATGGTGTCAAAGTCGACACGATGAACTAAATTTGATCGAAGAAAAATGAATAACGGCATTATGCCAGAGTTAGTTGTATCAGCAAAGGATGAAGAAGGCGTTTGACAAAAAGGTCTGACCTCGCGTCTTCAGAAAAGGAGACCTTGTGCTCAAGAAGATACAATCATTCCTCATTGACTCTCGGGGAAAATGGACTCCGAACTATGACGGCCCCTATGTGCTCAAGAAAGCTTTCTCAGGCGGCACCTTGAGACTTGCAACCATGGACGGAGAGGAATTTTCCTACCCCACAAATGTTGATGTAGTCAAGAAATACTTCGCCTAAACAAAAAAAAAACGTCTTGGTGGATTGAAAACCCGAAAGGGCGGTCCAGGCAAAAATTAGAGACATGATAAAAAATCATCCCGATGGATTGGAAATCTCAAAGTACAATCCAGGAAAAAGTTAGGGATACTGGCAAGTAACTACGTCCAACAGGGGCAAGTCCCTCAGCAGCAGTTACACCACCCATTGAAAGAAAACTCCAGTCAAGGTCATCTTCGACAGAAGCTCAGGATGCCCGGAATTCAAAGTTGGTAGAAGGATAGTGGTCGTTATGTTTCAATGTAGCCCTTTTCTCTTAAATTACCATTTTCTAACTTTGTAAATACTCTAGGGAATCACGCGTTTAGCTGATTTCCCTCCTATCAATAAAATTTTGGCCCATGTGCTTTTGTTTGCAATTCTTATTTGTTTTAGCCTTACAGAACGGCGTTTTTAATATGATTAAGGATTCTTGAAACGAAACAAAAAATGAATTTACTTGTCAAATTTTGCTGCTTTTAAAATAAAGATGGCAATTCTTTTAACTGTTGAACATCGAAAGAACATCGATCGCTTCTCCAGAAGTAAGCGAGCTTCAAAGTGAAGAATCAAAGTACTCCTTCTAAACCAGTACACCTGAACGAAGGATCAATTGTGTCAGAGACTATGTTTCATCTGACACCCCCCCGGCAGAGTTCTTACCTCCTAAGCCCGACCAAAAGTTGTTCCCCGCAGGGACTACTTCTCCTAAGCAAGGAAAAATTGCTATCGTGAACCAGTGATACTTTTTATCTCCCATTGTGGCCGAGTATCCAGTCGTGTTCATCTACTGGTCTGTATGCCGCGTCAGTTTTGTCAGCATAAACATACATACATCATGCATTGTTGATTCACATTCATAATCATATTGCATCACCATCACTCTGGTCGGTCTTGTCCCCTAGTGATAACAGTCCTCTCAATCGAGTTGTCAGTTCTTTCCCTGTCAGGAAATGTTACGTCTGAACTATCTATCTCCTCTAGTTTATTTCTGGATTAGAGTTGACCCTTGACCACTTTTGATAACTTGAACCTCTGAAAAACCAAAGAACCCTTGACAAACGTCACTCTTCGCCATTGAAGATGATATTTTTGCTTTCCCGGATTAAGTAAAATCCCCAGAGAAAGCCTCTTAATCAGAGATTCGACAATACAGCAGTTTTTTTCTGAAAAATCCGCTGACGAAAAGGTCATCAGCACCTCAAAATTAGATCACATCATATGGCATTTCCCCGAGAAGATCTCTGAGAAAAGTATGATGTAATATCCCCAAGCTGGAAATAGTCTCTCAAGAGACTCATTTTCCCCGATAGAGTCGGCAAATGGCGTCTCCAACAGAGAAGTTTGTACACCTCTACAACTCAGACGACTGGGTTCCCCAGCAACTTTGACATCAAAATTTTTTCTATCAAATGGCATCTCCCCAGGAAAATTCGGTGAGAAGTTTAAGGAAAACCACTACACATAGAGTCCCTTGTCAAGAAAGTTTATTGACAAAATAAACTTAGACCAGTTCCTTGGTAGGAAACCAGGATCGATGGGAAGTTTATTTCAGAAACTAAGACTAGTTCCTTGGCTGAAGAACAGGATCGAGGGGAATTTTACCTTTTCTAAGCATTATTGCTTAGCAAAAGAATAAGGATGTGTGAACTGCCATTCTTAACCACCATCAAAATCTCGGGTATTCCGATATTCAATCCTCTTGCACCCCGAATGCCCGAATACCTTCACCATTCATACCTTCGGGTCCAAGAAGATTAAATAGGGGCATCTGTCATACCCCAAATTTTGACCACTAAGATTTCCCATCATTGTGTAAATCATCACCACAATATGGATGAATCATTATGCCTCATCAGTCTCCCCAAAGATGGGTGAGCATTCACTACAAACAATAATTAGGGTTTCAGGCCCTCTCAGAGTTCTTAGACAAAGGATCAATCAAGAATTGACATGATCTTAAACTTGTCTAACCTCTCAAACATCCACAATGGATCAAGAGGACTCCCACAGCAAGAATCAAGCACAAGGTTGCAGCATTCTAAGTGGATCAAGCCTCAAGATCGCCAGTGTCACCAAATTAGGGTTTGGTCGACCAGGGCCTCCAGATGGAAATTTTCCTCTGGGCATAAGCCAGTGCTTCAAAGCATAACCTAAAATACTCCAAGGGAAATCATAAACCCAATCATCAAGTCAATTTAACCTCAGGAGATGCATTCATCAAAAATCAGGAATTAGGGTTTCTTGACCCAATTTACCCCTAAGTTGACTTTTTGGACAAATCATGAGCCAAGACCTCAAGACATTATTTGAGGGTCTCTAATACACAACATTTATCCATTTGCAACAATGGATTGGTCCAAGAAGCTTGATCAACAAGTTTCAAATTCATCAGAACCACAGTTAGGGTTTCGTGGAAAAAGTCAAATGTGCCTTTGACTTTTGACCCAGGCATGCTCCCAAACCTTGGAACATGATTCAATACACCCTATAACACCAATGAAATCAATCCATCAAGTTTGATTTAGGTCAAGGACTTGATTTCATAGAGGATCGCACAGTTTGGAATTCATCTGACAAAAAGTCAACTGTGCACAAAAGTCAACTTTGACTTTTTGAGATTTTTCACAATTATGGTTCTTTGACCCTAAAATGATGTTAATGTGTGATTGGAATCATCATTAATCAAGAAAAATCAAGAAAAGTGGGATAACTTGTAAAAGGGGTAACCATAAAAAACTTAGAAATTTTCTAAGTTATGGAACAAAGTGGCTAGGATACCAACTTCCAAGGATCATAACTTGAGATCCAAGCAACCATTTGGGCTGATCCAAAGATGGATTTGTAGCTTTCATGGCACACTACAAAAGCTTCAACTACACCTCATTCCATCTCCTCATGGATTTCAGGTTATGAAAGGGCCAAAATCACAAAAAGTGAAAATGTCACTTTTTTCCAACACTTAGTGAAATTTTCATTAAGCCAGAATCTGCCTTCACTTTTTTTCCAAATGTAGGGGAATTTTTCACTTGGATCCAAAAGGTATAAAAACAAACTATGATGACACATATGTTGTATCATATGAGAGCTTCCCAAAATGGCCAAGAACTCCATGGAATTCCACTTGAGCCATGAGATATGACCATGCCAATATGCCTTGCTGCAAACTGTCATGGCAATGCAGATGTGTGCATTTTGCTCGATTTGCCAAATTTGTGCAAATGACAAACATGTCTATCCATCTGAACACCTCAGTGAGGGACCAAGGAGGGACAAACACTGATCCATAAGCCTCCCAAGTCCTTGGAACTAAAAATAGCATGCCAAACCTAGAAATCCCTAAAGAGGGGACAAGACTCCAATTTTGTTTTAGAGCATTCAATGGATACAACAAGGTGGCGTGGACTGAGCCATTTCCAACTGAATTCAGTCAAGACATATCCAAGACCAAGGGAACCAGCAACCTGTGCTCTAACCTCTAGTCATTGGCTAGAGGAGACTTGAGATTCCAAAATGCAACCATTGGCCAAACCTCTACAGCAGTTGCCATTCACTATTGCTTGCAAAACAAACTTGCTCTACTGCAAATAGAGCTCATTTGTGATTAGTTTGAGTACACCAAAGCCATCAAACAGATGCTTTCCTCAAAATCACCTTCTCACTTCCAATTTTGCCTTCTAAGGCAAGTCACTATTGGGTTTTAAGTTTGAGAGCAATTCCAACCAAACCAATCACACACACACCTCATAAACATCATATAGAAGTGATCCAAACACTTAAACAACATCTGGAACACTGATTTCTCAGAATCACCAGCCAGCTGCTCAAGGTTTTAACCAAGTTGCAGTTGGGATACCATCTTCAGTTCCAGCTTGTTTCAAACCATTCCAAGCACTCAGGCACATCACTTGGCACCTAGGGAAGCTATCCACATCATTGGAACCTAGCTGTAACACCTCTAACACAAAACACGATCACCAGCTGCAAGAGGTAAGCATGAGCTCTTCTAACTATATGATCCATGCATTTTTTTGCTGCACAATAATTTGGTCATATGTTCATAATCATGCATAGAGTGTTTTCCCTCAGTCAATTGCTTTGTTTGAATCGTGTATGGAATTTCTGAGCCTTCATGCAAATTTTAGGGTTCTTGACGTTTCTCTTTGATTTCTTATTCCATGCTTAAAATAAATTAAATTAAAGACCATAGACATGATCGTGAGGTGAAAACGAGTAGATTGATATGTGGATTGTGTGATTTCATTAAGTATTCAGTGAGATTGATGAGAAAACGCAAATCTAGGAAAAACAGAGCACGCGGGCAAGGCCAAGATGTTCTTGGCGCCCTTTTTCAAATTTTTGAATTTTTGAATTTTTGTGATATTATTTAATTGATTCAAAAATTAATTTCTCTCTGAGTTTTAATGATTTTGAGTTGATTCTTTTTATAATAATTCACAAAAATGTTAATATATTTTAGGGTTAATTGTGATTTACCCCCCTGACATATGAGAGTGTTTTGGTTTACCCCCCCCCCCCCCCCCCCCCCCCCCACCGTTGCCATAGGCAAGTTTTGGCAACGATTTTTTCAAAAAAAACCGTTGCCTAAAGGCATGTAGGGGGGTAAATCAAAATTCGCTCATATGTCAGGGGGGTAAATCATAATTAACCCTATATTTTATTTTACCAAAAAATCCCAAAAATATTATTTATTTCATATATTTGATATTTTTGTAAAGAATTAATGTTTTATTTGTTTTTAACACTTGAAATATTTTTTCTCCCTTGATTTTCCAAATTTAATTGGTTCCCAATCATTTTGTGGATATAAACATGATTTTTCAAACATTAATCCAAGATCACAATTTATTTTTCACACATGTTTAACAATTTTGATCATTTTAATTGAATTTTTATTCAATTAAAATATATTTTGAAAAACAAATTAGGGTTTTGATTAATTCAACCCTCATCAAACTTTTTTCAAACACATTGGGCCTCTAATAGAGTGTAAGTCCCATCCCTTTTTGTACATAAACCATTTTGGGCCTCAGATATTGTATAAGTCCCGACACAATAAAAAATCTCGGTGCGATCGCCAGTTTAAAACACTTTGGGCCTCTCACTGAGTTGCAAGCCCCATCACTTGTACAAAAAACAATTTTGGGCCTCTAATAGAATGTAAGACCCAACCCCTTTGAAAACCAAACATTTTTGGGCCTCAGTCATTGTATAAGACCCGTTGCATTTTCAAAAATCTCCACGCGATCGCCATTTCAAAACGGAAAACTTTTGGGCCTACCCTCGTGTTATAAGCCTCATTTCCTTTCTTTAAAAATAACTTTGGGCCTCTAATAGAGTGTAAGACCCAATCCCCTTTTAACCAAAACCTTTTTTGGCCTCATATGGTATAAGTCCCTCTGTGTTAAAAGAAAAAACCTCGGCATGATCGTCAGTTCAAAGTAAAACCCTGGGCCTCTCCTTGAGTTGTAAGCCACATCACTGATACAAAAACAATTTGGGCCTCTAATAGTGTGTAAGACCCAATCCCCTTGTACATAAAATCTTTTTTTGCCTCACATATTGTATAAGTCCCTCTGTACAGTTTTCAAAACAGCGGTGCAATCATCGTTAAAATTTGGGCCTCTCCTTGAGTTGTAAGCCCCAACAAACTTTTCAAAGCACTTTCTCCTTTGATTTTAAATATAATCTTGTTATCAAAGCTTTCTTTGTTGAACAAATAACAAAACAACATGGAAGCTCTACAACGGGTACGTGTTTATCCGCTTTCATTTGTCGTTTTCATATAACTGTATTGTGGGGTCGCTTCACTGTAAGTCTTCTTTCACATCCTTTTTATGCTTGTCATATATACACTGTGTAATACTAGTATAGTTATTTAGAGTTTTCCCCGGCAACTACGTCTAGTACTAGGTAAGGCCTTGTTGGTCACTCTTAACTACGAACAAAACTAGACCCCCCATAGGATTACCAGATACAGTCTTCCCTCCTCTTGGGGTTTAACAATATGGAAACGTGAAAGGCAGCATTCTCGGTGAACCCTTTCTCAGACTGTCACTCTTAGAAATTGTCAAAGAAACTCTACTCCCCAAAGTTGATCTATTCTTCGTGAATAACATCTCTTGAGTTTCTTCCAAATCCTTGAACTTTCCTGGCTTGATATATTCTCTGTGAATAGCATGTCTTGAATTTCTCTTGGTTTGGGGACCCACAAGTTTCCTAAAAGCATCCCCGCCTCCTCTTGGGCGTTGTACAAGGACCCTTCAGCTTCTTAAAAATTCTCATGCCTTCTCTTGGGCTTAATACAAGGACCCTGACGACCTCTTAAAGGTATAAGACAGAACTTAGTCATCCTGTGCTAGAGCAGTCTTTCCAGTGTCAAACCTCTGGCCATTTTAGGGTTGATACTCATCCCTTAATGCCCGTGCCTCCTCTTGGGCATTGTACAATAGATAAAAACTCTAGACTTGGACAGTCTAAACCCCCTTGAGTCTCAAAGACATTCTCTAGTTCCCTTCAAGCATAGTCAGAAACCCGGTCTTTCTCATGAGAGTTCCCCATACTTGGACCTGCTTCAGGATCTCCTTAATCCACAGCGGTAAGGTAGCCTCCTCTTAGGCTTTGTACAAATTACTCTACCCAGCGGAGTTAACCTTTTAAGACTCTCTTGTTGAGTCAGTCTCCCCTTTCGCCTCCATCTTGGGCTTCGTATAAGACACATATAAAAACACTCTCTTGTTGAGTATAAAAGACTCTCTTGTTGAGTCAAAGCCCTTTTTAGCCTCCGTCTTAGGCTTCGTATAAGACAAATAAAAAACACTATCTTGTTGAGTATAAAAGACTCTCTTGTTGAGTTAATTCTCTTTTACCTTCTATCTCGGGCTTCGTACGAGATACTAAAACACTCTCTTGTTGAGTATAAAAGACTCTCTTGTTGAGTCACTTCCCCTTTAGCCTCCACTTGGGCTTCGTACGAGACAGCAAATCACTCTCTTGTTGAGTATAAAAGACTCTCTTGTTGAGTCAATCTCCTTTTAGCCTCCATCTCAGGCTTCGTACGAGACAGAAAATCACTCTCTTGTTGAGTATAAAAGACTCTCTTATTGAGTCAATCTCCTTTTAGCCTCCATCTCAGGCTTTGTACGAGATACAAATTCACTCTCTTGTTGAGTATAAAAGACTCTCTTGTTGAGTCAAACCTTTTTAGCCTTCGTCTTAGGCTTCGTATAAGACAGATAAAAAATACTCTCTTGTTGAGTCAAACCTTTTAGCCTCAGTCTTGGGCTTCGTACAAGACACAAAAAAGCACTCTCTTGTTGGGTTAGTCACTTGTTAGCACTCTCTTGTTGAGTCAACCCTTTTAGCCTTTATCTCAGGCTTCGTACGAGACAACAAATAAAAAACATCCTCTTGTTGGGTCAATCGCCTCCTCTTAGGCTTTGTATAAGGAAAACCTCGGTTAAGTCAATTAACCTTTTAGCATCAAACCTGTGCCTTGCTCACAACATACAAACATCAACAACTCCTCTTTAGAGATGACAAATTCTCACTCATCCAAAACCTTTTAGCTTCACATCTTGGGCTTTGAACAAGATACAAATCACCCTTTAGCTTCATGTCTTGGGCTTTGAACAAGACACCAAAACAACCTTTTTCCTCCCATAGAATAGGAGGAACTACGATCGCTCTGATTTCCCTGTTCCGTTAAACGGGAATACGTAGGCATAAGATTGCAAAATCTTAGCGAGCACGCTAATCAAAAAACCCAAAATCCAGTATCTCCATCAAATCAACCCAAAAGCATCAAATCTAAACACATTACCAAAAACCTCACAAATAGTCCAAACACTGTGTTCTTAACAAAATAACCTAAGAGAGACCCACGATCTTAATAGCATCTGTAAACCAACAGTCATCTGTTTAAACTCAGTTTGCAAGCAGGGTTAATTGGAGACATCTATTTCCCTTCCTTAATCAGCTTCAATAGGATAAAAAATGAATCGAACTGTAGTACCCCAAAGCGATAGTGCTTCGCAACCACGCAAAAATTTGCGCTACACGGGGCTCCAATTTACGAGGAAGATGGGGGGCTCAAGGTGGAGAGTCGTTTTATTAATACGAAGGAGCTCCTCGAGTGCCGCACTCGTGATGATGCTCTAGAACTATTGGGTAGCCTTTATTTCTTAGCTTGTTTGGATTGTTATCAACTCCTTTTACTAATGTACTTTTTATTTTTTGCAGGTAAAATGTCTTTTGCCCATGAACGGATGGTGAAGAATGCTAAGGCGAAGGCCAAGGGGGGTATAATAATCGGGAAGAGCCGCCTCATCCAGCGAGGGCCTCCTCCGCAAACGGGGGTCGGGGACCTCCTTGTCTACCCCATCAACCGCCCAGACATCCCCTGTGCACGTAAATTCAAGGCCTAAACGGACTCGGTCGGGCGAGATTGTGGACCTCAGCAAGGAGGGAGAGAAGAGTAGGTTCGAGTTGTCCCGTGTCTTCACAGCAGGAGATTCTTTGAAGGATCCTCTTAGGCAATCCCTCAGGAGGAGTCCCTGAAGCTCGAGGAGATAGATCTTCCGAGGAAGAGGATGATGCTGGCTCAGGATGCTTCTCCCTTGATAAGGGTCCTCGAAATTGCAGTGGTTTACACCGAGGAGGGTTCCCACCAAGAATCCGAGCTGAAGAAGGCCCAGGCTGTGAATGCGGACCTGGAAGAGAAGTTGAAGAAGTCCAAGGAGGAGCAGGCCAGGGCCGTCGAGGAGGCAGTGAAAAAGTACAAAGATGATTTGGCCAAGGTCAACGGGGAGAAAGACAGCCTTGTCGTGGAAAATAAAGTCGCGGAGGACCTGGTCGAGCAATTGAGGACCGTCGCTGCTCCTGTTGAGGACGAAAGCGAGGAAGTGAAGAAGGTGAAGACTCGGGCTAAGTTGGTCGCCCATATCAACCAGGTAGAGGATAATTGTGAAGGCATCGCCGTGGACTCCTTCAACAATGTCGTGTCGCAGCTAAGGATCGTGAACCCCAGGGTCGAATTGTCCACCGAGGGGTCGGGTTCCTCTACGGCATTGTGGACGGCAGAACCATCATCCCCGACTTTCTTCAAATCAGCAAAGAGCATGTACAAATTGCCCGTGACGAGCCTCAGCAGATGGACGAGTGATTTTCTTTTCAGTTGTATTTTCGGCCTGCGCGCTGAGTTTTTGAAACTTATTTTTTGTATGGGGCTTGGCCCCTTTGTAATGTAACATGTATAATTGCGGTCCTTGTGGCCGTTCTTTATTGTAATGCTTATTCCCGACCACTGTGGTCGGTTATGTATGTTTTTTTTTCGTGGATGTTTTTGGGGTCACTTTAGTAATGGTCACTTTAGTAAATAATTTGTTATTTTTGGGGTTTGCTCGACATGATGCGTTCGATAGTGAGCGAAACTGGTCGAGAGTCCTGGGTAGCTTCTGGGCATGAGGGCGGATCTCAGGTCGCGTTTGTGGCCTGAGTTCGCAGCGTGAATCTCCCATCACGAGCTGAGTGTTCTGTCTTTCATGGTACGGTGACGACGGCGGGCTCGGTCGAGGGACCGCCGTTGGGCATGGGTTTCGCTCGTTCCTGAGCGAAAGCCTACCTTGATTTATTCTGGTGTGCAGCGCTTGTACCTGGGCGCACACTTATGGTCAGTACGTTATGCTCGTCGTGTCGACGGAGCATGCCGACCGTTAGGGCCTTAGCTATAATATTGTTTTAGTTTTTCGGCGTTCCATGGTCGAGCAAGTTCTTCCTCGTTAAGCTGTTCTAGGTAATAGGCCTCATTCTTTGTTTTTACTCGAACACAATAGAGCCCTTCCTAGTTAGCGGCGAGTTTTCCTTCTCAAGAATCTTTGTGATTCTTCCTTAGAACGAGATTGCCTACTTGAAATTCTCATCGTATAACTTTGGCGTTGTGCCTAATTACGATTTTTTTATTTAGTGAGGCTTCACGGAGGGCTGCTCCTGACCGGATTTCTTCGACGAGATCGAGTTCCTCCCTTAGTGCCTCACTATTTGTCTCCTCGTCCAGGGGGGATTCGGTCCTCCTGGAGGGCACGTGTATCTCAATGGGGATTACTGCCTCAATTTCGTAAGCTAGACGGAAAGGGGTTTCCCAAGTCGAAGAGTGGGGTGTAGTACGGTAGGCCCAGAGTACGTTGTGCAGCTCCTCGACCCATTGTTTCTTTGTTTTGTCTAGCCTTCATTTGAGGCCTCATAGGATTACCCTGTTTGCTGCTTCGGCTTGCCCGTTAGTCTAGGGGTGCTCGACGGACACGAAATGTTGCTTGGTGCCTAGTTGGGCGATGAACTCTTGGAATTTTTGTCTGTGAACTGTGTCCCATTATCGGTGACGATTACTTAGGGATGCCGAAACAGGCAAGGATGTTCCGCTTGTAGAAGCAGAGTATGTTGTGGGCTTTTATTTTGGCCAGAGCCTCTGCTTCTATCCACTTTGTAAAGTAGTCAATGCCTACTATTAGGTACTTGTTCTGATTCGATCCTACAACGAATGGTCCCAGGATATCCAGGCCCCACCATGCGAAGGGCCACGGGGAAGACATTGCTTTGAGTTTATTGGGAGGTGCCAAGTGAATGTCCCCGCGTCGTTGGCATTTGTTGCATTTCTTCACATGTTCCCTTGCGTCATGCTGCATGGTTGGCCAGTAATATCCTGCTTGTAGAGCCTTCCTGGCGAGGGATCTCCCCCCGAGGTGCTGGGCATTGATCCCCTCATAGATCTCGCGCAGGACATGGGCAACCATCTCTTCGTCGACACATTTGAGGACAGGGATGAAGAACCCTCGCCTGTAGAGCTTATTCTCAACTAGGATGTAGGAACAGGCTCTGCGCCTGACTGCGCTGGCTTCCTAGGGGTCGGACAGGAGCCTGTCCTTGGCGAGGTAGTTGTAGACGGGGGTCATCTAGCAGTTTCTGTCACCGATGACGTGCACGCCGAGGGTCGTGGAAGCTTTCTCGATGCTGGGTCGAGGGAGTACTTCCTGGATGACAGATTTGTTTCCTCCTTTCTTCTTCATGCTCGCCAGCTTTGACAAACTGTCTGCTCGGACATTGTGTTCGCGGGGAACGTGTTTTACCTCTACCGATGTGAACTTTGTCATCTTTTCCTTGAACAAGGTCATGTATTCGGAGAGTTTTTCGTTCTTTTCCTGATATTCTCCTCGAACATGAAAGGCCACGAGTTGAGAATCGGTGCATATGATGACTTCCTCAGCTCCTAGGTCTTCGGCGAGGCGTAGACTTGCGAGGAAGGCTTCATATTCAGCCTGATTGTTGGAAGTGGGGAAAGACAAGTTAAGTGAGACCTCAACAAGGATTCCTTCCTCATTTTCCAACATGATACCTACCACGCTTCCTGCCGAGTTGGATGCCCCATCGACGAAGATTGTCCATTTGCGAGCCCCACAAGTGGGGGAATCGCGCAATGTCATCTCCGTGACAAAGTCGGGAAGCGCCTGAGCCTTGAGGGCTTTTCTGCTTTCATACTGGATGTCAAATTCAGACATTTCCATCGACCACTTGAGCATTCGGCCGACCATATCTGGGCGGCCCAACAGTTGCTTTACGGGCTGGTCCATTCGTACCACGATTGTGTGGGCTAGAAAGTAGTGCCTCAGCCTCCTCGAAGCATTGATAAGGTCAAGGGCCACTTTTTCTATATGCTGATATCTCAGTTCAGGTCCTTGCAGCACTTTGCTCTTGAAGTATATGGGCTTCTGTCCGTCAGGCCTTTCACAAATGAGGGCGGCTCTGACGGCCTCGGTCGCGACGGCGAGATAGAGATACAGGGTTTCCCTGTTATCCAGCCGGGAGAGGATCGGGGGTTTCGATAGTGCTTGTTTTAGGTGGAGGAGGGCTTTGTCGCATTCCTCCGTCCACTCAAAGGCTGCCACCTTGCGGAGGAGTTTGAAAAAGGGGAGTGCGTGTTGAGTAGACTTCGCCACAAAACGGGATAGCGAAGCGAGCATCCTGTTGAGGGATTGGATGAACTTCTTTGAGTTTAGCGTAGGGAACTAGGAGAAGGCTCTGCACTTGTCGGGGTTGGCTTTAATTCCTCTTTCTGTTAGATAGAAGTCGAGGAACTTTCCCGCTCGTACCCCGAACGTGCACTTCTCCGGGTTAAAACGCATCTTGTACTTCCTGGCCTGCTTGAAGACTTTCTTCAAATGGATCATGTGATCGGATTCCTCATGGAATTTCACGATCATGTCGTCCATATAGAGTTCGAGCATATCCCCGATTTCTCCTCGGAAGACCTTGTTCATCATTCTTTGGTAGGTAGAGCCAGCGTTTTTCAAGCCGAAGGGCATTAAGTTATAGTAATAGTTGCCCGATTCGGTCATGAAAGTTGTGTACCTTTTGTCGATTTTTGCCATGGGTATTTGGTTATAGCCCAAATATGTGTCCATGAAAGATAACAATTTAAAACCAGCAGAATTATCAACTAATTTGTCTATGTTGGGGAGGGGATATGCGTCTTTAGGGCAGGACCTATTAAGATCGGTATAGTCAACACACATGCGCCATTTTCCATTTGATTTTTTAACGAGTACAACATTGGACAGCCAAGTAGTGTACTTGGCCTCCAAAGACTGCTTTCACCTACGTTGAGCAACTGCCCGAGCGGCGGGGTCGATGGTGAGTTGGTGGCAGGCCACATCGGGATCTAGCCCGGGCGTCTTCGTGGCGCTCCACGCGAACATATATGCGTTCACCCAGAGGCAGGATTTAAGTTGTTTCCTCGCTAGGTCGGGGAGTACGGTTCCGATCTTTACTCCTCGAACATGGCTGAATCTCCTTCCCCTTCCTTCTCTGCTCCCTTTGGTCGTCTTCGGAGAAGCGGTTGTCAAGGTCGATGGAGTAAATGCAGGACAGTGGCTTTGCCTCTTCTGAGTTGCTGGGAAGAGCAGGCTTGCTAGGAGTCTTCGGCTTGGCGGTTATCGTGTTCAGCCCTTTGGAGGCTGCCTCAAAACATATCTTTGTTGCTTCGATGTCCCTGTGTAGAGTGGCGACGAGACCCTTAGAAGTGTAGTATTTCATCTTCAGGTGCACGGTTAAGAGCACAGCTACCAATTCGGCCAAAGTTAGCCGCACAAAGATGCATTGGTATAGAGACGGGTAGTCTATGACCAGGAACTGGACTTTGATAAACCTGGCCATTTCTGCAAACCCGAAAGTCACGATCAGTTCCACGTACCCCCAAGGTTTTGTGACTGACCCGTTAAAGCCTTGTAGGTCAGAGCCTACATAGGGCGTCAGGTGTGTCTCATCCAGCTGGAGGGTGGAGAATAGCTGGGAATACATGATGTCGACCGAGCTGCCTTGATCGACTAGGATTCGGCGAACGTCAAAGTTGGCCATTTGTGCTCTCACGAGCAATGAAATACTTGAGTAGGGAGCCCCACCGAGGAGTTCCTCACGGTAGAAGGTGATGGGGACCGACTCTCCTCGGACTTTATCGAGCGTGGTACTCCGATTCGAGCTCGTGCTGAGAAGATGTTCGAACTTCCTTTTCACGGAGCCCACGGTAACCTTGTTGAAGCCCCCTCCGGAGATGACCATGGAGGAGGGGAAGGTTTCCCACGGGCTGTGCTCAGCAAAGTAAAGGGGAACTTTGAGTCCCTCGGGGATGTAGAAGTCCTCAGGCCGCGAGATGCTCATAGAGACCTGAAGGCTTGTCTCTTCCGAGGAAGGCACCTCATCCTCGACCTTCTTAGACTCCTGGGCGTCCTGCCGTGGAGCATCCTTTTTCTTGGCGAATTATTTCAGGTGCCCGTCCCTAATTAGTATCTCAATGGCATCCTTCAGGTGGATGCTGT
This sequence comes from Lathyrus tuberosus, assembly GCA_022829125.1. NCBI lineage: Eukaryota > Viridiplantae > Streptophyta > Magnoliopsida > Fabales > Fabaceae > Lathyrus > Lathyrus tuberosus. The sequence continues at coordinate 19,311,441 of JALAZF010000056.1, read as the reverse complement.
CGTCGGTCGTATGGTTGTGGCTCTTGTGGAATCAGCAATACTTCGACTTGTCAGTAATCGACTTAGTCAGTATCTATTTAGGGAATCGATCCCCTGCTTATCAGAACTCCGAGTTGGCACATTCGGAGAGGATTTTCTCCCTAGACGGTCAAATGAATATACTCGTGGAAGCGGCCGGAGGGTCATTTGTTGTCCCGGGACTCCCGGGGGCGGTCTTCGCGTCTTCTATCTCCCCGACGAGATGTCGAGGGGTCATCGTGCTTGGAAGACCTGGCACTCTCTTGGTGCCTCGAGTCTCGGGTGGAACTAGCAGCTTCTTTCTCCTCTTACTGGACGTACGCTTGTGCCTTGAGGAGGAGGGTGTCAAGGGTTGTCGGGGTTTCAATGCCAGCCACTTTGGCAAATTCTGTAAGGGGACGAAGTCCTTGTTCGAGCAAGAACTTCTTCATATCATCGGTCATTGAGACCTGGACTGCTTCTTTATTGAACCTTTCAATATAGGCTCAAAGAGGCTCGTCTTTCCCTTGAGTTATGGCCTCAAGGGAGGCTTCGGTCTTTGGGTGACGATGGGAGGCCGTGAAGTGTCTGGAGAACATTCTCCCCAATTGTCTCCAGGATGTGATGGACTCGTCGGGGAGCTTTTTGTACCAAGTCATCGCTCCCTTCCTCAGCGTGGTAGGAAACAGTCTACATTTGATGACGCCACGGATGCCACGGTAGTCAAGCAATTCAATGATATTCTCGATGTGCTCGCCACAATCTGTAGTACCATTATACGTGCCCAAAGATGGTGGTTTCTCCAACCCCTTTGGCAGGCGCATGTCCATGATTTCCTAGAACAACGGGCTGCGAGGCTCATCGTCGCTGCTGCTGCAGGACCACCACTACGCCTAAATTCGCTTTTGGCAGCACAAAAAAGACAGGGCTTTTATTACAAAGCGCTGCTATAAGTTTTGGAAAAAATTATCTAAATAAAAGCGCTGCTAAAGGCCTTACATAGACACCACCTGAGAAAGCGCTTTTATAAAAGCGCTACTAAAGGTATAACCTTAGAAAGCGCTTTCTAAAAGCGCTGCTAAAGGTATAACCTTAGAAAGCGCTTTCTAAAAGCGCTGCTAAATGTTAACCCTAGAAAGCGCTTTTGAAAAAGCGCTGCTAAAGGCCTTAAATTGGCCCCACATTTGAAAGCGCTTATAAGGAAAAAGCGCTGCTAAATATAACACTTAAGAAAGAGCTTTTAAAAAGCGCTGTCTTAGGTCATTCATTAATTAAAAATTTAAAAACACCACATTTTCAGAAGAGCCCTAATCAATTTTTCTAATCATTTTCACTCTCGCGACTGTTCTTCCTTTCTCCTTCCTCATTTCTCCGACCATTATCTCTCATTTTTTTTCCGTTCTCTCTGCATTTTTTCCATTATCGACCATCTGCTACTCATTTTTCATTTGAAGAAGAAGAAACGAAGAAGAGGCATTCTGTATTCTTCTCCGACCGTTATCGTGCAGGTACACATTCTTCTTCGGCCGTTTTAGGTTTTCTTGAGATGTTAGAGTTTAAGTTTAGCCTATTTTCTTGAATGTTAGTTCTTGAGAGTTACTGTCATCATATTTTAGGTTCTTGAATGTTGGTTCTTGAGAGTTCTTGAACGAAGAAATGTTGGTTCTTGAATGTTGCTCATGTTGTATTGAATCATGTTGTACTTACTCTGTGTTGTTTAGGGTTGTTGTAGTTATAAATGAACTTGTTTACTCTATTTTTTTGTTGTTGCTCACCTTGTTACTATTGATAAAGTAAGACATAATGTAGCCAAAGATTTGCAGAGAGTTGTGAGTTACAAAAGCTCTTTGATGATATAGGCGAGGAAATTGATAATTTATTTAATGATGTAATGAGTCATAGAACTAATTTACTTAATGGCATCTTTATGTAAAAATATCAATTATTTTTTGCATTGTTTGTTAAATTGTATATAATTGTGTAGTCATGTTAAAAGCAACAGTTAGCTCAATTTCTAAGATTAATTAACATGCGTCATCATCAATCATCATAAAATAGCTCAATTTCATAGGTTTCATTGTTATCATATGGAGATGGAAGTGGTGTCAACGTGGTAATTGTAATAATACTTTTCTTATTTGTGTATGTATTGGAAATAATAGAAATATGCATAGGTTCTTGAGGGTTCATATGTTGTAACACACATGTTGGTTCTAGAAAACATTATTGGAATGAGATATTTGTTGAAAATATAAAATACAACACATCTTAGATTGAATAATTTTGAGGCATAGGATTGAGTCAATATATATTATGTAGAATTCTTGAATAAATTACTATTAGAATTTGGCATAGGATATATCTTGTTGAAGAGACATTGAAAAGTGAAAAGTTGGATTGATATTGATAGTATGATTGTTTTACAGGTGCAGAGTGAAAGTCTGATCGTTGGAGGAATCTTACATTGTGTGGGTCCAGAACTTGATTACTTCTCTACAGGTAATTAGTTGTTCTTTTTCTATAGTTATGTGAATAATTAACGTTTTTGTTTAGCTTAATTAGTAAAACCATTTGAATGAACTGCTTTGAATGAACTGCTATGATGGATGAGCATTGCTTGCAATGATTGAGAACTAACTTATTGAATTTGCTATATATAGGGGTTACTTGTGATCAAAGTGTGAAAGTCGGATCGTTTCCCTACAGGTAAATATTTTTTATTTTGTTTTTGTTTAGCTTAATTAGTATAACTATGGGTAAGAAATGGATGTCTTCAAGTCGATTGTTGAAAGAGTACGAGAATGGGGTATCGGAATTCGTTAAGTTTGTTGTTGCGCACGCCGAAGACCCTAGTCGAATGATATGTCCTTGCTTGGGTTGCTGTTTTGGAAGTCAGGTTGACGCGGTTCAGTTGGCATCGCATTTAAAGAGGCATGGAATTGATAGAAGTTATACATGTTGGAATTTGCATGGTGAGAAAATTAACGGGAATGTTGAACTGGGCGATAATACGACCTATGCTTCAAACGAAAATGGCACAGATACATACGATTATGATCGAGTCGAAGAGATTACATAAGCTCCTGAAGAAGATCTTAAGGATTGTCCCAAAATGTTTGAGAGGTTGGTAAGCGATGTAGAGAAACTGTTGTATAATGGTTGCACTAAATTCACAAGATTGTCTGCGGTATTAAGTTTGTACAACTTAAAGGCGTGCAATGGATGGTCGGATAAAAGTTTCACAGAGTTATTGGCCCTTATGAAAGATATGCTTCCAGAGGATAATGTTCTTCCCAATCGAACATATGAGGCCAAAAAGATGTTGTGCTCTATTGGCATGAGCTATGATAAGATACATGCATGTCTAAATGATTGTGTTTTGTTTCAAAATGAGTATGCATTGTTAAATAAGTGACCTAAATGCGGTGTCTCTCGATATAAGAAAAAGTTGTCTCCAGCAAAAGTCTTATGGTATTTTCCTATAATTCCAAGATTTAGACGCATGTTTCGTAGTGAGACCTATTCAAGACACTTGACTTGGCATGCAGATGAAAGAATTATTAATGGAAAGTTTCGACATCCGGTAGATTCACCACAGTGGATGAAAATTGATGATGATTATCCTAAATTTGGAAAAGAAGCAAGAAACCTTCGCTTGGCATTATCTACTGATGGAATGAACCCGTGCGGTCTTCAAAGTAACTCACATAGCACTTGGCATGTGATCATTATGATTTATAACCTACCTCCATGGCTATGTATGAAGCGTAAGTACATGATGTTATCTATGTTAATTTTTGGGCCTAGATAACCAGGGAATGACATAACGTATACTTGGCACCCTTAATCGAAGATTTAAAGTTTTTGTGGGAGACACGTGTGGAGGTTTATGATGGGTATAGGAAAGAAAGTTTCAACTTGAGGGCGATGTTGTTTGGCACAATTAATGATTTTCCAGCATACGGAAATCTATCAGGGTACAACATAAAAGGTCAATGTGCGTGTCCTATTTGTGAAGATAAAACAGATTCGACGTGATTGGAGTTTGGTCAGAAGAATGTCTTTATCGGTCTTCGTAGATTCTTAAATTCTAACCATCACTACCGTGGGTGGAGAAAAGCATTCAATGGAGAACCAGAACAAGGTAGAGCTCCACCTATATTGACAGGTGATCAAATTTTTGAAAAGGTGAAAGATGTGAGTACTCAGTTTGGCAAGCCTTTTGCACATACACTTGTCAAGAGAGGGTGGAAGAATAGGTCACTTTTTTTTGAACTGCCCTATTTGAAGTCGTTGTATGTAAGACATTTTCTCGATGTTATGCATATTGAAAAAAACGTATTTGACCGTGTTATTGGTACGTTACTCAATATACAAGGAAAGTCTAAGGATGGCCTTAAAGCAAGAAAGGACTTGATAACGATGGGGATAAGAACTGAATTAGGACTCCTACATGGTAATATTAGACTCCTACAAAACCTGCATCTAAGGATAAAGGGATTTTACCGCACAACGAGTTTGTTGCATCATAAAAAGAGGTACATTGAAAGTGTTATTCTATGATCCGAATTCAAAAGCTTCATGATTTTCTACTTTACCTAACTTATATGATTTTTAGGTTCCTGCTCAAGTTTCACAACAAGCCAGCAAGAAAAGAGCTCCTACAAAGACCGGGCAGGCAAAAAGAGCTCTTACACGTCGCTTTCGGATGTGTCTTGAAACACTTGTGGCAACATCAGATTTGATGGATGGTGCTATTCATCAAATAGACATGGAAGAAGGTGTTTTTGGTTTTCCTCATTCCAAAACAATTGTAAAAGATGACATGGAACAGATTTTTCGGCATCTTGAATTAGGCATCGGTGTTATGCATTCATACATCTGGTACTCCGATCAATCTATTATTTAATTAGTTGAACAATTTATTTACACATTTCAATGAAAATAGTCTAATATTTATTATGTTTTTATTTAAGGTGCTTGTATGACAAATTGATGCGCGGGAATCAATTGTCAAACAGATTCTATTTCTTGTCTTGTGCCCGTGTCAATGCACCGGCAATTGCTATTGATCTAAATTCAGTAAGAGATCACTTACTCGAGAGATTTATGGTCAGCAGTACAGAAAGTTTATATCTTTTACCATATAATACTGGAAACGGGTAAGATTTTCATTCTAATTTCATTCTAATCTTTGTATCTTTTGCATAGAAATTATCTATTTAAACTTTTGTTATATTTTATAGTGGACACTGGTTGTTGGTTGCTATTAATCCTACAAGAGAAGTGGTGTATTATCTAAATTCATTAGATCATGATTGGACAACATATCAGAATATGAAGGATTTGGTTGATACGTAAGTGAGATTGTTCTAAATATTCGTGTGTATTTGTATATTTAATTATTTCTGTGAGATTGTTCTAAATTTACGTTTTTCTTTTATAGAACAATACTAGTATACCGAGCACAAAGAGAAGCTCGAGTATCACGGTCTAAAGCAAACAACATTACATGGATCAAAGTGGAGGTATATTCATTTTCACAATGTTGCTTATAATAGTGATGCTATTTGATAACACAAGACAACTATATATTAATTCTTATTTGTTTTTCTATGTGTAGTGTCCTCGTCAGCGTAATGGTATAGACTGCGGTTATTTCGTTTTGAGGTTTATGAGAGAAATCCTTCATTTGGATCGATTAGAGATTCCCATCACGGTATGAATTTATAACTTAGGATTTATTTTAATACTTATCGGATATTTCATATAATTTATTATTTTAAACTAAATCATGCATATTGTGTTTTGTTATGTAGTACTTTGATGAATACACGTGTTCTTATTACACGAAAGATAAATTCAAAGAAATCAAGGAGGAATTGTGTGAATACCTTATTGAGAAAAGAATCATATAAGGTATGGAAGTTGGTGTGTAGTTATGGAGTGTAATTGTATAGTTTTGGAAGTTGTTGTATATTAGGAGATCTTTAGAAGTTAAAGGATTAGAATGGTTTAATTATGTGAATGGTTTATGGATTAGAATAGTTTAATTATGTGAATGGTTTATGTGAATGGTTTATGGATTAGAATAGTTTAATTATGTGAATGGTTTATGGATTAGAATGGTTTAATTATGGAAATGGTTTATGTGAATGGTTTATGGATTAGAATGGTTTAATTATTATGTGAATGGTTTATAGATTAGAATGGTTTAATTATGGAAATGGCCTAAAATGTGAATCATGGATTAGAATGGTTTATGTGATTTATAAGGATTAGAAATGGTTAATGGAAATGGCTTAAAATGTGAAGGAAAATATACAGGTTTCCGCATAAAAAAGAAGGAAAATGTGATTTTTTTAAAAAATCATAAAAAAAAAAGTGAAGAAAAGAAAGCGCTTTTAAGAAAAAGTGCCGCCTATAGTGAAAATAAAAAATAAAAAAGAAAGCGCTGCCTTAAAGTGAAAATAAATAAAAAATTTAGACAGCGCTTTCAAAAGCGCTGTCTAAAGGGGGAAAATAGAAAGCGCTTTTCCTGAGAAAGGCCTACCTAAAGGTGAAAATAAAAAATAAATTATACAGCGCTTTCAAAAGCGCTGTCTAAAGGGGGACAATAGAAAGCGCTTTTTCCTGAGAAAGTGCTGCCTAAAGATGCCAATAGAAAGCATAAAAGGATAGAAAAAGCGCTGCTAAAGGCCCACTTTAGAAAGCGCTTTTTCAGTTAAAAGCACTGCTAAAGGCCTACTTTAGAAAGAGCTTTTAAAGGTAAAGCGCTGCCTAAAGTAGGCATTTAGCAGCGCTTTCTCATAAAAAAAAGCGTTGTCTTTACCTACGGCAGTGCCACCTTAGGCAGTGTTGTTAAAGGCCAAAAGAAGCGTTGTATTTTCCTTTCTTTGGCGTAGTGCACGACGGGGAGCGGGTGCTTCGCTCAAGGGTAGGACGACGATCTCGGCGGGGAGACGGGGTTCGTGTCCGACCCTTGGATATGGGCAGAGGCGAACGTTGGGGCTCTGCTCGCTGGTCCCTTCTGGTCCTCTTGGTTCCTAGGGAGTACTGGCTCCATGGGGAGATGCGGTCGCGCTTTCTGATTGCCTGGGACTCTGGCTCAGGTGGTGCCCGGCGGTCTCTTTCACGTCAGAGAGGCGGACTCTGAGATCTTCAATGGTCTTTCCTCGGCAGACGGGATCTTGGCTGGTTGGACTCTTCTAGGTCTCCAATCCTCGCATTCTGTTGGAGGAGTAGGAGGTTGGTCTTGTTGAGGTCTTTGAGGAAGGCCGCCATGGTCAGGTCTGCGTTACCGGGACAGGTTGGTGGTCCTGCGAAGGCTGGTCCTCAATGTGATCAGCGCAAATGGGGGAGGGAGACGCGGTGGCTCCGTCTTTTAGCTGATGGGCTTCCCTCCTAAGAAAGGGGGTTGCTCCGTCAATATCAGTCTTGCTGAAAAGGAGAAAAGCAGAGTTACGAGCATCGTGGACATGATCTTGGCTTGCCATGATCGGAATCTTGGAAGGGTTGTATTGGTCTTAAATCTACGATGGAAGAAAGACGAGGATAATAGAGTTTCCCACAGACAGCACCACTAATCCTACCGGATGATCAGAACCTGAAGTGGGCCAGAAATGATGTCTGCGATGCTGGGTGTGAAAGATGAGGAGGGGGTGTACCTGCAAGGCACTCTGATGCTAAAGTAAGGATCGGGAGAAAGGAAGGCAAGTACAAAGTATGTGTTTCGTAGGATGATTTAGAATACCTAACCCTCTCATTGAGAGGGTTTTTATAATGCCCTCAGCGCTTGGCCATTGGTCCCTATTTTCGGGGCAAGATAAGCGTTCCCCAAAGAATAGGTAACTGTCATAAACTAGCCGTTGGGATGGGAAGAGGTGCCCGAAACTAGACGTTGCCACAGGAAGAGGAGTAGTTGTGGGCACGGGCTTCATGATTGTTTCTGGATGGTGGAACTGGGCGTGACGGGCAGGAACTGCTGAGGAAGGGCAGCTGAACCTGGAGGTCAACCGACCAGCCTTCCCCGGTAGAGGGGCAGAAAGGTAAATGCTGCCCTAAATTGGCTGGACTTAGGAAATTGGGCTTTTTTGGGAGCAGAAGTGGATTGGGCCATGCCTAGCCATTGGACCAATCCGGAACAGTTTCTTTCTACGAATTTGACTTTTTGAGTAAACGCACATTCAATGTCCATTTCATTTGCAATTATTTCATCACAAGCGATAGCCTTTGCAAAACCAGATTCTCTATATTTTTTCAAGTGAATAATCAAACCTTTTACTAACTATATAGCCACATAAATTCGCATGTATTTTCTTTGTAAACTTTTGCTAATTTCATTAACAACAAATAACAACTCAAACTAGACAGTCATAGCTAGTAAAAACTCAAAGTTCCCAATTCCATGACGTCCTAAAGATTCAGCTTTGCTCTTAATCTTTGGATCATTATCTTGTTCAGCTAGTTGAATTAAAGTTTCTCTTATGTCTGAAGCTTGAGTTTTAATTTCATTTACACTGTTCAAGTGGCTTCCCAATGTGTTTGTTACAATGGTTTGAGAGTTAAACCTTTCACATTATCTGTTAAAATTTTCCAACGCTTTGTGAAATGAAAGAATATAGTGTAAATACACTGTAGTACTCCAAAAAAATCTCTAGCTTTAGAAGAAGAGTTTGCAATTTCACATAATGTCAAGTTAAGACTATGACAACCACATGGTGTGTACAATGCTCTAGGATTTATATCTAACATTTTTTTGTACACCTTGATGTTTTCCTTTCATGTTTGATCCATTATCATATTCTTGTCCTCTCACATTATTAATATCAAGACCAAGAGTTTTTAAAATATTTTTTAATTCTTCAAACAAACCATGGCTAGCTGTATCATCTACTTTCAAAAAATCTATAAAAAACTCTTATATCATTATTGGACTTGTAGAAACATCTACATAGCATAGTTTGACAATCATTTGTTCTTGGTGACTTACATCAGGAGTGCAATCAAGAATCACAGAAAAGTATTTTGCTTCATTGATCTTTTGGATTATTACACTTTTAACTTCATTACCTAACATATTAATCAATTAATTTTGGATCTTATGGCTATGATAATGGGAATTAATTTCCTTATTTTGGATGTGATCAAGGTGCCTTTGCATAACAGGATCCCATTTGGCAATCATCTCAACAAGAGAAAAAAAGTTCCCATTATTTTGTACATTGATCTTGTTATTTGTTCCAAGAAAAGCTAAATTATGTCTAGAAAGATATCTATCAATAGAAATTATCCTAACCAAAATATTCTTCCAATGTTCTCTTTCTTTTCTTATAAGCTCTTGAAGATGTTTATCAATTGTTATGTTTTTTTGAAATCTGATTTGTAAGTATATCCATTCACTCATAAAAGCCATGTTTGCACCGTTTGATTCATTTTCTGTAAGCCTAATCGTAAGATGAGACCAGTCATTGAAACCTTTTTGAGCTAAGTGATTTGTTTTAGGACCTCTATAAAACATCTTACAACAGAAACAAAAAAATTTATCCAATTCTTTTGAATAAACAAGCCAACTCCTATATTGGTTTTCTCCATTAGCATAATAATGAATGTAACTTGAGGATAAAAAGTGCCTGCCAAGGATATCTTTAGGACCATTCACAATTGACACATCACTTTTAGGACCATTTTTTATTAATTCATCCCTTAAATCACTTCTAAGGTTATTCCATGTTCTTGGATCATAAATATCTAATGGAATAGGCTCATTAGGTTGTTCATTAGCAAAAGTAAGGATATTATCATTTTCATTATTATCTACTGATCTGAGCGATCAGAATGGATCTTCATCGCCTTCCGCGTAGGGCAGATGATGAAGTTTGTAGGAGAGGAGGGGGTGTACCTGCAAGGCACTCCGACACTCAAGTAAGAAAAGGTCAGAGAAAAGGGACAAGTACAAAGTATGAGTTCTTAGGATGATTATTTGATACCTGACCCTCTCGAAAGAGAGGGTTTATATAATGCCCCCAACGTGTGGCCAGCGGTCCCTATTTTCCGGGCGAAATAATCGTTTCCCGAAGAATAGGTAATTGCCAAAAACTAGCCGTTACGTCGGGCAGGGTGCCCAAAACTAGCCGTTATGTCGGGCAAAGGCGTAGTTCCGGGCACATGCCCACGACTGTCCCTGGACAATGAATCCATGCGTGACGGGGAAGAATACCAGGGAGGGGAAAATGTCCCTGGGGGTCCATCCGTCCATATGTGCCCGGTTGGAGGGCAGAAAGGTAAATTCTGCCCCTTCTTGACTGGACTTAGGTAATTGGGTTGTTCTGAGAGCAGAAGTGGATTGAGTCGTGTCTAGCCATTGGTCCAGTCCGAAACAGGAGCCCCCAAGTTGTTGCTCCTGAGCATGGGAGTGATGACTTAAGGGTAGCTCGTGGCTATGGAGAATTGTGACGGAGTCATTGTTTGGTGACATCGGGGAGTTGTCTCGTGGTGCCCGAGAGCTCCATTGCTTGCGAGACTTACAACGCTCTGTGGTTTCCCGTCATTCGGGGGGACCAACGGGTAGAAGAAACTGAAGCGATGGGGCGCCATGTGTACCTCGAGCCCTGTGCAGTGTTAAATAGGCAATGATGGCTAGTTTAGGGGGCCATTATGACCTATCCGCACGTGCTCCTGCACGTGCTTTCAACTGTATATAAGGGGAGAGAGTCTGATCATTTTCACTTTTGTTTCTCTCTCTTCTTCTTCGTCTTCTTCAGAGACCTCAGCTCATCGCCGCCGTCGACCATCGTTTCAGCCACCGCAAAAAGCTTCAAGCACTTCTCCACAACCTCTTCGACCACGTAAGTCATCTACTTCCTTGCTTTCTTCTAGCTTTTTCGTCTTCGTTTAGAATGCATGCGCTTAGCTTAGTTTTAGGTGAGGTAGTGGCGTTTTCCGGTGGTTGTTGGTGGTGGACGGTGGCTAGGCCATCTTCTGCTGCTGATGTGGCTGCCGGAGTCTTTGAGGGAGCCAAGAGTGAGGCCGTTACCGGTGCTGTTGTGATGATGGGGCATGCGTAACCGGCGTGGCTGCCCAGTTTCCGGCGCTCTGATGAAGTTTCTGGTGGATGTATGAAGTTTCCGGTGGATCTTCAAATGAAGATTGGGTCGTGGTTCGGGGAAGTTCCTCGTCGTATGAGGGGTTTCCCCGAGCGGTTCCTCATTGGAGACTCTTGTATTTTTGTTTAACATAGGGCTTAGGTTGGGGACGCCGTCCTCGGCCCTTCGCGCGCCCTTTCACTTGACTAGCGGTGGAAGGGTGGATTTGATTTTGCGGTCGAATTCACTTTTGTCCTCTGCTTTTTGTTGGTTGCAGAATAGGGCAAGCGGCAAAAATATTTATTTGCGGAAGAATTCCCTCTGGGATTTATGTCGTGTCCACAGAGATCGGTTCGAGGGAAAGAATGTCATTCGACAATCTCTCGCGTTTATGAGTTTGGGTTTAAAATGGTTTAAAACAAGAAAATAGAAAAGTAAATATTAAAACAAAAAGAAATCATTCTTCAGAGAGAAAAACTTGTCAGGCAGTGCACATAATCAACTCCTCACAAACTTAAACTTACCGACCAGTTATACTCCACGTACAATACTCCTCAATATCACCCAGCATCGCTCACAACAGTGTTCATCTCTGACACACTGAGCTGCGAGAAAGCAACTGTGCTACCATCACCGACACTCTCGCACTCGACTCAAGACACGGGTGGCATTAAGTTTCGACACCTATACGGATCGTTACCCCTAAATCTATCTCTAGCATCTAGAAACTAACAGATAATCATCCCTAATCGAATTTTGTGAAGTTTATCTCTAACACGACCCAAACCCCGCGCATAAAGCAAAAATCAGAGACAGTCACCAATAAAGATTTGTAAAGCAGATATCATATAACACCATGGGCGACAAATATACATGAGTTCAGAATAAATACATATACGCAACCCAACATAGAAGAAAAACACAAAGACAAAGAGAAATGAACCAAACATCTCGCGGTTTGTCAACGCCGATCGACGATCAATCCATCCCGGTTCATCCGTATGCAAGCTTTCATGTTGTTTTCTAAACTAATATGCCAAAGAATGAGGTTGATGAAGTTGGGAGAGAAGAAATCACCCCCAAACAACATAACCTCCAAAAAATGAAGTAAAATGAACTAAATACAAAATTCAGTTTCAGACCCACCGCCCGGCGCTAGAATGCGCCGCCCGGCGGAGCCCATTATTCCACTCACACTAGCTGTGTAGGTAAACAGCCTGGCAACAAATATCTAGTACCGCCTGGCGCTAGAAGTACCGCCCGACGCTAGCAAAAATTATGGAACGCTCCTGTAAGTCTCTTACTTCAACTCTCTTATTTCCTCCGCCGCATTACCGCCCGACGCTCAAATCACACCGCCCGGCGCAGCAAAATACACCGCCCGGTGCTCCTGAGGCGCAGCTGACAGCAACAACAAAAATCCTGCACTGTTTTATTCGTAACTTTTGAACCGTAATTCCGTTTTTTGCCCGGTTCAAAGCGTTAGAAAGCTTATTCAATGCTCTATACAACAATGGCAAGACATCCTTGATTGGATACCTGCAAAAAATGATATAAAATCAATTAAACTCAATGATATTTACAATATACGCAATATATACACTAAAAAGTAAAGTAAACGTATTTATAAACAAATCGGGGTTTATTCAAACGATATCAACTTATATACAAAAATAGCTACAATTTGCACTTATCAAACTCTCCCCAACTTACATAATTGTTTGTCCTCAAACAAAAATCAAACAACTCAAAGTAACAGAGTGAAAACCAAAGAATCACGAATCAACGGGTTTTGAAAAACAGAAACAAATGTATGGTTTAAATGAAAAACGGTACACACAAAGTAAATAATTACCACTAAACTACGATGATAACATAGTCATGAAACAAATGCAAAATACAAAAATCATATCAAACATTCTAAAACAACACAAGTTCAAATGTGAATCACACCTAGCAAAAACAATCATCGGTAGATGAAAAACACAAAATGAGGTACTTATCACTCACACAACAATCATGCAAACAATAGACTAAATTATGCAACCATCCAAAAATTCACATTGAACATACAAAGGCAAGAATCACAATGACTTTCAAGGTTGTAGCGTGGTCGGGTAAACAAACAAGGGGCAATTCCTAAAGGTAATTGAAACAAAAACTTGCCTAAACCTAAGGGAGTGATCAACTCACAAAAGTTCAAACACCAAATTCCATTCAACTTCTTCTTTCATCCCAAGTGTTACACAAACACAATAATTATTTAGCACAATTATTTGAAATCTTTTTGTTTCCTTTTTCAAGGATTTTCTGTTTCTTTCTTTTTCTCTTTTTTCTTTTCTTTTTCGTATTTTTCTCTATTTTCTTTTCTTTTTCATCCTCATAGAAAACAACCAATGAGTAAACAATCATTATCTCCCCAACTTGAATTCAACGACATCATCATGTGAATACTCCCTACTTTCTAAGACAGTGTAAAAATTCATACAACAACACAAAGTTGAGGGTTCAAGTAAAAACAAAATCCATTCAAAAATAAGTGAACTAAACACTCATAGACAAGCATTAAGTTCAAATAAAACATGGATCAAAAAGTCTCAAAGGAGTTACGAATTCTCACACACTCACAAGGTGAATTGACTATTTGGCTAAGGTAGTTGTGCTCAAAATGAAACAATTTCCTTGATATTTTTCATGCTTTCATATAATCAACACAAACAAAATATTAAGCATAATAAAATTCAGTTAAAACAAGAATGTTGGTACTCCGCGCATATATGAACAATGGAAAGCCACCTCACAAAAAGGTTGGGAACTAAAGTGATTCACACAAGAACAAGTATACAAAAGAATGAATGGCATGAAAGTTTGTAAAAAGCCTAAGTATCATGAATATGCTAAAGTATAGAAAGCGATAAATACATACCTCGGACGTGTACAAAACTTCACAAAATCATTACCATACATCCGCAAGTTGAAATGATCAAACTTGGAACATCACCAAAAGTTCTTCAAGCTACTCAAAACAAGCTCAAAGGCAAACACAAAAACTATTAATATAAACAAACTAAAAACCGGCAAAAATTGTCTAAATAAATTTAAAAGTGAATATTTGAAATTTAACAACTGGTCCGATCTAAATTTGTTTAAACAATAGCACCATACTATCTACTAAACATAACAACAACAAAAGAAAATACAACATGCTTGTTTTATGTTGTAAGCTCGACGCCTTTACAATGCTTAGCTAGAAACTTCCTCTCTTTATGCCATGGTGATGTCTCACCGCGCAACCAAAAGCAAGCGTCCTAACCAAACACTTAAACAAACGTTACGGGAACAAAATGTATACAACACTTGAACAAACATAATGGAAACAGACAATATATACGATATATACAAAACTCAAAAACAAAGAAACTATCGCAATGCGATTCAATATCAAAAGCAATCCCGGGAACGGCGCCATTTTGTTGGTTGCAGAATAGGGCAAGCAGCAAAAATATTTATTTGCGGGAGAATTCCCTCCGGGATTTATGTCGTGTCCACAGAGATCGGTTCAAGGGAAAGAATGTCGTTCGACAATCTCTCGCATTTATGAGTTTGGGTTTAAAATGGTTTAAAACAAGAAAACAGAAAAGTAAATATTAAAACAAAAAGAAATCATTCTTCAGAGAGAAAAACTTGTCCGGCAGTGCACATAATCAACTCCTCACAAACTTAAACTTACCGATCAGTTATACTCCACCTACAATACTCCTCAATATCACCCAGCATCGCTCACAACAGTGTTCATCTCTGACACATTGATCTGCGAGAAAGCAACCGTGCTACCATCGCCGACACTCTCGCACTCGACTCAAGATACAGGTGGCATTAAGTTCCGACGCCTATATGGATTGTTACCCCTAAATCTATCTCTAGCATCCAGAAACTAATAGATAATCATCCCTAATCGAAGTTTATGAAGTTTATCTCTAACACGACCCAAACCCTGCGCATAAAGCAAAACTCAGAGATAATCACCAATAGAGATTTGTAAAGCAGATATCATATAACGCCATGGGCGACAAATATACATGAGTTCAGAATAAATACATAAACACAACCCAACATAGAAGAAAAACACAAAGACAAAGAGAAACGGACCAAACATCTCGCGGTTTGTCAACGCCGATCGACGATCAATCCATTCTGGTTCATCCGTATGCAAGCTTCCATGTTTTTTTCTAAACTAATCTGCCAAAGAATGAGGTTGATGAAGTTGGGAGAGAAGAAATCACCCCCAAACAACATAACCTCAAAAAAATGAAGTAAAATGAACTAAATACAAAATTCAGTTTCAGACCCACCGCCCGACGCTAGAATACACCGCCCGGCGGAGCCCATTATTCAACTCACACCAGCTGTGTACGTAAACAGCCTGGCAATAAATATCTAGTACCGCCCGGCGCGAGAAGTACCGCCCGACGCTAGCAAAAATTATGGAACGCTCCTGTAAGTCTCTTATTTCAACTCTCTTATTTCCTCCACCGCAGCACCGCCCGGCTGCTTAGCACGCTCCTGAGGTGTAGCTGACAGCAACAGCAAAAATCCTACACTGTTTTATTCGTAACTTTTGAATCGTAACTCTATTTTTTACCCAGTTCGAAGCGTTGGAAAGCTTATTCAATGCTCTATACAACAATGGCAATACATCCTTGATTGGATACCTGCATAAAATGAGATAAAATCAATTAAACTCAATGATATTTATAATATACGCAATATATACACTAAAAAGTAAAGTAAACATATTTATAAATAAATTGGGGTTTATTCAAACGATATCAACAAAAAGTATCGATAAGTGCAATAAAACTTATATACAAAAATAGCTACAATTTGCACTTATCACTTTTCCGGTGATCGAGATGGCGACCAAGCCCGAAAGAGAGATTTTAATAGATTTGTCCTCGGAGAGGTCCTCGGAGAGTAGCGGCAGAGAAGTTTCAACTGCCCTCAGCGAAGTCGTGGAAGAGCTTGAGCAAGATCCCGTGGAGGACTGGTCGGTGGCAGAGCCTGCCGAGCATGAATCTACCTTCGCGTCTTTCACGGGAGATGCTTTCACAGACGTAGGACCGGAGGGGGATTGGAAGGTGCATTTCCCCTCTCAAGATGACCGGATTGCATTGATTAAGGGGAGAGATTCTCCATGTATGAGTACACCTTTAAGGAGCTAGGGTTGAGGTTACACTTCACAGACTTCCAGCAATCCATCTCTGTACACCTGGATTTGGCCCCGTCACAATTGCATCCTAACTCGTTGGCGTTCATCCGCGCCTTTGAGCTGAAGTGTGAGTTCCTGAAGATAGGAGCCACTTTGCCTCTGTTCTTCACTATCTTCCACCTTTAGAGGCAGGTCACAGGGAGAAGATACGGTTGGGTGTCGCTGAAGCAACCTCGAAGCTATTTAAGTCTTTTCTCGGAGTCCATCTGAACATTCAAGGAGAGGTTCTACATTATTAAGCCCATGTCGGAGCGAGCCAAAGATAGCATGTATGTTTGGGCGGTGTCGACGAAAGAGAATGGCAATGTCATGCATGACGAGGAAGGGAAAGTGGTCTGGGATAGGGAGTTCAAATTTCCCTTCTGTTGGAGTGGGAGTCATTTTGCTCGGAAGCCTGCTGGTTATGTGGCTCAGCCGAGCAAGTTGGACGAGCAAGACTTTGTTGCCTATGAGACGTTGGTGAACTATGTCAACTTTTTTATGCTTGCTGAGTGTTGGACGAAGAAGGGAGACCCGATCTTCGAGGAAGACGGCAGCCAATGGGTAGAGTACTGTTACATCAACACAAAGGTGCTTCTGGAGTGCATGACTGTCGTGGATGCTTATAAATTGCTCGGTAGTTTTAGCCTCTTGACTTTCCCGAATTGTATTATCTTTGTCGTCTAATATGTTTGTCGTGTTTTTGAATGTGAGATGCCTTCTTCCCACAAAAGAATGGTGAAGAATGTTGTTGCGAGGAACAAGCCTGGTGCGGCCGCTCCAAAGTCTTGATTTTCCGAGCATGTACCTCCTCCTCTGCCACAGACGGGGAGCACCTCGCCCATCCCTTCTTCCGCACAAGGGTCTCTAGTGGCTTTGGCTTCAAGGTTCAAGCGGGCCAAGGCCAACGAGCTGGTGGACCTTAGCCGGGAGGCCGAAAAAAGCAAGTTCGAACTTTCTCCCTGCCTCCATGATAGGACACAATTCGAGGGGACGTCTCTGGTGGTTCCCTAGCCAGAATCCCTCAAGTTGGAAGGCATGGATCATCCGAGTAAGCGGGCATTGTTGGCGCAAGACACCTCTGCGGTGGTCCGTGTTTTGGAGATGGTGGCGGTGTATGTGGAGGGCGACACCTCCTCTGAACTTGAGCTTAAGAAGGCCCAGGCGACGATAACTGCCCTGGAGGAGAAGTTAAAGAAGGCCAAGGAGGAGGCTAACGCTACTTCCGCTGCGAGGAAGATATCTGATGAGAAAGATGTCAGGTTAAGGGGAGAGAACGAGACTTTGGCTGCTGAGAAGAAAGTTACCGAGGATCTGGTCGAGCAGCTGAGATCCGTGGATGCTCCTGCCGAGGATGAGCCTGAGGACGTAAAGGCGCTGAAGACCAGGGCGAAGTTAGTTGCTCGCATGCTTCGGGCGGAAGAGGACGTGTTTTCCATTGGGGAGGAATCGTTCGGGAATGCTGTGGTCCAGATGAGGTTGGTGAACCACGACGTCCAAATTTCCAAAGAGGGTACCAACTTTCTCAGCCAAGTGGAGAATGGCAAGATAGTAGTCCCTGAGTTCCTCAACCTTGGTGTCGAGCACGCCCATCCCGAGGAAACCCAATTGTTGCGGCCTGTCCCCGATCCGTCAGAGTTCGACCAGGATCAGACGGAACGGATGGAGGAGTGATTTCTTTTTATCTTGTTGTAATGTATCTGGCCTGCATGCCATGTTTTGATGTATTTTTATTTTGTTTGGGGGCATGGCCCCCTTGTTTTGTAATATGCACAGCTTGTGGCCCTTATGGTCGCCTTAAATTAAGTGTATTTATTCGGTCAGTGTGGCCAATTTTGTATGTTTGTGCATGGCTTTTTGAATGGATGTTTGCTCGACTCGTTCTTGTTGTGTCCGATAGTCTGGGAAACTTGTCGAGGAGGGCGAAGTGGTTTTGCCGGTGATGGGACTAGGACCTCGGTTGAGGTACTAATCCCATAGGCTTGGACCGTTCCCATCGCGAGCTAGGTGTCCTGCCTAATTGGTGTGGCAACGGTGGAGCTCGATTGAGGTATCCCCGTTGTGCGCAGAGTTTGCTCGTCCCAAAAGCAGAAACTGGTCGGCGTTGTAAAACGGATTGTGCTTACACCGGGGCACGATGCTGTGTCCGAGCCATCTCCCTGTTAGGGTTGATCTTGTCGGCAGTTAGTCCGACTTTGTAGTTGGCCCTAACTGTAGTATTGTTTGAGCTTTCAGTGTTCCATAGTCGAGCAAATGGTTCTCCGTCCAGAGTTTCTAAGTAGTAGGCTCCAGTTCCCATTTTGGACTTGACCCTATAAGGTCCTTCCCAGTTCATGGCCAGCTTTCCTTCGCGCGAATCCTTCTGGTTTCTGCGTAGGACCAAGCTGCCAACGGGTAAGTCGCACTTTATGACCTTAGCGTCGTGGCCCAAGGTTATTTGTTGTTTCAGCAAAGCTTCGCGGAGAGCTACTCCTGACCATATTTCTTCGACCAGATCGAGCTCTTCTCTTAAGGCTTCGTCGTTCATCTCCTCGTCGAGGGGAGATTCTGTTCATCTGGAAGGTTCCCTGATCTCCACCGGTATCACCACCTCAGTTCTGTAAGCTATTCGGAAAGGGGTTTCTCCGGAGGTGGAGTGTGGTTTTGTTCTGTAGGCCCAGAGCATGCTATATAGCTCTTCGACCCATCTCTTCTTGGCGTCGCCCAGCCTTCGTTTTAGACCGCGAAGGATTACCCTGTTCGCTGACTCTGCTTGCCCGTTTATCATGGGATGCTCGATGGAAGTGAAGTGTTGCTTCATGCCTAATCTGGGGATGAAGTCCTGGAACTTCCTGTTCGTGAATTGTGTTCCATTGTCGGTCACGAGGGCCTGGGGTACTCCGAATCACGCGAGGAAGTTCCTTTTGTAAAAGCAGAGTATGTTGAAGGCTGTGATCTTGGTGAGGGCTTCGGCTTCAATCCACTTAGTAAAGTAGTTGACGGCCACGATTAGAAATTTGTTTTGATAAGACCCCATTGTGAAGGGGCCGAGTATGTCCATCCCCCACCAGGCGAAGGGCCAAGGCGAGGATAGAGTCTTCAACTCGTTGGGGGGCGCCAAGTGCATATCCCCGTGGCGCTGGCATCACATTTTTGGACGAGCTCTTTGGCGTCGTGATGTATAGTCGGCCAATAGTATCCTGCCCGCAGGGCTTTTCGTGCCAATGATCTCTCTCCCAAATGTTGTGCGTTGATGCCCTCATAAATCTCTTGGAGGATTTCGGGGACCTTGTCCTCCTTGACCATTTCAGGAGGGGAATGGAGAATCCTCGTCGGTAGAGTTTGTCCTCAATCAACACGTATGAGCAGGCTCTTCATTTAGTAACGCTGGCCTCCTTGCTGTCCTCGGGAAGTTCCCCTTTTGAGAGGTAATTGTATACAGGGGTCATCTAGCAGTGGCTGTCTCCGACAGCATTAACATCGAGCAGCTCTGACGGTTTCTCAATACTTGGTCGGGTAAGTATCTCTTGTACGATGGATTTATTTCCGCCTTTCTTTCTGGTGCTAGCCAGCTTGGACAATACGTCTGCCTGCGTGTTTCGCTCGCGAGGGATGTGCTAGACTTCCCATGCGTCAAACTTGGTAATTCTTTCCATAACCAGCGCCAGATATTCGACCAGCTGGTCGTTCTTTGCTTGAAACTCTCCCCGTACCTAAGATGCTACGAGCTGGGAATCAGTGTAATTTTTTACCTCCTTAGCACCCAAGTGCGTGGCCAGCCGTAGTCTTGCGAGGAAGGCCTCGTATTCGGCTTTGTTGTTAGACATAGGGAAGGATAGGACTAGAGATACTTCGATTAGTATTTTTTCCTCATTTTCGAGGATAATACCTGTGCCGCTACCTAAGGGGATGGATGCCCCGTCTACATAGATGGTCCATCTCCACGTTCTGCTTAGCGGGGACGATGGAGTCGTCATCTCTGCCACGAAGTCGGCCAGGACTTGTGCCTTGAGGGCCTTCATGCCCTCATACTGAATGTCAAATTCTGATAACTCCAGGGACCATTTGAGCATTCTGTCGGCCATATATGGTCGGCGAAGCAACTTCCTGATGGGTTAGTCCATGTGCACTACTATGGTGTGGGCCAGGAAGTAGTGTATGAGTCTTCTTACAGCGATAACAAGGGCAAGGGCGACTCTATATCTGCGCGTACCTGATTTCTGGCCCTTGCAGGGACTTGCTAGTGAAATAGATGGGCTTTTGCTCGTCCGTTGTCTCGCAAATGTGTGCAACGCTAATGGCTTCGCTGGTAAAGGAGAGATATAGATACAAGGTTTCCCCGCACTTTGGTTTGGATATCACGGGAGACTCATACAGGGTTTGCTTGAAGTGGGTCAGGCCTGCTCGCACTCGTCTGTCCATTCGAATGTGGTCACCTTTCTGAGGAGTTTAAAGAAGGGCAGGGCGTGCTGAGCAGACTTGGCCACGAAACGAGAAAGTGAAGCGAGCATCCCGTTGAGGGATTGTACGGACTTCTTCGACCTGGGCGTGGGGAATTTTGCGAAAGCCCGACATTTGTCAGGGTTCGCCTCTATCCCCCTCTCGGTGAGATAAAACCTGAGGAACTTTCCTGCCCGCACGCCGAAGGTACATTTTTCGGGATTAAAACGCATTTTGCATTTCCTAGCCTAGTCGAAAAAATTTTGCAAGTGGGCCGTATGGTCGGATTCCTCTTGGTATTTCACGATCATATCGTCCATGTAAACTTCGAGCATGTCTCTGATTTCTAATTAGAAGACCTTGTTCATCATGCGCTAGTACGTGGCCCCAGCATTTTTCAGATCGAAGGGCATTACATTGTAGTAATAGTTCCCCGACGAGGACATGAACGCGGTGTACCTCTTATCCTTTTTGGCCATAGGGATTTGCTTGTATCCTGAATATGCGTCCATGAAGGACAAAAGTTTGAAACCTGCAGAATTATCTACGAGCTTATCGATGCTCGGTAAGGGATAAGCATCTTTCGGGCAAGCCCGGTTGAGATCAGTATAGTCAATGCACATGCGCCATTTTCCACTATGTTTCTTGACAAGTACAATATTGGACAGCCAGGTTGTATACCTGCCCTCCTAAATGAATTTTTCCTCTAGGAGGTCTTGTACAAGTTTTTTGGCAGCTGGGTCGATGGTTAAATGGTGGCATGCGTTCTCAAGGTCCATGTCAGGCATGTCTGCAGCACTCCATGCAAATAGGTCAGTGTTGTCTTCCAAGCATTTCTTTAGCTGTTTCTTGACCTCGTCGGGTAGCCCAACACCAATCTTCACCCCGTCCTGTTAGGGTTATTGCTGAAGGCGATGACCTCAAACTCCCCGTCTGGAACTAGGCGCATGAGGGTTGATGTGGAGGAGCTGGTCGTCCTCGTTGACGCACCTTCACTGTTATCTTCCTCACCTTCATCTGAAATCCGGCTATCCAGGTCGATAGTGTGTACAGGGAGTGCAGGTTTCTTGTCCGATTGGCAGTCTTCGGATGGATGATCTTTCTCCCTTGCCCGCTTGGCTGCTTTAGGTGCTGCACCGATCTGGTTTTGTCCTCGAGTCGCTGCTTCAAAACACCTACGGGTAGCCTCTATATCCCTGTGCAATGTCGCAACGTGACCCTTCTCCGTATAATACTTCAACTTGAGGTGGACAGTTGACAGGACAGCAACTAGCTCCGCGAGGACTAGTCTCCCTAAGATGCATTGGTATAGTGACGGGCAATCAATCACCAGGAACTGGGTTTTAATTGACCTGGACGCCTCTTCTTCCCCGAACGTGACCAGGAACTCCACATACCACCAGGGTCTGGTCGTGGCTCCGTTGAATCCCTGTAAATCGGACCCCACATATGGGGAGAGGTTCTTCTGGTCCAGCTTGAGGGCACGAAACAGACCAGTGTACATTATGTCCACCGAACTACCCTGGTCGACCAAGATCCTTCTGTCCTCAGTGCTTGCCAATCTTTCCCTGATGAGCAAGGGGATGTGTGAGTTCGGAGAGCCCCCGGGTAGCTCTTCGCGGTAAAAGGTGATCGGTTGGGTGTGCCCCTTGATCTTCTTAAGTGTGGATAGTTAGTCAGGATTGCAATCAATGAGCTGATCAAACTTTCTCTTGACGGATCCCACTGTCAGCTCGTTGTACCCCCCGCATGAGATAACCATGGTCGCAGGGAATGCTTCCCAAGTGTTGTACGCAGATATCCGGGAAGGTTCCTCAAGATAATCAGGGATGGTGAAGTCCTCTGGTCGCGTAATGGGCATAGCGACCTGTGGGGGAGGACTGGGCGGAGATGATTCTGCTTCCTTCTTCTAGTCTAAAACCTCTCGTCAGGAAGACTCGCCTTTCTTTATATACTGCTTCAAGTGACCCTCCTTGATGAGGATCTCAATAGCATCTTTAAGGCGCAGGCAGTCCTCGGTCGTGTGGCCATGGCTGTGGTGGAAACGACAATATTTACTTTTGTCCACGTTGCCTTTGGACGTCGTCGATTTGGGGAACCTGACACCTCCCTGCTTGAATTCTGTATTGACGCATTCGGAGAATATGCGCTTGCGAGGAGCGGTGAGCAGTGTATATTCCGTGAATCGGCCAGCAAGCCCTTTACCTTCCCGGGGGCGATCGTCTCGCCGCCTCTCTTTTCCTTGCCAGGATGTCTCCGGCTCGTCTTTTTTTGGTGCCCTGGTACTTTCTCGATCTCTTGCGTCCCGAGCATGATATGCGGCTTCCTTCTCTTTATACTGTGTATACGCTTCAGCTTTCTAGAGAAGTTTCGTCAACGTTCGAGGGGTCTCGATTCCGAAGGATTTGCGAAACTCAATTTTTGGTCTCAAGCCTTTCTCGAGGAGATACTTTTTCATATGGTCCGTCGTGCGGACCTCCACGGCCTCCTTGTTAAATCATTCAATATATGCCCGCAGGGACTCATCCCTGCCCTATATGATAGCTTCTAAGGTGGCCTCCGACTTGGGATGTCGTCGAGAGGCCATAAAATTACGGGCAAACCGGGTCTTCAACTATCTCCAACATGTGACCGACCCCCGGGGAAGGCGCTTGAGCTAAGCCATAGCCCCTTTCCTAAGGGTGATTGAGAACAATCTGCACTTTATGGCTCCACTCACATTGTGGTAGTGGAGAATTGCCTCTATGTTTTCTAAGTGTTCGCCGGGGTCGGTTGTCCCATCGTATGTTGCTAGAGCAGGGGGCTTCTCCAACCCGCGAGGAATTCTAGTGTCCATAATCTCTTGTGAAAGGGGGCCACGGACATCATCGTCACTACTTGTGCTCGGAGAACGGGAAAAAGAATAGCTACGACCACAGCTTCTGCTTCGTCGTGGAGAATGCCTGCGCGAATGGCGATTCTCGTACTTTCCTGAGGGCCTGGATTTCTTTGATGCGGGAGAACATCTTGACCTTCGCTGGGGAGAGCGGTGTCGCCTTCTTGCAAGGTCGGATGCGGGCTCTTTTGATCTTGACCGTCTTCTCTCCGGGGAGAGGCTTCTGGACCGGCCACGCCTCCATTTCTGTGGGGGAGACCGAGGACATGGAGGAGGGTTACGAGGTTTCTCCGAGGACAAGCGCTCCTGGAGGACGTGCTCGAGAGCATTGATCTTTTCACCTTTTTAGAAGACCAAGAGGTTTGACCTATTGAGGGAGGCAATGAGAGCAGCTGTGTTGGGGTCAGCGTTTTGTGGAACTGGAATAGGCTCAAAAACGCGGTCAGCAGCCTGTTCCCGAGGTTTAACGTTGTCGGGAGTAAGAGAGGCGGTTTTCCCGTCTCGATGATCTGTCTCCAGGAAAGCAGCTCCAGAGAGGATATGGTCGGCGTTATCAGGGATAATGGCGACAGTAGATTCTTGACGGACAACATCATTCTTGGTAGAGGCCATGATGATCAGATGAATTATGGGGGGAGGGCTTTGGTCTTTTAGGTGAAAAAGAGGAGATCTTGAATCACAAAGACGGGGAATCTAGTTCCCACAGACGGCGCCACTGATCTGAGCGATCAGAATGGATCTTCGTGGCCTTCCGCGTAGGGTAGATGATGATGTTCGTAGGAGAGGAGGGGGTGTACCTGCAAGGCACTCCGACGCTTAAGTAAGAAAAGGTCAAAGAAAATGGGCAAATACAAAGTATGAGTTCTTAGGATGAATATTTGATACCTGACCCTCTCGAAGGAGAGGGTTAATATAATGCCCCCAGCGCGTGGCCAACGGTTCCTATTTTCAGGGCGAAATAACCGTTTCCCGAAGAATAGGTAACTGCCAAAAACTAGCCGTTACGTCGGGCAGGGTGCCCAAAACTAGCCGTTATGTCGGGCAAAGGCGTAGTTCCGGGCACATGCCCACGACTGTCCCTGGACAATGAAGTCGTGTGTGACGGGAAAGAATACCGGGGACAGGCAAGAAAGGTAAATTCTACCCCTTCTTGACTGAACTTAGGCAATTGGACCGTTCTGTGAGCAGAAGTGGATTGAGGCATGTCTAGCCATTGGTCCAGTCCGGAACATCTACATTCAAAACAATATGTTCTTCATTATTTCTGTTTGATTGTTCATCCTCAAAATTTCCAACCGTAGAGTCTAAGTTATATGGATTCACATCATTTTGAATAGAAGTTGTAGAATGCTTGCTAAATTTTTTATCTAAAGCGCCCTTTTGAGATTTAACAAAAATTTCTATTTGTTTCTTTCTTTTCCGCTTTTGATGACCGAAAAGTTATTTTCTAGGCAACATTTCAACAACTAAAAAAGCTCAAACAACAAGCCTATAAATATAATGAATAAATAATAGCAATAAGTTAGTAAACAATAACACCTGATTTTTTATTATTGACTTGGCTCTAAACCTCTACTAGATGCCCGAGTGACCAAAACAAACTCACACCTGTACTGTAGACACAACAAAGTATCAACATATGAAGTATGGATTAATAAATAATCAAACTAACTAACTAAAGTACAAAACGTGTGTAGTAGTATAATGTAACAAATTGATAAAACTACAACCAACAGGTTCGATAAAGAAAATATAATCACATAGTCGATAAGGGGTCTCCTCAAATGCAAATAGAAAAAAGGGAACGAAAAAGACATGTAGTGCAAGGTTTTTTTCTGCCAGAATGTTAAAAGTCTAAATGTCATTTTGACTAATTTTAGATTTTCTATTTTTATATAGTGAATCACATTTATGTGAAGATTTTTTTTGACACAATTTATGAAAAGGTTTTTTTTTGTACAAAATGATAATGATTTTAATATATTAATAATTATTTTTTATTATTATATATGATATGTCATATATGTGTTTCAATCTAAGATTAATTTTTTTATTAGATTTTAAGTTTATAAAAAATATTTTATATATATATGGTGCCCCTAAAAAACTGGTGTTATATGCCACCGCTCCTCCCAAACATTCTCCGAGACCCCTTGACATTAACTGGTAGGTTATAACTTTTTTAATCACTAAACATTAGTAATTTTGTGTTTAACTATTTATGCATATTTTATTACTAGAAAGATATTTTTGAATTTTTCACCTTTGAGTATCGTATGACTTATATTGATCATAAAAATAAAAATGTAAATTATTAATAAAATCTCTCCGCTCCCATGTGAACCAAATATATTTTTAATTAAAATCTTTCTTTTTCCTTCTTTTGAACCAAACATATATATTACTAAAAATATCTTCCACCTCCCTTCCCATTGTATTCCCTCCATTAAAATAATTCTCCTACTCTCTCTCTCTCATTTGAACCAAACAAACCCTTAGAGTCTTTTTGGATGAAACATTTTAATGAAGAAAAGTAATTTTTTGAGACAATTTAAAATGACTTGACCAAAATCCATAGTTTGGATAAAAATATAGAGAATTGTCAAAATGATGTAAATTTATGAAGTATTTTATTTAAGTTAAATTTAAGAAATTTCAAATGACACCAAAAAATAAAGAATTTGAGAATGCTCATTTACTCTATATAATACAAATGTTAAATTGTTTATTCTTATTTTTAAATTTTGCATTATGGTCCTCATATTTTATGAAAATTACATATTCATCCCTAATTTTTTCAAAAATTACAAATAAGTCCCTAATAATTTTCAAATTTTACAAATTAGTCCCTTAAAATTTTTAAATAATGCAAATTAGTTTCTATTTTTTATATTTTAAATTTGACCCAAAAGTTTTAAATTTTATGAAAAAGACCCAAAAATTTTAACAAATAATCATTTTAATACTCCATCCAAACAAAAGCATTTAAAATTGAATGAATTTCAATTGAATTATTTGAATTGCTTAGAATTTTGAATTTCTTTAAAATTCTCAATTTTCCCATCCAAACACACTTTTAGTGTTATCTATCACCCACTTAGTTTCAAAATTTTATTCAATGCAATAAGGTTTTTCATGCAATTACGCAGTCAAGGTGTCCGTGGTCATCGGATCTTGATCGAAGAATCTATAAAAGACAAATTTAAGTTTAATTTAATGATTTAAAATACACATTCCTTTAATCGCAACCATTTGATTTTTGTTATAGGGTTGCCAATGAATGAATGTAGGAAATCTGTAACTGCATCAAAATCTGGTCCCTTAGTTTCTTTAGTAGACATCGATTAAATTTAAACGACCTGAGCTAGAGAAAGAGCTTATTTAAGAAGAAGTATTGTGTCTTGAATACTTACGCTTAAACAAACTACTTTCATGATTTTTAAAATTTGCCACTGAAGAAATTACCGAGTCAAGTCCTGGACTAGGTCTCTATTTTTAAGCCGTTTCGTGGCACTTCCTTATGTTATGCAAAATAGTCACTCAACCAAGCCTCCTCCATGATAAAACAACTCAGTTCTATATTGTCTGATTACTACTTGCATGGTGGAAAATAGTTCTAGAAATACACCCTTTGATGGTACAAATATCATTCGAGTATGGTATAAATACCATGCATAGTACCTGATATAATTACCAGTCATAATAATTTCTCAAACGATGAGAAATTCAAATAATTCTCCAAAGAGGATTCAATAATAATCATTTGACCGTTCAAAATGATTTCTTAAACATAAATAAATTCAAGTAATTCTCCAAATATAACCAAAAAATAATACTTGATGATTTCTCAACTTAAATGAGAAGAAATAAAATAATTCTCTAAAGAAAATTCAAGAAAGTACTCGAAAAATTCAACGAGTAGAAAGAAAGGGACATAAGTTAGCACTTTGACAATTTAAAAGACGCAGAGTTATGAGAGTGAAAAAGGAAAAACTCAATAGAATTTTTTGGTGTGTTTTGGAATGAAACAAGTGATTTCCTTATATAATAAAGTAAACTAGCCAAGATTTCTAATCTAAGCAATGTGAGACTAAGAAATTTTTTTGACAAACACACAAACACACTTTTTTTAACAATGTGGGACATAAGGAACCTTTTTCATATTCATCTCCCTATTGGAATATTTACATGCTCCAATAATCCCCCACTTGATTTTAAAAAAGTGTTTGAGAAGTAACGTCAAATGTTTCTAATATTGTGCATAAACAAAGGGGTCTACGATTTGAACCTTTGGGTAGAAAGTCGGATTCTCATTCAACAAGAATGACCCAATTATCTTGAACTCTATCTCAGACATAAAACCCGCACACAATAATTTTTAAAGTGTATTCTAATAGTCTGTGCTTTAATGGCCCTACACGTGTATCTCGGTTTAGTGAAGGCTCTAGGAATTTTGCCTCGAAATTCCATAGGAACCGACCTAAGTTCCACAATCACATAGGTTAGTATATTAAGAGTAATCTTGTAGATATGTACTCCCTCATATAGATTATGTATCTCATTAAGAGTTTCTATCATCTCATCCTCTTTTTGCTTAAGGATACTTGCTTCTCTTATTTATACTAGCATGATCACCTATTATTACTCATAACTTGTTATTATCCATTGAGCCTATTTCTTGGGATATCTAGTCTATTAGGTTGGGTTACCATCATGAGCAACTTATTTCTATATAGGAATTAGTCCCATCTTGGATTTCTTATGGACTTTCTCCCTAGCTAATCCTTTCATCAAAGGATCTGCTAAATTTTCATCAGTGTGTACATGATCCACTAATATAGCTCCTTTAGAGATACCGTTTTTAACAGTGTTATGCTTCCTCTTTATTTGACGTCACTAACCATTATACTAACGATTCTCATTTTTTGCAATAGTCACGGTACTATCGTAGTGGATTAACACAACTGACATAGGCTTTTCCAATAAAGGGATCTCATCTAGCAAGTATCTTAACCAGTTTGCTTCTTCATTAGAAATTGCTAATGCTATCATTTCACACTCCATTGTGGACTGAGCCAAAATAGTTGTTTCTTTGAATTCCAAGATAGAACTCATCAAGCTATATTTGATATATAGCCACTAGTTGCTTTGGAATTATCTAATAAAGCGTTCCAATTTGCATCCTTGTATCCTTCAAGTACAATTATCTCTGATAATGTAAACCCAGATCCATATTCCTTTTAATTTATCACTTGAGTCTCTTAATGGCTTGCCAATGCTCATTCCTCGGTCTACTTGTAAACATCTAAAACAATCCTACAACATATGTAATGTCGAGTCTAGTATAATCAGTGGCATACCTATAACTTCCAATGATGCTCTCATACTCGGTTTTGTCTAACACTATCACCAGTGTTCTTAAATAGTATTACACTTGGATCTATGGTGTGCTAGCAGGTTTAAACCCAAAGTAGTTAGATATACTTAGGTTCTTCTCCACATAATGAGATTGGTCCAAAGAAATTCCTTATTTCAATCTAGTGATCTTAATACCAAGAATCATAATGGTTTCACCTAGGTCTTTCATATCAAAGTTATTGTAGAACAATGATTTCACATCATTAACTACATGAAGGTTTGATCCAAATATGAGTAAGTCGTCTACATAGAGACATATGATAGTGCAAATGCCATTTTCATATTTGTAATAAACGCATTTGTCACTCTCATTCACTTTGTACCCATCCGATATCATTAAGTTATCAAAATTTTCATGTCATTGCTTTGGAGCATGTTTTAGACCATACAGAGACTTATATAACTTACAAACCTTGCTTTCTTGCCCATGAATCACAAACCCTTCCGGTTAGTCTGTATAGATTTACTCTTCTAAGTTACCATTTAAAAAAGTGGTTTTAATATCCATTTGGTGTACTAATAAGTTATAAATAGCAGCTATGGAAATCAGTACCATAATGGATGTAATTTTAGGGACTTGAGAAAAAGTATTGAAGAAATTTATATTTTCTCTTTGCCTAAAACCATTAGCTACAATTTGAGCCTTGTACATATCAACAGTTCCATTAGGTTTTAGTTTCTTTTTTAAAACCCATTTACAACTGGTTGGTTTGCAACCAGGAGGCAAGTTTACTAAGTGCCAGGTCCTGTTAGATTCTAGAGAATCTATCTCATCATTAGTAGCTTCTTTCCACAAATCTGCATTCAAAGATGTCAAGGATTCTTGAATAATGTTTTGGATTTTCTTCTACTATATGTGCCACATAATCGGGCCCATAGTTGATAATTGCAAATTGTCGCTCCCGAGGATTTTCATCCATGGTACAAACGCGAAAGTGGCGCGGAAAACAGAGTCGCCGGCAATGTATATTTATCCCAAGCGGGGAAAGGAAACACTGTGTAAACCTGAGGGAAGGAAAAGAGCATGGTCTTGCGACCAAGAGAAACGGGTAAGGGAGTCGGTTACGCGAAGGGAAGGTGTCAGCACCCCACACGTCCATCGTACTCGATGGGATCCACGCTTGCTGTCTCGATCAAAGGGTGTCGTCATTTGGAGCTCCACTGCTACTGAAACAGGAACAGAACGGGAACGGAGGAGAACGAAGAAAAGAAAAAGAAAAGAAAAAGAAGTGACTCGATAGGACATCGCTCGTCCTATGCCTACGTATTCCCTCCTGCAATGGGAAAGTCAGAGTCAACGTAGTTCGGACACGAACTAAGGGGGGAGGTTGCTCGCCAAGACATCTTCGTCTTGTACCTACGTATCCTCAATCGGACTAGAGAGAGGAAATCAGAGCAGTTGGAGTTCGACCTAACGAGGTCGGTTAGTGTTTTTTATGAGCGACGTCAAATTCGTGTCCGGCAGTTAGGGTCGATGCCTGTTTGCAACGTGACGGAAAGTAACGTGCCCTTTTCTGAAAATGAGTTGAAATTAACGATCCCGAAGGATGAAAAAGGTTTGAGTTTGCTTTGTATTTTTTAAGACAGAAGTGGTTTGAAGTTATTTCATAACTTGTATTGCACTCAAGTCTGTAACATAGGAACGAATACTTCGCGCATCGTCCCCAACAGGACGTACACTAAGTACCCTAGAAGAATGAAGGGAGACCCCCCATACTTCACTTACCATATGTAAGGCTCATGCGCAATACATGTTAATCTTTTATTAAGTGTTTTAGGATTGTTATGAGATGAGAAGAGAAGACTCAAAGGAAAAGAAAACACTAAGGGGAAACTAATCCTAATGTTATCATGCAAAAGGTGGCCCTATAGTTCAGTTTGAAAGGGGAATTTCTACCTAAGTTAGCATGCAAAGGGAAGCCTAATGCTAATCCTACTCCGAGCTTAATCGAAAATTAAGTTGCACTAGGTAGCTCTAAGGGAGTGAATCCAAGACTTAAACAAGTCTTGAGATTCAAGGGAAGGAAAGAGTGAAAGAGAAGAAGAAGGTGAAAAGAAAAGAACACAAACAGCAGCTACCACAACGCATCTGCACCAACACAACAGTAAAAAGTAGCACACAAGCAAGAGAGCTTATAACAGAACACAATCAGCACAAAAAGGAGG
Source organism: Lathyrus tuberosus (assembly GCA_022829125.1). Lineage (NCBI taxonomy): Eukaryota > Viridiplantae > Streptophyta > Magnoliopsida > Fabales > Fabaceae > Lathyrus > Lathyrus tuberosus. Next base: position 19,280,234 of record JALAZF010000056.1, on the reverse strand, counting down.
TGTAAAAAGCCAAACAGCAGCACATATGCACATAGCCAGCAGTAGAAACAGGGCAGCATGTGATTCACTTGAATACAACTCAATCATGGCATAGCAAACGTGCATCAAGCATTACATATTCTGATCATGATCACAAACACGTCACATCATGTTGAATGAATTTGAAAACATCATGGAAAAATGCACGTCATGAAAGGATGCACATCATTAAGCATGTGAACAAATTGAAACAAGTATACGTCTCACGGAAGAGAAAGGCAAACAAGCACGTACAACAAAATTCCAGCAACACACACAATTATCATGCTCAAGTAGTATGTGCTATGTGCTCATGGCATCAAGAATGCAACAATGTAAGCATGTTCATAAACGATGAAAAAAACAAAGCCGCGTGTCGGAAAATTGTGCACATATGACGGTGTGAGGTGCAACAGCATCAAAACAGTCATTAAACATGTATCATATCAATCCATGAAGATTAGAAATGAAACGGGATCGAAACATGCTCAAAAATGCACAAAAAACACACCCTGCATCAGTGTTAATCGATTAACCAATTGCAGTGCAATTGTGTTAATCGATTAATAGCTCTTATTACGCACATTTTGCACTGGTTAATCGATTAACCTAATTGCACTGCAATTGGTTAATCGATTAACACTGTAAAATCAGCACATAATCAGTTTGAAAAATCACTTCCAGCAGCAAAAGCACTTGTGCAATCGTCTCCAATGATCATGTAATCAACAATGCACGAAAATTAAGTTCAGAGACATTATTCAAACATCACTTAAATTCAATAATCATCAACATCCACAATCAAGATCAACCAAATGAATCAAAACACATCAAAATTCATGGATCTACATTGTACAAGTTGCAATTAAGCTCTAATGAGTATGAATCTGAAATTAACCAACCTACAAAGCTGATATTTTCTTTGGTAAGTGTTGTAAACATAAATAGATGAATTCAAGTAGAGAAATCCAAGATCCGCAAGCTTCTTGCACTCAAAAGTTGAAGATCCAAGCAATAAGCAACCAAAGCTCCAAAAGCACTTCCAAAAATCACTTCTGAAAAATTCAGAACTAGATCCAAACGAAAATCCAAATTGAAAAGCTGAAATGTAGTGATGATGAGAGGTTTTAGCTCAAGAATTAACAAGTTCCAATGAAGAACTTGTTAATCTTTGAAGAAGAGCTTTGAGTGTGGTTGAAAATGGAGTGGGAGAATGAAAAAGTGAGAGAGAATTGAGAGAATTCTGAAAATTGGGAGTGAAAATATGATCTTGCTTCTAGAGGTTTAGAATGAATTGGTTTAAATAACCCCTAGGTTAGGAGTTAAGTTTGGGTTGGGAGTGAGGTTAAGTGAGTGGAAATTGGGATGAAATGTGAATTAGGAAAGGAAATGTGGAATTGGAGTGGAAAGAATTTGAATTTTTGAATGGAAAATCAACTCTTTAGATCCTTCTACTGATGTGTAGAATTAAAATGGGTGATTAAAAATTGGATTAAAAGAAATAGCTCCGAAAATGCAGCATTTGGGCAAAATTCACTATGGTTAATCGATTAACCTAATTGCACTGCAATTGGTTAATCGATTAACACTTTCAAATTTTGAATTTTTGCGCCAAAAGGAGGGAAACTTGGATATTCGTCTGGTTCTACCCGTTCTGAACCATAATAGACCTCTGAAACCTGTCATTTGATATTACCACTGGAATACACTTGAAATATATCGTGAAATGTTTTTTTGCACTCGGATTAAACTGCTGATAACAATTGTCTGGTGCTGAATAACTTATCAAACATTGGCTACCGGAGTTTCTGATCATCAAATCATTTAAGTTATCTACTTGGCCTTGAACACTGTTAAAAATCATACTGGAACTGATGACGCCTTGAGCTGCTAGAGAATACCTTGATCCCATGCCCAAAAGAAATATGCAAAATGCAAAAAAAAACAATGCAAATGAAATGAAGCATAAGCCAAAAGGGTTAGAAACACTAGGGCAAATTTTGAGGTGTTACAGCTTCCCCTATTCAAACTTCTCGGATCCAAGGGTATGGAAGGAAAGGCTTTCAGACAATCGGGATAAACGGAGATTGAATACCAAAAATAACCTGAAAATTTGCAACCTGCGGGGGTAGTAAATAAAATGAATATGAGAACGGCCGAAGGCGGACTCGGGATAAAAAATTGATCGAAGGCGGACCCACTGGGGATATAAGAACGAACGAGTACGACTGAAAGCGGACTCGAAAAATATAAACGAGTACGACGGAAAGCGGACTTGAAAAGAAACACCGGTCGAAGACAGAATTTCAATAGCAAACGAGTACGACCGAAAGCGGACTCGAAAAGAAAGACCGGTCGAAGACGGAATTTCAACAGCAAACGAGTACGAACGAAAGCGGACTCGAAAAGAAAGACCGGCCGAAGACGGAATTCCAACAACAAACGAGTACGGCTGAAAGCGAACTCGAAAAGAAAGATCGGCCAAAGACGGAATTCCAACAACAAACGAGTACGACCGAAAGCGGACTTGAAAAGAAAGACCGGCCGAAGATGGAATTTCAACAGCAAACGAGTACGACCGAAAGCGGACTCGAAAAGAAAGATCCGCCGAAGACGAAATTTCAACAACAAACGAGTACGACCGAAAGCGGACTCGAAAAGAAAGACCGGCCGAAGACGGGATTTCAACAACAAACGAGTACGACCGAAAGCGGACTCGAAAAGAAAGACCGGCCGAACACGGAATTTCAACAGCAAACAAGTACGACCGAAAGCGGACTCGAAAAGAAAGACTGGCCGAAGACGGAATTTCAACAGCAAACAAGTACGACCGAAAGCGGACTCAAAAAGAAAGACCGGCCAAAGACGAAATTTCAACATCAAACGAGTACGACCGAAAGCGGACTCGAAAAGAAAGACCGGCCGAAGACGGAATTTCAACAGCAAACGAGTACGTCCAAAAGCGGACTCGAAAAGAAAGACCGACCGAAGACGGAATTCCAACAACAAACGAGTACGACCGAAAGCGGACTCGAAAGGAAACACCGGCCGAAGACGGAATTTCAACAACAAACGAGTATGACCAAAAGCGGACTCGAAAGGAAAGACTGGCCGAAGACGGAATTTCAACAGCAAACGAGTATGACCGAAAGCAGACTCGAAAAGAAAGACCGGTCGAAGAGGGAATTTCAACAGCAAATGAGTACGACCGAAAGCGGACTCGAAAAGAAAGACTGACCGAAGACGTAATTTCAACAACAAAACGAGTACGACCAAAAGCGGAATCGAAAAGAAAGACCGACCGAAGACAAAATTTCAACAACAAACGAGTACGACCGAAAGTGGACTCGAAAAGAAAGACCGGCCGAAGACGGAATTTCAACAGCAAACGAGTACGACCGAAAGTGGACTCGAAAAGAAAGACCGGCCGAAGACGGAATTTCAACGGCAAACGAGTACGACCGAAAGTGGACTCGAAAATGTTAGCTCTTGGATTGGCTAAAATTTTGGTAAAACAAAGTTGTGCAAGTTTGATGTCACATGGGTGATGTCTTAACATTGAGTCTTAACATTGGTTAATGTTATTTGTTTAAGTTGTTGGTGTTTTGAAGTCTGATGTCACATGCGATATCATGACATCAGATATGCAGATCAGTAAAACATCAGGTTTGAGGTGTTTTTAGGGTTAAGCGTATTAGCTGGAATTTTGGGAGAGCTGTTAAAGTTATTGGATATGAATATCTTGGAGGAGATATTTTCTGTTGCAAACAGATTTGATGCAGATTTGTAGGAGTATTTAAAGACTGAAGATTTAAAAAGATTTTGGGAGATAAAATTTGTTTTGAAGATTCAGTTTTAAATAACAAATCAGGTCAGATATTGTAGCAGATCCAAGACAAAATCAAATGGCTATATAAAGCGCATCAAACCCTTGAAGAAAGTAACGAAGAAATAGAGCTAAAGACTGAGAGTCGTTTGTGTCTTCGTGTATGTGTTGTAAACCATTCTAGTATGAATTGGTGTTGTTGTTTTGAGTTGTTCTTGATCAAAGCTGTGAAGCATAATCAAGTTGTGTTTTTCAAAGTGTGTGATCTTTGAATTATATCACTGAAGTGATTTAGGGATTGAGTAGTGTTCTCATACCTAAGTGGTCTCTTAGGTAGAAAGTTTAATAAGTAGAGATTAAGTTTAGGAGATGTCAACTGGGTTGTTGAGTCTGTAAATTAATTCTACTGATAGTGAAATTCATCCCTGGCTTGGTAGCCCCCAGAGTAAGTTGTTTAACTGAACTGGGTGAACAATTCTTTGTGTTCTCTTATGTTGTTTTACATTGTCCATTGCAAAGTGTGTTGTTGTGACATCACACGTAACATCACATATCTGGTACCAGAATTTCAATTGGTATCAGAGCAGGCATCCTGCTCTGCATCTGGGTGAGATCTAGGGCTGATACTTTCTTTTAAGATGGACAAGGAAGTTGGTGGATTTGTGAATAGACCCCCTATTTTGGATGGCTCTAATTATGATTATTGGAAACCAAGGATGATTACCTTTTTGAAATCCTTGGACAGCAGGGCTTGGAAGGCTATCATAAAAGAATGGAAAGCACCTGTTGTTGTTGAGAAAGATGATGCTGGGAAAGAAAAAGAAGGCAGCTCAAAACTGAAACCTGAAGAAGAATGGACCAAGGAAGAAGATGAGCTTGCCCTTGGAAATTCCAAAGCTTTAAATGCTATCTTCAATGGAGTTGATAAGAACATATTCAGGTTGATCAATACCTGTGAAGTAGCTAAGGAAGCTTGGGACATCTTGAAGACCACTCATGAAGGAACTTCAAAGGTTAAGATGCCAAGACTTCAACTTCTGACATCAAAGTTTGAAAGCTTAAAGATGAAGGAAGATGAAACTATTCATGACTTTCATATGAGTATTCTTGAGCTGTCTAATGCCTCTAGTGCTCTTGGAGAGAAGATGACTGAAGAAAAGCTTGTGAGGAAAATCCTTAGATCCCTTCCCAAGAGGGTGACTGCAATTGAAGAAGCTCAAGACATCAGTAAAATGAGGGTTGATGAGCTTATTGGATCTCTTCAAACATTTGAGCTAGGGTTAATTGAAGAGGAACCTGAAAAGAAGTCCAAGAGTATAGCTTTGGTTTCCAGTTCTGAAGAAGCCAAGAAAGGGAAAGAGGATGATTCTCAGGAGGAGCTGTCTCGGGCTATTGCTTTGCTGGGAAAATAGTTCAACAAAGTTATGAAGAGGATAAATAGGAGTTACAATCCCAATGTCAAGAACATTACCTCTGACATCAACAGATCAGGAGAACAAGGGAAGAAGTCTAAAGATGAAGAAAAATCCAGTAATGACAAAGGAATACAATATTTTGAGTGTGAAGGGTATGGACATGTCAAGAAGGAATGTCCCACTTTTCTAAAGAAGCAGAAAGGGTTATCAGCTTCTTGGTCTGACAGTGAGAGTGAATCTGAAGAAAATTCAGCTAAACTTGTTAGAGCTATGGTTGGGGTTTATGAGTCAGATGATGATTCTTGTGATGATGAGGTTAGTTATGATGAACTTGCTGTCACTTATAAATATCTTTTCATAAGAAGTGAACAAGTGTGTCTTGAAGGAGAAGAGCTAAAGAAAACCATAGTACAGTTAAAAGCTGAAAAGACTGAACTTGAAGCTGAAGTCAGTATGCTTAACTATAAACTGGACTCTATGACCAAAAATATCAGAATGTTGAACAATGGTACTGATGCGTTAGACAACATTCTTAGTATTGGGACGATGACTGCAGACAAATGTGGTTTGGGATTCAACAATGATGCAGGTTCTAATGATGTTATCACCTCCAAACATGTGATGTTAAAACAGATGTTAAAACATCATGACAGAACTCCATCTAAGAAGAAATACAGACACTGGAGATGTCACCATTGTGGATGTTTTGGGCACATTAAGGCTTATTGTTATAAGCTATATGGACATCCACAGAAGGCTCATCAGGTTGTTCCCAGACAGAACTGTCATAAAGGAAGGCAGGTTACCAAGCCTAAGAAGCAATGGGTCCCTAAAGTTAAGGTTACCAGCTTGATAGCTCACACTTCTTTAAGGGTTTCTACCAAAGAAGATTGGTACTTTGACAGTGGGTGTTCAAGGCACATGACTGGAGTTAAGAATCTGTTGGTAGATGTGAAGCTTCATTCTTCAGGCTATGTTACATTTGGTGATGGGGTCAAAGGAGAGATCAAGGGGGTTGGTAAACTGGACTGTGCTGGTGCTCCCAGACTGGAGGATGTTCTTCTTGTTAAAGGACTGACATCAAATTTGATTAGCATTAGTCAACTTTGTGATCAAGGATTCAAAGTAGGCTTTACAAAATCTGAATGCATTGTCAAAGATGATAAAGGAGAAGTCATTATGAAGGGAGCCAGGTCTAAGGACAATTGTTATCTTTGCGTGCCACAAGACTCAAATTCTTCCACTTGTGTTCTTGCTAAAGAAGATGATGTCAAAATCTAGCATCAGAAGTTGGGACATCTTCACCTAAAGGGAATGAAGAGAATCATCTCCTCAGAAGCAGTCAGAGGAATGCCCAAACTTAATATTGAGGAAGGAAAAGTGTGTGGAGACTGTCAAAAAGGGAAGCAGAAAAAGATGTCTCATCCAAAGCTTCAACATGACACCACCTCCAAGGTCTTGGAACTACTTCATATGGACTTGATGGGACCTATGCAGGTTGAAAGTCTGGGTGGAAAGAAATATGCATATGTAGTTGTGGATGACTATTCAAGGTACACCTGGGTGAGCTTCATCAAAGACAAATCAGAGGTGTTTGATGTTTTTAAAGATCTTTATCAAAGACTCCAAAGAGAAAAGGAGAGTAATGTTATCAGGATAAGGAGCGACCATGGAAGAGAGTTTGAGAATAGAAAGTTTGAAGAATTTTGCTCTGCTGAAGGTATAAGTCATGAGTTTTCATCTCCTATTACTCCTCAGCAAAATGGAGTAGTTGAGAGGAAGAACAGAACTATCCAAGAGTCTGCTAGAGCTATGATCCATGCCAAGAAACTTCCTTATCATTTCTCGGCTGAAGCCATGAATACTGCCTGCTACATTCACAACAGGGTTACCCTGAGAAGAGGCACTTCATCCACTCTGTATGAATTATGGAAGGGAAGAAAACCTAGTGTTAAATACTTTCATGTTTTTGGAAGTAGATGTTATATTCTGGCTGATAGAGAACAGAGAAGAAAATTGGATTCCAAAAGTGATGAAGGAATATTTTTGGGATACTCTACCCACAGCAGAGCATATAGGGTTTTCAACTCTAGAACCAAGGTGATGATGGAGTCCATCAATGTGGTGATTGATGACAATGATAAGCATGAAGATGATGATGTCCTAGATGATGTTGGAACATCAGTTGGTGAAGGTGCACCAGAAGCTGAAGACAGAAGTCCAACTCCTGGTGTTGCTGCTGCTGAGCCTGAAACTGAGCAACCTCATAAAGATCCCTCTATCAGAGAACAGAAGGACCACCCAAAGGAGCTTATTATAGGGGATCCAAATTCTGGAGTGAGGACTAGGTCAAGAGATGTTATAGCAAGTTCATGTTTTGTCTCCAAAATTGAGCCAAAGAATGTCAAGGAAGCATTGATTGATGAGTTTTGGATAAATGCAATGCATGAAGAGCTGGAGCAATTCAAGAGGAATGAAGTATGGGAGCTTGTACCAAGGCCTGATGGAGTTAATGTGACTGGCACCAAGTGGATCTACAAGAATAAATCTGATGAACAAGGTGTGGTCACCAGAAATAAGGCCAGATTAGTTGCTTAGGGATACACTCAAGTTGAAGGAATTGATTATGATGAAACCTTTGCTCCTGTGGCAAGACTGGAATCTATCAGATTTCTCTTAGGGGTGGCTTGTAATTTCAAATTCAAGCTTTTTCAGATGGATGTTAAAAGTGCCTTCTTGAATGGTTACTTAAATGAAGAGGTGTATGTTGATCAACCAAAAGGATTTATTGATCCAACATTTCCTGACCATGTGTACAAACTAAGGAAAGCTCTATATGGTTTGAAGAAAGCACCAAGAGCTTGGTATGAAAGACTTACTGAATTCCTGGTTGTGAATGGCTACAGAAAAGGAGGGATTGACAAGACTTTGTTTGTTAAAGAGGAAGGAGGAAAACTGATGATAGCTCAAATCTATGTTGATGACATAGTATTTGGTGGGATGTCAGATGCAATGGTGAAACATTTTGTGGAACAGATGCAGTCTGAGTTTGAAATGAGTCTTGTTGGTGAGCTAAACTATTTTCTTGGTCTACAAGTTAGACAAATGGAGGACTCCATATTCATTTCTTAGAGCAAGTATGCAAAGAACATAGTGAAGAAGTTTGGTCTAGAGAATGCTAATCACAAGAGGACTCCTGCTCCTACTCATTTAAAATTATCCAAGGATGAACATGGAGTTAGTGTGGATCAAAGTTTATATAGAAGCATGATTGGGAGTCTATTGTATCTCACAGCTAGTATACCTGACATTTCTTTTGCTATTGGAGTTTGTGCCAGATACCAATCTGAGCCTAAGGTTAGTCACTTGAATCAAGTGAAGAGGATCCTGAAATATGTTAATGGCACTAGTGACTACGGGATGCTGTATAGTCATGGATATGGGACTGAGTTAAGGGGGTATTGTGATGCTGACTGGGCTGGGAGTGCTGATGATAGGAAAAGCACTTCAGGAGGTTGTTTATTCTTAGGGGATAATCTGATATCATGGTTTAGTAAAAAGCAGAACTGTGTGTATCTTTCTACTACTGAAGCTGAGTACATAGCAGCAGGGAGTAGTTGTTCTCAACTTTTTTGGATGAAGCAAATATTAACGGAATACAATGTCAAGCAAGATGTCATGACATTGTACTGTGATAATTTGAGTGCTATCAATATCTCTAAGAATCCTATTCAACATAGCAGAACTAAGCATATTGATATAAGGCATCATTTTATAAGAGATTTGGTTGAAGACAAAGTAGTTGCTTTGGAACATGTTGCTACAGATAAACAATTAGCTGACATTTTTACTAAATCCTTAGATACAAACCAATTTGAAAGTTTGAGAAGTAAATTAGGAATTTGCATTTATGAAGATTAAATGTGCTAGAGAGTGTATTAAGCAGTTGTATTCTTTATTAGAAATTAATTTTATTCAACTGCTGAAGGCATACAGGTTTGAAGTACATCAATAGTTATAGATTATCCCAACCCCCTGCATCTAGAAAAGCTTTCCAATCGTCATCCCAATCATCATCTGAAGCATGTTGGTGCACAGGAAGTTTCTTGCTAGGTTTCATGGTAGTCTCTGAGGTTCTGCCTGTCTTTGTGGTTCCTGAAGTAGTTTCAGCTGCAGTCATTGTTTTGCTCCTCTTCTTAGGTGAATCTGAAGTCTTATCCTTCTGCTTGAGGTTCTTTGCTGCATCTTTGGTGTTTTCCTGGCTCATTCTTGGTTGATGTGTGGTGCTAGAAGGAAGAAAGGCTTGTTTTTATAAGGCAAACAAGGAGCATAGGTTGTATCGACTGAACAGTCAATGTGTTGGAACTTGTTTTTTTAGGAAGCATGGTGTTTGACCATGTCTTTATTTATGTCAGGACATTGTGTTTGGTGATTGTCCAATTATGGCTAAAAAGGGGGAGAGTTAGCCTAGGTGTGTAGGGTGTATCCTATCTAAGATCTGGTGTGGTGCAGATGTTGAGAGGGAGTGTGCATAACAGCTGGTTATGTTGGTTCTGGTTTTGACAGGGAGTTTGCTCTTTATTGATGGGAGTTGTTTGTTTTTAAAATTTTTAATCCGCTGCTGAAGTCTCTGATGGTGCAGAGATTGTTTTAGCCAAAATTAGCCAAAGGGGGAGATTGTTAGCTCTTGGATTGGCTAGAATTTTGGTAAAACAAAGTTATGCAAGTTTGATGTCACATAGGTGATGTCTTAACATTGAGTCTTAACATTGGTTAATGTTATTTGTTTAAGTTGTTGATGTTTTAAAGTCTGATGTCACATGCAATGTCATGACATCAGATATGCAGATCAGTAAAACATCAGGTTTGAGATGTTTTTAGGGTTAAGCGTATTAGCTGGAATTTTGGGAGAGTTGTTAGAGTTATTGGGTACGAATATCTTGGAGGAGATATTTTCTGTTGCAAACAGATTTGATGCAGATTTGTAGGAGTATTTAAAGGCTGAAGATTTAAAAAGATTTTGGGAGATAAAATCTGTTTTGAAGATTCAGTTTTAAATAACAAACCAGGTCAGATATTGTAGCAGGTCCAAGACAAAATCAAATGGCTATATAAAGCGCATCAAACCCTTGAAGAAAGTAATGAAGAAAGAGAGCTAAAGACTGAGAGTCGTTTGTGTCTTCGTGTATGTGTTGTAAACCATTCTAGTGTGAATTGGTGTTGTTGTTTTGAGTTGTTCTTGATCAAAGCTGTGAAGCAGAATCAAGTTGTGTTTTTCAAACTGTGTGATCTTTGAATTATATCACTGAAGTGATTTAGGAATTGAGTAGTGTTCTCATACCTAAGTGGTCTCTTAGGTAGAAAGTTCATTAAGTAGAGATTAAGTTTAGGAGATGTCAACTGGGTTGTTGAGTCTGTAAATTAATTCTACTGATAGTGAAATTCATCCCTGGCTTGGTAGCCCCCAGATTAAGTTGTTTAACTGAACTGGGTGAACAATTCTTTGTGTTCTCTTCTGTTGTTTTACATTGTCCATTGCAGAGTGTGTTGTTGTGACATCACATGTAACATCACATATCTGGTACCAGAATTTCAGAAAAGAAAGACCGGCCGAAGACGGAATTTCAACAGCAAACGAGTACGACCGAAAGCGGACTCGAAAAGAAAGACCGGCCGAAGACGGAATTTCAACAGCAAACGAATACGACCGAAAGCGGACTCGAAAAGAAAGACCGACCGAAGACAGAATTTCAATAGCAAAGGAGTACGACCGAAAGCGGACTCAAAAAGAAAGAGCGGCCGAAGACGGAATTTCAACAGCAAACGAGTACGACCGAAGGCGGACTCGAAAAGAAAGACCGGCCGAAGACGAAATTTCGACAACAAATGAGTAGAATGAACGGATCTACAAAGATGACTCCGCTGAGGAAGAGAGAAATCTAAACTAACAACTCTGCGGGGGAGTGTAGGAATGACCAACAAGAAGGACGAATCCACTGGTTGCGGTGATGTTAAACAACAACTTCTGAATCATGTTACTTTCTACTGGGGAAAGAAACTGGTAAAGGATATCAAACCTGGCCTATGCTTCGAATGCATATGTTTGAATTTTTCTATGGCGTAATGCTCTATACGAAATGGAAATGCTACGCGTTTGGGAGAATGCCATGCTTATGCAATGCAAAAGAAGTGTCCCAGCAAAATAAATACTGAAGACGAAAGCTGATCCACCAGGGATGACAAACTAAATTGTCCTCTGAAATAAGAGACCCTGCTGAGAAAGACTTCACTCTGCTGAGAAAGATCTTGATTACACACTCTGCTGGAGATGAAAACTTCGAGAGACTACCCACTCTGTTGGGGATAGATAAAAATGAATACTGAAGATGGAACCCAAAGAGAAATCCTCTCCGCTGGGGATTACCAATGACTTCTACCTGGATCTGAAAGAATGCCAATAACAATTGGACTTAAGACCTGCTGGGGATATCGAAAGCTGTTGAACAAACCACTGAAAAGATCACCACCAAACTATGCTTGGGGAAACAAGTCAATAATTCCGAACCTGATTGGGGATATTACCGAACTCAACTTGCTGCTGGGAGATGCTCTTACCTTTACCCTGCTGGGGATTATCAGCCAAAACCAACACGTCTGCTTGGGGAACGGTAGATGATGACATCAACTCTGCTAGAGGATAACATCAAGCTTACTTATCTGAGGGGATTAAATCATATCGTTGCTGGTGAGAAAAACATTTCTTGACTAGCTGAGTGCTCATACCCTGTAGGGAGAATATGATTTTTGTCTAAGAAAATATTTCACAAGTCTCCTGTTGGGAGATGCGTCAGCATCAACTTCTAACTGCTTGCTGAGAGAGTAATCGATCACAACTCTAGCTGGGGAATTAATCTTCTGTATTCTGCTGAGGAAGATAATCCTCGACACTCTGGCTGGGAAAACAACAACCTGCTGAGGAGGATGAACTTTTCAATGTCGAGAAGAGTAGCTCTACTGGGGAAGGACAAACCTGTTACCCTGCAAACAGAATCAACAGAAATTTCTACATGCAAAAAGGCTACTTCTATTACCATAACAACGACCGTTGCCTAAGCAATTTCCACTGTTTTCTGATATGCTTCGCAAAGCTTAACATTACCGCATGCAATGTTTTATCAAAATATCAGACGTTTTCACAAACAAAACAGTAAAAGTTGTTATTTCTTTGTTTTTGTGGTTGGCATTTATTTTGCTAAAACTATTCTAGCAGCAAGATGTTGAAACAGGATGTTCTAATTTACTGCATTCAACATGTCGGATAAAGATGTCCCATACTGGTTCATAGGACATCGCGTCTGATTCTGGTTTAAAAGGAAGATTCTGTTGCTGTTAATTGTTACTGAATATCCTGTGAATATTTGGTTATCCTATGTGGCATCCAAAGTATTTTTGGGTTGAGTTTTTGTGTTGGTTTTCGGATTTTCAGCATTTTCTAATTATGGAGACATATTAGGAAACTTTAGATTGAAGACCTATTTTGTTGGAATTTTTATTGCAGATTTGTGAGCAGTCTCTCAGCTGTGTTTTGAAGGCCCAAATCCAGTTGGAATGTATGTTATAAATAGGAGTGTTTGTAACCTGATTTAGTGACGGCTCAAGATATAGAAGTCTAGGGTTCTGTCTAGGTAAACCTCCCGGCTTGTGGGAAGGTTACCCGTACCGCTCAAAACCTGTAGGTAAGAGGCAGTACGTATTGTTCTTGGAGGAAGCTTCTAAGCAACTCTAGGTTGTGGTATTAGTCAAGGGAAGAAGCTAACAAACGGTGGAGTTTGACATCTTACTTAGCTAGGTATTGTTCTCATCAGATGTTGATGTGTCATAGGAGTGTGTCTCCTCACCATGGAAGTGTGGCTTCATGTCTATCTGTGTGATCAGAATGTAGGCGAAGGGCTGTCGATGCAGTGGCTGAGATGTCGACTGCTAGACATCATTGCGATGATTGGAAGTGAGATGGAGTCTCTTACCTAGGGAGGACTTAGGTAGAAGGGTCATTGGGTAGTGATTAAGTGAGTAGATCATCAACGGGTGTGTTGATTGTAGGGTCTATGAATTTGATACTGCTAATAGTGGACTTCCTACCTGGCTTGGTATGCCCCCAGATGTAGGTTGTTAGACCGAACTGGGTGAACAATTTCTGGTGTTCTTTACATTTTATGCACACTTTTGTATTGAGCTTGTTCATTATTGTTGTTGTATATCAGTGTCTCGACATCTCGATAGGACATCTGATATACAGGCCAGAATTTCAATTGGTATCAGAGCAGGCATCCTGTCTGTTTCTGGATGAGATCTAAGGAAGATACTTTCTGGTTCATGTGCAAGGAAATTAAGTGTGCTGAGAAGTTGTATGGAGTTGGTCAGTTCATATGTTGTTTGAATGGTCCCTTGAAGTGGAGGATGGACTATTCATGATAGGGTGTGTATTGGTTTTGTTTGAAGTTGTCAGGCGTGTAGCTTTGGTGGTAAGCTGTTGTGTGGTTTGATTTATTTTCAAACCTATGTTGACCTATTGCACATGGAGTGGCGTGGGTTAGTATGTTTTGCCTGAAGACTGTAGAGGAGTTTTCTGGTGTGTGTTCCGCTGCATATATATATCTGATGGAAAATTCCTGGTTGTTCATTTTGCTGAGGGAGATTCTACAACATCTACGAAAGAACTGGCTAGTTTTTTTGTTGATGTGTCTTATAAGATGTTCTGACATCTTATTAGGGCAAGCAGGATCTATGTCCTTGGTAGTTCCGCTGCATGAGGTTCTGATTGAAGAGCTCTAGAAGTATGGGATTCTGGAGTTATGATTGAAGGAAGATTGTAGCCGTCCTTACTCGTTTTCTGTTCTTGTAGATGTCAACCGGTGTGATGTCGCATAGCATTCCAAAGTCGGGAGCAGAGGGGTGTCTTTGTGATGGTTGAGTCTTGTATGACTTGGTACATGGGTGAGTGCCTTCATCATGTATGCTGAAGTCAGATTGAAGGGTAAGATGAATTATCAAACTTATGCTCTAGGGGTTTGATGATTTCTTGTTGATTAAGTTGTTGAAGACACTTGATATGATGATCAAGTCCAATCAAGGCAAACTAAGTCATGTTCTGGAGTCTTCTAGTTATTCTTCAGACTAGGAGGTGCTTCCTAGGAAGCATAGGGGTGAAGACCGTGGAGGTGATTTATTTTCACCTTTCACAAAAACAGTAAGGAAGGATGCATCTCTCTTGACCCTAAGAGTGAATCCAATCTGTTTGAAGATTTGTTGAGGTAAAGAAGACTTGTTCAGAGAAAGTCTTAGTTACTTGAGTCAAGAGTGGCAGCCTTGGTATCTCAACATTGTCATTGAAAAAGATACTTGCAACAAGACTGAATACTTTATAAGTGTTCATGACATGATCTGGTGGAGCTTAGCTACAGCAGTGAAGAAGGGTTATTGTATAAGGATTTAAGATCAATTGCTATTTGTGAAATCCACAAGTACTTGATTGATTATCCTTGAGATTCAAGAGTGAGGATGTTCTATCAGATGTTCTGACATCTTTTCATCAGAGGTTTGAAGAATCATGGAAGGGGTTCTACATTCGCTCAAAAGTCTCCTAGGGGTTGACCTGGGATTATTTGCTTAACATATGTCCCTGGAAAGTATTGTGATTGAGTTGATGGTGATGTTGTTGAAGATGGAGATGGAAGACTATGAAGACATCATAATCTTGATGATTAGAATTTGGATTAGTTTATTCCTGATCTAAGTGAGTTAGAATGAAGAGGTTGTGTTGTATTTATGTTGACCTGAATTAGCTGCTCTGGCTGTGTCTTATTGGGAGCTTCTTGAAGGACTTCTATGCGCAATGATTGTTGATGCTTCTTTTGGAAGATGATTGAGATTGTGCATGTGGAGCTGGATGCTCAAACATTATTGTCAGAAGAGGTGTTTCTGACTATGTGAATTTGAATGTGGAGACTCTGATCTTATTTTTAGGAGTATGTTCTAGCAAGGCATGACTACTAATTTTGAATATTTCACTAGTATCAACAACTATAATGGATGTACTGGTAGAGGAAGTGTGATAGATGATGTGATCTGGAAGGTTTGTTTAAGAGTTGTTTTCTCTCTTGAAGAGATAGATCTCAGTAAAGCTTATAAGTAAGCTGAGAATTCGTGGAGTTTGTGAGCAGTGTCAGTGTTCTCTAGGAGTGAGAGTACAGTCTGTGAATGTGCTCAGCATTCGTGTGAAGATCTGGTGCTCAAATGATAATCTTCATCTAGAGCATTGGTTATCCATGACAGAGGGAGTACTTGTCTATGGATTTTGCTGCAAAGGTGCATACATTGTGAAGCTTGCATGTTTGTGGAGATTGGTTGCTTCTTATGAGGATATAATGTCAGATAACATGCTATGACATTAGGCTGCTGGATGGTGTTTTGATGTGTGAAGCAAATTGTTTGGATCATGTGCGAACATGCTTCTGAGGAGGAGTCTGAAGGACAGTTTTATTTGTATTTGGGAGAATTTATTTTTCTCTGCATATTTTGGAAGAGCTCTGTGAGGGTCTTTGTTGATGTGAGTTGTCACACTTGTCTTGGTGTGTGTTATTAAGTAAGAGGAGTTTACTTAGAGTTCAGTGGAAGGCAATGTGTTTATGCCTTAGAACTTGAGGATGATTGAAACTGATTGCTCTTGTGTAGAAGAGGAGTCAGTTGAACTTGTAAGGAGGTTCTGGTTCTCTGGGAGCTTGTGGCAGGAGTTATGGGTTGAAGCATACCTTCTTTTGGTGAATGAGAGTTTATTTCTCTCTGGGTTTCTGAAGTTTTCTTTGTTCAAGCTGGTGGCGCAGTGGTGTTTGAAGATCTTCAGTTGGATTACTATACAGATAGTAAGTCCAGTGGTGGAGCATATCCAGAACCATGATGTGTGGTGTCTATGATGTGTGGACGATGTCCTAACCAATGTTAGAACATCTTTGGGTTAGTTATCCTTGGAGTAGGATTCTGAGATCACTTTTTATCTAAGAGGTGTTTATCTTATCATACGGGAGAATGATGAGTTAAGGATTGTCTCGGATGTCTGATGTGAATATTACATGCTAGAAGTAGATCAGTTTGGTGCTTGTGGAGCAAATGAGCTGAAGATTTTTGGAGCATCATTCGTGAAATATAGGGGGAGAACTTCTGTTTGTTAATTGTACTAGTGTGGTACTTGGTTTGCTTGAGGATCAAGCATTAAGTGAATGCGTTCAGCAGGTGTGTTGAATAGAGGGTGCGCTCTTGAAGACATATAGATGAGTCTTATTTTTTTCCATTCATTTAAGGTGTTCTTCTTGCACAGGAGCACTGGTTATCTTAGATAGAGGGAGTTGGACTTCTGTTTTGGAGTTGTTGTTGCAGTAGTACAATTGTTTATCAAGATTGTTTGTGGTTCCAAAAATTCTATGATAGTGTACCTCTGGTGAGGGTGTAATGTCAGACAAGATGTCATGACATTGTGTGACTGGTTTAGTTCTGGGTGGACTTGACTGGTTGGTCTTGGTCATGTCATTGGGTTGTCAATGTATCGAATCAAAGTTATATAAGCTTCTGAGTTGGATGTGTTCTGCTACTGGTTGATTGCCCTTATTGCATAGTTGCTTTGTTTGCCAAAAAGGGAGAGTTTGCCTAGGTGTTGTCTAGTTGTCTGGTGTGATTCTATTTTCGAGGGGGAGTTTGTAGTTTGTGCAGCTGTTATGCTGTTTGAGTTTGATTTTGTGTGCATCTACTTTCTGATGTTGTTTATTCTGGTGCATGACTTGATCATTTCTCAAAGTTTATTCTGGTGTTGGTTGTTCTACTTACTTTGTCATATTTTTGGCTAAAAAGGGGGAGTAGTTAGTGTTGTACTTCTGTGCTGGTGCTGGTAGTGTGCATCTGGGCTGCAGCCGAGGGGGAGGATTAATTGTTGATGGTGTGTTGCTGCAGTTGAGGGGGAGAGTTTTTTTTTGTTATGAATTTGTTGCTGCTATGCTTTTGTTGGTGTTATGGTGTGTTTTTCGCTGTTGTCTCTGATATTGTTGTTTTGTTTGTGATGTCTTTGCAAGATTGTTTTTGGTGTGTAGTTTCAGCCAAAATAAGCCAAAGGGGGAGATTGTTATTTCTTTGTTTTTGTGGTTGGCATTTATTTTGCTAAAACTATTCTAGCAGCAAGATGTTGAAACAGGATGTTCTAATTTACTGCATTCAACATGTCGGATAAAGATGTCCCATACTGGTTCATAGGACATCGCGTCTGATTCTGGTTTAAAAGGAAGATCTTGTTGCTGTTAATTGTTACTGAATATTCTGTGAATATTTGGTTATCCTATGTGGCATCCAAAGTATTTTTGGGTTGAGTTTTTGTGTTGGTTTTCGGATTTTCAGCATTTTCTAATTATGGAGACATATTAAGAAACTTTAGATTGAAGACCTATTTTGTTGGAATTTTTATTGCAGATTTGTGAGCAGTCTCTCAGCTGTGTTTTGAAGGCCCAAATCCAGTTGGGATGTATGTTATAAATAGGAGTGTTTGTAACCTGATTTAGTGACGGTTCAAGATGTAGAAGTCTAGGGTTCTGTCTAGGTAAACCTCCCGGCTTGTGGGAAGGTTACCCGTACCCCTCAAAACCTGTAGGTAAGAGGCAGTACGTATTGTTCTTGGAGGAAGCTTCTAAGCAACTCTAGGTTGTGGTATTAGTCAAGGGAAGAAGCTAACGAAAGGTGGAGTTTGACATCTTACTTAGCTAGGTATTGTTCTCATCAGATGTTGATGTGTCATAGGAGTGTGTCTCCTCACCATTGAAGTGTGGCTTCATGTCTATCTGTGTGATCAGAATGTAGGCGAAGGGCTGTCGATGCAGTGGCTGAGATGTCGACTGCTAGACATCATTGCGATGATTGGAAGTGAGATGGAGTCTCTTACCTAGGGAGGACTTAGGTAGAAGGGTCATTGGGTAGTGATTAAGTGAGTAGATCATCAACGGGTGTGTTGATTGTAGGGTCTATGAATTTGATACTGCTAATAGTGGACTTCCTACCTGGCTTGGTATGCCCCCAGATGTAGGTTGTTAGACCGAACTGGGTGAACAATTTCTGGTGTTCTTTACATTTTATGCACACTTTTGTATTGAGCTTGTTCATTGTTGTTGTTGTATATCAGTGTCTCGACATCTTGATAGGACATCTGATATACAGGCCAGAATTTCAAAAGTAAAAACATAAATGGAAAGCTTTTGAGAGAAATGAAAATTTTATTGAATGAATTGGCTTGTAAATAGGCATTTACATCTGGAAGCAATTCCTGAAAATAGGTAATTGCGCAAAAAGTAAAAGAAAAAACACATCTTGGCAATGTGGGGAACAGATATCCACCATGATTCAATTCAGCTATGATCCAATATGCCTTACTTATCCGCAGATGCTTTGACCTTCGAAGAGACTGATTGGACTAATTCCTTTCCTTCGAAATTTCCATGTATCAAAGAATGCTCACAAATCGAGCGCAGATCATAGCCTTTTTCTTTCGAATCCCTAATTTTTGTCTGGATCGCCCTTTTCGGGTTTTCAATCCACCAGGATACCCATTTTTGCCAAAGTTTCCTTTTCAGGTTTTCAACTTTGCGGGTTTTTTCTTTTTTTCTTTTTATCCCTAACTTTTGCCCGAACCCTTTTCTTTTTATGGTTCGCCGGGATGCCCCTTTTTTGCCTGGACTTTCTTTTTGTGTCCAGCGGGTCTCTTTTATGCAAAGTATTTTTTGACTACGTCTGCGTTCACAGGGGACGAAAAATCCTCGCCATCCATAGTTGAAAGTAATAAGGCTCCACCAGAGAAAACCTGTCTTACTACATATGGCCCTTCGTAGTTTGGAGTCCATTTGCCCTTGTGATCTGTCTGAGGAGGAAGGATCCTTTTCAAAACCAAATCACCAGCCTGAAAACATCGAGGACGAACTTTCTGATCAAAGGCTTTCTTCATCCTGCTCTGATACAACCGACCATGTGCAACGACTACCAATCTCTTCTCTTCAATAAGGTTCAGCTGATTCAGTCTGGAACGTACCCATTCAGCTTCATCAAGCTTCATGTCTACCAGAATTCTTAAAGAAGGAATCTCAACCTCTAATGGTAGAACTGCTTCCATACCATATACCAGTGAGAAAGGAGTTGCCCCAGTCGATATGCGTACCGAAGTACGATAACCATTTAAAGCATAAGGCAACATCTCATGCCAGTCTTTATACGTCACTACCATTTTCTGCACAATCTTCTTGATATTCTTATTTGCTGCTTCAACAGCCCCATTCATCTTCGGACGATAGGGAGAAGAATTGTGATGTTCAATCTTAAAGCTCTGGCATAGCTCCTTCATCATCTTGTTATTCAAATTTGAACCATTATCAGTAATGATTCTCTCTGGGACTCCATACCGGCAGATGATGTCCTTCTTGATAAATCTGGCTACCACTTGTCTGGTGACGTTGGCAAATGAGGCTGCTTCCACCCACTTCGTGAAGTAATCCCAAAATGAAACGAAGTCCATTGGAAGCAATAGGTTCAATCTTTCCGATCATATCAATGCCCCACTGTCATACCCCAAATTTTGACCACTAAGATTTCCCATCATTGTGAAAATCATCATCACAATATGGAGGAACCATCATACTTCATCAGTCTCCCCAAAGATGGGTGAGCATTCACTACAATCAAAATTAGGGTTTCAAGCCCTCTCTGAGTGCTTAGACAAAGGGTCAATCAAGGAATGACATGATCTTCAACTTGTCTAACATCTCAAACATCCACAAAGGATCAAAAAGGACTCCCACTTCAAGGATTAAGCACAAGGCTGCTCCCTTCTAGGTGGATTAAGTCTCAAGATCGACAGTGTCACCAAATTAGGGTTTTGGTCGACCAGGGCCTCCAGATGGAAAATTTTCATCTGGGCACAAGCCAATGATCCAAAACCTAACCTAATATACTCCATGGAACCTCATGGACCCAATCATCAAGTCAATTTTTCCTCAGGGAATGCATTCATCAAAAATCAGGAATTAGGGTTTCTTGACCTAATTCACCCCTAAGTTGACTTTTAGGGAAAATCATGAGCCAAGACCTCAAAGGAGGGTTTGAGGGTCTCTAATGAACTATATTGATCCATTTGGAACAATGGATTAATCCAAGAAGCATGAGCAACAAGTCTCAATTTCATCTGCACCACAGTTAGGGTTTTAAGGGAAAAGTCAACTGTAACTTTGACTTTTGACCAGGACATGCTCCCAAGCCCTATGACATGCATCAATATACCCTATGACACCCATGGAACATGTCCATCAAGTTTGATTTAGGTCAAGGACATGATTTCCTGAAGAATTGCACAGTTTGGAATTCATCTTATAAAAAGTCAACGGTGCACAAAAGTCAACTTTGACTTTTTGAGATTTTTCACCAAAATGGATTTTTATTCCTAAAATGATGTTAATGTATGATTTGAATCATCATTCATCAAGAAAAATCAAGAAAAGTTGGATAACTTGTAAAAGGGGTAACCATAAAAACTTAGAAAATTTTCTAAGTTAAAAATAAAGTGACAAGGGTACCAACTTTGGAGGATCATAACTCCTAAACCACAAAGCCATTTTTCCTCATCCAAAGATGGATTTGTAGCCCTCATTACCCTCTACAAAAACTTCAACTAGACCTAAGTCCAATTCATTAAGGATTTTGAGTTATGGAGTGATCAAAATGGCTGAAAAATGAAAATGTCACTTTCTCCAACACTTAGTGAAATTTTCACTAAGTCCAAATCTGTCTTCATTTTTTTCCAAATGTAGGGGGATTTTTCACTTGGATTCAAAAGAGATCAAAACCAAATATGTTAAAACAGTTGTTGTATCATGTAAAGGCTTTCCAAAATGGCCAAGAACATTACCAAATTCCATTTGAGTCATGAGATATGACATTGGAAAGTTGCCTTGCTTAAATCTGTCAAGGCAATGAAGAATTTGCATTTTTGCTCGATTTACCAAATTCAGCCAAATCCAAATGCTCCTATCCACTTGGACACATCAGAGGATTGAATCTAAAGGGGACAATCACTGAGCCAAGCCTCCAAAGTCTTTGGAACAAGAAATAGCATGTTGAACCTAGAATGGCCAAAATAGGGACAAGACTCCAAATTTGGATTGGAGCATTCAATGGAAGCATCAAGGTGGCATGGACTGAGCCATTTTTATTTGAATTCAGTCAAGACTTATCCAAGACCAAGGGAACCACAGCCCTGTGCCCTAACCTCTAGTCAATGGCTAGAGGAGACTTGGATTTCCATTGGCCAACATTGAACAAACACCTGCTGCAGTTGCCATTCACTGTGGATCCCAAAACAAACTTACTCTACTATAAATAGAGCTCAATTGTGATCAGTTTAAGTACACCAAAGGCCTACAACACTTGCCTTTCTCAAAATCTCTTTCTCTTGGCAAAAATGCCTTTCTTAGCAAGGTAGCTATCGGGTTTTGAGCTAGAGGGCAATTCCACTCAAACCAATCACTCACACACCTCACATACATCACATATGAGTTGATCAAACACTTAAACAACAACTGGAACACTGATTTCTCAAAATCACCAGTCAATTGCTCAAGGTTTTAACCAAAGTGCAGTTGAGATTCCATGAAATGATCCAACCAATTTCAATCAAGTCCAAGCATTCAAACACACTCCATAGGGTGTAGGGAAGCTGTTCAGATCATCACCACTCATCTGTAACACCTCAAAATCAAAAATCACATTGCACTTGCTGTCACGGCCTAGAGGTAAGCATATACTTGGTCATCTCTCAATCTATGCATATTTCCTCGCACAATAATTTGGCCATATGTTCATAATCATGCATAGAATGTTTCCCCTCAATTAATTGCATTGTTTGAATCGTGTATCAAAAATCCCAGCCTTCATGCAGAAATTAGGGTTCTTGAGGGTTTTTCGTGATTTCTTGTTATATGTTTAATTTAAATGAAATTAAATGCCATAGACATGATCGTGAGGTTGAAACGAGTTGATTGGTATGTGGATTGCATGATATAATCAAGTATTCAGTGAGATTGGATAGAAAATGAAAATCTGGCCAAACCCAAAACACGCGCTTGTTCTTGGTGTGTTCTTGGCGCCATTTCTTTCAAATTCAAATATTTGAATTTTGTGATTTTATTTAATTGATTCAAAAATTAATTTCTCTCTCAGTTTTAATGATTTTGAGTTGATTCTTTTTTTAATAATTCACAAAAATGTTAAAATATTTTATTTTATCAAAAAACATCAAAAATATTATTTATTTCATATAATTGATATTTTTGCAAAGAATTAATATTTTAATTGTTTTTGACATTTTAAATATTTTTTCCACATTGATTTTGCAACTTTTAATGCTTTCTAATTATTTTGTAGGTCAATACTTAATTTTTGAAGCATTAATCCAAGATTACAATTTGTTTTTCATATGTTAAACAATTTTGATCATTTTAATTGATTTTTTATTCAATTAAATACATTTTTGAAAACAAATTAGGGTTTTTGGATTAATTCAACCCTCATAAATCATTTTCAAAACACTTTGGGCCTCTAATAGAGTGTAAGACCCAATCCTTTTTTTGACCAAACCATTTTTGGGCCTCAGTGTATTGTATAAGTCCCGATACCGTCAAAAACAAACGGCGCGATCGTTGCCTTTTAAAAACAACAATTGGGCCTCTCCTCGAGCTATAAGACCCATTCAAAACTTTTGGGCCTCTAATAGAGCGTAAGACCCAATCCCCTTTTAACCAAAAATCATTTTTGGGCCTCACTTATTGTATAAGTCCCTTCGCGTTAAAAGAAAATCTCGGCGCGATCGCCACTTTAAACGAAAAATAATTGGGCCTACCCTCGAGTAGTAAGACCCATTTCCTTTCTTAAAACTTTTTGGGCCTCTTGGGAGAGTGTAAGACCCATCCCTTTGTACAGAAAACATTTTGGGCCTCAGTCAATTGTATAAGTCCCTCTGTACAAATTCGACAGTGCGATCACTGATAAAAACCTGGGCCTCTCCTTGAGCTGTAAGCCCCAAATCTCTCCTTTTCAAAGCACTTTCTCCTTTGATTTTGAATATTCTGTTGTTTTCAATTTTCTTTTGTTGAACAACTAACCAAACAGCATGGAAGCTCTATAACCGAGTAAGTGGTTATTGCTTTCATTTACCGCTTTCATATACATATAACTGTATTGTGGGGCTGTTTCACTGTAAGTCTTCTTTCATGAACTCATATCAACTGTGTAATAATAGTATAGATATTTAGAGTTTCCCCGGCAACTACGTCTAGCATTAAGCCCGTTGATCGCTCTTAGAAATAGTCTAAACTAGATCCCCATAGGATTACCAGACACAGTCTTCCCTCCTCTTGGGGTTAAACAATATGGAGACATGAAAGGCAGCATTCTCTGTGAACCCTTTCATAGACTGTCACTCATAGAAGTGGTCAAAGAAACTCTATTCCCCAGAGATGATCTTTTCTCCGTGAATGGCATCTCTTGAGTTTCTTCCAAATTCTCGGACTTTCCTGGCTTGATCTATTCTCGGTGAATGGCATGTCTTGAACTTCTCGGGGTTTGGGGACCCACAGGTTTCTTAAAAGCATTTGTCAAGAAACTCTACTCCCCAGAGATGATCTTTTCTCCGTGAATGGCATCTCTTGAGTTTCTTCCAAATTCTCAAACTTTCCTGACTTGATCTATTCCTTGTGGATAGCTTGCCTTGAATTTCTCGGGGTTTGGGGACCCATCGGCTTCTTAAAAGCAGCGGCCTCCTCTTGGGCATTATACAAGGACCCACGGGCTTCCTAAAAGCAACCCCGCCTCCTCTTGGGCTTAGTACAAGGACCCTACGGCTTCTTAGAAGTATTCACAGCCTCCTCTTAGGCTTCATATAATGATCTCTTCCTCCGGGAATGATAGCCTCCTCTTGGGCTTCGTACAAGGACCTGTCAGCTTCTTAAAAGTTTCCAGCCTCCTCTTGGGCTTCGTACAAATTGTCCCGACGACCTCCTAAAGGTATAGGAACATAACTTAATCATCTGCATAAAACAGTCCTTTCAAAGAGTCTACTACTGTTTCTCAAAGCATAGTACAAAAGGTGAAACTCTAGACTTGGACAGTCTAATTTCCTTGAGTCTCAAAGACATTCTCAAGTGACCCCCTCGTCAAAATAGGAAGGAAACCCGTAGACTCGGACAGTCTCAATACCCTTCAGATTTCCCTCTTCCTTAAAGAACAGGAAATATCCCTGATCCTTGAATCAAATCCATGAGTACAGTGTTGCTCATATAAGAACTGATTTTCTCTTTAAAATCAGTATACTGGACCTGTCACTTAACTGAAACAGTAACCACGGCCTCCTCTTGGGCTTTGTACAATGATTCTCCCCCAGCGGAGTCAAACAAGGTTTAGCCTCTCTCTCGGGCTTTGTACGAGACACATAAGAGACTCCCTCGTTGAGTCAATCACCTCTTTCGCCTCCATCTCGGGCTTTATACGAGATACAAAAAGGTTCTTATTGAGCCAAATAAACAACAGCCTCCACCTCGGGCTTCGTACGAGATACAAAAAAAACTCTCTTGTTAAGTCAAATAGCCTCCATCTCGGGCTTTATACGAGATACCAAAAGACTCCCTCGTTGAGTCAAAAACCTTTTAGCCTCTCTCTCGGGCTTTGTACGAGACACATAATCGCCTCCTCTTAGGCTTTATATAAGAAAACCACTGGTTAATCCAATTAACCTTTTAGCATCAAAGTTGTTCCTCGTTCACAGTGCACAAACATCAACAACTCCTTCCCTTTCATCTAATCGCTGTAAGCGGCAAGCCTCTGGATCATCTACATCCATGCCACTGTCCCTCTTTTAGCATGAGAAATTCCTAAGGAAAGATGGTATTGCTCTACACTGAGTTAAAGTCTTCTCCTTCAGGTTAAAATCCCCTATAAAGGAAATTATGGCATTGCCGGATTCACACATCCCGGTTAAAGTAATCCTCCTTTATAGTCAGTCACCCAACAGTTGTGACAAACAGACCTCTTTAGAGATGACAAATTCTCTCTAAAGTCAACACCTTTAGCTTCATATCTTGAGCTTTGAACAAGATACAACAGACTTTTCAGCTTCATATCTTGGGCTTTAAACAAGATACAGATCACCTTTTTCGCTTCACGTCTTGGGCTTTGAACAAGACACCAAAACAACCATTTCCTCCCATAGAATAGGAGGAACTATGAACGCTCTGATTTCCCTGTTTCGGTAAACGGGAATATGTAGGCATAAGATTGAAAGAAAAATCTTAGCGAGCACACTAAACAAAAACCCAAAATCCCATACTCTCATGTATCTATCAAAAGCATCAGTCCTAACATCCTAAATCCTTGTTCCCCGCTATAAAGTCCTAGAAAGAGAAAAGAAAACCGTATTGGCGAAAATACAAATAACCAGTACAAAGGCCCCCCCACATTGATAGCATTTGCAACCTAACAGACCGCTGTTTAAACTCAGTATGCAAAGCATGGTTAATTGGAGACATCTATTTCCCTTCCTTCATCAGCTTTAATAGGATAAAAAATGAATCGACATGTAGTAAGCTCAACCGCAGAGAGCGACCAGCGCTTAAGAATCGCGTCCAAAATCGCTCGCTACACCCACATAGCAAAGGACCAAGGTGATGACAACACACTCAGAGGAGTAGGCGGTACGTGCACCTTATCTGCATAAATCTGGCATTTATGACATCTCCGGGCGTATTTAAAATAATCAGACTCCATAGTCATCCAGTAATACCCCGCTCTCGATAGCTTTCTAGCGATAGCATGCCCATTGGCATGGGTACCGAAAGAACCCTCATGAACTTTTTCCATTAACAGGCTTGCCTCGTGTCCATCAACACAACGTAGCAAGACCATGTCAAAGTTTCTCTTGTATAACACGTCATCTTTATTCATAAAGAAATTTCCTGCCAACCTCCTCAGAGTCTTCTTATCTTTGGTGGATGCACCCCTTGGATACTCTTGACTCTTCAGAAAAACCTTAATATCATGATACCAAGGTTTGCCATCTGATACATCTTCAATTGCAAACACAAAGGATGGTCTATCCAGACGCATGATTCTGATCGAAGGAGTTTCATTCCAATAATTCACCTGATACATTGAAGATAGCGTTGCCAACGCATCTGCCATCTGATTCTCCACCTGAGGTATATGATGGAAATCGACTCCGTCAAAGAACGGTAACAACCTTCTGGCATAGTTGTTATAAGGTACCAAGTTCGCTTGACGAGTTTCCCATTCACCTGTAATCTGATTAACTACCAACGCGGAATCACCATAAACATTGAGGTTCTTGATTCTCAAATCAATTGCTTCTTCTAACCCCATGATGCATGCTTCATACTCTGCCTCATTATTGGTGCATATGAATGTTAATCGGGCAGTGAAGGGTATATGAGAACCCTGTGGAGTCATAATGATTGCCCCAATTCCGTTACCATATGAATTAACAGCTCCATCAAAAACCAATTTCCACTGGGATCCAATTTCTGGTCCTTCATCATGCAAAGGCTCTTCACAATCTTTCATCTTCAGATACATAATGTGTTCGTCAGGGAATTCAAACTTCATTGGTTGATAAACCTCAATTGGTTGTTCAGCGAGATATTCTGACAGAACACTTCCCTTAATGGCCTTTTGGGAAACATATTGAATATCGTATTCTGTCAGAACCATCTGTGAACGGGCTATTCTTCCAGAAAGCGCCTGCTTTTCAAACACATACTTGATCGGATCCATCTTCGAAATCAAGAGGGTTTTATGGTTTAACATATACTGCCTCAAACGCTTAGCTGCCCAAGCGAGTGCACAACGTGTTTTCTCCAGCATCGAGTATCTTGACTCACAATCAGTAAATTTCTTACTCAGGTAGTAGATGGCATGCTCTTCTCTACCTGACTCGTCATGTTGACCGAGCACACACCCCATTGAGTTCTCAAGAACCATAAGATACATAATCAATGGCCTTCCTGGAACTGGCGGCATAAGGACCAGAGGTTCCTGCAAATACTCTTTTATTTTTTCAAATGCTTTTTGACAATTCTCATTCCACCTGACCTCTTGATCTTTTCTTATCAACTTGAATATTGGTTCACACGTGGCTGTAAGATGAGATATGAATCTAGCAATGTAGTTCAACCTCCCTAAGAAACCACGAACCTCTTTTTCTGTTCTTGGTTCAGGCATTTCTTGTATAGCTTTTACTTTAGCAGGGTCAACCTCGATACCTTTTTCGCTGACAATAAAACCCAGTAACTTTCCAGATCTCACCCCAAAGGTGCACTTGTTCGGATTCAACCTCAGTCTGAACTTTCTCAACCTCTAAAATAGTTTCTGAAGATTCACCAGATGCTCTTCCTCCATTTGTGACTTCGCAATCATGTCATCAACATAGACCTCGATCTCCTTGTGAATCATATCATGAAAGAGAGTCACCATCGCCCGCTGATAGGTTGCCCCAGCATTTTTCAATCCAAAGGGCATTACTTTGTAACAGAATGTTCCCCACGGTGTTATAAACGTCGTCTTTTCCATGTCCTCTGAGGCCATCTTGATTTGGTTATACCCAGAGAAGCCATCCATGAAGGAAAACACAGAATACTGAGCGGTGTTGTCCACTAACACGTCAATGTGAGGAAGCGGGAAGTCGTCTTTTGGGCTTGCTCTATTCAGATCTCTGTAGTCAACGCACATCCTGACCTTTCCATCCTTCTTAGGTACAGGTACAATATTAGCAACCCATGGAGGATAATTCGTTACAGCAAGAAACCCAACATCTAACTGTTTATGAACCTCTTCTTTAATCTTGACAGACATTTTTGATTTCGTCCTTTTCAGCTTCTGCTTAACCGGAGCACATCCTTCTTTGAGCGGCAGCCGGTGTACCACGATGTCAGTGTCGAGCCCAGGCATGTCTTGGTAAGACCAGGCGAAGATATCCATATACTCTCGGAGCATTTCAATCAATCTTCCCTTGACAGTGTCTTCCAAAGCAGCCCCAATCCGTACCTCTTTCTTTGCGTCCTCGGTTCCCAAGTTAACAACCTCGACTTCCTCCTGATGAGGCAGAATGACCTTTTCCTCCTGTTTTAACAGCCTGGCTAATTCCTCTGGTAAGGCACAATCTTCATCAGTCCCCTCTTCAGCCTGATATATAGGATTATCGAAGTCATATCGAGCCATAGCCGAATCATGATGGGTGGAATCTGAACAAGAAAACCTGCATGATTGATGATTTATGTTTATTATGGATGCGTCAAACAAAAACACATTGTCATTTTGCTGTGGTTTTAATGCAAAAATAAAAAACAGAAAAACAGGGATCAAAACATTTGAATGCGAAAACGTCCTTTATTAATGATAAAGAAAAAGCAAACGAAAAGATTCAAGCCCTACAAACAAGAATCACTACGTCTTGGGCAGAACGTAGGATTAACATAGACGACAAACAGGAGTAATTACTCTGGTCTGGTCACTTGAATGGCTTTCTCTGACGACCAGTTGCGAAGACTTTATCCTGGAACACAGGGGCGAATCCAATTATCCATATCACAATCACTATCCCCATCCTCCTCAATAGCATTGATTCTATCAAAGAACACACCGACACTGGTGAAACGAACTGGACCATAGAACTTGGGAGGCTCTTCAGGACGCCTGGGTGGCTTATAACCCAGTCTATGAGTATTCCGCTTTTCCTGGACATCAATAATCTGACCCCACTTTTGTGAACCGCCGGCTTTAACCACGGCCCGTGCATCCTTAAAGGAAGACATTGAAATCTCCGGCTGATGTACCACTGTAGGCTGTTCTACCACTTCAGATCGGCTGACTTCCTTGAGAGATTCCTCAGGGATCTTCACTGCTTCAAAATCCTAACATAAAGTTTCATGTATTTTTCTATCTACCTCCACATACTTGAAAGTAGATAGCTGGCTTATCATGATATCCTCTTCTCCACAAACTGTCACCACATGTCCGTCTACCATGTACTTTAACTTCTGATGCAATGTAGACGTCACAGCCCCAGCACTGTGAATCCATGGATGACCCAACAGACAGCTGTAAGTAGGCTGGATGTCCATGATATAGAAGGTAGCATCGAAAACCTCTGGCCCAACCTTAATTGGTAGCACAATCTCTCCAAAACCGGATCTTTTAGAGCCATCGAATGCGCGCACCACCAAGTCACTAGGTGTGCATATCAACCCTCGGGTGTCCAGCTTCATCAAGGCTTTCTTAGGCAGAACATTCAAAGAGGATCCAGTATCCACAAGCACATGAGACATCAACGATCCACGACACTCAACAGAAATATGCAAGGCATTATTATGGTTTCTCCCAGCTGGAGTCAAGTCAACATCAGTAAAACCCAAACCATTGCCTGCATTAACATGGGCCACTACCCCCTCCAACTGATTAACCGAGATCTCCTGGGGTACGTAAGCAGCATTCAGTACTTTCAGCAGTGCGTTTTGGTGTGCCTCGGAACACAATAACAGGGACAAGATAGAAATCTTAGACGGAGTCTGATGCAACTGATCCACAATTTTATAATCACTTTTCCGAATCAGTCTCATAAACTCTTCTACATTCTCTGAAAAAGAATTATCAATCGGCCATGCCGTGGAGTCATTCACTACTGGCGCTTGCACAGAATTATCTACAACCTGCTTCCCTTTGTTTTGTCTGGAACTACCAGCTTGATCATCAGAAGGGATAAAGACTCTACCACTTCTCGTGATAGCCCCTGCTTCCTCATCATTCTCAACACAAGAGTTCACCACAGAAGTTCCCACCAGTTCTTGCTTCTGTCCATTAACAAACACTTCAGCCCCATAATTCCAAGGAATGGCCTTGGTACTCTCATATGGCACGGGTCCGGGAGCTGCAATAATAACTGGTGCTGGTCTTACCGGCCCTGAAATAATGATTGTTTTGAAAGGGATAGTAATGGTAGCAACCTCATTTTTCCTGCTAACAACTTCTTTCTGTTGGTCACACCGGTCAAACTGCAATTGACCTTCATCTATCAACTTTTGAATTCCTGACTTCAACAAACCACAACCATTCATTTGCGACATGCAATCTGAACAATTCTCATCACATTCGGGGGGAACCCCACCCCTCAATAACCTCTCCTTTACCACCATCAAAGGAGTCTTTAATTCATTAACATCCATAACCAAATTCAAAGATTCATACTCCTCTAACACAACATTAACCCTCGGCCCACCATGGTTCGGCATTGGGTTTTGGATGACACTTGGCACATCATTTGAAAAGTTAATGGCCTTTAAATCCACCAAGTCTTGGACCGTATGCTTAAAAGCTTTACAGTCCTCAATATAGTGTCCGGGTGCCCCAGAATGAAAGTCACAGTGGGAGTTAGGATTATAACCCGGAGGTGGATTACTGGTGGGAGGAGCTAGAGTCCTTTTCTGGATTAACTGCAACTGTAGCAAATACTGAAACAACTGTGAATATGGCAATGGTGAAGTATCAAAATGTCGGTTCTGCTTAGGCGTAAATTACTGCTGGCGTGGAGCACAATTCTGTTGCTGTTGTGGAGGTGCTGCAGGAATTGTCACTGAAGCTACTTGTTGGTTATAACTCTGATGCTGCTTTCCTTTACCTCGCCAAGACGACACAAAATTTGCTTCTTCCTTTTTCTTGTAATTAACATAGGGTTTCTTCCCCTGACCATAAGACGACCCATCATTACCTGACACTTTCCCAGCTTTGATTCCACTCTCTAACCTCTCCCCAACCATGATTAAATCAGCAAACTTGCCTGACATGCAAGGTAACAGTTTCTCATAATAATGTCCCGGCAAAGTATCCATAAACAGGTTCAACATCTCCTTCTCCAACAAGGGTGGCTGCACCCTTGCCGTTAGTTCACGCCATCTCTGCGCGTATTCTTTAAAGCTTTCATTATTCTTCTGAGACATATTCTGTAGTTGGGTCCTGTTGGGAGCCATATCAGTGTTATATTGGTAGTGCTTGATAAAGGCCTCGACCAACTCTCTCCAATTACGGACATGGCATCTCTCTAACTGCATATACCATTCCAAGGATGCCCCAGACAGGATGTCCTGGAAGAAATGCATCAGCAATTTCTCATCTTTAGAATACGCATCCATCTTTCGTGCATATGCCCTGACATGTGTCTTGGGACAAGTGGTACCATTGTATTTCTCAAATGTGGGCACCTGAAATTTATGCGGAATTACAACACCGGGAACCAGCCCCAAATCCTCCAGATCTATACCCACAGAATTTTGATTCACAACCCCCCTTAGTTGTTCTTCAATCATTCTGAACCTTTGATCATTATCCACCTGAGGAATAGCATCAACACCTTGCATAGAAAAAATGTCGTCCTGTTGGTCATCATAACGACGGCCATGAACAGCGCAAACATTATTTCC
The DNA here is from genome assembly GCA_022829125.1 of Lathyrus tuberosus. NCBI lineage: Eukaryota > Viridiplantae > Streptophyta > Magnoliopsida > Fabales > Fabaceae > Lathyrus > Lathyrus tuberosus. The sequence goes on along the minus strand of JALAZF010000056.1, from coordinate 19,248,375 downwards.
TCCTCCGACAACAGAGGAAATCACCACCTGCTCTCCTCCGCCCGGAGGTATCACAACACCAGGAATGGGGATCTCTACGCCCACAGGACCTCCCTGAGCACCGTTACCAACAACGCCATTATGGACTCTGCCATGAAGAACCCCATCTTCATCCACTCTCGCCACTAAGGGTTGGACCAGAGTCCTCAATTGCTCTTGCCCTTGGGCAACACCTTGCATCAATTCCATGAATTGGGCCATGCGAGCTTGCATGGCGGCCATCTCTGCTTGCATTTGCTCCATAATTCTCCTCTGGTTTGATCTAGTAGAATACCGGTGAATTGGCTGGCCTGCAATCCTGAACTGTAACCAAATAAAGGTTAGAAAAACCCGGGACGAGTACCTGCTATGCAAAAATGATTATGATTATGAAAATGCAAATGCAAAATGCAAACAATCATATTTGAACATTTTCGGGACATATCCGCTTTGATTCCAATCCATGAAACCGGGCAAGGGATCAGACACACTATCGGAAAATAAATCCGAACCCAGAAATACTACCGAATCAAACCATGGGGACAAACCCTCTCTGAAAACTAGAACTGCCAGAGCACAGATAGTTGAACCAAATATTCCATTATCGGAAATAAAGTAGTTCCTACAGACAAGTTCAAGCATAATCAAAGGTGACTCCATCAACAAACCTGATGATAATCCCAACAAAAAGATAAACAACAATATCAACTACAACTCAATTCCAAACAAACTAGCTTCAACTTCTTCAAGAAGGTCCACAGTGTTAGGATGTGCAAGTTGCTTTATCAGCCCTTTGATCAACTTGTTTCTTTTTGCAATCTCTTGGTTCAATCTAGCAATCTGCTCTTCAGCGTTGTTGTTTTCGCGCCTCGACTTCTTGACCTCGGCTTGGAACTTGAGCTCTTCAATTTCCTTCTGTGCTTCTTTCCACTTGCCAGAGTAATGATCATTCCTTGCTTTCACTTTCTGTAGTTCTTCTTTCAGTTCTCTATTCTCAATCTTTACCTCTTCCCACATCTCCTGATACGTGGTAAGCTTGTCCTCTGCTTCAGTCAAAAGCTTCTTGTTTTTCCTACTAGCTTTGCCTGATGATTCAGCAGCCATACTGACCTTTTGAAGTGCTGAGCTCTGTCAGTAAAATCCTTCTCTCTTTTTTCTAGACGCTCTGTCATGTCTTGAACTTTCCATTTCAGCTCCAAGTTGTCATGTAGAGTGTTCTGTAGCTGACTACTCATATCAAATTTTTCCACCCTCAGATCAAATACCAACTTTCGCTGCTTGTTGAATTCTTCGAGTGGTACAGTGAGTCTCTCTTCCACAATCTCTGGATACAAGGGAGGAGCCCGATCAAAAGGCAAATAGAACTCTTCTACCCTTTTCTTTACCCATTCAACATATGGAGCGAAAGCTTGATTATTGGGTTTACCCAGAAAGGGTTTTACCTCTCTTCTGTCTAATGAACCAAGCTTCAGAAGCTTTCTGCGCAATAGCCACACCATCAATCATATGAAAATACAAAGATTCTTCCAAATCTTTTTCAACTGGAGGATTTTTCAGGGCGTACGCAAACTGCCTGATAGCCAAAGACGGGTTGTAGTTAATACCTCATTTTCTTCCGATTAAGGGTACATTAGGATACCTTCCACAACTATGCAAGATGTCAATCCCTAATAATCCCTTATCCACCCAAAGAATATCTTTAGCAGCTAGGCCCATCAGACGCTTACTCCAATCTAGAGAAGTCTTTGAATCCACAAAAGCACCTGACCGAGGTAAACGGTTGGCAAACTACTTGTAAAAAAGAGATGCACAACAACAAACCACCCCACCTCGTCTTTTCTCATTCCTCTTGTACAGGGAGTAGTGAAGATCACCTAACAAAGTCGGTACCAGATTCTAAGCTGTAAATATCTGGATAGCATCCGTATCGACAAACTCAGACTCATTAGGGAAGACCATAATGCCATATATACAGAGTGCCAATATTGCATTTAAAGTTATCCACCTCTTCTCCTTAGCTTCCTCTCGAGCCCTCTTTACCAAGTACTCTAATTGATAGCCTCGGAATTTTCCCTTCTTAGAAATGTCAGCCTCCAATGTCAATTTGCTCAAATAAAGAGCCTCAGCCAGCGCTTGGAAATCACAGTCTCCTTGGGAACCACAGAAAGGAACACCTCCTTGGATAGGAATTCTCAAGATGTTAGAGTACTCTTCTAGGGTAGGAACCAATACATAATCCGGCATCACAAAGCACCTTAAGGAAGGATCATAGAACTGCATCAAGGTGTGTAGTCCATTGTATTTATACTCACTGAGGCTCCGAACCAGGGATAATATCCAACCATACTTCTCTTTAAAGACCCCCAATACTTCTGGACTAGCCATACCCTGTAAACTGTCCAACGGACCAAGAGTGAGCTTCGGGAACTTGTAGATGATGATGTGCTTCTTACCCCTCTTAGTGTCCATCCCTACGAATGTCCTCTGACTAGAATCAAAAGACTGGATACTACCTGGAAATGCAAAAACATGAATGTCAAAAAAATGGAATGCAATGCGAAGCATGGGATCAAAGTTCCACACGAGCTGGATGCACTGTACTGACAGAACAATCAAAGCTCTGTACCAAACCCCAGAACAAAAGTAACCACAGTGATAAAACCAGAAAACCAGGTAGGTTGAAGGTCAAAGTCACCTTTAAACCTGCAAACACTCATCCCCTCTCACATGTGGGTTCTATAAAACGGGATCCTCAGTCTCGGATTCTCGATTTGAGAAGCAATAGTACATTCATCCCTCAGGGTACAATACTATCGCCAAAAAAAGAGGTCGTCCACTGATTCCCCCAAAAAAGGTCATCCTATAGCAAGTTCCCAGCATTGGATCCTCGGGTCGAGAGTCATAATGGATTTGCCATTTCTGGTCTGCCATTATCGTTGAGGAGTGCCGTTACTGAGTCCTCGGGAATGGTCACCAGAGTCGACAGTTCCTCAAGAGAATAGCTACTGGCTTGTATCAACATACAGTAGCAGATATCTCCCGATAGAACCTCATCTGATTGTGGGGATCATGATCACCCGCGCGTGGTCAGCACCACGGGAGCGTCACGCCTGCCCACGCTAATACCTATGTGTATGCTTAAGCCTGTGTAGTGGGCTTATCTTTCAGAACCTCCCAACCTGCCAAACAGAAAACCAGCACAGCACAGCACAGTCCAGCATAATAATGAAATACAATGCAATAAATGCGGTAAAACAGTAAAGCAGTAATACAGTAATATACAATAAAATAAAGCACAACAGTAAACACCCAATGAAATAAAAACAAACAAGTGCTAGGATTGACTCGCAAAAGGGGATGGACCAGCAAGAGGTCAACCTATCCCCAGCAGAGTCGCCAGCTGTCGCTCCCGAGGATTTGCATCCATGGTATAAACGCAAAAGATCCCAAGCGAGGGAAAGGAAACACTGCGTAAACCTGAGGGAAGGAAAAGAGCATGGTCTTGCGACCAAGAGAAATGGGTAAGGGAGTCGGTTACGCAAAGGGAAGGTGTCAGCACCCCACACGTCCATCGTACTCGATAGGATCCACGCTTGTTGTCTCGATCAAAGGGTGTCGTCATCTGGAGCTCCACTGCTACTGGAACAGGAACGGAACAGGAACGGAGGAGAACGAAGAAACGAAAAAAGAAAAGAAAAAGAAGTGACTCGATAGGACATCGCTCGTCCTATGCCTACGTATTCCCTCATGCAATGAGAAAGTCAGAGTCAACGTAGTTCGGACACGAACTAAGGGGGGAGGCTGCTCGCCAAGACATCACCGTCTTGTGCCTACGTATCCTCAATCGAACTAGAGAGAGGAAATCAGAGCAGTCGTAGTTCGACCTAACAAGGTCGGTTAGTGTTTTTTATGAGCGACGTTAAATTCGCGTTCGGCAGTTAGGGTCGATGCCTGTTTGCGACGTGACGGAAAGTAACGTGCCCTTTTCTGAAAATGAGTTGAACTTAACGATCCCGAAGGATGAAAAAGGTTTGATTTTGCTTTGTATTTTTTAAGACAGAAGTGGTTTGAAGTTAGTTCATAACTTGCATTGCACCCAAGTCTGTAACATAGGAATGAATACTTCGCCCATCGTCCCCAACAGGACGTACACTAAGTACCCTAGAAGAATGAAGGGAGACCCCCCATACTTCACTTCCCATATGTAAGGCTCATGCTCAATACATGTTAATCTTTTATTAAGTGTTTTAGGATTGTTATGAGATGAGAAGAGAAGACTCAAAGGAAAAGAAAACACTAAGGGGAAACTAATCCTAATGTTATCATGCAAAAGGTGGCCCTATAGTTAAGTTTGAAAGGGGAACTTCTACCTAAGTTAGCATGCAAAGGGAAGCCTAATGCTAATTCTACTCCAAGCTTAATCGAAAATTAAGTTGGACTAGGTAGCTCTAAGGGAGTGAATCCAAGACTTAAACAAGTCTTGAGATTCAAGGGAAGGAAAGAGTGAAAGAGAAGAAGAAGGTGAAAAGAAAAGAACACAAACAGCAGCTACCACAGCGCATCTGCACCAACACAGCAGTAAAAAGCAGTACACAAGCAAGACAGCTTATAACAGCACACAATCAGCACAAAAAGGAGGTGTAAAAAGCCAAACAGCAGCACATATAACAACACATATGCACATAGCCAGCAGTAGAAACAGGGCAGCATGTGATTCACTTGAATACAACTCAATCATGGCATAGAAAACGTGCATCAAGCATTACATATTCTGATCATGATCACAAACACATCACATCATGTTGAATGAATTTGAAAACATCATGGAAAAATGCACGTCATGAGAGGATGCACATCATTAAGCATGTGAACAAATTGAAACAAGTATGCGTCTCACGGAAGAGAAAGGCAAACAAGCACGTACAACACAATTCCAGCAACACACACAATTATCATGCTCAAGGAGTATGTGCTATGTGCTCATGGCATCAAGAATGCAACAATGTAAGCATGTTCATAAAAGATGAAAAAAACAAAGCCGTGTGTCGGAAACTTGTGCACATATGATGGTGTGAGGTGCAACAGCATCAAAACAGTCATTAAACATGTATCATATCAATCCATGAAGATTAGAAATGAAACGGGATCGAAACATGCTCAAAAATGCACAAAAAACACACCCTGCATCAGTGTTAATCGATTAACCAATTGCAGTGCAATTGTGTTAATCGATTAACAGCTCTTAATACGCACATTTTGCACTGGTTAATCGATTAACCTAATTGCACTGCAATTGGTTAATCGATTAACACTGTAAAATCAGCACAAAATTAGCTTGAAAAATCACTTCCAGCAGCAAAAGCACTTATGCAATCATCTCTAATGATCATGTAATCAACAATGCACGAAAATTAAGTTCAGAGACATCATTCAAACATCACTTAAATTCAATAATCATCAACATCCACAATCAAGATCAACCAAATGAATCAAAACACATCAAAATTCATGGATCTACATTGTACAAGTTGCAATTAAGCTAAAATGAGTATGGATCTGAAATTAACCAACCTACAAAGCTGAGATTTGCTTTGGTAAGTGTTGTAAACATAAATGGATTAATTCAAGTAGAGAAATCCAAGATCCGCAAGCTTCTTGCACTCAAAAGTTGAAGATCCACGCAATAAGCAACAAAAGCTCCAAAAGCACTTCCAAAAATCACTTCTGAAAAATTCAGAACCAGATCCAAACGAAAATCCAAATTGAAAAGCTGAAATGTAGTGATGATGAGAGGTTTTAGCTCAAGAATTAACAAGTTCCAATGAAGAACTTGTTAATCTTTGAAGAAGAGCTTTGAGTGTGGTTGAAAATGGAGTGGGAGAATGAAAAAGTGAGAGAGAATTAAGAGAACTCTGAAAATTGGGAGTGAAAATATGATATAACTTCTAGAGGTTTGGAATGAATTGGTTTAAATAACCCCTAGGTTAGGAGTGAAGTTTGGTTTGAGAGTGAGGTTAAGTGAGTGGAAATTGGGATGAAATGTGAATTAGGAAAGGAAATGTGGAATTGGAGTGGAAAGAATTTGAATTTTTGAATGGAAAATCAACTCTCTAGATCCTTCTACTGATGTGTAGAATTAAAATGGGTGATTAAAAATTGGATTAAAAGAAACAGCTCCGAAAATGCAGCATTTGGACAAAATTCACTATGGTTAATCGATTAACATAATTGCACTGCAATTGGTTAATCGATTAACACATTCAAATTTTGAATTTTTGCGCCAAAAGGAGGAAAACTTGGATATTCGTCTGGTTCTACCCGTTCCGAACCACAATAGACCTCTGAAACTTGCCATTTGATATTACCACTGGAATACACTTGAAATATGTCGTGAAATGTTTTTTCGCACTCGGATTAAACTGCTGATAACAACTGTCTGGTGCTGAATAACTGATCAAAAATTGACTGCCGGAGTTTCTGATCATCAAGTCATTTAATGAGCAAAATAAATGCTCAAAAAGACTTGGAAAGTTATCTGCTTGGCCTTGAACACTGTTAAAAATCATACCGAAACTGATGACGCCTTGAGCTACTAGAGAATACCTTGATCCCATGCCTAAAAGAAATATGCAAAATGTAAAAAAAAAAAAAACAATGCAAATGAAATGAAGCATAAGCCAAAAGGGTTAGAAACACTAGGGCAAATTTTGAGGTGTTACACAAATCTTGACAATTTTTGTACATAAAATCTTGGCATTTTTCGACTCTATTTTGCGGTTTCAATGATTAATTTTCCCGAGTTTTCTTATAATTTCAAATAAACTGCAATTGGCATTGGTATTCTTGATGTGTGTGCTAAGTGTGTAGGAAATGTGCAAGAAATCAAAGAAAAAACCACAAAGCAATGAAGTGGGAACAAAGCCAAGAAGGGGAAAGTTAGCGAGCTCGCTAGGCGAACTGAAAGCGAGCGGCACCAAGCAAGCTGAAGGCGAGGCAATTCACTGTAGAGGCAGAAAATATTTTGTATCATGGTCGTTGGGCGAGGCCTTGCGAATTTAGATATTTTCCAAAGGCTGGTTGATACATTTTTTACTGATTGATGGCCAATAAAGTCACTTTCCAGGCGAGATGTAGCTCGTCGGGCGAGATAGAAATATTTTAGTTTGTATATATTCATTTCTTCATAGAATTTTTAGGGATCTCTTGGGACTTTTTATACCCATTTGATCATAAATCATTCTTTAGAGATATAGGCTTAGAAAACAACAAGAGTGGGTGCATCTTGAAGATCCGGAGTTGGATTCGCTTCTATCGTTGGGAAATCGCGGTGGATGTTTATTCATCTCCATTCTTCTCCTTGTAATCTCTTTCTTGTTGGGATTGTATGTAAGCTTACTATTAAAGTATGTATATTTATTTATCATGGCGTTGTATACGATCTATTTTACAAATCTATATTGATGTCATCTTTGTTTGCTTGTTTTATGTTTAGATTTGACCCGTTATAGACATATACTATTCAGGTCCAGAACTAGGATGAACATCTGTTAGATTTTATACTCTAGACATAGATTTAGATTTAACATTTGCATGAGTATCACATCTTAATGATCTGTGTTGTTTCATAGGCTGGGAGATCGTCGATTAGACAATACGGTAGAACTCTCGTTTGGGTGGCAGACATGCATGCTGATGTGAGCGACACGTGATGATATTGATGAGTGTTTTAGGTTGCATATAACTGATTGGTAAATTTGTGTATCAGATAGGTGGATGAAATGCATTCCTGACGAGTTCTTTACCATACTTTATTTACTTGTTCATATGTTTTACTTTCCACTTTTTACTCTTTTAAACCATTCAAACTAAGCTTAGAAACATATGGATTGTTGAACGGAATTTGATCCCTCGCACTGATCCCTGTGAATATGATAAAACCCGAAATTCTTCCAAACTTAACTTTTTCTTGCCTCCTTACCGCAACAACAAAATGGCGCTTTTGTCGGGGATTGGTGATTTGATATTGAAAGCATAGTAATAGTTTCTATCTTTTTAAGCTTTGTAAATTTGTCTATACTTTTAATTTTTGTACTTCTGACTATATTTTTAAGATTTATACATTTGACTATATTTTTTAGCTTTATACACTTTTTTTAATCTTTTTGAGCTTTTTGCCTTTGCCTATATTTTTTAGCTTTGTAAACTTGTCTACATTTTTGGGATTTTTACATTTGTCTATAATACATACATGTTCAATATAAAGTTGTTAGAGAATTATTTGGTGTTGTCCAATAAGCTTATCTTTGATAAGCTTGAATAAATACGGAGTGATTTTTTCAAGTTTGATTGTATCAACAAGAAAATGTTATGGTAATGATATGAGTTGAAAACCTGATACTTGAGCAAAGGTGAATGTTTATTGCTTTCTATAACATAGCATGAATATGAAACTTATAAGTTGTACAAATATCATGACATTCATCCTTTTGCAATACATGTTCATATTTGAATCACATTAGTTCATAACCAAAGTTGAAGAAACTTCCATTTTCTACTATATGCACAGGAGACCAACAATTTTTGTTTTAACTCGTTTGACTTATGTTTAATCTTACATTTGTGTTGAATTGTATGTAAGCATGAAAATGATCAAGGCATTTTTTTTTATTTTGAGCACAACTACTTGACCAAAAGTAACTTACCCTGTGAGTGAGAGAGAATTCGTTAACCCCTTTGAGCCTTGATGTAGGAATCTATATCAATTTTGATTTGTGACAATTTTCCTTTGCATGCAAAGAGTAGTTCATAATTGATTTTTGTATGGATTCTGAATTCGTTTCTTGAAACACTTGAACCTTCAACCATGAATTATGGTTTGAATTTTTACTCGTGCCTTAGAAAGTTTGGGAGCATTCACATTACAAGGATTGGTTGTATTCAAGTTGGAGAGAAAAAGGTGGATTGCTAAGAAGTTGAGAAAGAAAAAGAAAAAATTGAAAAAAGTAAGAAAAGAAAAGTGAAAAAGGAAAGAAAAAGAAAAGAAAGAAATTTGTTTGGAAGAAAAGGTGTAAAATAAATTTTGTGCTAATAAGTTGTGTGAAAAGGTGTAACAATAGTTCAATGAGAAAAAGGTAAATGAAGTAGTGAATGCTTGAGAATTTGAGAAGTGATAACTCTCATTTGTTTATGCACTATTTTTGTTTGAGTTACCTTAAGATATGAACCTTCTTTGTTAACCAAGCCACATTACAACCATTGAAGTCCTTGTGATTTGTATTTTTATGCTTTCAATATGAATTTTTTGGATGAATGCATAATTTGATCAGGATGTTAGCAAGATTGTTGGGTGTGAGTCAAGCCCCTCATGTTTGTTATTCATACATTGATGAAGTTATGTGTTAGGTGTGATTCATATTTGAAATTGTGTTGTTTTAGAATTTTGACATTTGTTTTGTGATTAGAATTCGTTTCATAATCATGGTGTCATTGTAGTATAGTGGTAAGCATCACTTCACTTGTACCTTTGTGATTTGAACCATACATTTATTTTCGTTTCAAAAAACTTATTGATCATGATTTTTTGGTAGTTGCACTTGTTTCTTTTAGGTTTGATTTACCATTTTTTGAGGATAAACAACGTTTTAAGTTGGGGAGAGTTTGATAAGTGCAAATCTTGACTATTTTTGTACATAAAATTTTGGTATTTTTCGACTCTATTTTGCAGTTTCAATGATTAATTTCTTCAAGTTTTCTTATAATGTCATATAAATTGAAATTGGCTTTGGTATCCTTGATGTGTGTGCTAAGTGTGCAGGAAATGTGCAAGAAATAAAACAAAACGACATAAAGCAGTGAAGTGGGAACAAATCTAAGAAGAGGAAAGTCAACGAGCTCGCCAGACGAGCTAAAAGCGAGTGGCGCCAGGCGAGTTGTGTAATACCCTAAATTTTGACCCTAAGACTTCACATAATTATGCAAATTATCACTACAATATGCATTTACCTTTATGCATCACTGATCCTCGCAAAGATTGTTGAGTGTTCACTCTAGGCAAAATTTAGGGTTTTTAGCCTCTCAGAGGATTCAGGCAAAGGATCAATCAAAAATTTACATGATCTTCAACTTATCAAGCCTCTCAATCATCCATAGAGGTCAAGAGATCCTAAAAATCAAAAATCAAGCACAAGATTGCATCCTTTCAAGTTGATCAAGCCTCAAGTCATTAGTACACCATAATCAGGGTTTTGACCTAATTCAATCCCTGAGTTGACTTTTGAAGCAAGGAATGATCCCAAACCTCCAGATATGTTTCAAAGACCTCAAATTCCTTATATTAATCCCTTCATATGATTGGATTAACCCAAAGGACTTGATTCATAAATAATGCAAGAATTCAAATCCATCTGAGCCACAAACTAGGGTTTTGATGAAAAGTCAACCATACCTTTGACTTTTGAGCAAGGCATGATCTCAAATCTTGGGACATGATTCAAGAAGCTCAAAAGAAACTCATGAGACCATTCATAAGTTCAAAATTGCCTCATAGGATTCATATATCAAAAATCAAGAATTAGGGTTTCTTTGCACAAAATTCATCTGAGACCCAAAATCAAAGTTTGACTTTTTGGCCAAAAATTATCCTCATGAGCTATTATACAAGAAAACATTATCTATTGTTGCATTTGAACAAGACTTGATCAAGAAATCAAGGTTACTTGTAAAAGGGGCAATGTTGAGAAAGTGAAAATTTCACTAAGTTATGAAAAAAAGTGTGTAAGTACCCAACTTCCAAAGGCCATAACTTGTAATCCAAGCAACCATTTTTTGCACTCCAAAGCTCAAATGATAGATATCATCACATACTACAAGATTTCTACACTAATCCATATTCAAAAACTTCATGGATTTCAAGTTATGAAGTGATCAAAATAAAAAAAAAAAATAAGAAAATGAGTTTCAACACTTAGTGAAAATTCTGCCAAGTTTTCAGCATGAAACATCAATTTTCAAGGGCACTATTCATTATGATCCAAGAAGAATCAATACAAATTGTGAACATCAATGTTGAAGAACATCATCTCAACTTTTTAAAAAGTACAAGAACATCCATTGATTCAACTTGAGCAAGAAGTTATGAACCTCACAACTCACCTTACTGCAACTACTTTTCAAAGACAGATTTTGGAACTTTCTTACACCACACGATTTTTCACAACAACTTTGTCATCTTGCAAGCTTTGTCATCATCCAAGATCAGAAGGAATCTTGATGAATCACTTGATATTTTCAACTTTGGACTAAGGAGTCAAGAATCTAGCTTAGCATATACAAATTCATCATTACAAAAGCCTTGAAATTCAATTTTGTTAAGTTGCATTAATGTGATACATAGAGGTAGCACGGATTGTGCCCAAACCAGTCAAGACATATCCAAGAACAAGAAGACTTCAAACCTGGAAAATTGATGGGAGTCAATGCCTAGCTATGCTAGAGGATACTTGAGGTACCTTAGCATCCAAGTCATGCCACATAACAAAATCCATTGGACAATAGAGTGATCCTTCATCCATTCATTATTCCTTCAAAAACAAACTTGTTCTCCTATAAATATGAGTTGTTTCTGATCATTTCAAACACACCAAAACAACATCACACTTGTTTTCTATCATTTCCCTCTTTCATAACAAAGTTCTAAGTTTCAAAGAGTGAAAATCGAATTTCTCAAACCAGAGCAATTCCATCCAAACTAATGATCCAAACACCTCACTTACATCATATATTAATGATCCAAACACTTAAACATCATCTGTAACATCAAATTCATCAAGATCATAGTTCATCCAAAGCAAGTTGTAGTTGGATTCGAGCCCATTAATCCAGAAGGTTTCGATCCATTCCAAGCACATCAGCACACTCCTTTTGTCCAGATCATCAAAACACTTATGTAACACCTCTACAACAGAATTTGATTCCTTCTTGCAGAGGTAAGCCTTGAACTATCAAACTCCATAATTCATGCATCATTTTTTATATTTCAAGTTACCAACATGTTTCTGCATGTATATAGAATGTTTTCCCTCAAACAATTGTTATGTATCAATCATGTATAGGATTTCACATTGTTCATGCAAAAATTAGGGTTCATTTGTTCATCACATGATATCTTGCTCTACACTTAAAATAAATGCAATTAAACACCACCGTAGTGTTCCTTGTTGAAAAACACACAACTTTCATGTTTATATCATTCAAAATCATCAAGAGTTGAGTGAGATAGGAGAGGTTTTGCAAATCTAATGATGGTGGTGGTGCGCGAGGAAGAAGAAGATGTTCTTCGAGCCATAATTCAAATTTTTAAAATAGTTTATATTTTTTATATTTTTCATATTATTTTCAAAAATTAATTTCTATATTCAATTTTGATTATTTTCAAATGAATTTTTGTACACATATAATTCACATATTTAAATATTTTATTCACCAAAAAAATCAAAAAAAAAATTGTATTTGATATATTTTTTAATATATTAAAAAATATTATTTTTAATTGTTTTAAATATTTTAAAATAATTTCAAATATTGATTTATCCTACCAAATTAATTATTTTTAATCCCAATTTTCACACATATCATTTAAATACCCAATTATTTTAATCCACAAAAAATAATATTTTATTTTGATATATTTTTATTAGGTTGAAAAATATTATTTTTTTAAAATTGTTTTAATGCCTTTAAAATAATTTATTTTCTTGATTTTTCATAAACCTAATTGATTTCAAATATTCATATGAATAAAACATTTTTTTAAACCTTAATCATTGTTCATAACATGATTAATGGATTCATTTGATAAATTATACCATTTTTAATTGATTTTCTTTTAATAAATATCTTAAAAATGAAATTAGGGTTTTCTCCTTGATTCAACCTTTTCAAACTTCACAATAATCTGGGGCCTCTATTAGAGTGTAAGACCCAACCCTTTCTGTAAATAAACCAATCCCTGGATATCTACTATAGTATAAGTCCCATTGCGCTTTTCAAAATCATGGTGCGATAACTGTTTTCACAACAATCTTAGGCCTCTATTAGGAGTGTAAGTCTCATCCCTCTGTACATAAACAAATGCAAATAATCTTGGGCCTTTAATAGAGTGTAAGACCCAACACCCTTTGTAAATAGAAAATCTTTTAGCCTCATTCATCCTGGGCTTTGTACAGGATACAAATGATTTTTGGCCTCTATCCAGAGTGTAAGACCCAACACCTTTCTTCGTCCCCTCATCTTTTCAAAATCAAAGTCATCTTCAAATTCAAATTCAAATTTAAATCATCTCCTCCTATCAAAAATTTATTCAATTTCTCAAAACCCTAATTTATTTAATCAATCAATCTTAAATCATTCAATTAATCACAATACACTTGGGCCCCTATCAGAGCATAAGACCCAACACCACCTTTTTAATTCATTTCATGCTTGTTAATATACTTGTTTATATCTTGTTAGGTTTCTCTTAGAATTTAAATCATCCTCAATTTAGACATAGTTCAAACAATAGGATCCCCTCACTCATTACAACTTAGTTCAAACAACTAGTTCCCTCTTGTACATAGGAAATTTCCCTAGTACAGTTAGCCTCCTCTTGGGCTTTATCCAAGCATCATTGCCTACTCTTGGGCATCACACAAAGAATATTCCCAGCAAGATAGCCTCCTCTTGGGCTTCATACAAGGAGACTTGGGAAGTGACACTCAATCCTCTAGCCTCCTCTTGGGCTTTATCCAAACATCATAGCTTTCTCTTGGGCTTCATACATTGACCCTCGGGCTTCTTAAAAGCATAAGTCAAGTCTTAGTCATCTATGCGATAAATCTTTTAGCCTCACCATCCTGGGCTTTGTACGGGATACAAATAAACTCTTTTAGCCTCATTTCATCATGGGCTTTGTACAGGATACAAATAAAATCCCCAAAAGATTCAGTAAAACCATCATTATTGAGCCAGTCATTTCAAGCTTACTCAATAGTTATTAGCCTTCTCTCAAGCTATACCAATAATTTCTTAAATTAGTCAGTCTCAATCTTGGGCTTTGTACAAGACATATAAAACTTTCCCAGTTGAGTCAGTTTTCAACTTTTTTAGCTTCAACCTTGGGCTTTGATCAATGCACTAAATTCATCTTCCCCACAGATAAGACTTTGAGTCCTCTCTGTAGGAGGATATCCCTTCTATACATCACATTTTAAATTAAATCAAATATTCAATCAAACTGTTTTACATAAAGGAGGATGTGGCATTGTTCTGGATACTTCAAAATCCAAGTTAAAAGCTTCTCCTCTTATGATAAAACTCGTGAAGAAAGATGTGGCATTACTCTGGATATTTCAAAATCCAAGTTTAAAGCTTCTTCCTTCATGACATTTCACTTCTCCCATAAAGAAAGATGTGGCATTGCTTAGGATGACCAAGATCCAAGTTTAAAGCTTCTTCCTTTATGATTTTACTCTTCAGTATTGGTGATGAATAGGTGAGATATCGCCTTTTAGAGATGACAAATTCTCTCAGTCAAACTTTTAGCTTCAATCTTGGGCTTTGATCAAGACACAAATACTCTTTTAGCTTCAATCTTGGGCTTTGAACAAGACACCAAACAACTTCCTCCTCCCATAGAATAGGAGGAACTACGAACACTCTGATTTCCCTAAATCTCTTTATGGGAATACGTAGGCATAAGATTGTGAAATCTTAGCAAGCGCACTAATCAAAAACCTTAGGTCAAGTACCTTCCCAAAAACAATAGAAAACCATAAAAACAACAAAAACATTTCCTCAGCTTTCACAAAGGAGAAACTTTTCCAATTCAACAGTAAAAATATATGCAAATAAAGGTTCCTATAGATTACTATAGATACTCAGGGTGTTAGTAGCTTCCCTCAGTATAACCAACCCCCGATTCCATATCTCTTAGCATTTGTAATAAAAACACTTGCGAGCAGGGTTAGTTTATGATATCTTCCCCTTCCTTTTAAGCATCATAGCATAAATATTAGAAATCAGAAAATAGCACTAGATGCGGTAGTGATCGCGTGACATAACCGGAGCTACAAGCTGAAGGCGAGACAATTCACTGAAGAGACACAAACTATTTTAAATCATGGTCGCCGGACGAGCTCGCTGGGCGAGGCCTTGTGAATGTAGATATTTTCCAAAGGCGGTTTGATACATTTTTTACTGATTGATGGCCAATAAAGTGACTTTTTCGGACGAGACAGGAAAATTTTAGTTTGTATATATTCATTTCTTCATAGAATTTTTAGGGATCTCTTGGAAATTTTTATACCCATTTGATCATAAATCACTCTTTATAGATAGAGGCTTAAAAAACAACAAGAGTGGGTGCATCTTGAAGATCCGGAGTTGGATTTGCTTCTATCGTTGGAAAATCGCGGTGGATGTTTGTTCATCTTCATTCTTCTCCTTGTAATCTCTTTCTTGTTTGGATTGTATGTAATTTTACTATTAAAGTATGTATATTTATTGATCATGGCGTTGCATACGATCTATTTTACAAATCTATATCGATGTCATCTTTGTTTGCTTGCTTTATGTTTTGATTTGAATTGTTATAGACATATACTCTTTAGATCCGGAACTAGGATGAACATCTGCTAGATTCTAAACTCTAGACAATAGGCTGAGAGATCAGGAATCTTTAACAGTTGCGTCATCGAATCTTAATGCTCCGTGTTGTTTTATAGGCTGAGAGATCTTCGATTAGACAATACATTAGAACTATCGTCGGCGTGGAAGAAATGCATGTCGATGTGAGTGATACGTGATGATATTGATGAGTGTTTTAGGTTGTGTACAACTGATTGGTAAATTTGCATATTAGATAGGTGGATGAAATGCATTCATGACGATTTCTTTACCATACTTTATTTACTTGTTCATATGTTTTACTTTCCACTTTTTACTCTTTTAAACCATTCAAACCAAGCTTAAAAACGTCGAGATTGTTGAATGACATTTGATCCCTCGCACAATCCCTGTGGATAGGATAAAACCCAAAATTCTTCAAAACTTGACTTTTGCTTGCCGCCTTACTGCAAAAACAATAGTCTTTAGCAACTATTACTCTTTTACTTCGTCCAAGTTCTGTTTCAACTTAGTGGTTGCTTTCAGTGCTTCTTATCACAGGAATGTGATTCGATTCAGGAGTATGCAATATGTCCTTCAAGATTAAAGTCTTTTAAAATGTGGACTTTAACTCCACTTCTCTAATATCGGAAACATTAGTGGTGTGGGAAACTCCCAACAACACTTTCTTATTTGTGTATGTTTTGAACATTGCAAGATCATAACAGACATGACGAGATGAGCCAATGTCTACCCACCAACCATCATATTCATCAATTATGTTGATTTTAGTTATTAAAATAATAAATTACTCATCAATCAGGTTAACATGTGCATTTCTTAATCATATGAATCAATTTTCCATAATTGAAGCAAGAGAAAACACCAGTGTCATTTCTTTTTGGCGGTGGTTGTTGCCCATCAATTGGAGTAATTAGGCCCTTGAAGGGTTATCATTCTTAATTTGACTCACAACATTGCAGTTTTGATTCTTTAATCATTTTCCAAATGGATCCATAACTACACAGAATTTATTTATATTTGTTAGAAACAAACAAGACCTTTTCTTTTTTATCATGTCTTTGATATTCTTCCGATTGAATAAGAAAACTCCATTCATGGGTCGGGTGATACCTGGATGAATGTCCATCTATTTCAATCAGGTATCAAATAATTTGCTTGCCTTAACTCTTCCATTAGGTCACACATGATATTCAAAGATACTAAGTAACACTTCTAGTGGTGTCCCTATGGACTGTAGGCCAAGATTCCTGAATTTTCCCCAGAAAGTCATGTCTAAGTATCACCCACTATGCCTGTGTACCTCCTTCCTACTCAGAGCATACACTACTTGTTAGGTTCACCTAAAATGGTATCTCAAAACAAATTTTTGTCCATCTGAGTCACTAGATATTCTTCCTCTTTTGATTCAACAAGTAATTCATCCATCTTTATTTATAATGTCATTCATTCTCATATATCTATTTTGTTACTCTGATACCAATTGATCACATTACTTCTTGAAATCCTCTATGATCCACCCTTATCTACAATCCTGAGTGTACTTGATTTTTTTATAACATCGGTGTCCTTCTTGTCTATCTAACAATTTCGTACTTGAGTCTTCAATACATCACTCAAAAGCTACTTATCTATATTAAAAGAGCCTTCATTATCATATCACTAATGATCTCATCGGCCTTGGCTATATGCACTCAATTATGCCCTTGATTCCTTAGTCGTTGATCTCAGAACGGTTAACTTCTAGCACTCCTTGCGGCGGGACTTATCCTAATACATTATCTCTCTTATAAAACAACCGTTGAAGTAGTTTCACCAATTATTCTTACATCATCATGTTGATCACACAATCTCATACATGCATGATCATAGGATCTCTATATACCTTACTGAGAGATTGGTTGATACATTCGCCTCTCATGAGGTCACAGTTCATTCATATTGAATGATCTGCACCTCCTTCCTAGAAACTGCCATTTTTCGTTGTCTTCTTCAAGTATCGATCACTTATGTGCATATTTATAGGGTAGCATTCTCATACCTCAAATTTAACCACAATGTGATGGCTTTTAGATCAAACTTCGGGTAATTCTCCCCAAAATGACCAAAACTATTCAAAATTTTGGTGCATCCCTGATCTTTCGCAAGTCAGTACTGCTTCTTTCGGGAGAGGTTCGCGGAGATTCATCTTAGGGATATCTCACTCTGAACGCACTCAAAACATAATCTTTCAATGCATATGGTCATCAATAATTGGAGATGGAACAACAAGTCGATAAAGATGTAACGACTATACGTAAACCCCATATCAGGAATTTACATCTTAGGACCCACTCACGCCATATCGAGGAAATAGAAATTTTCCACAATCACATAACTCCTATATCCCTCACACAGTCACAACCACCTAGGGTCATTCCATAAGTATAGCATCAGAATATGGTCTATCCTACTGCCTCTAACACTTATGAAATTTCTGCATAGGTAAATCTCTTGCAATGTTTCCTAACTCACGACACCGATAACACTTCTTCACCCTACATCGACATTCTCCACAATGGTAGTCCTTTTCGTTCTGACACTGAGGTTGTTGGAATAGTTTCACACTCTGAACTTGTTTGCCTTTGGATGGTAATCCCCTAGGCTTAGAATGTCTACTACTCTTCACGTAACCCATCTGGTTCCATGGGTTACCTTGTAGTTGTTTCATCATTTGCATCATAAAGTTTTGTTGTTATTGCGGCATTTGCAGTTGATGCCACAACTGCTGATGTATCAGATGTTCCCAATGGTCACCATCAATTCTCACTTTCGAATACTCGTTCGCTTCCTGGGTATGAGATGTTCTCAATCTTCCCCTTCTTTTTAGTTACTCAGCCATGAAATCACTTGTCACACACATAGATATTAGGTTGATCATACCTAACACTAGACAATATCTCTCATAACGGCAACACACACAGGCACAAGGAAAGATTTACCATTGATGTTTCTTAGCTGAGTTAAGGATCGACTTACTCTGATACCGACTATAACAATCCAAAATATGTGTGTCTAGAATCACATAATTAGGCTGCTAATATATGTGACAAAAATAAAATACAATAGCAAAAATGTTACATAAGCACATATGTCTCGTATACAACAACAAGGTAATCCAAAATATCACAATAGTAAGATAGAGTCATAACAATACAGTAGAAATAAAACTAAACAAGTTAGGGTAAAATTCTTCCAGACAGTGTCTTCACGATGTCTTTCTTTTACCTTTAGCTGTAGATTGTTCATTTGTAAAAGACATGATAATAATATGGGTGAGAATAAACCATCTTAGTCGATTTCTCCTATCTTAGGAGTCCTCTCGGTCATAGGGATTTACCTAATTATTATTCTAAGGTTACTTACCTTAATTATTTTCATTTCACACAACACATATTGTAAAAAAAGGCAATCACGCTACTAATCACACGAGTCTCGCATTGTCGGGATTTACAACTACGCTAGTCTCAAGGAATGGTCTTCCGATTATCCCCCTTCCTACTTTTGGGACTTCTACCCTCAAGGAATGGACATTCGAACGTACATACTGTGAGAGCAAGAATTGTCTCTACAAATAAATCTATGTTTTGATGATAACAATAAGTATTTGTGAAAGAACCATTTTATGGTCTAACATGTGTTGTGTGCAGATCATAAGAACTAAAGACATCTGAATCAACATGCACCAGCTAGATGTACTATGATTGAATAAATATATATGCGAACTTACTATGTGTAACTAAAGTCGCGAGAAGCAAGAACGCTTCTTTATCTAGTCATGATCAGCCAGATCCAAGGATGCCAAGATTGCTGTTGCAATGTGTAGCACCCCAAAATTTGCCCTCCTTACTTTATTACTAACTGGCTTATGTTTCATCTCATTTTTGCATTATCATGTGTGCATATCATTGGTTCTTAGCATGGGGTCAAGGTGCCTGAGGCATGGTCAAGAGGAGAAGATGTTCTTCAAAGGGGCAAGCAAGAGAGCTCAAGTGGATCACTCTCTCCTAACCAGTGCATAAATTAGGGTTTTGATATTCTTGGGTTTATTGCTCCAATGGGCAAGCTCCTTGGGTTTTTATCATCACTAAATGGCATATCTTATCTTTGTTGGAGAGGATACACATCATATTCAGAGGAATTTGGATTTGGAGACTGTGTTATTTCCTCCTAGACTGAGGGTACCAAAACTAGGGTTTGCTATAAAGTCAGTTTACTTCTAATTTTTTGGGCAAGACTTGAGTCCATGGTATTCCTTGGGTCCCCAAGTATCTAGGGATGGGAGTTTGTCCATCAGTTTGGTTCAGCGGAGACTTAATGGCCCAATGGATTGTAAAACAGGTGAATTGGGTAAAAGTCAACAGTGAGAGGAGAAGTCAACTGTGGAATTTTGAGGTTCTCTCCAAGGTTTCCAAGGTCTCACATCCTCATATGGTCTTCAAGAGTCAAGTTTCATGCCATTTATCAAGAATCAGGAGCTGGTGCAAAAGTTACTAAATATGTAAATGACCTATAATTTGAAAGTTCCTTTTTGGGCAAGTTCCTGCACTGCATTCAACTTGACTTTTCATCATCAAGAAAGATTCAAATGAATTTTTCTCCAACATAAAAGTTGAATATCTTTTTCGTCTCTTTCCAACAAGTACTAGTGGGTCTCCATATCATTTGTGAATCTTAGGTTATGGTCAAAATAAGGCAAAGTGGTTTTTAGGGTTTCATTTTCACAACTTTTGGATTTTGGGGCATATGGACCTATGATTAATTCCATTGTTTCAAGACATGTTCTAACATCAAAGGACACTCCTTAAGGGTCATTATAGGCTTTTGAATCAAGTGAATCCATGGTATATTTATCACTTATTCTCCATTATTCAAAATTGCCAAGTTATTTAAAACTCATGAATCAAATTGTTTCAAGGCCCAATTTCAATTGAGGTGTGATTAGAAATTTATCAATAAGTGATCCATCATGAAATACTTGGATATCTATGCATGGAAGAGGGTGTACTTAACATAATGCAATTTTCAAGAATTTGTCCAAAACTCACTAAACAAAGAATTGCCCAAGCCCAAATCATTATCAATGAAAAGCCCTAGTCTATTTAAACTCATGCATGCACTGGCTAGGGGAGTTTTCACGTGATATTTTGGAGGAGAAAAAGTTCAACCCTAATTCTTGAATTCCTTGAATCTCTCAATCCACAAGGAGTTCTCCCAAAATTCCTTCACAACATTCATCCTTGGGATCCCCAGAGTACAAATCGCTCACTCTTTGGAGCTAAAAGCAAAGATTCAGGTTGCACCATCTCAGGTTGGAAGGTGTTTTTATGATCCTAAAACTCTCCTTTTTATGTGTATATTGATGTGTGATGATTGGTGATGATTCTGATGCGTTTATTTTTTGATTTGGACGTGTGGTTTGCTTGTACCGTGAGTTTAAAGTTTTGGATCCAAATATTAATTCCTTCGTTTCCCATTATATATTGGTTGTTTGTGAATTTGGATTGCACATTCGAGATCCTCGTTGAATTCTGGACAGGATAGTATATGGGTTCGTGTTTTCTGGGTAAGTTTTGAATTGCAGGTGAAGCAATGGGCGGCCGGAGCTAGGGCTCCGGCGACCTGGGGAGCTTCCGGCCGGCCAAGGGTTCCAAGGAGGAAGATGTAATCCTCACCCTCCGTTCTTTTGATTGCACGGTTCCTACGCTGCCACATGTTTTTTGTTTTATTTATTTTCTGATTTTAATTTAATAATCCTGGGTTTATTACCCCATGGCCCTTACCGTGCACGTCCAATTATGTCTTTTCTTTTTGTTTACTTTTATTTAAGTTGACTAATCAGGGATCGTCTGATGGATCGTATGGCCATTAGTGTGCCAGCGAATAAAAATGCCATGTGCCAGGCACGTGGGAGATGCATGGTGTGCTGCTGGCTTTGGTATAGCGCGTGCATGTTAACTAATGTGTTTCTTTTCATCATAGCCGTAGATCATGCTTACAGGTAGGTTTTGTTGACTGGGCAAGAAGCGTACGATTGATCCAAGGGCCCATGTGGAGTCTGAACGTTGACCAAGTCCATGCGTATTCCTTTTTGTTTTTTATTTTGCTGACAGACCTTGGTGCTTGGGCCTTGTTACTCGCACCCTACCTTCCAGCCCAATTCCATATTCCAATTCATTTTCTTACTAAATGCACCCCCTTGCTTTTTTGTTTCATTTTATTTTATTTTAACTATTATTTTCATTTTTAATTATTAAAATTAGTTATATGCATTTAAAAATTACCATAAAATTCATGCATACTTTTTTTATCATTTTATAAAATTTTCCAAATTTTATTTTTTATTTTTTATCATCTAAATTAATTATTTTATTCATTTTCTTTTTGAATTATCCATATCATGCATATCTAACTTTGTTTATTTTATTTCACTACATCTATAAAACATTTTCCATCCATTCTTTTTGCATTTGTTAGATGACATTCTGAAGTGCATTAAATATTTTTCTTTCATTTTTAAAATTATTGCATCTTGCATTTTAGTCTTTCCTTTGGCACATTGAACCCTACTTCTCATCTGAGCTTAGCCTAATTGTTTAAGTGACTAACATCTTGATTTTTTGCAGGAGTTTTTGGTATTTGGTTTGTTTCTGGTTGAGTAACTTTGATATTTAAATTGGTGATTTTAGAAGGTGTTTTACTATTTTGTTTAATGGCTCTTTGTGTGAGATTTTCTTGTATGCGTATCCTTGACCTTGTCTGGTTATCTGTTTGAAAAGGTACTTGTGCCATTGCTTTGGGGTTGTTTATTTGACTTCTTAATGCATGTTTGGATTGTTATCACTATTATATGCCATTGTTTGGCTTTCATTTGCTTTGATATTATTTATGTCCGTTTGGTACTAATCTTTTATGCAGGGACTAAGGTAAGTTATTTGAGGATGTGGATAGTTATCCATGTTCACCCCTACTCTTTCCTCCTCTCATCTTTTTTCTTTAGGTTTAGGTTATCGTCAAACCTCACTAACCGTAGGTCACCCATGCATGATAACAGTAGGACTCTTAGTTCCCCTTAGAGTTTCCTTTGTGTCTTCTCTCTTCTCATCTCAAAACTTCTTGAAAATACTTAATAAGTATAAAGTGTATTGTGCACGAGCCTTAAGCGTGGGGAATGAGAAATGAGGGGCTTCCTCTCATTTTTCTAGAGTGCTTAGCGAGCGTCCTGTCTTGGGACGATGCGTTAAGTATTCGCCCCTGTGCCCTAGACTTTGGTGCAATGCAACTTATGAACTAACTTAAGTCACTTCTGTCCTAAAAAATACAAACCAACTTCAAACCTTTTTGTCCTTCGGGATCGTCAACCTAAAGGCTATTTTCAAAAAGGGCACATTACCTTCCGTCTGAGTCGCAAACAGGCATCGACCCTAACTGCCGGACGCGAACTTAACGTCGCTCATAAAAAACACAAAAAGAACTTGGTCCGAACTACGTTGACTCTGAATTCCCCATTGCACAAAGGGGGTACGTAGGCCTAGGACGTTGACGTCCTACCGAGTCTGTCTTTGTTTTTCCCCTCTCCCGTCTTAGTATAGCCATAGATGATAGGATAACTCACCCTTAGATTAGACAACAAGCGTGGATCCCATCGAGTACGATGGACGCGTGGGGTGCTAGCACCTTCCCCTCGTGTAACCGGCTCCCGAACCCAGGTTATGGTTGCGATGACCATTCCTTTCCCTCTTCCTAAGGTTTATGCGGTGTTCCCTTTCCCTCTCTTGGGATAAATTTACACGGCTGGCGACTCTGTTTTTCTGCGCCACTCTCGCGTTTGTACTTGGATGAAAATCCTGGGAGTGACACAATGCTCTTGTGGATGCTCTCTGAAAGTGATTGAGATTCTGAAGATAGAGAAGCTTCTGAAGAAGTACACTCTGAATGAACCAAAGTGCGGAAAACTCCTATGACTTGAAGTTCTGATGGATGAAGGCGCTGAAGACCAAGTGCAGAAAGAATCTGAAGACTTATGGGTTCTGAAGATTAAGGTTTCGAATATCAAGTTCTGAAGACTCTGAAGACAGCTTCTGAAGATTCAGAAGACTTGAAGCAGAAAAGAATAACGTTCTTAAAGACCAATTGCTAAAGTTCTGAAGACTGATTCCTAATGGACTTCTTCAATCGACTGAAGACTTAAAGCATCAGATATTCTGCTATGAAGACTCTACTCATGCTTCATCAAATTAACATCAGAAGCCACTGAAGTTTTGAATTCTAAATATTACCGTTGTGAGTTAAATGTACACACTGCCCAAGAAAAGATGTCCGGTCACTTCTTCCTCTGCAAAAAGGAGATGTGTCATTACAACTCATTATATCACAACGTCTCTTTTCCAAACAGCCAACAGTATTCTCAAACGCCTATATTCCCACTGGCTATTTAATGGAAAGAGTTTTTGCTTCTGATGTGTCGATCACTTGTAGAATCACGAACTGAATGTTCATCTACAAAATTGACCAAGTCATTGTGAAGATAACAACAACGATGAGTTCTCGTTGTAACACTCAGAATTTTCAAAAGCTATCATTATTTCACTAATGACAATTGTTATTGAAACTCAAGAAGACGAATCAACACAACAACAACAATTAAGAACAAAAGTTATTGATGAAGAAGACAACATTGAAGATCTGTCAAGTCATTAACCTACCTTCTCGTCTGGACTAAATTGAAGATCTGAAGCAAGAAGTTGCTGCTCAAAGCTTGCTCAACCAAGAAGACGAAGAAGAAGAAGATCTACAAGATGCCAACAATTGTAATATCCAAATACATCTTTGTAGTTTCTTAGGAAAGCAAGGAGTTGTTGCTCAAATCTTGCTTGAACACATGTGTGTGTTCTTTGTACTTAAACTTAGGAGAAACTTGCTTATTAAGAAGCACAATTTGTAATCTCCAGTTTGCCAATTCAACTAAAGGAATTGAGACTCCTCTAGTGAACGTTATATCTTGATGGATCCCTGAACGGTTCAGCTGTGAGTTAAGGCCCTTGAGTAGATCACGTGGTGATCAGATACTTGAGATGACAATGGCTGAGGGTCATTGTGGAAAATCCTGAAATATGGTCAGTAGCGTTAGATTCATTGCGATGAATCCCTGAACGTCTAGCTGTGAAATCCCAGCAGTGGGTCTGCTCGGTCAATGAATGTTATATCCTATTGGATCCCTGAACGGTTCATTGAGTTATTAGTCACAGTGCGGCTGTGCAAGTTGTTAGTCACCGGCGCGGCCCGTGCAAGTGTAATCAATGATTTGGTTATAGTGGATTAAGTCCTTGTGTTCAAGGCGAAATCACCTGAGGAAGGTGGACTGGATTAGCCCGCGTGGTGAACCAGGATATATCGTGTATCCTTTACTCTCTTGCTTAGTATCTCTATTTATGTTTCTGCATTGAATATCAGAACCTCATATTAAGCAAAGTCAGAACCTTGCTGCCTATCTCTGATCAGCTTCCGCACTGCAAGTTCTGAGTATCGTATCTTATGATCAGAACCTATATGGTTCTCATGCTCCATAATTAAGAGATCAGAATCTCTCAACAAACATTGAAGGTTCTTGAACGTCTCTTTATCAAAATACGAAAAGATTATAAAAGAGTAAATACACAATTCAAACCCCCCTTTCTTGTGTCTTTCTCGCACCTTCAATTGGTATCAGAGCTCCGGTTCTGTTATTGATTTACATCAAACACTTAACAGTGTCAGAAAAAGATCCAGATGTGGTGTGTAGAAGTACTCTGGGTGAGATTGAAATCCACTTACAATTTATGTAACAGTTCAGCAGTTGACTGTGTACAAAATTGTAATCAATTTGATTACTTCTTGAGCAATTTACTGATTCTAGATGAAGTCTCATTAAAAGTGAAGAATCAGTTGATAAGATAAATTCATCAGATAAGAAACTGTATCTGTTGAATGCTCATTCTGGAAAATACGTGTGGATAAAACCACATATATGCTTAAAAGATGAATCATCAGAAAGCAAGAAATCTTGTTTGTTGAAGATTAATTCTTTATGAGTTTTTAAGATGTTTTCAAGAAACGGATTAGGTCCACCCTTGACTTTCTCGTTTAAAACTCATTCTAAATCTCTTCATGTGAAGAAGAAAGATTGCTGCTCTAAAACTTTGAATTTCAGAATGAAATCTGCCAAAGCCAGAATCTGAAAAATTCAAATTACTAGAAAAGATTCTGAATGTACTCTTGAGCCTTGATTGATTCAGAAATCAATCTCTAACAACTTGAGATTATCCTAGTGGAATCAAATGTCGATAATCTGATTTTTGTCAGATCAAGTGTTCTCAAGAACCACTTGAGCTATGAAATTAAAAGCTATCAATCCAGACATCTAGGTTCCCTAAATGTTGTCTTAAAAGATGCTGTTAGTGATGTTCTTTTGAAGAAATTAGTTAACTCGTAGATATGTGTGACCAACCTCAAATAAGTTGTTCAGCATTATGAGAACAAGAAGTTTCATGCAAACCATGACTAGTGATGTACACATGTGTTGCGTGATGATGTTTTGGTTCTGAAACAACCTTGAGGAACAAAGTTAGAAGCTGATATGTTAAATTCTTCTTTGCATAACCTTTCAAAGGCTCTCACTAATCTTGTGTATTCAACCATCTTTCAAAGAAAAGAAATTCTCACAAACGCAAACTGAATTCAGACTATGAAAGGAGAACTCAACCAATTCTCATAGTTTGTCGTTTAAGATTCACATCCATAACTTAAGAACTGTATCGGAACCAAACAGGTTCTATGGATCAAGGAAGTGAGAAGTGAGAAGCAATTAAAAATAGATGTAATTTGTTGCTTATGAATAGGGTCATCAAATAGAATTTATTGTTCACTCTGTACTGCTCCCAAGCATATGAGTGTCAATTTTCTTTCAGAACATTCATTACATCGCCTTACCAAAAGGATTGCATGTAATTGGCTAAGTATTGATAAAGTGGTCACTCTGATCATGTTAGGTCTTAATCTCGGTTACTATAACCTAGAGAGTTGATGGACAAGGTTGAACAAGAAAAGAGAGAAAGCTGTAATTCAACCAGGAACACATTCCAAGAAAATATTCATTTTCCTCAGAAGTCAGAACACAAGTGAATCCTGAAGTACATGGGAACCTACAGCAGCTCACTCAGAAGCAAGCAGAATCTGAAAATTAATAATATCTCAAAATGGAAAGCACTCAGAATAGTCATAAAAGGATTTCCGAACCTCCAAGGTATGTCTGTCTTCATTCATTCTCATTATTTGAAATAATAGCAATAATTTGAACATCAGTCATATTAGGATTATTGAAACTATAATAATACTCTCACGCATTTATGATTAGACAATTTTCAAGAGTTAAATAAACAGTCATAATCACGTAGTGTCAGCAACCTACTGCTATAGATATACGGCGATTAAAATCCATCACATGACGTTTCACTGACTATCACAGCTATTTATAGCTAGTCTTGGAAATGATGAACCCCACGTGCTCAAACAGCTATTAAATCCCAAAGTCCTTTCACTTCAACATCTAACTAGGTAGAACCTCATCTCTCAAACAATTCAACTTCGTTTAGAATGTCGTCCCACAACATCAGAGGAGAAACATCCGATCTAGAACTCCTGAAGGAATTCACAGTGAATTTAACCCTTCTGCATCAGCTCAACAAAACAAGCGTTCTCTCTGGAATTATATTTCAGAACTGGGAAAATTATTTCTCCATGCTTGTTGGACCTATTTTCCCTGAACTGGTGACTGAGTTTTGGGAAAATGCATGAACTCTAGAATATGATCTTGGCAAGAATGCTATTCTATCGGTTGTGGCTGGTCGTCCAATCTTGATCAACCCCACCATCATAGCTAAAGCCATTGGGTGTGTCGGAGATGGTGTGACTGTGAAAAGAAACATCAACAACCATAGTTTCGATAGGAATTTGCACATCATTTTTGAAACAGAATGGCATCCTACTCAACCTTGCACCCTCACTCCATTTACTAAAGATTGATACAAGCTTATGGTGACTAATCTAAGACCAAGAGAAAGAGGAGGAGGTTGGCTGTCTAACCAAGAAAGATTGTTCATTTTCTTTTTAGTATCTAGAATCAAAATAAACTTACCTCAGTCCATGTACAACCATTTAAAGGAAGAAATTAATCTTTCTAGGGAAGACACAATCTACCAAGTTCCCTACTGCAGATTTATCTCTCACATTCTTGATCCCCAGAGAGTAGTTGGTCATTGTATAAGAAATGGAATGACTGAAAGAGTCCTTCCTGAATTTTGTTCACCAATGACGTTCTTAGTCTAAGATAGGATTTTAGTTATTTCTATTTAACTGAGCTTATATTACATCTTAATCGTTTTTGTGATTTGTATGAATATCCCAAATGATCAAAATGCACTAATTATCTAATAATGAGCTTTGCTTAAAGTTCACATGAAAAGGCTTAGGAGTGTCTAGAGACCATAAGTTCCCACAGGTCATGATTAAGTAACAGTTCCATTACCACTCATTAAGACTGTGTCATGATTGTTGATTATAGGAATTAATTATTTATCCACTTTTCCACGTTATTTAGTGTTCCTAGGAAAATCAACCGTTGCGGTTCCATCTTCCTCAAAAATAGTCTGCTTCTTCTATAAAAGCATCAAACCCGACGAGAACAAAACAACCTTCACTCAATCAGATTTCCTAGTTTCTAACTCTGTATTCTCTCTCTCTCTCTCTCAAAAATGGCATACGTCTCAATTCCCACAACCACACAAATCCCAGTTAACAATCTCAAGGTTCTGTCAGAAACTACAGTTAACTTCAACAATCTGAAATCAAATGGATGCGACATTACTCCCTCTTTGGAAATCCAAGGTTGGAAAAACTACTTCAAAAGATTGGAAGGACCAACTTATGATCATCTAATCAAAGATTTTTGGATTCATGCAAACACATCCAAAAATCTCATTGTCTCTTTCGTTTTCGGAAGAAAAATCTTCATCACTGAAAAGACTATCACAGATCTCTTGCTGCATGAAAATGACGGATTCAGAATCTCCAGAAACTTACTCAATGAAGAAAATGAAGCTAAGGTGATGTTCTCTATCCTCAAAGATGAAACCTTATCTGAGAACCAAACCTCCTCAAACCTGAAAAACTCACTTCAAGTCTGGTTCAAAATTCTGCAAGAGAATGTTTTCCATCATCTCTCCTCAGAACAGCTGAACGATACTCAAAAATATGTTATATTCCTTCTACTAAAAGGAATCAAAATGCACATTCCCTCAATCCTCTTCAAGCTTCTCAAGGATGCCATCAGAAGCTCTAGAACTTGTTCTGATCATGAATATGGTCTCATTCCCTATGGAAGACTTATCTCAGACATTTTAGTTGAATCATGATTAGTTGATGACATTCTAATTAATGAAGGAGAATCTTGGAAGCTGCTTAAAAGCACTGGGAAGATTCTTAAGTTTAAAAACCTTTTGAAAGAAGACGCCAGTTTAGATAATTCATGTTTTAGAGAACTGACTCTAACCCCTAGAGTTTCGGTTATAGGTTTTCCAAAATTTGCTACCTACAATGAGGCAGAATTCGAAAACTATCTGAGAAAAATCAAGGACGAAGATATCAGTGTTTGGATTAACATGAAAAATATCACTGATGTTCTTCAAGAACTCTCAGATTGGAAGGTAGGAAGAAAAGCGGTTACTAAGGAAGAACACTCATCCAAGAGATTAAGAACCACGAATAGCGTTCTTGCATCATTCAAAGACAATGCAATCTCAAGGATTCAAACCCTCGTCAATGCTTCTAGTTCTTGTGTAAACCCTATGGAAGTAATAAATGTCTGGAACGAGTTCCATGAATGGATCTCAGAAGAAATAGTAAAACACAAGAAGCTTGCAATGGCTCAAACAGAAGAAACATCACTTCCCTCAAGCTCAGATAACTCTGAAAGCTTTCCTCATCTTCTTCATCATCCCTAAGCTCCTTTCAGTCTAACCTATAGAAATCAGTTTCGTCTAGTCTAGATCTGTATGTTTTGATGAAATTCGTCTATAACACAATCTATATAATCTATATGGTTTTGTTTAAATCTTTATCTAATACAATTTTTTTTAATCTATGAACCTCTATGTTTAGATGCAGTTTATTTTAGCTCCTTGTTGGTTATTTATAATTGTTCTTCAGATTAATTAAGCCATAACAGGAGAATTAGTAAAATGAACCTAAGTGCTTTTAAAATGCCTGAACACCGGTTTCACGACATTCATAATTGGCTTCCATTACCTTCATTTGATATCATTCATATACTTGATTTTAATTGATTATGCTTAATTGCTCATATGCCCTGATACTTTTTGATGATGTCAAAAAGGGGGAGAAATATAATGATTTTGACTGAGAGAAGGAAATCTATCTGAAAAGAATACAGAACTCAAACAAAGTATAAAAATGCGCGTTACTACTAACGTTTGTTGTTTAATGTTATCCGAGGAACTCTAAACAAGTTCACTAGGCATTCTAAAGACAGGAACAGGCTAAGAAGAAGAACTCCAATCATATAATAGAAGATGTCTAAGAATCAGAAGAAGTAAGAAAGTACACATTCTCAAGATGCTTACTCAGAGGAACTGTGCAAATTAGAAGCCAAGAGCTGTCTGAAGATCTGGATTGAAGATCCAAGAAAGAAGCCGTTCTGATGTTTAACAGGAACCATTTGAAATGAAAACGATTTGGTATCAGACTAAATCAATAATTGGTAATCAGACTCAATACACAAAGACTAGTATCAAGACTCATCAATCAGAAGCAAAGCTGTGAATTATTATCAAATACCTTCACTAGTATCAATTCAGCACATTAAGGAAATACCTCTCAAGTGGTATGAGACGAAATTCTACACTTTGTATCAGACTCAACATACTCTGGTATAAGACTCAGCACATCAAGCAACATCATACCAAAATCAAATCATGAGTACCAGATTCAGAATCAAGCATTGATTGATCACAAATATTAACCTTCAATTGGTATCTGATCAAAAATCAAGCTTTGATGAACCACTGAGATGTGACATTAACAAGATAAGAACCTATGGTCAAAGGTCAAACTCTGAAAAGTCATACTCCACATTGGTGATTAAAATCTTACAACTCTAAATCTCGATTCTGAAGATCCCAATAT
Source organism: Lathyrus tuberosus (assembly GCA_022829125.1). Taxonomy (NCBI): domain Eukaryota; kingdom Viridiplantae; phylum Streptophyta; class Magnoliopsida; order Fabales; family Fabaceae; genus Lathyrus; species Lathyrus tuberosus. Next base: position 19,217,418 of record JALAZF010000056.1, on the reverse strand, counting down.
ATGACTTATGATAATTAGGGGGAGACTACCCAGAAGATGAAAATATAAAGTCAAAAATCTTCATATAAGTCTGAAACTCATGGGGAGTTTCCTTTAAAGACAGTGTCTGTCTTTGATAGATAGAAAGGCTATGACTATCAGTCAAGAACTATTTTGATCCTATGCTTAATGGAATCTGCTGAAAAGTAGAAATGCTTCAGATGTCTCTGAAGATAATATGCTCTGATATGACAACAAAGAAAACCGAGTTCTAAAGATCTGAAGATGGAAGTTCTGATGAACTAGTCCAGATGCTAAAGACTCTTCGTTTTCCTAAAGACAAGATAGAGAAGTAACTCTTTTCTATTCCTGTTCTGACAACTTAAGTTGTTACTCTGTATATCTTTGGATTATATAAAATCCTAGATGATCTCAGATAAAGCTTTGAGGATAACTCATTCAGGGGGAGCTGTTGTTCCAAACTCTAAATTTGTTTGCTTTGGTGATTACCTAGTATAAAATGTTCAATAAAAATACTTGGTTTTGTCATCATCAAAAAGGGGGAGATTGTGAGAGAAAGAATTGTCTCTACAAGTCAATCTATGTTTTGATGATAACAATAAGTATTTGTGAAAGAACCATTTTATGGTCTAATGTGTGTTGTGTGCAGATCATAAGAACTAAAGACATCAGAATCAACACGCACCAGCTAGATGTACTATGATTGAATATATATATATATATATATATATATATATGAAGTTACTATGTGTAACTAAAGTCGCGAGAAGCAAGAACGCTTCTTTATCTAGTCATGATCAGCCAGATCCAAGGATGCCAAGATTGCTATTGCAATGCTCTTGTGGATGCTCTCTGAAAGTGATTGAGATTCTGAAGATAGTGAAGCTTCTGAAGAAGTACACTCTGAAAGAACCAAAGTGCGGAAGACTCCTATTACTTGAAGTTCTGGTGGCTGAAGGCGCTGAAGACCAAGTGCAGAAAGAATCTGAAGACCTATGGGTTATAGAGGTTAAGGTTTCGAATATCAAGTTCTGAAGAATCTAAAGATAGGTTCTGAAGATTCGGAAGACTTGAAGCAGAAAAGAATAACGTTCTTAAAGACCAAGTGCTGAAGTTCTAAAGACTGATTCCTAATGGACCTCTTCAATCGACTGAAGACTTGAAGCATCAGATATTCTACTATAAAGACTCTACTCATGCTTCATCAAATTAACATCAGAAGCCACTGAAGTTTTGAAGTCTAAATATTACCGTTGTGAGTTAAATGTACACACTGCCCAAGAAAAGATGTCCGGTCACTTCATCCTCTGCAAAAACGAGATGTGTCAGTACAACTCATTATATCACAACGCCTCTTTTCCAAACAGCCAACAGTATTCTCAAACGGCTATATTCCCACTGGCTATTTAATGGAAATAGGTTTTGCTTCTGATGTGTCGATCACTTGTAGAATCACGAACTGGATGTTCATCTACAAAATTGACCAAGTCATTGTGAAGATAGCAACAATGATGAGTTCTCGTTGTAACACTCAGAATTTTCAAAAGCTATCATTATTTCACTAATGACAATTGTTGTTGAAACTCAAGAAGACGAATCAACACAACAACAACAATTAAGAACAGAAGCTGTTGATGAAGAAGACAACATTGAAGATCTGTCAAGTCATCAACCTACCTTCTCGTCTGGACTAAATTGAAGATCTGAAGCAAGAAGTTGCTGCTCAAAGCTTGCTCAACCAAGAAGACGAAGAAGAAGAAGATCTACAAGATGCCAATAATTGTAATATCCAAATACATCTTTGTAGTTTCTTAGGAAAGCAAGGAGTTGTTGCTCAAATCTTGCTTGAACACATGTGTGTGTTCTTTGTACTTAAACTTAGAAGAAACTTGCTTATTAAGAAGCATAATTTGTAATCTCCAGTTTGCCAATTCAACTAAAGGAATTGAGACTCCTCCAGTGAACGTTATATCTTGATGGATCCCTGAACGGTTCAGCTGTGAGTTGAGGCCCTTGAGTAGATCACGTGGTGATCAGATACTTGAGATGACAATGGTTGAGGGTCATTGTGGAAAATCCTGAAATATGGTCAGTAGCGTTATATTCATTGCGATGAATCCCTGAACGTCTAGCTGTGAAATCCCAGTAGTGGGTCTGCTCGGTCAATAAACGTTATATCTTGTTGGATCCCTGAACGGTTCATTGAGTTGTTAGTCACAGTGCGGCTGTGCAAGTTGTTAGTCACCGACGCAGTCCGTGCAAGTGTAATCAATGATTTGGTTATAATGGATTAAGTCTTTGTGTTCAAGGCGAAATCACTTGAGGAGGGTGGACTGGATTAGCCCGCGTGGTGAACCAGGATATATCGTGTGTCCTTTACTCTCTTGCTTAGTATCTCTATTTATGTTTCTGCATTGAATATCAGAACCTCATATTAAGCAAAGTCAGAACCTTGCTGCCTATCTCTGATCAGCTTCCGCATTGCAAGTTCTGAGTATCGTATCTTATGATCAGAATCTTTATGGTTCTCATGCTCCATAATTAACAGATCAGAATCTCTCAACGAACATTGAAGGTTCTTGAGCGTCTCTTTATCAAAATACGAAAAGATTATAAAAGAGTAAATACACAATTCAAACCCCCCTTTCTTGTGTCTTTCTCGCACCTTCACATACTTCTTCCTAATTTTGGGTCTGCTACCCTAAAGGAAGAGTATACCGATTTATCTATTTGCCTATTTTTGGGACTGCAACCCTCAAGGTATGGCATACCGGATTTATCCACCTTTCCTACTCTTGGGACTGCTACCCTCAAGGAACGGTTTTCCAAGTTTATAAATTCATATATTTTATATTTAGAGCTACTACCCTCAAGGAATGATACACTGAGTATATTTATCTTTCTTACTTTTGGGGCTGCTACCCTCGTGGAATGGCATATCGGGTTTATATATATACATATCTTTCCTATTTAGGGGTTGCTACCCTCAAGGAATGGTGCACTGAGTACATTTACATTACCTACTTTTGGGGATTCTACCCTCAAGGAATGGACATCTAGACGCACCCACTTCTTCCTAATTTTGTGTCTACTACCCTAAAGGAAGAGTATATCGGTTTATCGACCTACATATTTTTGGGACTGCTACCCTCAAGGTATGGCATACTAGATTTATCCACCTTTCTTACTCTTGGGACTACTACCCTAGAGGAATGGTTTAGCTAGTTTATATATTCATATCTTTCCTATTTTGGGACTGCTGCCCTTAAGGAATGATGCACTGAATATATTTACCTTTCCTATTTTAGGGTTGTTACCCTCAAGGAATGATGCACTTAGTATATTTACATTTCCTACTTTTGGGGTTGCTACCCTCAAAGAACAATATATCAGATTTATATATACATGTCTTTCCTATTTTGGGGTTGCTGCCCTCAAGGAATGATGCATTGAGTATATTTATATTTCCTACTTTGGGGTTGCTACCCTCAAGAAACAATATTCCCAGGGATTCTATCAACCTTTTTGGAACTAAGCGCTCAAAAATCATCTTTATTGTTACTACATTCTAATTAGGTTAAACTGTTTAACGACCCTGAACATAGCATTAGCATATAAATCATCGAAATTGGAAAGCCTTCCCAAAAATACAAAAGACAAGGTCGACACAGCGTTGACTAAACTAGGATGACGGTTTGGACGTCATGACCATGACATCCATCAACATATGATGCTCAAAGGAGTAGATTTCATTATCATAATATTGTTTATTGAATTAGCTTTCCAATGCATCTGACTGCATCTCAATTAGAGTTTCCAAATTCCAGTTACGACATTTTTAAGTCTGCCTCACGATTCTCATACCTACAATCGATTACACTCTCCAGGTCGCCCCATGCTACCCCCATGTCGTCCATGGCTACCACGGATCACCCAGGTGGTACGAAGCTTCCCTTGGTCGCCCCCATGCTGCCCCAAGTCACCCCATACCGCCTCAAGTCGCCCCAGACTGCCAAAACTCGCTCCATGACATCCCAGGTCACCCCTAAATGCAGAACAGTTCTAGCACTTCCAGAACTATAAAATATTGATTTTCCTGCGGTCCTTTGACTTCCTAAAATCCCAAATAAAAACTCAAGCATAATCCAACCATTAAAATAGCAACAACTTAGTGTAACACCCCCATTCTATACCCCGCGCAATTAAAGCGATAACAAATAATCAGAGTATAATTAAAATATTCATGGCATAGACGGAGCGTCACATCACGATGATGAAATAAAATAACCTACTCAAATAGATATGCAATAATCAGGTAGCTGTGAGCAAGCTTTTAAGTTTTTGTATGATAGCAAATTGTGCTTGATATGCATAATTAAATGCCTATGTGTTTGATATGCATGATATAAGATTTGTATGCATGATTAGTTGGTACATACATGTGATTTCATACCTATACTATGTTTTAAAGACAATGCAATTGATACATATCCTTATTGAAGTCATAAAAACACTTTTCCTTATGTATGTATCAATTCATGTCTGTCATGCATCGACACATTCCTTGGTTAAAAGCACAAAAACGAATTTGCTTAAGTATGTATCGATTCATACGCATCTTGTATTGATACATGATACTTTGGAATTGTGCTATGTATCGACTCATTCGCATCATGTATCGATGCATGATTAAATTTACCTTCTGGAATTTAACAAAGTTACAGTATGCATCGATGCATATAACCATGTGTCGACTCATGTATGTGTTATAACCACTATGTATCGACTCATACGAATCTTGTATCGATACATAAAGCTGTTTGTTGCTTTTAACCGTTTCTGTTTTTCACATATAAGTGGTCATGACAGTTCAGTTACAGAGAGAATTCGTCAGAGTGAAAAAGTGCAATCAAAGCAAAGGCAAGTTTGGTGTGCATCAATTTCATGAGCAGTTTTAGAGACCTGGAAGAGACTTTATCTTCATCATCTTCTCAATCACTTTAATTCAAGAACATCAACACATAATCATTCTTGTTCTCCAGATTAAAGGATCTTCGAGATAACGTTCAGTGGTCCGATCAAGGATCTAGCTGAGTTGAAGATTCAAAGGGGGTTTCGAGGAAAAACCATCTGGTTTGTCCTTCAAGAACGGGTGTGTTCTTGAGGGTTTGTTAGTCACGTTTGCAGAACATATTCAGCCGCAGCGTAGGGTTTGGAAATTTGGTAATTTCGCAAACAGGTCGTGGAACCGGTGAATTGTCTGTAATTCTTGCAGGGGAAGTTCTTGATTAAGCTCAGATCAAGTGAAGGTTCTTACAAGAAGAAGATCTTGGGATTTAGATTTCTGGCTTTGTATTGTAACCTTGTAAACAACGAATTCAGCATTATTGATATAACAAGTCTAAATTTCAGTTTGAAATTGAGAGGGAGACGTACCCACACGCGAGGACGAAAGTGGGGAACTTCCTTACCAAATCTCTGCGTATCGTATTCTGTCCTTATCTCTCTTTACGTTTTCAACAAGTTTGTGATTCAATTGGTGTATTGTGTCTTAACATTTCAGTATACAATAGTGGTAAGAAAACTTTTATCAAATCACCATTATTGTTAATCATTGGACACATACACGCCAAGTGTTTAACAAAACTGTCAGCTGAGTTTTTGTTCATTGGAAATAGTATTTGTATGATAAGTGCATTTGATTCGATCCTAATCTGGTGTTTATTCATCTTTGTCATCCTAATATAAATCCAGCATTAATTCGTGTGTCCGGTTTTCTAGTAGCTGGTCCAGAATAGACGGAAGTCGATTCGGGATTGTATTTTTCCGCTAACTTTCAAAAACTCTGATAAGAATTTTTAAATCCTTGTTTTTCAAGGAGGTGATCTATTCACCCCCCCCCCCCTCTCGATCACTAGCCACACCGTCTAACAAGTGGTATCAAAGCGCCGGTTCGCTGGTGCTTTGTGGCTGCTTGTAACGATATGGATTCTGAACCAAAGGGGGCGTACAATAGAGCGCCTGTTTTCAACGGGGAAAATTATGGCTACTGGAAAGACTGCATGCGAGTTCATATAAATTCTGTGGATAGGAATGTGTGGGATGCCATTCAAAATGGTCCTTCTCAAATTACTATGAGAAATGAGGCTGGCACCATAGTTCCTAAACCAGAAGAGGATTACGATGAGAAAGATGAGAAAAAGTGGTCGTGTGATTGGAGAGCTCGAAATATGCTAATTTCAGCACTTGGTGCTGATGAGTATTATCGGGTATCCCATTGCACGACAGCTAAAGAAATGTGGGATGCTTTAGAAATTTCCCATGAGGGTACTACTGAAGTTAAACAGTCCCGTATTAACACACTTAATCAAGAGTTCGAGCTCTTTCGCATGAAACAAGGAGAATCTATCTCTGACATGCAAAAGAGATTCGTTCATCTCATCAATCGTTTGAATGCACTTGGAAAATCTGTCTCCAATGAAATAGCCACTACTAAAATTCTGAGATGTCTTAGCAGGGAATGGCAACCTAAAGTAACAGCTATTAAGGAAGCCAACGACCTCACGACGCTTACGATTACAACTCTATTTGGCAAGCTGGAAGAACATCAGCAAGAACTGGAAAGTCTTGAAATATTTGAGAACAAGAGTAAAAAGGAAAAGAATAAAAACAAAGAGAGTGAGAAGAAGCCAATAGCTCTTGTGGCCTCTAGCTCAAAGTCCTCACAAAAAGAGCAAAATGACAATGATTCAAGTAGTGACGAAGATTCGGGTGATGAGTAAATGGGACTTTTTGTTAAGAGATATAATAGATTCATTCGAAAGAATGGAATCAAGCATTCCGACAAAAATCTCATTAAGTTCCGAAGACAATCTACAGAGTCAAAACAGGAAGAGAATAAGAAGCATAGAGTAAAAGGATCTTGCTTTAATTGTGGTAAATCTGGACATTATAAGACAGAATGTCCTATGAGGAAAAAGGATAAAGGAAAAGCTTCACCAAAAAGGTTCAATAAACAAAGAAGAGCTTATATTGCGTGGGAAAGTGATAGTGATTCATCAAGCTCACAAAGTTCAAATGATAGTGATGAGACAGCAAATCTGTGTCTTATGGCTCACACCAAAAATCAGTCCCACCACAAGAAGAAGATCAACGATAAGAAAGTAAGACAAGCCTACTATAGTAATTTTTCTTCTATGTCTTTTTCTGAACTGAAAATAGCTTTTTAAAAACTGCATAACGAAGCTTTAGATGCTTTTAAACGATTATCTTCCGATAAACAAATTTTTTCATTCTTGGAAGGTAAAGTATACAAAGCTGAAAAAGATTTAGAAAGTTTGAAAGCTAGTATTGCAGAAAATTCAAAAGACATCAATATTAACGGATGTAGTAAAATTAGGTATTGTGAAGCTTGTCATATTTGGCAACAAGAGGTTAACACTCTTAAAGTTAAATTGGTAAAAGCTTTACAACCCAAGGTTACTTATGTCGTTGATTCTAGGTTGTTTAAGAAGTCATTAAATCCACCATATGCAAAATACTCTTTTATTCCAAAGGACTTAATGAACAAACATAAACAAATACATCATCATGGCTTATGTCATTATTGTTGTCGTGCTGGTCATACCATTGAAAAATGCAAGTTTAGGAGATTTCTTGTTCCTAAAGGCATTTATCAATGGAAGCCTAAAGGCAACCATGTTACCACTTACCCACATGGACCCAATGAAAATTGGGTAATTTCTCTCTTTTGATATTGTAGGATGAGTGTCTTGCATCCGTAGATAGAAGATGGTTTCTAGACAGCGGGTGCTCAAGGCACATGACGGGTGATATATCGCTTTTTATAGACTTCAAAGCAAAGAAGAAGGGATATGTTACTTATGGAGACAATAACAAAGGAGCTATACTTGGCAAAGGTAGTGTAGGTTGTATCTAAGGATCTAGTAGTCGGTCTTCCAAAAATAAAATTTTCAAAAGACCACCTATGTGACGCGTGCCAAATGGGAAAGCAAACAAGGATCTCTTTTAAATCCAAAAATGTAATTTCAACTTCACGACCCCTTGAGCTTCTCCATATGGATCTCTTTGGACCTTCTAGGACAAAGAGCCTAGGTGGAAATTATTATGGTTTAGTAATTGTTGATGACTATTCTAGATTTACTTGGACTATATTCCTTCATAGCAAAGATGAAACTTTTTCCGCTTTTAAGAGTTTTGCAAAACTGTCCCAAAATAAAATGAATTCTAAAATAGTTACAATTCGAAGTGATCATGGAGGAGAATTTCAAAACTATCTCTTTGATAAGTACTGTGATAAGAATGGTATTGAGCATAACTTTTCAGCTCCTCGAACTCCACAACAGAATGGCGTTGTGGAGCGCAAAAATCGCGTTCTAGAAGAGTTGGCAAGAACAATGCTAAATGAAGGTGGATTACCAAAATACTTTTGGGCTGATGCAGTTAGCACAGCTTGCTATGTTTTAAACAGGATTTTAATTCGCCTTATCTTAAATAAAACTCCTTATGAGCTTTTAAAAGGAAGAAAGCCAAACTTGTCACATCTTCACGTATTCGGTTGTAAGTGTTTTGTTTTGAATAATGGTAAGGAAAAACTTGGGAAGTTTGATGCAAAAGCGGATGAAGGTATTTTTCTTGGTTATTCACAATCAAGTAAAGCATATAGAGTGTATAATAAGCGTTTACTTTCTGTTGAAGAATCTGTTCATGTCTCTTTTGATGAGTCTTATCCGAAAAATGTCGGAAAAGGTATTTCTTTTGATGACACAGGTACATCTACAGAAGACATACTCAAAGAAGCTGTTTCGGAAATTGATCAGTCCAAAACATAAGACAATGAGGAGGAGGAAGATACCAGTCATGCAAAAGATAAGGAAGAAGGACAAGCTGAAGTGAATAATCTTCCACCAGCTTGGAAATCTTCAAAAGACCACCCTATTGACAACATTTTGGGAGACATTTCAAAGGGAGTAATGACTCGTTCTAGGATAAGTAATTTCTGCTCTCACTTCGCGTTTGTTTCACAAGTAGAACCTAAAAACGCCAAAGAGGCCTTGATTGATGAATTTTGGCTAATGGCCATGGAAGAAGAGCTTAATCAATTTAAAAGAAATGACGTTTGGGAACTTGTTCCTCGTCCGCGAGATCATCATATCATAGGTACTAAATGGGTTTTTAGAAATAAGCTTGATGAAAACGGAGTGATAACTAGGAATAAGGCACGTTTAGTGGCACAAGGGTATAACCAAGAGGAGGGCATAGATTATGAGGAAACTTATGCCCCAGTTGCTCGCCTCGAAGCTATACGTCTCTTGCTAGCTTATGCGTGTTCTAAAGATTTTAAGCTTTACCAAATGGACGTAAAGAGTGCGTTTCTAAACGGTGTCCTAAATGAAGAGGTATACGTCTCACAACCTCCTGGTTTTGAGAGTGCTGAATATCCAGATTATGTTTACAAATTAAAACGAGTGTTGTACGGTCTTAAGCAAGCCCCTCGGGTTTGGAATGAAAGACTTAGCAAATTTCTACTTGATCATGGATATTCAAGAGGTAAAGTGGATACCACCCTCTTCATTAAACACAAGGGAAAACACATTCTTTTAGTTCAAGTTTATGTAGACGATATAATTTTTCGTTCAACTAACATACAATTGGTCGAAAAGTTTTCAAAGGTTATGCAGGGGGAATTTGAAATGAGTCTTATGGGGGAGCTAAATTACTTTCTCGGTCTCCAAATAAAGCAGCTTGATGAGGGTACAGTTGTGTGTCAAACAAAATACTGCAGAGAGCTGCTCAAGCGCTTTGGAATGAACGACTCAAAATCAATAGACACCCCTATGCCTACCAACGGGAATCTAGATAAAGATGAACACGGTAAGAGTGTAGATGTCAAAAGGTATAGAGGTATGATCGGGTCTCTCTTGTATCTTACTGCGTCTAGACCTGACATCATGTTTAGTGTTTGCATGTGTGCACGATATCAATCAAATCCTAAGGAGTCACACTTGAAAGCTGTTAAGCGTATATTTAGATATCTTCATGGAACGTCTAAATATGGGCTCTGGTATTCCAAAGGAAGCGATTGTAGCTTAGTAGGTTACTCCGATTCTGATTTTGCTGGCTGCAAATCAGATAGGAAAAGCACTAGTGGTACATGTCACTTATTTTCAAACGCTTTGGTTAGTTGGCATAGCAAAAAGCAGGTGTCTGTCGCATTGTCAACTGCTGAGGCTGAGTACGTTGCAGCCGGTAGTTGTTGCGCTCAGATCTTGTGGCTAAAGCAGCAACTACAAGATTTCGATATTCAACTCAAACGTATTCCAATAAAGTGTGATAACACAAGTGCTATAAATCTTACTAAGAATCCTGTTTTACACTCACGCACTAAACACATAGAGATTAGGCATCACTTTCTTCGCGATCATGTTGAAAAAGAGGACGTTGTATTTGAGCATGTTGATACTAAAAACCAACTTGCTGACATTTTTACGAAACCATTAGCAATGGAACCATTTTTCAACATTCGTCGTGAATTGGGGATTTTAGATCTCTCCTCATTGATGTCTTAAGCATGTTGGTTCTTATTTATGTATGTCTCACTTTGGTTGTTGAGATTTGTTTTTAGACCTCACTCATACTTCATAAAGATACATCAAAAGAGGTAATATCATTCCTTTCTATATCTCTTTAGAACTATTTGATTTGTGTATGTTAGAACAATTTTTTTTATGTATTTCATTGCACATGTTGTTTGAACATTAATGTTTGATTTGTGAATTATACTTGGGCATCATTATCATGACATAACTCATATTGCATTAGCTAAGAGGTGCTAACAGGTCTCTATACTCAACAGGTAGTCAAAAATTAGTTAAAAACTTAGTTTAGCATCAGTATGTATCGATGTAACAAGTGCATGTGTCGATACATTCTATTTTCCGGTCGATACATTCGTGCTATGAGTCGATTCATGTCTTTTTATTTCACATTTTTCAAACTTGCTTCAGTATGTGTCGATGCATCCGTATTTTGTGTCGACACATAGGACATTTTTAAAAACAATTCATTCGTAAAATGAATCGATCCATAACCCTTTGTATCGATGCATACTATAACTTTTACAATAAATGCATGTTAAATTCAGTTGTGGATCGACACATCAGCCAAATTTAAAGGGTTCATTCACTCTAAACTCATTCCTCCTCTCGTACCCACACGGCTAACCCTAATTTCTTCAAACATCTCCTAAACCCTAACTCATCTCCTAGCCTTCATTCATTTTAACTCTTCTTCAACTCATCACCATGCCTCCAAGAACCATTCCTGCTAGACAAAGAGGAAGAGGAAAAGGAAAGGAACATGTTGGTACATCTCGTCAGTCTCCACAACCTCCAGAAATCCCTCCTAGTGCGCTAATTCTTCTTCATCCTGCCATCACTGAGGAGTTTGAGGCCTCTTTCAAGACAAGGTTAGTTATGAAACCCCATGTCTTTAATAAAACTGATGCATCTGCCCTACATCTAACCGATGTTGTTGATCTGTTAAATGCGCAAAAACTTGGTACATTTTTGACCATAAATGATGATTATCATGAGGACTTTATTCGTATATTTTATGCTGGTCTGCAATCTGGTAGAGGCTATATGTTTAAATGTTCTATTGGGACCAGAACTTATACCTTTGAAGCTACTAATTGGGACAAAGTGTTTCAAATCCCTTTTGGGTTGCCTGGATTGAAGAACTGGCATGACCAGAGTTTTGATACCGACTTTAAAATAAGGGAATATGTTGCATCTATTTCAAAATTGGAGAGACCGCTGGGTGAGGATGAATCGCTCACATCTGGTATGATTACAAGCATACCTAGAATACTGCACTGGATTGTCTCGCACATCTTGCGTCCAAAGTCAGGTGGTCATTCTAGGTTGGATAGATCAGATATTCATCTTGTGTACCTTCTGCAAAATAAGGTTTCATTGAATTGGCCAAACTACTTTGTGAAACGCATGTTTCTTATGCGTAACAGTACGAAGAATATTACACTTGGATATGCTGCCCAGATTATGCGAATCATCAAATACTGGAATATAACCATACCTTTGGTCCCTCTTATATCTCCCTCCTCTGCTCAAGAGTTCAACACTGCCACTTTATCTCATATGGGATACCGGTGGGATAAGGAGCATCAATGTTTTTATTTTCTGGAAAGAGGGTCCAAAACACGGGTGTATAATTTTGATGTGCCTTCTGAACAAGTGTTTGTGACGGAAGAACAAATGGATGAAGAAATGAATGATGCAAATGAAGATAATCAGCCTGAAGCAAATGCTAATGCTGGTTGGGGTGATTGGGTGCCACAAAGGTGGTCTCCAACAAATTATGAACCAGGTCCAACTGCTCCTCCGTTCTCTGGTGCCGCTTCTTCTTCAACTGTTCCTGCGTATTTGACTCAAATGTTTCAGCAAATGGAGCTTGCTAATCAAGCCTGGTATGAACAGGCGCTTGCTTGGCATAACCAACAACATGAATGGCATAAAGAGCATCGTGAGTGGCATGATGAGCATACACGGATGTATCACAATCAGCATGCTTGGCACACGGACTTGGTTAAATGGCATCAAGTTTTTTACAATGAAATGTCTGGTTTTATGGACGATTGCCATGCCAATCCTGGTATCATGGACAGGTTCAGAAGTGTTGAAGTTCAGAACCGGTTCAGGCGATATAGTTTCATGGGCCATAATCCTGATGAGATGCCTCCTCCGCCGCCTCCACAAAGCTTCAGAGATCCTGATAGAAATGATGAAGAGTCCTGTGGAGGCCATAATCCTTTTTAAGCCATCATTATGTCATTTCATTGCATTTTATTTCATCATCATGTTGCTCAAGTTTCTTTGTTAAATTGTTCAAACTTTGTTTGTTTTGGTACTGCTTCTGTAACTCTAAGTACTTTTGTCACAGTTTAATGCTTATTTCTTTTAGTTCTGTTTACTTGTGTTATTTTTGCCCTGTCTATGTCATTCTTAGTGAATGAGTGTTTTATATTCAGCTTCTTTCTTGGTGATTGTGAGCTTCTATATCAATTTTGCTATTTTTTTTTTGCTCCATCAATTCTGCAGCCTAGCTTTGTCAGTACAACTCATTATATCACAACGCCTCTTTTCCAAACAGCCAACAGTATTCTCAAACGGCTATATTCCCACTGGCTATTTAATGGAAATAGGTTTTGCTTCTGATGTGTCGATCACTTGTAGAATCACGAACTGGATGTTCATCTACAAAATTGACCAAGTCATTGTGAAGATAGCAACAACGATGAGTTCTCGTTGTAACACTCAGAATTTTCAAAAGCTATCATTATTTCACTAATGACAATTGTTGTTGAAACTCAAGAAGACGAATCAACACAACAACAACAATTAAGAACAGAAGTTGTTGATGAAGAAGACAACATTGAAGATCTGTCAAGTCATCAACCTACCTTCTCGTCTGGACTAAATTGAAGATCTGAAGCAAAAAGTTGCTACTCAAAGCTTGCTCAACCAAGAAGACGAAGAAGAAGAAGATCTACAAGATGCCAACAATTGTAATATCCAAATACATCTTTGTAGTTTCTTAGGAAAGCAAGGAGTTGTTGCTCAAATCTTGCTTGAACACATGTGTGTGTTCTTTGTACTTAAACTTAGGAGAAACTTGCTTATTAAGAAGCACAATTTGTAATCTCCAGTTTGCCAATTCAACTAAAGGAATTGAGACTCCTCCAGTGAATGTTATATCTTGATGGATCCCTGAACGGTTCAGCTGTGAGTTGAGGCCCTCGAGTAGATCACGTGGTGATCAGATACTTGAGATGACAATGGCTGAGGGTCATTGTGGAAAATCCTGAAATATGGTTAGTAGCGTTATATTCATTGCGATGAATCCCTGAACGTCTAGCTGTGAAATCCCAGCAGTGGGTCTGCTCGGTCAATAAACGTTATATCCTGTTGGATCCCTGAACGGTTCATTGAGTTGTTAGTCACAGTGCGGTTGTGCAAGTTGTTAGTCACCGACGCAGTCCGTGCAAGTGTAATCAATGATTTGGTTATAATGGATTAAGTCTTTGTGTTCAAGGCGAAATCACTTGAGGAGGGTGGACTGGATTAGCCCGCGTGGTGAACCAGGATATATCGTGTGTCCTTTACTCTCTTGCTTAGTATCTCTATTTATGTTTCTGCATTGAATATCAGAACCTCATATTAAGCAAAGTCAGAACCTTGCTGCCTATCTCTGATCAGCTTCCGCATTGCAAGTTCTGAGTATCGTATCTTATGATCAGAATCTATATGGTTCTCATGCTCCATAATTAACAGATCAGAATCTCTCAATGAACATTGAAGGTTCTTGAGCGTCTCTTTATCAAAATACGAAAAAATTATAAAAGAGTAAATACACAATTCAAACCCCCCTTTCTTGTGTCTTTCTCGCACCTTCACATACTTCTTCCTAATTTTGGGTCTGCTACCCTAAAGGAAGAGTATACCGATTTATCTATTTACCTATTTTTGGGACTGCAACCCTCAAGGTATGGCATACCGGATTTATCCACCTTTCCTACTCTTGGGACTGCTACCCTCAAGGAACGGTTTTCCAAGTTTATAAATTCATATATTTTCTATTTAGAGCTACTACCCTCAAGGAATGATACACTGAGTATATTTATCTTTCTTACTTTTGGGGCTGCTACCCTCGTGTAATGGCATATCGGGTTTATATATATACATATCTTTCCTATTTAGGGGTTGCTACCCTCAAGGAATGGTGCACTGAGTACATTTACATTTCCTACTTTTGGGGATTCTACCCTCAAGGAATGGACATCTAGACGCACCCACTTCTTCCTAATTTTGTGTCTACTACCCTAAAGGAAGAGTATATCGGTTTATCGACCTACATATTTTTGGGACTGCTACCCTCAAGGTATGGCATACTAGATTTATCCACCTTTCTTACTCTTGGGACTACTACCCTAGAGGAATGGTTTAGCTAGTTTATATATTCATATCTTTCCTATTTTGGGACTGCTACCCTTAAGGAATGATGCACTGAATATATTTACCTTTCCTATTTTAGGGTTGTTACCCTCAAGGAATGATGCACTTAGTATATTTACATTTCCTACTTTTGGGGTTGCTACCCTCAAAGAACAATATATCAGATTTATATATACATGTTTTTCCTATTTTGGGGTTGCTGCCCTCAAGGAATGATGCATTGAGTATATTTATATTTCCTACTTTGGGGTTGCTACCCTCAAGAAACAGTATTCCCAGGGATTCTATCAACCTTTTTGGAACTAGGCGCTCAAAAATCATCTTTATTGTTACTACATTCTAATTAGGTTAAACTGTTTAACGACCCCGAACATAGCATTAGCATATAAATCATCGAAATTGGAAAGCCTTCCCAAAAATACAAAAGACAAGGTCGACACAGCGTTGACTAAACTAGGATGACGGTTTGGACGTCATGACCATGACATCCATCAACATATGATTTTCAAAGGAGTAGATTTCGTTATCATAATATTGTTCATTGAATTAGCTTTCCAATGCATCTGACTGCGTCTCAATTAGAGTTTCCAAATTCCAGTTACGACATTTTTAAGTCTGCCTCACGATTCTCATACCTACAATCGATTACACTCTCCAGGTCGCCCCATGCTACCCCCATGTTGTCCATGGCTACCACGGATCACCCAGGTGGTACGAAGCTGCCCTTGGTCGCCCCATGCTGCCCCAAGTCACCCCATACCGCCTCAGGTCGCCCCAGACTGCCAAAACTCGCTCCATGACATCCCAGGTCACCCCTAAATGCAGAACAGTTCTAGCACTTCCAGAACTATAAAATATTGATTTTCCTGCGGTCCTTTGACTTCCTAAAATCCCAAATAAAAACTCAAGCATAATCCAACCATTAAAATAGCAACAACTTAGTGTAACACCCCCATTCTATACCCCGCGCAATTAAAGCGATAACAAATAATCAGAGTAGAATTAAAACATTCATGGCATAGACGGAGCGTCACATCACGATGATGAAATAAAATAACCTACTCAAATAGATATGCAATAATCAGGTAGCTGTGAGCAAGCTTTTAAGTTTTTGTATGATAGCAAATTGTGCTTGATATGCATAATTAAATGCCTATGTGTTTGATATGCATGATATAAGATTTGTATGCATGATTAGTTGGTACATACATGTGATTTCATACCTATACTATGTTTTAAAGACAATGCAATTGATACATATCCTTATTGAAGTCATAAAAACAATTTTCCTTATGTATGTATCAATTCATGTCTGTCATGCATCGACACATTCCTTGGTTAAAAGCACAAAAACGAATTTGCTTAAGTATGTATCGATTCATACGCATCTTGTATCGATACATGATACTTTGGAATTGTGCTATGTATCGACTCATTCGCATCATGTATCGATGCATGATTAAATTTACCTTCTGGAATTTAACAAAGTTACAGTATGCATCGATGCATATAACCATGTGTCGACTCATGTATGTGTTATAACCACTATGTATCGACTCATACGAATCTTGTATCGATACATAAAGTTGTTTGTTGCTTTTAACCGTTTCTGTTTTTCACATATAAGTGGTCATGACAGTTCAGTTACAGAGAGAATTCGTCAGAGTGAAAATGTGCAATCAAAGCAAAGGCAAGTTTGGTGTGCATCAATTTCATGAGCAGTTTTAGAGACCTGAAAGAGACTTTATCTTCATCATCTTCTCAATCACTTTAATTCAAGAACATCAACACATAATCATTCTTGTTCTCCGGATTAAAGGATCTTCGAGATAACGTTCAGTGGTCCGATCAAGGATCTAGCTGAGTTGAAGATTCAAAGGGGGTTTCGAGGAAAAACCATCTGGTTTGTCCTTCAAGAACGGGTGTGTTCTTGAGGGTTTGTTAGTCACATTTGCAGAACATATTCAGCCGCAGCATAGGGTTTGGAAATTTGGTAATTTCGCAAACAGGTCGTGGAACCGGTGAATTGTCTGTAATTCTTGCAGGGGAAGTTCTTGATTAAGCTCAGATCAAGTGAAGGTTCTTACAAGAAGAAGATCTTGGGGTTTAGATTTCTGGCTTTGTATTGTAACCTTGTAAACAACGAATTCAGCATTATTGATATAACAAGTCTCAATTTCAGTTTGAAATTGAGAGGGAGACGTACCCACACGCGAGGACAAAAGTGGGGAACTTCCTTACCAAATCTCTGCGTATCGTATTCTGTCCTTATCTCTCTTTACGTTTTCAACAAGTTTGTGATTCAATTGGTATATTGTGTCTTAACGTTTCAGTATACAATAGTGGTAAGAAAACTTTTATCAAATCACCATTATTGTTAATCATTGGACACATACACGCCAAGTGTTTGACAAAACTGTCAGCTGAGTTTTTGTTCATTGGAAATAGTATTTGTATGATAAGTGCATTTGATTCGATCCTAATCTGGTGTTTATTCATCTTTGTCATCCTAATATAAATCCAGCATTAATTCGTGTGTCCGGTTTTCTAGTAGCTGGTCCAGAATAGACGGAAGTCGATTCGGGATTGTATTTTTCCGCTAACTTTCAAAAACTCTGATAAGAATTTTTAAATCCTTGTTTTTCAAGGAGGTGATCTATTCACCCCCCCCCCCCCCTCTCGATCACTAGCCACACTGTCTAACAGTAGCAACATAAACAGAGGAACTAAGTTCCTAACACCCACAATTCAGATACAGAATAAAAGCGGAAAATCTGCAACTGAAATCTCATATATATATACATAGAATTTTGTCTGTCATACACAGAGTCATACATGTAAAATCCAAAAAGATATATACATAAAGTCACATAACGATCTCCCCGACTACCCGGTGCTACATATCAGAGTCGACCGACAAAAGAATGAAGACATAAGCTTCACAAAAAGACCTCCAGCATCTAATCTGCAATGCCTCATAGAGCATTCAAAACAGCAGAAGGGTGAGAAACACAATTATACTATAGTTGCATACAATTATGTAACAACACAAAATACACAATGTAAAACATTCTCACCGCAACTTACACCATAATTCAAATACAAAACAACATAATTCATATCTCATACATCCTTCACAAAGGCATAACAATTATGCTCAATACATTTATCACCAACATATATATATATATATATATATATATATATATATATATATATATATATATATATATATATATATATATATATATCAACTCATCAATTCCATTCACAATTCTCCCACATAATCAATCCATTCATGACTTATGCAAATGCAAAGAGACCGACATAACGACTCTATGCAAATGCAATGCGGTACCGTTCCATCCATCATTTTCATCATTAATTCACTCAGGAATTATTGGAATCATCGCTTGTTACTTAGTGTAATTCCTCGTCGGGCAAACGATGTTCCCCATCGCTTTCGGTCCTCTTGGTATAAGGATAACGACGTTTATGGATCGCTTTCGGTCCTCTTTGTATAAGGCTCATGATCTGATCGCTTTCGGTCCTCTTTGTATAAGGCTCACGATCGTCTATGACGTCGCTTTCGGTCCTCTTTGAATAAGGCTCACGGCCGTTATAGCAGATTCCCCCGGGAATCGTTTCGTCGCTCACACCCACTAGGGCACACGACATCACAAGAATGCATATCATGATGCTTGGCATACAATGACTCTTGACAATCAAATGCATACACATATACAACCATGCGAACCATTTCAACATCCATAATCATGCATATACAATCAAACATAACACAATGCATTTATTTGCCATAAGGCCACAAACCATCATCACAACATTTCATCACATACAATCACATCATATAACAACACACAAGCTATACGTTATATATCAAAAGCGTACCACGTGATAACACATCAATCGCACCCAATTACGACGGTAAAAGTCGACAAAACGACATGTTTTCAATTACCCGACACAATTAAATCGGCCACCACTCTCCAAACCACTTTTATAAGAAAGAACATCTCATTAGCTTCCCAACGATACTAGGAACATCCCGATCCGAAGTACGGATCAAAAGTTATGCATTTTCAAAGAAAACAAAAGTATTGAAAAATCCCCAGGAGCGCCCGGCGGTACCTATTTTTGCCCGGCGGAGCTCCCTTCGCCTATGCATCGCCCGGCGAAGCAACGGCGTAAGACCCCAACCAAAACTTAAAAGAGTCAGCAGCGTGACAAGCTGCGCCTCTTGGGCATCGCCTGGCGGAGCAGCGGCGCAACCCATGCGTCGCCCAGCGCTCAAAGCATCGCCCGACGGTCTACACCAGAAACAGAAAAATTCTGCTGCGTTTTACATAGTTTCAAACCCCAAAATTCATCTTTCTCAACCCAAGACATTTCCAACCAACCAAAACAAATATAAACAATGTTCATACATATAATACGATCATTCAACACAGTTTATATCGATTTCCGACCGTGAAAACATCGATTTCGATTCATTTTTCTCATTTCAACCTAAAATGGAAAAACTAGGAAAGGCAAGAGAACATTCAAACACACACATACATATTCATACACAAGCATAGAATAACCGAGTTTCACACCCTTACCCGATTAATCGCGCTTCGAAGTGTCGGTTGAATCGGTTTCTTTCACTCCAAGTTTTTCTCTTTTTCTTCTTCTCACTCTCCTTTTCTCTTCTCTTCTTTTCTTTCTATTTTTCTCTCTATGTTTCTATTTTAATGAAAAACAATATCTAACCAAGCCAAAAAGACCAAAATACGCCTACACTCAATTTTCTCGCAAACGTTCCCAAAACGCGATAAAACATAATAACCAAGAATAAAATAATATAAAGACCAAAAATAATTAAATCGACTCGATTAAATAAATCTAACAAAAACCGAAGCATTACACTTAGCATACAAACTCAATCAAACAAACAAAACACAACAATCATAAGATCTAGCAGGTAAGCACATCAAAAGCAAAAACACTCAAAATCCCTGATTTTTCCCAAATATGCATCAACCCAAAAATCAGATTTGGCCTAACTATCTAATAGAACCCCACCTTTTAAAAGAACATGGATTTTCTTCAAGAAAGAAGATGGATTAAAGATGGTGATGATCTATGTGCTCCAAGCTTCCTTCTTTAGAGACCAAAACTTATGCATGCAAAGACTTCTTCTTTCTTTTCCTCTTCTTTTTCACGAGCATCTTTCCTTCTATTTCGTTCTCTTTCTTTCTCTTACTCAATTCTGATTTTGTCACCAAAAATTAAAAAAAGAGGAATAAGGTGAAGACTAGTAAGATGATTTCTCATGGTAAAAGGAACAATTTGCCCCATAACTATGTAAAATCTACTAGTTTGCCCTTTAGTTCTATCCTAACCATTTCCTTGAGATTTTAATATACTAGTAATATGATCTCAAGTGAAAGTGATGGCTACGTCCTTCAATTTCCACGTGTTTCTAGAAATGCCCATTTATACCTAAACTTAATATTAATTCTTGTGATTAACATATTAAACATCTGAATTTTAATTAGGGTATTGCAATATGACTAATTCCTCATTTGAGAATGTTTTTCTCAGAGTTCTCATATGACTAACGATATGAGTAAATCGTGTTTGCATTTGATTAATGCTCTCTTTAGGTTTCATTCTGAAGAGTTCATACTCATTCGTTAATGTGTCCAATCTTGCCCTCTTTACCTTCGTATTTCTTTCATGGATAATTTGAAGGATGTCCCATGTTTTTTTTACAGTCTTGTTGTGAGAGAATTAGGTGTAAAATAGAAGGGGAGAAGAGATAAATAAACTTTAAAAGAAAGAGAGGAGAAAAGAGATTGAGTAAGTTAAAAATTCTAAGCTATAATTTTGTTGAAGAGATGAGTCATATAATCTATTATAATTTGTTTCTTCTGCTTTTTTTACTTATAAGTTGTTGTTTATATTTTTTATGAGATTGTACTTATGATGTAGATAGGTGAATTAAGGAAGAAGAAGTGTATATAAATTTGTTTAGCATTTGTTAATTATCATTAAAAATATTTTGTAATGTAATTTTTAAAACATTAAATGGTAATTTAGAAAGATCCATGAACATCTTTTTATATTAGGTAGATAGTTGAAACGTAATTTATGTTTTTTAATAATATAATAGACAATTAAACACATATAATCAAAAGGAAGGAGTATAAAGTTTGACATTTGATTAACACCATTTAAGCTAAAACTAGTACTCATGATCAATATCCAATTTCAACATTTAAAATTAAACACCAATCCCATTATACAGAAATTGTGCATAGCATAGCCATGCCATATAATGGCCAACCAAATTATGGGACAAAATTGTTCCTGCAAAATGTGACAATTATAGGTTTTTGGCCATTTAATTTTGGAATGACAAATCTGCCAAAGGCTTGTTGTGAGGGTATGGCAATGTCATGTGCAATTTTAATATATTTTTTTGTTAAATTCAAACTATATATTTTTAATAAAATTTTGTAACAATTTCAAAATACGAAATGGGAAAAAGTTAAATAAAGTTGTGAGTTCCATGACCATTTGTGCAAAAGGTTGCTCACATAATTAAAAGCCATCCCTCTCAGGGCATGGTCTCCTTTATGGAAAATCAATACTTATAGTACCTTTTAATAATGTAAATAAGATCTGAGTGTAAAATAAATAAATATATAAATGTAAATAAAATTAAAATAAATTCATTCACTCATTAAGAAAAACTTCATCCAATTAAGATCTTGGTCCATTGGTATTTGGTTGTAAAAAGAACTTAAAAGTTTGAAAAATAAAATGCATTAAAAAAAATCACCAATTCTATATAGCATTATTTATCATTAGTATAATTGATTATGAAAGAAAACACAATTTTTAACGGCGAATATAAGGTTCAAAGAGATATAAATAGTATCGGATTTTATGCCCAAAAGTACAATCAACAATAGACAAATTGAAAGACAAACCCACATTCAAAACCCAAACACAAAATAAAAAAACTAGATAGAAAGAAAGAAGTCCAAAATAGTATACCACCCTATCGATGAGAAGTTAGATTTTAGTCGAAAGAGATACCATCAAGAGTAAAGTATCTTCCATGGTCAATCCAAAGAACTCACCACAACAAGGTCAAAATCACTCTGTCTTAAATTGGTTCAATCACATTATAAGGTTTTAAAGTCAATCAGAAAAAGCACAAATGTTATCCGTATGGTGTTGAGATATTAGATATAATCTAAGTTGAATTATGTGGTCAAAGTCCAAAGTTAATTAGGATTTAGGGTTTGTTACTTAGCTTGTTATATTTATTGCTTAGTAGTCAAGTCACTTATGTCTATCTAAATAAGACACATTGTAATTCAGTTATTATTCATTCATTCAATAATATCAATCCTTATTTCCTTATTCTCTATTTGTCTTTCCTCACTAAAAGTGTCTCACACACTAACAAATTGGTATCTAGAGCTCCAGTTAGATTCTTGATCGTGTTTTCAAGATCACACGTCAGAGATCGTGTTTCCGGAATCTTAGGTTGTTATTGATCAATCGCTGCAAATATGAAGGGTAATGGAAATTTGCTAAACTCCCTTCCAACTCTTGACGACAAGAATTGGCTTCGATGGAGAAAACAAATGCAATCTCTATTTGGCTTTCATGAAACCCTTGAAGTGGTTACTAATGGTGTTCCTGCGCTTGGTGAAGATGCAACCGACGCATAGGTAAGTGTTCACAAGGATGCCAAGAAGAAGGATTGCAAGGTGGCGTTTTATATCCAATCGGTGGTTGATGCATCTAATTTCAACATAATCGCTCATGCTGAATCGGCGAATGAGGCATGGGATATTTTTGACAAGTACTATAAAGTAGGCGAGAAACTCAAGGTTGTCAAGTTGCAAACTTTGCGACAACAATATGAATTATTGTTGATGGGAGAGGACGAAAATATTGCAGGTTATGTGTCGAAGGTGCAGAAACTCGTCCTTCTCATATGGGTTGTGGTGAAACCCTAACTGATAAGATGATAGTTGAGAAGGTAATGCGTACATTGACCTCTCGCTTTGATCACGTTATCGTAGCTTTTCAAGAATCCAACAATCTTGAAACCCTAAAACTGGAAGATTTGGTTAGTTCGTTGGAGGTGCATGAGATTAGGATTGTCGAAAAGAAATGAGTTCAAGGCTCGATATAAGCACTACAGGCTTAGTCATGGAAGAATAATGGTGGTTCCAACAAGTTCAAAGGAAAAATTGACAAGACCCATGGCAAGAAGTCTTAGTCGAATCCTCACAAGAATAAGATCGATGATAGAAATTCTGAATCCTCAAAAAGAGGAGAAGCAAATTCCTATCAGAAAGACAAAGTAGACAAAAAATGGGGTTACTTGGCCAAGCATTGTTGGTACAGGAAAGACAAGGGATTGACAAAAGGCAAGGACGAAGATATGATGGTTATGGATGCAGTTGCAGATGACCATGTCGAATCCAAGATCTGGTTCCTTGACTCAAGATGCTCAAACCACATGACTGGTCGAAAAGTATGGTTAGTAGATTTCGACGAGTCGAAGAAGAGCAAGGTCAAACTTGCTGATAATAGCTCATTGCAAGCAGAAGGTATTGGCAACATAGTTATTCAAAGGAGTAATGAAGCAAAAGCCTTGATCAAATATGTACTCTATGTCCCAGGAATGAAGTGCAATCTACTAAATGTTGGACAACTAGTCGAAAAAAGGTTCTCAGAGGTTATGAATGATGGAGCCTTAAAACTTTTCAACATCCTGAATAAATTGGTTTTGAAATCTCCTCTATCAAAGAATAGGACATTTAAGACCATGATTAGTTCAATTGAGGTACAATGTCTGAAAACAGTTGTCGACCACAAGAATAGTTGGTTGTGACATCTAAGGTTTGGTCATCTAAACTTTAGGTCGCTCAATCAATTGATCACTCAAGATACGGTAACTGGTATACCAAGTCTTGAGATGCCTGACAAACTTTGTGAAGGTTGTCTAGTCAGAAAGTAGTCCAGGAAGTCTTTTGTTTCTACTATGCCAATGAGATCATCTTGCAAACTCAAAGTTGTACATTCAAATGTATGTGGTCCTTTTGAGGAGCATACCATTGGTGGAAACTATTATTTTGTTTCATTTGTCGATGAGTTTAGTAGAAAGTTGTGGATATATGTGATAAAGATAAAGGATGAAGTATTTGAAATCTTTAAGAGATTCAAGATGCTTGTCGAAAACCAAAGTGAGAAGAAGATCATAGTTCTTCAAATAGATAGAGGTGGCGAATACACATCCAAGATATTTGAAGCATTATGTGCAGAACATGGTGTTGATCATGAAGTAATTGCTCCTTATACTCCTCAACATAATAGAATAGTAGAAAGAAGAAACAATACCATAATGTACATGGCGAAATGCATGTTGAAGCAGAAGAATTTGCTAAAGTCCTTATGGGGTGAAACTATTTCGATTGCTGTTTATATTCTGAACAGGTGCCCTACTAAGAAGTTGGAGAACAAGTTTCCTGAAGAAGTGTGGAGTGGAAAACGACCATCAATGAGTCACCTGAAGGTGTTTGGCTCTATTTGATACAAACATGTTCCTGATGCAAGAAGAAGGATATCATAAAAACTAAAGCATACAGGATATTCATAAAACTAAAGCATACAGGATATTCAATCTAATGAACAATAAGATCTTGATGAGTCGAGATATTATGATTGATAAAAATTCTGCCTGGGATTGGAATTCTAGTAATGCAATTGACAAGCCATTGATGAGCAATGATTTCGACGAAGCAAGTAATGATGTCGAAGTCGAAGATATTGTCGATATTCCAGTTAAAGTCGAAGCAGCTGCTGACATTCCCGACACAGTCGAAGTCGAAGAGGATATGGCTGGCACAAGTCATAGACCTCAAAGAACTAGAGCTCGTCCAGCAAGACTTCAAGACTATGAAGTGGTTGGTGATGATGAAGTTACAACAGATGGAGAACTAGTTCATTTTGCTTTACTTGTAGGTGCTGAACCAATCAACTATAGCTAAGCCTTCAAAAATAAACAATGGAAATCAACTATAGATTTCACTTCTTAAGGGAGAAGGTGAATATAGGTGAACATGAAGTAAGGCATTTCTCAAGTGAAGCACAATTGGCCGACATTTTTACTAAAGGATTGAAGATCGACAGGTTACTAACTTGTAGAAAGAAATTAGGAGTAGTTCAGATAGACAATGATTAGTGTATTTCGACAACTTGGAATATAGGGGGTATGTTAAGATATTAGATATAATCCAAGTTGAATTATGTGGCCCAAGCCCAAAGCTAATTATGGTTTAGGGCTTGTTACTAAGTTTGTTATATTTATTACTTAGTAGTCAAGTCACTTAGGTCTATATAAATAAGACACTTTGTAATTTAGTTATTATTCATTCATTCAATAATATCAATCCTTATTTTCTTATTCTCTCTTTTTCTCTCCTCGCTAAAAGTGCCTCACGCACTAACACATAGCTTCTAAGATACCATTTCCATGTAAGGAATATACTTTTATCTTCCACATCCTTTGTAGTACTAGAGGAACCTTAAAATACGATATCATTCTAGGATTTTCATAAAGACCAAACAACTGCATTTCAGATCATTGATAACCCACCCATAACTTTAGACCTACCACCCAAAGAAGTAACTAACAAAAAATAGTAGTAAGGTTCCTATGAAGAACAAAGGATCACCCTAACCATCTAAATATCTCATGCCAAATTGGCACAACAAAATCATAAGTCAGAAACAGGTGAAGAATTAAATCTAAATGGTCTGAACATAACAAACACAAAATACCCTCTAGGTCAACTAATACCTCGGGCTTAAAGAGATTCTCTCCCATGGGGATATTCTCAAAAAGGAATTGTCAAGAGAAAGCTAATACTTTAGAGGGATCTCAACTATCATAGATAAGAGGAAGAATGAGATTCACAAGGTTTCCCAAACTAACACAAGATAATGTCACGTTGGAGAATGAAAAGATAAGTTAAGGCTACAAAAAACACACCATCCTTATAAAAGAATTGGGTCCATATAACAAGGCCATGGGAGATAATAATATCCCTAATTACTAACTACAAGTTAGAATCCATCGCCTACCGATAGGCAACAAAGGACATCTTCCACCTAAAATTTCAAGTAAAAACCCTATTAATAAAGACTCTGACCTAACAACCATAATAGTCCTAATGATTGGTGACACAAAAAAGTATAGGGAATCGAACACACAAGGGCGTGGTACCAATCCAAATATCCTTCAAGAAGGAGGTAAGAATCCCAAAACCAAGTCAGTATCTAATCTCTAGTATAAATCAAGCATCTTTTAATTTATAAACCTCTTATAAGTTATTTATTCTCTCATCTTCTCCCTCTTTATGCTTCCTTTGGATGCCAAACTTGAAGTCAGGCTTTTATAGCAAGATGATGACATATTATGTCAGGATCTATTCTAGGTGTATCAGATAGTGCCCTTCCGAATATGTATATCTTCTTATGCAGCATTTGGGTAACGTCGATGTCCTCCTTTTTATTTAATACCAAGATGATGGCATACATGTGCATCTTTAATCATTTTAACTAGATTTAGCATTTTTTTGTGTTGTTGTAAACAAGGTCACTTTAAGTAATGTTGAATCTTCATGGATTATCATCATCAAAACCATGATGTTATCTTGGGTAAGCATATTTACTTATCTATGAGCTTTGACCACTTCTTAATTAAACATGCAAGCTTATAGTACCACGAAGAGAATATGGTGGCTTTGTCTTCATGTGAAGCATCGTACATTGCAACAACACTATGTGCTTGTCAAGCTATATGGTTGGTGAATTTAATTGATGAAGTTAAAGGACAATATCTTGGAGCTATGACCATTAGGATTGCCTACATATCTGCTATAAATTCTACTGCATATGGCAGGAGCAAATATAAAGATGAAATTCCAATACCTTAGGGAGTAAGTTAGAAATTGAAGACTATGTCTAGAACATTGCATAAGTGAATACCAAGTTGCAAACAACATGACAAAGGCAGTGTAAATTTAGGTGTTTAAGAAGATTAAAAGTTTAATGGGTATAGAGAGCTTGTTCACAATGAACTAGGTGGTGTGTTGAGAGTATTTCATCAATTCCTCACTTGTAGTTACTTGAAATACAAGTAATAGTTTGTGTGTGGTAAAATTTTGTTTTAACAAATTAGTTATGACAATTAGAGAAGTGAAGTTAGTTAGAGTTTTATTGGTGTCTTATAAAGCAAGTAAAAACCATATATACCCTTGTATTGTGATCATTGAAAGTTAGTGCAAGTGTGCTTTATTCTCTCAGCATCTTCATCTCTTTCATTAATTCATTCATTCTAATTCAGAGGTGCAATGTGTGTTTATGATAATAAGGATGAAGCTAATTCTTGAGCATCATCCATGTGCTTGTATGATCAAGTGCTTGAGTTTTGTTCCATCATTGTCCTCCCAAAAAACTTACCAGCAAACCTTTGAAAGGTTGTAGGAGTTCAAGATCCATATTCAAACCTTTGAATGATTACCAGTAAATGACATCGACTAAGTTACCTGGATCCACCAAGACTATCTTGAATATCCATGTCTTCATCTATAAGCTAACCACCATGGGATTATTTTCATTGGGTTAAGACTCCATTTGTGTCTCTAAGGGAAAAGTTAATTTTTCATGTGACAATTGTTATGTCTACAGGTCAGATATTGGCGATATGCATCACTTGGAAGACATATCTCTTAATAAACTAGTCACTTTGCCTCTTGTGAAACCTCACACAATCATATTCAAATTGTGTTTCTTGTTCGGGGTCATGTGTTCTCCCTGGCTCCGACTTCTTCTAGGTGAGGGTGTTCTCTAAAAGTATGTCCTCGTTTATGGTGCACTTTTGCCAAAATTCTGGTATCCCACACGTATCTTTGCAAGCGTGTTTCTTAGATTATTATCTCATTCTCCCGCTTTATGTGGTGGCCACATATCATGTGATACTTGCACCGCCTCTCTAGCTCGTTCACCATCATATATCCCCTGAGAAAGGGGTTCGAGAATGACCTTGGTGTGGTTGACATGTTGGAGGATTAGCTTTCTCCTTGTATTTAGTGAGGTGAAATGTTCCAAGGTTCTTTTGACTGGCTTTAACAAAACCTTTTCTTGAGTTAGTACTGAATTATGATTCCTTCTCTGGCTTGTCGCTTTAGATTTTTTTGCCATCTCTCTCTCTCTCTTGTGTTCATTTCTTCATTGTTGCGTTCTTCTCCCTTGATATAATAACCCACTCTTACTATAATCTCTTTCATCAATGTTGCCGACTTTTGGACCTAGGATTCGTTGGCCTTGGAAACCTTGATGACCTCTTCATTAAATCTAGGAAAATACTCACACAAGGATTCAAAATAGCCCTGTCAAAAATTGAAAATATTCACAGTGGATACCTTTTTGTGCTTGCTGGTTCAAAAATGGTGAACCATATTTCTCGTCAAATCTTGGTAGCTAGATACAAAGAACCTTATGAGGCTCATGTACCATATAAGGGTGGTGTCGGGGTGAAGAATCGGAGGCCAAGCTATCGACTAGCTTGACTCCCAAAACAAGATATCACCACCGAACTTTTATTTTTCCAAGGGAAAGGAGAAAAGATCGAATAAACCCAATAAACATGCAAAACAAAAAGAAAGGCTAAAAGCAAAGCAATAAAGAGATCAAAGATACGGGGGTTAGTTATACTAAGGGAAGGTACTAGCACCCTAAGCATCTGTGGTACTCTACAGGAACCTCTAGAAATAAATGTGTTTTGGCTAAAATTGTTTGCTAAAGATCAAAAAATTGAGGAAAGAAATGTTTTTTGTTTTATATTTTTGAAAAGGAGTTTGAGTCAACACTAGGGTTTGGACGAAGTGTAACAAGAAAGACAAAAGCGGGCAAAGAATGCAACAAACATACCATGAACATGCACATGATAATAAGTCAACGCACATTATCCCTTCCCATGGATTAGGTCACAAGCACAAGCATTAAATGAAATTCACAGACACATGGCAAAACATCATGTAATCATCAAGCACCAGAGTATGATCAAACAACAAATGGAATCAAGAAATACATGACAAAACATCATGCAGTCATCAAGAACTAAAGTTTGATCAAAGATCAAATGGAAACAACAAATACATGGCAAAACATTATGTAGTTATCAAGCTCAAACGGATAAAGCATCAAGAAGAATCAATTGAAGAAATCGAGGCTAAGACATGGAAGCAAACAATCGCAAAATAGAATCAGGAAACAAGAGAATTATTAATCAAGTTAAATATAAATATTTACTAAGATTAATCAATGATTTAATTAATCAATACTAAATAAAAGTATTTAAGTTAATTAAGAATTAATATTTCTTTGGCATTTTTTAATATTATACAAATTAAAAATGAAAATAATTAAAACAAATAATTAAAAATATAAATTTGTTTTTCCCTTTAAAAAAACAATAAAATAAGTAAATAAATGAAACACTAAAGGGGTATGAACATGAATATGAGCGTGCGAACATCAAAATCCATTGGGCCCAATCCAAATAAATACTAAAAAAACCTAATCTAGTGATAAGGATGCAAGAAAAATGATTAAAAAACAAACATACATACACTAATACAAGGGGACGGCGCCCCACATTTGGTTGTTGTATGGGTCAGTAGAGCTCTATAGGATTCAAAATCAACAACTTCATCAAAGGTTGATGGATTAGTCAACACAGATAAATAGTAATCTACAACATAAACCTCAAAATTGGATCACATGATTGAACAACGCGAACCACAAACTTATGCATCTTAACAGTAAACAAACATACATGAACGCAACTAGAACAAAACAGTACCAAAATCTAGTTGCAAATGTTGTTGTTATCGTCACCGGGGAGTTGTTAACAGAGGGATTTTCGGTTTCTCTAAAATGCTGGTGTCGGCGATGTTGTGGTGGTCCGACGAAGTTGTTAGCATTCACGGCTGACGAGATGTTAATGGTTTTGTTGCAAAGTGAGTGAGAAGTTCGGTTTGTGCGTTCATGGTGGTTGCGTGAGTATTCATGGGGGAGATATTTAGTTATGACGAAAAGAATGAAGGAGTGAGGTATTGAAAAATATGTGTGTAGTGGTCGGCTATGTTGGATATGTGAGGGTCGAAGTGTGGTGCATAGCTCAAGGTAAAGTTTACGTGATTAGAAGTAAGGTAGTGGGGGACATGTGGAGTTGCAGCAGTATTGTTTTGAAGAGAAAGTGTTGTGCTTGATAGGTGTTGTTATGTGAGAGGGTGAAATATGAAATGGATGGTGGCATAAGAGTTTTGAAAAAATGGAAAGGTTGTCTCTGATGGTTGTTAGGACGTCGTCAATAGCATGAGGGTAGATGATGTAGGTGTTTTTTTGTGTGCACAATAGAATATTATTACTGGAGAAACGAAACAAAAATAAAGGTGGAGGAAAAGGTTAGGTGGTTATGTTGGAGTATAATCTTTTGCAGAAGAAAACAAGGTGTGTAGAGAAGAGTTTTTTAGTGGTTTTTTTTCTTAGGAAGGAGTTGATGAACGTGAAGTTGTGTGGTGTATATGAGTGCAGAGAAATGAAAAAACAAAACAAGTTTTCTGGTTCGTTGTAGTCCCCCATGCAATGCATTATGTAATAGGTATTTTTTCATGAAGAAAAGCAAATAAACTTTCTAACACTTAATAAATAAGTGTTACTAAAAAGAGATTAAAAAAACCATTTTAAATATTATTAAAAATAATATTAGCTAAATTAAACATAAAATCAATTGATAAAAAACTTAAACTAATTAAACCTAATTAAAATAAATGATTATTTTACTAAAAATTAAAATGAAACTGGTTAAAAACGAATAAACAGTCTGGTATCGAAGTGCTCGAAAAATAAAATGAATGCACCAAAATGATCAACGCGAAATAAACGACTCGGAAAAATACAACGTTTGGTCAAATTTTGAAATAAATTTTCCCTGGTTAAAAGGCTCAGACTAATCAAAATGCGACCGAAAAGTAGTCGAAAAATTAAAACGAGCATGCCAGGTTAAACTATGTGGAATATAGATTAATATAATTGACGACTGCAAGCATCATCCACTAATTTTACGCACAGTTGACATTCAGTTTGACTGATTCATCTGTAAATCCAGCAGTTTATTCTGGCTGATAATTTGATCATTATGCATGATGAAAGACATGATAGGCTATACAGATGATGCAAAGAGAGGAGGGATTTTAGGGATAAAAATTAGGGTATGATAGATGCCCCTATTTAAGTTTCTTCTATCTGGAGATATGAAGATTGAAATTTTCGTCTTGACGAGATTGGAGAGACTTAAATACGACATGCACAATTAAATTTTATTGTTATAAACACTTAGCTTCCCCTTTAGAACCTTGATCATTATCAAGTGTTCTTCACCCTTGTTAAGGTGAACTACGATTGCTCTAATTCCATCCTTGTTAGGATGCGTAGGCATAAGACTGCGAAGTCTTGGCGAGCACACTAGCAATAAACCTCCTTAGGCTCCCTATCTCATAACACCCAACATTATCAAGCAAATTACCATAACACAAATAATTTCAAGAGGTTCCTATAGGATACTGTAGATACTTAGGGTGTTAATACCTTCCCTTAGTATAACCAACCCCGAACCTTTAGATCTCTTCGCATTGTTGTTACATTGCACAATTAGGGTTTTATTCGATCTTTTCCCTTTCCTTTGGATAAATTAAAGTTCGGTGGTGAACATTCAATATTTTTGTGATTCAAGTTAATGTAATAGCTTGATATTAGATTCTCACTGCAACACGAATATATTGAAATTCATCAGATAGAGATATGGTACATTTGGAAATTCATCAGACGGTAAAAGAAATAAACTCTGGAAATTCATCAGACGGTAAAAGAAATAAACTCTGGAAATTCATCAGAATCACAAAGGAATATCTGGAGATACATCAGATAAGTTCTGGAAATGCATCAGATAGGTTATGGAAATGCATCAGAATCATAAAGGAATATATGGAAATACATTAGATAGGTTTTGGAAATGCATCAGAACAAAAGACTCAATCTGAGAATTCTTCAGAGAGACAAAAGAATAATTTGGAAATTCATCGGAGAGTGAAAAACGAATTCTGGAAGTGCATCAGAAGAGATAAAGCGCATCTTGAAATTCATCAGACGGTAAAAGAAACGAAACTCTGGAAGTGCATCAGAATTACAAAGGAATAATCCAGGATTACAAAGGATGGAGAGCTGCTTGGGGATTCTTTAAGTAAGTTTCCCCATATTAGCTGACTATTATAGATGACTAATCATTGCTTCAATTTGACTGATTCTGGAAATTACTACTTTACTGTGCGCTTGGAAGGCTTGCCCCTGTATGAGTCTTAAAAGATCTTCTGGATAAACCAATTCTGAGAAGGACTTGCATTGAATAAAAAATCTTGAACTGATTCTCAACAGGATCTGGAAAGAAATTTTCCCTGATCACTGACCAAGTTTCTCAACTGTTTGAAAATTCCTTGAGAGGAAAGCCAGTTTGCAAACAAAAGTATTCGTTTAAACATGGTAAACTTAATGCAAAGTTCATGAAACTTTTGAAATCAAAATCATTTTTGGAATGATGCAAAGCATATGAGTCACTTGTCAAAACACGGTGGTTCAAGACATTCAAAGTGGAAGGTAAAGCAAAAGTGTTGTACCAAAACAAATTATTTGCAAAAATCTTTTTGGAGTCAGTTTACGCAACCTTGCTATAGTAAGCTTTCAAAATAACCTTGCTTCAGTTAGGTCTTTTGAGGGTTGTAACGTGGCCTGGTCCACGGTTTATGAAACAAAGGATAAAGGCTCAAAGTTTATTTGTACCCACCCAATGTTCGTAATGATCTTCAGTCCTACGCTCAGTTAACTCAGATTATGCACTCATGTACCAAGATGTTGGGAATTTTACTGATGATAATAATGACGATGGTTTAGAAGTCAAGGGACCCTTGAGATGACATTCACTTCCTCCTTACAACATTTAGTTGTTTTTTCCATTGAGGAATTTCATGGTGAGGATTTAAAGATCTCTTCCTTTTGTTTTCCCTAACTTTTGCCTAAATTGTTTCTTTTGAAGCTTACAGTCAGCGGGATGCCCCAATTTTTTGCCTAAGTCTCCTTCGTAGGTTTTGACTTAGCGGACCTTTTCTTTTGATTTTTTTTCTTTTTTTTTAAAGAAAGTGACTGTCTGGCTCAATGATTACGGTGAACCAACATTGGCTTTCGACTTGAAAGACATCTTCGAAACTTGCTTGCTGTGTGTGAAGGAAAACTTGTGAATGCAACCTTTATTAAAAGGTTTCTTTCATGAACCTCTTGTATTTAAACGCACAACTAAGTTAACTGAGAACAACTCGTCCCTAGGTTAAGATTGCGGGTTTTTGTACAGAAAGAAACTCCAACTTCTAGGCTCGAAGGGGTTGACGAGGGACTAACTTCCTTATTTCTCTAGTGTTTGGGAGTTTGAAACAGTGCCTTACATCGTCAACAAGGTTTTAATCTGAAAGCATACCAATGATGCGTCCGCAAGTGCACGGAAATATCGAAGTAATATAAAAGATTGTCGAACCCACAGAGACCAATCTCAACCTACCGTTATCTATTGCTACGATGTAAAGCTAAGGCTAATGATAATTGATAAAAGGGAAACTAAAACTAAAACTAAGATAAAAATAAGAAAATATGATAATAAAGAGAGGCCGGAATATGGATTCCGCGTTCCTAAAGGACTTTGTAGAATTCGGGTACTAATTACAACTATAACTTAGTTCCGTAGAATATACCAACTTAAATACTTCGCCTCACGCTCTCGCGGTATTAACTAAAGTCATGTTCCATAATCCCAAGATTTTGCTCTCGCCCGCCCGGTAACTAGGAAATATATTTTGAAAGCCAATAATATCCTAAACGTATCCACAGTGCTCTCGCTGTATTTAGATAAGTTGCCTAATTTCCACTATCCGGTTCGACCCCCACGCTCTCGCAGTGCCGGCTCTAACCTTAATTAATTTCTCACTCTCGTGACAAAATCGTGTTAAATAACCTCTCACTCTCGTGACAAAGCCATTTAAATTAGACTTGGAAACTAAAACTAAAACAGGATTTTAATCATAAGTTCGCACCTATTATTTCCTACCGAGTCCCGTCAATAATGACGGTCCTCATACGCCGGACTCTAAACTATTTAGCCAAACATGGAATTAAACGTAAACAAATTAAACATTATAATTGAATTTGAAAACATCATAATAATTAATTTAGGAAAGCGATAAACAATAATAATAAGCAATGCGATAAAATAAAGAACCTGTAAATACGATAAAATAAATGGAGACTTGGATTAAACGAAACTGGAAATAACTTCAATAAAATGATGGCAAGATTTGGTCCAAGCGTTACACAAATTATAGGCCTAATACTAATTGTGTAGTAGTTCCTCAAGGTGAGAAAACTACCACTTTTACAATGTAATTTTTGCCTAAAACTATGAACAGCGTTTTCACGCACAAAACTTCGACGCCCTTGAAACTAAATGATAGGTCCTATATATAGTGATAACAGGTTGGAAGTTACTTCAGAATTCATGTGAAAAGTAGTGGAGATAATGGGGCGTTGGAGAAGTTGTGGCCGAAAATATCTGAAGCACTTCCTTGACTGGCTGAACGTGGTTTTGGTCTAGTTGATACCCGTTGAGAAGTCCACGTAGTTTAAAATTGGATTCTGAGAATTTCCCTTGTGTCGGTCGCCATGGACCTGTGACGAGCGTCATAGCTTTTAGCTTGTGACGGTCGTAACGCTTCCTTAATGCAGAATCCTTATTTCTGCTGTCAAAACACCTGTTTTTCTTCTATTTTCTTCTGTTTTCTTCTTCTTTCTTCTTGCTGGTTGACTTAAAGAGAATTCCTGAAAATGAACTTAATACTCGCAAATACAATGCTAACAAACAAAATAACGAAATAAATCAATGTAATTCAGGGCGAAAAATACGATACATTTTCGAGTTATCAAACTCCCCCACACTTAAACCTTTGCTTGTCCTCAAGCAAACCATGACTCGTAGGAAAAATAGTGCATACGGATACTCATCCTTGGCTACCCACTCTACTTCGGTTAAGTTTGTGTCGATAGGTAATTGCTCACACACTAAGGATATCGTAACAACACAACTCCGCTTTTGCGGTCATCAACCTCCATCCTATACAAACCAATCAGAATCATGTCATTATACCTAAGCCTAACTCACTCATCCTTCTTTCATCTCCTTTCATTCTGGCGCAATCACATTAAGCCCGTTATCCTTTCACACTCATGGTAGAATAACCTGTTAGTGACTATGATCTCATCATCATTTTTTTTTCTTTTGCACATATCAATAAAATAAAGAAGTTTGCACCGTTGAGCTAAATGATCGGGTGAGGATCACCTAACCTAGAAGGAGCATTTCTTTTCATTCAATTCATTTTTTTTAATTTACTTTTAGTCTGAGATCATACACTTATTTGCATCGGCTTCTTACTTAGTGTGTGCTTAGGATGGTGCTGATTGCTAAATAAACTATTTAGGGACCAATAAAGGGGTGAGAACTTAAGGCTATGGCATAACAAGTACTCAAATCGATTTCCATAATTTAGAGGCTCACGGTGTTAAGACGATACCGATCTTGCAGAATTTTCCCAAGTCTCACAATCTAACCTCAATTTCGTCTGTAACCTAAGATTTTCAAAAGAAACACTATTTTTAACTCAAAAATTTTCAAAATATTTGGTATGGCTCAAGAGAATGGGAAAATCGATAAACAACATAAAGACTCGACAACACATGCACAAATGGACGAAACATTTAAAACAGAAATTTTTTTAAAATCATGCTGGAAAACAGTAAATCTAACTAGAAAACGGTAAAATGAAAGAGGTAAATGTTCCTCCCCCACACATAAACCAAACATTGTCCTCAATGTTTTGATAAAAGGTGAAAAAGGAAAGATAGAACCTATATGAATGCCATTGCGTGCTACCATGGCCAAATTTGCGCTGATTCTTCCCTTTTTGTCCCTGTCTTCGCTGGCCACTTCTACTCCGACGTCTTGTACTAAGACTTATCTGAATTTGCTGAAACTTCACTTTACTGAAGCCGCTCATCATACTATCTGTTTCCAAAGGAAGTACGGGAGAGACATGCTCTCTCCTATCATACTCATCATTGGTGTCACCACCAGTAGAGACATTCGTAGGAA
Organism: Lathyrus tuberosus; assembly: GCA_022829125.1. Classification (NCBI taxonomy): domain Eukaryota; kingdom Viridiplantae; phylum Streptophyta; class Magnoliopsida; order Fabales; family Fabaceae; genus Lathyrus; species Lathyrus tuberosus. Next base: position 19,180,959 of record JALAZF010000056.1, on the reverse strand, counting down.
TGTCCGTGGGCACCAACTCATCTTAAGGGGTTGTCATCTTGAGATCTTTCTCCTAAATGTAGCTGAGACGTGACAAGCGATACAATTCTTTATTTTCTACAAACACAAACAATAAAAGTAAAACATTAAATTAAAAGCTCGCGGGTTGCCACCCACGCATGGCTTTGTTTAACATTGATAGCTCGACGGTTAGGATTATTAATCTGCGGTTTCCATGGCCATTTATCAAGCCATCTCACATATCCCTCACCTTTTCTTTTCTTCCTTCTGTGGGGTGGTTCATTCTTTTGAACTTGTGGTGGTGGTTCAGGATCTATCCTAAGTATTAGCTTTTCGAGTTTGGGCTTAGTTATCTCATCCACCATCTCAAAGTCTAACCTTACTCTCTTAGCAGTAATGATATCCCTAGTTTCATGGTCCTCGAATTTTCTCCTTTTATGCGTGACCTCAAACAAAGATGCATCGGTGTGGATATTTTCCAATACCTCCGCATACGTTTTGGATTGGGATTCTACCTTAGCTTCCACAAACCTTTGCGAGAAAGGAATTTGTGGGGTATATGGAGGAGGAACGACATTAGGTGCTTCTTTCTCTACCTCTTTGACGACCTCCCTTTCAGGTGGTCCCAGTAAATTTTTCTCAATCTCTACTACTTCCTCACCAGAACTCTCCTCAACCTCAATATCACTCTCCTCAACCTCATTATCACTCTCCTCGGGATTCTCGATTTGGTTTTCATTAATGGTTGTTATAACATCCACATGCTCCTCAGGGGAGGGTCCTATAGGTGTCTGTGCAAGCAGGGAGATTTGAGTCTCCAATGCCTCAGTGTGAGTCACGAGGGACTCGACTATTGTGTTTATCTGCCTAAGGGTTTCATAAGTATCGAGATGTTGTTTTCTAAGCTCTTCATTCTGGAGAGTTTGTGTCTCCACAAAGTGCTCCATCATAGACTCTACCCTAGAATTAGTTGTTGTTTCAATGAAGTCCTCCATTAATGCTTCGAGGTTGGAATTAACAGATTCTTGCGGTTCCTCGAAATATTGGGAATGGTGATCGTAGAGGAAATTTTGGTGCGGTTCCTCGAGATATTGGGAGTGAGTCAGTGTCGCATTGAAATCCTGCATTAATATTTCTAGGTTGAAATTATGAGATTCTTGCGGTTCCTCAAAATTTTGGGAATGGTAATCATAGAAAAAATTTGGTTGCGGTTCCTCAAAATATTGGGAGTATTGCGGTTGGTAATTGTAGAGAAAATTTGGGTGCGGCTCCTCAAGATATTGTGAGTGGTTATCATAGATAAAATTTGGGTGATACATAGTTTTTAATTTTTTAATTTTTTTTATTATTATTATATTTTTTTATGAGAGTGCCTTAGTCTATACGGTGCAACAACGGAATAACAATATTGACTGTTGGTCCCCGGCAACGGCGCCAAAAACTTGATGCGTCCGCAAGTGCACGGAAATATCGAAGTAATATAAAAGATTGTCGAACCCACAGAGACCAATGTCAACCTGCCGTTATCTATTGCTGCGATGTAAAGCTAAGGCTAATGATAATTGATAAAAGGGAAACTAAAACTAAAACTAAGATAAAACTAAGAAAATATGATAATAAAGAGAGGCCGAAATATGGATTCCGCGTTCCTAAAGGACTTTGTAGAATTCGGGTACTAATAACAACTATAACTTAGTTCCGTAGAATATACCAACTTAAAGACTTCGCCTCACGCTCTCGCGGTATTAACTAAAGTCATGTTCCCTAATCCCAAGATTTTGCTCTCGCTCGCCCGGTAACTAGGAAAGATATTTTGAAAGCCAATAATATCCTAAACGTATCCAAAGTGCTCTCGCTGTATTTAGATATGTTGCCTAATTTCCACTATCCGGTTCGACCCCCACGCTCTCGCAGTGCCGGCTCTAACCTTAATTAATTTCTCACTCTCGTGACAAAATCGTGTTAAATAACCTCTCACTCTCGTGACAAATCCATTTAAATTAGACTTGGAAATAAAAACCAAAACAGGATTTTAATCATAAGTTCGCACCTGTTATTTCCTACCGAGTCTCGTCGGTAACGACGGTCCTTATACGCCGGACTCTAAACTATTTAGCCAAACATGGAATTAAACGTAAACAAATTAAACATTATAATTGCATTTGAAAACATCATAATAATTAATTTAGGAAAGCGATAAACAATAATAATAATAAGCAATGCGATAAAATAAAGAACCTGTAAATACGATAAAATAAATGGAGACTTGGATTAAACGAAACTGGAAATAACTTCAATAAAATGATGGAAAGATTTGGTCCAAGCGTTACACAAATTATAGGCCTAATACTAATTGTGTAGTAGTTCCTCAAGGTGAGAAAACAACCACTTTTACAATGTAATTTCTGCCTAAAACTATGAACAGCGCTTTCGCGCACAAAACTTCGACGCCCTTGAAACTAAATGATAGGTCCTATATATAGTGATAACAGGTTGGAAATTACTTCAGAATTCATGTGAAAAGTAGTGGAGATAATGGGGCGTTGGAGAAGTTGTGGCCGAAAATATCTGAAGCACTTCCTTGACTGGCTAAACGCGGTTTTGGTCTAGTTGATACCCGTTGAGAAGTCCACGTAGTTTAAAATTGGATTATGAGAATTTCCCTTGTGCCGGTCGGCATGGACCTGTGAAGAGCGTCATAGCTTTTAGCTTGTGACGGTCGTAACGCCTATTATGGTTGTAACGCTTCCTTAATGCAGAATCCTTATTTCTGCTGTCAAAACACCTGCTTTTCTTCTATTTTCTTCTGTTTTCTTCTTCTTTCTTCTTGCTGGTTGACTTAAAGAGAATTCCTGAAAATAAACTTAATACTCGCAAATACAATGCTAACAAACGAAAATAACGAAATAAATCAATGTAATTCAGGGCAAAAAATACGATACATTTTCGAGTTATCAACCAACAACAGTTATGGGTATTTCGTTTTCATCATCCTGCCTCCAATCATTGCATAATCAAAAGAAAGTGAACAAGAGATATATATTTTTTAAAGAGAAAGCATAAAGATGTAAATAACAAACATAAATGAATTGAATCAAAATATTTCAATACTCATTTCATTAACACGGAAGTACAAACAAAATTTGAAAGCAAAAAGTTAATACAGTTAAAGGAAAATGCAAACAGAAAGAAACATGGCCTATTGACTAATTAGCAACAGGGGTGAGCTGAACTGTCTAAAACACTGGCCTTAGGAGGATAGTTTGGTTGAAGTTGACTGAAGCTTCACTTCTCATGCCCTGGAAGAGAATTGTTCTTGACATTAGGGGCAACACCATAGAAAGTGAGAATCTTTTTCTGATAAAATCCCGCACTTTAGCCTTCAGTGCATAGCAATTTTCCAAGTTATGGCCTGCGACACCTTGATGGAATTCACAGTTGAGGTCAGACCTGAAACCAACTGCAAGAGGATCTGGAGGAGGAGGTAGAGTCCTAGTGGTAATCCAACCTCTCTGAACCATAGCATGATACAGTTCAGTGTATGTCATGGGAATAAGATCAAAGTGACTCTTATTGTGGTTTTGGTTTTGTCCAACAGTCGGACGTTAAGGAACTCGAACTGGTTGAGCAACAACCATGGGAGTAACAGGAGCAACAGAAGTGTGATTAGAAAACTGAGATTTGTGACGAGGTTTTCTCTCCTCAGTCAAGACATCATTGGTTTGGTCTTCTCTTTTATTCTGAAAATTACCAAAGGATTTCTTTACACCATTAGAAGATTCAGCAGGTTTAGACACTTTACCATTCTTGATACCTTCTTCAAGTCTTTGGCCAATGGTCACCAAATCTGTGAAGTTAGAGGAGACATTACCAATCATATTTTCCCAATAGAAGGGAGACAAGGTGTCCATGAACATTCTTGTGAGTTCTTTCTCTGCCAGTGGGGTTTCAACCTGAGAAGCTAGTTCTCTCCAACGTTAAGCATACTCCTTGAAAGATTCTCTCTCATTCTGAGACATATACAGAAGTTGACGACGGTAAGGAGCCATGTCAAGATGGTACTTGTATTGCTTCATAAAGGCATTAGCAAGATCCTGGAAGCACTGGATATCTTTCTTTTCAAGGTTTGTGTACCACTTGAGTGAAGCTCTACTTAGACTATCTTGAAAGCAATGGATAAGCAACTTCTGGTTGTTGGTGTAAGCAGCCATCTTTCTGAAGTACATAACCAATTGAGCTCTTGGATAAGAATGACCTTTGTATTTCAAAAACTCGAGAATCTTGAATTTGGCAGGCATGACAAAGTCAGAAACAAGGCACAAGTTGTTAGCATCAACACTGAAGAAATCATTACCCTCCATGGCTCTGAGTCTCTTCTCTATAGTCTGAAGCTGTTCACGGTCATCTTCAGGTTCAACAACATCCTCATGATCTTCACCTTGAGCACTAACAACATTGTACTCAAATAGATGATTCTCATAGGGAGTTCGAGCAGTCTGGGAAATAGTATAAACCATAGGTCTGGGTTCGGAAAAAATAAGAGTTTGAAACACTAGTCTGGCAGTTTGACCAATCATAGAAATAGTAGTAAGAAGTGGAGAATAATTATGAGGTAAACAAAACTCTGGCCATGTAGAAGGTGGCATATGGACAAGCTGGGGATTAGTAACAACACCTGAAACCTCCTGGATAATAGTTCTTTGAGGTTGCTCCCCTATGGCAATCAGAACTTGGAGCATCTCAGTAAGCTTAGTCATGCTTGACTTCAGATCATCAATCTCTATTCTGATCTTTGCATTGTGATGTTCTTGCTCTGACATTCTACGTCTGATATTAGCTTTAGTCTTGTATCGATGATGAGAAATCAGCTTGACGACTGACAGATGACGCTGGAAGATTGAGACTGTTGGAATGAGTTTCTGGGCAAACTGGATGTATGCATGAATCATGCAAAGGATGCAAATGATATGTAATTTCATGCAATATGGGATGCAGATCACAGGTAATAAGATCAAAAGTTCAGGATCACAAGCATGGATTATGGGTGAAGAATTAACCACAGGGTGTGTACTAAGGGTAAAGTACCTAAACAACGTGTTCTAACAAGGTTCCCAGAGTCGTCGATCCTCTTTTGGATATTATCAGCTTGCACAACTACTTACGCGGGCCAATAATATTGGCAAGAGAAACTCGTCTGAGTGTAGCATCGCGTATAAACTACCTCAGGTCTACACTTGGATAATCACCGCACTACATCCTAAGAGGCTAAGATGGGTTAAGGGGTTCTAAAGGTTCTCGGCTTCTCAGGTTCCCAGGTCGAAAGTAATAATGTCATTATGACTACTCGCAACAACAAATACTACCATCAAAGAGGCCTCCACTGAGTGGGGTTATATCATATGTTACTCATGTTTAGGATTACTCCAGACATGTAACTTTTGATTATACCACCATCCTATCTTATTGTGCACTTAAGTCCGGGTTAGAACTTATCTTACCACACATAGATCATCAAACACCCTGAAAATAGAAGAACCCTAGCAAAATAGCAAATAATAATTGTAACACAAATAGAACGAGTTAGGCTTAACCCTCTTAACAGAGGTCCCCAGTGAAATCGCCATTTTCTGTCGTGGTGAAGAATCAGAGACCAAGTTATCGACTAGCTTGATTCAGAAAACAAGATATCACCACCGAACTTTTATTTTTCAAGGGAAGCTAGAAAAGATCGAATAAACCCAATAAACATGCAAAGCAAAAAGCAAGGCTAAAAGCAAACCAATAAAGAGATCAAAGGTACATAAGTTAGTTATACTAAGGGAAGGTACTAGCACCCTAAGCATCTGTAGTACTCTACAGGAACCTCTTGAAATATTTGCGTTTTGGCTAAATTTGTTTGTCAAAGATCGGAAAAATGAGGAAATAAATGTTTTTATTTTATTTTGAAAAGGAGTTTGAGTTAATACTAGGGTTTGGACCAAGTGTAACAAGATAGACAAAAGCAGTCAAAGAATGCAACAAACATACAATGAACATGCACATGATAATAAGTCAACACACACTATCCCTTCCCTTGGATTAGGCCACAAGCACAAGCATCAAATGAAATTCACAGACACATGGCAAAACATCATGTAGTCATCAAGCACCAGAGTATGGTCAAACAACAAATGGAATCAACAAATACATGACAAAACATCATGTAGTCATCAAGCACTAAAGTATGATCAAAGATCAAATGGAAACAACAAATACATGGCAAAACATCATGTAGTCATCAAGCTCAAGCGGATAAAGCATCAAGAAGAATCAACCGAAGAAATCGAGGCTAAGACATGGAAGCAAAGAATCGAAAAATAGAATCGGGAAACAAGAGAATTATTAATCAAGTTAAATATAAATATTTAATAAGATTAATCAATAATTTAATTAATTAATATTAAATAAAAATATTTAAAGTAATTAATAATTAATATATTTTTAGAATTTTTTAATATTATACAAATTTAAAATGAAAATAATTATTAAAAAAATTAAAAATATAAATTTATTTTTCACTTAAAAAAAACAATAAAATAAGTAAATAAATGAAACACTAAAGGAGTATGAAAATGAATATGAGAGTGTGAACATCAAACTCCATTGGGCCCAATTCAAATAAATACTAAAAGAACCTAATCTAATGATAATGATGCAAAAAAAAATGATTAAAAAAAACAAACATGAATACACTAATAGAAGGGGACGGCTGTCATACCCCAAATTTTGACCAGACATTTTTAAACTTGCATTTCTGACTTTATTTTCACTCCCCATCATCTGTGTAGTTTAACATGCTTTTCATCTTGCGCAATGTCCAAATTATCAGCCGAAATGAACTTGTTGGATTTACAGCTGAATCGATCAAACTAAAAGTCAACTGTGCGTAAAATCAGTGGACGGAAAATTTCAAAATCGAGCCTGCAAACGTATGTCATATTAATCTATGTTTCGCTTAGTTTAACCTAGCGTGCTTGTTTCGATTGCTTTTCAATCGCATTTTGGACAGTTTAAGCCATTTCACAGGGTAAAATGTATTTCGAAATTTGACAAAATGACGTATTTTTTTATTACGTTTATTTCGCGCCGATCATTTTGGTGTATTCATTTTATTTTTGCAAGCACTTCGATACCAGTCCGATTTATCATTTTTAACCATTTTTATTTTATTTTTAGTTAAATAATATTTTTTATTTAATCAAAATTTTATTCTTTTTGGTTTATTGGTTTGGTTTATTTTATTTTTAATTTATTTTTTTTAATAAACTTGTTAATTAAGTTTAGAAAAGTGTTTTGTTTGGTAATTTTTTTTATGAAATCTCTGCACATACTAAGAACAAGGGATTCACACGCATCATCACCTTGCTTTTTCATTTTTGACCATCACAAAAGAATTGACACTTTCATAAAAGAAACCACACATTTATATTATCACCTTGGACTTGTACATCTGCACCTTCTGAAAAAACCTCCATAATTCACAAAGGGACCCCAACTCACTATTTCATATACAACACGGTCCACACCTATCCTCACCTATCTCATGTCATGCTTCCACTCTTCATATTTTGAATAAACTCATTTTTCCTTTTATTCCTACAAGACAGTAACTTTCATTTTAAATACCACCTCCCTTTATTTTCCTCTCCCATAACACAACCTTTCACGTAAACCAAAACCAAACTTTACACCATCATTCTTCCAACTCTACCATGTAACCATAACAACACTGACTCACGCATACCTCTTCTATCCAAACACACATTCTCCATACACTATTAAACATATAACACTCTTTCATATCACACAAAACCAATAATACCATCTTTCTGCTTTCTCTTCACATTCACCTACATAACAACTCTAACCTTTTTATCATGCACTGAGCACTACTACGGAAAAGACATTTAACAATGGTTGAGAAAGATATATAACTACGCGGGACCAGACGTTATTATGTAGAGTGTCGTTGTATATGCGGTACTTACAATCACGGTCTTGGGACCGTTGTTGTATTATAGAAAGCGCGCACCATATCACAACGGTTGGTTAAACCAACCGTTGTGATAGAACTATTGTATTTTATATTATTCTGGTCAGTGTTCAATATACAACCACGGTTAGGTTTTATAATCGTTGTCAAAACTTCATCTGTTTTAAATATGAAATTTTTTTGCTTTTCAAATTCTTCCCTATTTTTATCCTGTACCTATTATAACCATATAATTTTGTTAACCATGCATAAAGAGCACATCTCAAAAGATTATAAAGAGAATAAAAAACAGCTAACATTGTGCATCAAAAGCCAAAATTAATATTTACATCAAATTGTACAATATGTTTACATCAAACTGTACAATGTATTCACATCATCAATACAGAAACTAAGTCATTAACACATCTCAATAAATCAATCAACAGGACCCTTAAGCATATTGTGGATATACCCCAATGTTTACGAAGATCTACAAAGCCCTCAACGGGTAATGGGGTTTCATCGTTAAACATCTACATAAGAAAGAGCAAAAAATTGAATATCATGCATGAATCAACAACTTATATTTTAATATATGTTAACATTTTATGACATATATAACTTATCCCATGAATCAACAATGCCTGCAAGGACAATGTTTAACATGTGTTTCATGACATAATACCCATACTCGTATGTCCCGGGTTGTCTCCTCGTCTACAAATTTAAGCAAAATTACATGAATATAACCACACATTAATGTAAATGAAAGAAACAGGTAATCGGGCCACTTACTTTAGGAAAGATCCACGAGGGCTTTCTTCTAACATTGTTCATCATATTCACTTGCTCCACAATACTATACATTGAAAATGAATTTTACATATTACATGATAAACTAATTACAATGTCAAAAAAAATGAATTAAACATGTACACACTTACGAATTAATAATCTCTTTCATTTTCTTTTCGAGTGGATCATGCAAGGAACACAGTACAGTTACTGTATTCCTCCTAAATGATATGATGATCAATTGCCAATGACCACTGAATAAACACGAGCATATATATTATTAGTATTTGCTAAAACAAAACTAAATATAGAATACATAAACATCAATTACAAAAATACTTACGAACAGAGAAATGGTGCTAAGTAACATTCTTTTTCTCCCTCATTTAACCATTTTTTCAAGTACTCTAGAAGGTCTCTTGGTTGATTAAACGCCCATCGAATAAAAAGCGGATCCAAGATTCCATAAAGACTTGATTTATTCAACTCTATACAAACACGGTGAATGCACTTAAATGGTTAAAGAAAATGAATAAATTAAGGGAGGAAATACAAAAAATGATAATGTTGTATAATGACATGTACATTCAACTATATACTTACGTGCACCAAATTTGCAATATCCCAATGTCCAGCCACTTATACCCACCGAGAAAATCCCTTACATCCTTAGGACTGTAATAGAATAACTCCAAACATGGACAATGTTCTAGCGGAGAGGTTGCATATCATTTATCATCGCAACGTTCAAGTATAGCGTGGTGATTTCATTTGCTTTAGGGTCCATTATGTCATTGCGGTTATCTGGAGGGGCGGGAGGGGCTGAACAATTACTTCCTTTGGTAGAAGCACGACGTACAACACTTCTACTTGGAGTTTGATTATCATCATCATCACCATCAACATAACGATGATCTTCATTTATACGTTGTTCGAGGTTTTCACTTAACCTCTACATCATAGTATTCAATTAGAACATAAAAAAAATAAGCACAATATATATCACACATTTTCGATAAAACACTAACATCTCAAGTAAAGCACATACCGAATACGGCTCTTGAAACCTTTCCATATCTTTCTCCATTTTTTCCTTCTCCTCTTCTAACATCCTCCGTTGTTCTTCCAATTGCTTCTCAACATTCTCAATCTTTTGTCTTTGTGCAATAAATTATGGGCTTTTGGTACTTTTTCTTTGAGACCTAAACAATGTCCTCAAGCTGTCACCTTCTCCAACACCACATACACACCCACCATGCTCATCTATTCCAATACGTTCTACTAATATGTCATGTCATGCTTCTGGAACAAATGTGCCTTCACAGGCCGCCTCAACCAACTTATCCTACACCACATGAGCAACTTACATATTTGTTACCAACACATTTAAATAGCAAATAAGATAAGCAAAACAAATCATGCTTACATTTTTCTCAGCAACTACTCTTGACGCCTCAGAGGTGTACTCTCTATTGGGTCTTAATCTAGCCATCTTCCATTTCTCATGTCTTGAAGGTGGAGATGGGATGCGATCATCTCCTGTTTGTGTTTGTTTTTCGAGTATGATTCTTTTCTCAAGTTTCCTATAACCCCCACGAGATAATCTATGGGGGTACATCTTCTTTGCCTTGTTTTGGATTTCTACGTCACTTTTAACCTGTTATTAACATAGTGAAAAATATAATGATTAGTATCTATAACTCATTAGCATAACATTAAAGGTTACACAAGACTAGTACTAACCTTGAATTCCTCAAAATGACGTATCTTCGCAAACTTGTTCCATTGCTTCTTCGATATAAAAATATCGAATCCATGGACGAGCAAGACTGCTCATAGGCTTCCTAATGTAGTCAGTCGTGAGGTGTGACTTAAATCCTCTCCAACGAGTACCAGCATAAGATAGCCACTTTTTTTTCAACTTTGAGTCATCGATAAACTCAAAATTCAACTACATTTAAATCAATATATAAGTATGTATTAGAAATTATAGGTAGTGATATCGAATATATGAAAATTATAGTATGTAATACCTTAACATTTGTCTATATGCTTTCTTTGACTTTATCATCCACTTGTTTACAATCATCTATCAGTATACTCATTTTTCTACGTGCAAGGAACGCAACATAACTCTTAAAAGTAGAGTATTGTTCATAATCCACTACTCTGTAGAACGAATCAAACTCGATTGAAATATTTTTCACCTGATGAGTTGCGGACTGATGTGAATTGGGGCATCATTGTGACACCTCTTTGTGATCTTTTCGGTAGAGTATCATTTGTTTGAGTTTCACTCGCACAACTCTCATATGTTTGAGTTTCTTCGCTAGTATCAGATGTTGAACTCGACAAGGTCGACATCTATGTTCAAAAACAACAACAACAACATGAACAACAAGAACATAAACAACAACCACAACATAAACAACAACAACCACAATAATGGCAAATGAAGTTTACTGTAGATGCATGACGAAAATATTTTATGTACCCTGAACGAGATGACTAAGTAAATGATGTTGGTGTTGGTGTGGGTGTTATCTTCCTTCCTTAAAGCAACGACAATGTTGTTGTTGTCTTCCTTCTCGACAGTGTACTCTTCCTTCTTGACGTCACGATCGTGATGGTCTTGTCTACCTCCTTGACGATGATGACGAAAATGACAGGATACTGAAGAATAGGTGAACGATGGTGTTTTTGTTGAAATGGTGTATTGTTTCAATGTATTGAATGTTAGGGTTTAGGGTTGAAATCGTGTATTTTTTTTGTCAACTAGTTTCTATTATCAATGGATACTGAAGAAACAAGCTAACTAGGAGTGTATATTACTATAAAGCTACCACGACGGTCAATACAAAAAACCGTTATGATATATTACTTTCATAGTGAAATTTCATAAAGAAGCGCCAGAGTTAAATTTACAATTAAAATTTTTAAATAAAAAACAAAATATATCATAACGGTGGAACTCAACAACCGTAGTCAAAACCCTTTAAGTTTTTTATTTAAAAATAAATAAAAAAGAAAAGACGCGCCTTAACAATAAAGGAATAATATATATGAGGGAGCTGAGGTTCGAACCCATGAAAGCTTGATGGTATCACCACGGTTAGCTCTTCAGCCGTTGTTATATACAAATAATTTTTAATCAAAAAACAAAAATAAAATGATAGCGCCTTAATTTAGAGATGTTACCACGGTGTAGGGAAGAACCGTGGTGAACATGGCGTTGTTGTTTACGCGTTTTGTAGTAGTGGAGTAAAAATAGCTTTCTTCACCATATACTCCTTTTCCAAACTTTAACTTATCTCTCTCACATGTTTTAAAATTCAAAACGAAAAGCACATCATATTGCCTTACTTACCACTCAGAGCTACATACATTATCACCTACACGTATACTTTCATCACCTTCGCATAAGTTTCAGACGACCCCACTCTTTATCAATTACCATACGCGGACCTCATATCTATCCTCCTTGATTTTTTTTCTTGTTGGCATCTTCCCTTAACACTTATCACGACACATACCTCTTCCTATCCATCACCATCTTTGATTTTCACCTGTTAAAAAGCATACACAAACCAACATAACCTCGAACACCATATCAACCACCAACATCACCGCAACTCTCGCTGAACCTCTGCTCTTACCTCATCTTTAATGTCGTGCCATTGCTAAACCAAACACCTCCAAGTCTCCACGTTAACCCATCCACGTTCTCCACCACAACCTCCATACCATCTTTGAGAAACAAAATCCAAGTAATCTCACTGCGGATCTGCACTAGCCGTCATTATGCTTCTCAATTCACCTTCAAACATAAACCAATCACCAAAAACCTTTGCAATCTTCGCTCAACCATTGCCACCCACACTACCCGTACCACCATAGGGAATGAGCAAGAAATGGAGAGAATAGAGATCGCGACGGAGAATGAAAGTGACCAAGAAATAACAAAGGAAGAATAGAAGAAGAAGCCGTCGTGGCGAGGAGCGATCGAGAGATTAGAATGAACAGAGAGCGAGTAGAGTGAGGTCAAGGGACACACAAGAGTGATGTGAGAGAGATGATTGAAAAGAACCACCGTGCGAAGAAAAGAGAGAACCACGTTTGAGCAAAAAAAGGGCCGCAAACGGAAAAGAAAAGCGAAGCAGAAAGAGAGTGAAGGAAGCAACACGATTAGAACTGGAAAATTTTACCTCATACCCCCACACTTATTCGTCTACCCCTACATTGATTTTTTTTTACCAAAATGCCCTCATATAAAAAGAATTTGTTTTATTTTTTCACATTTCCATCATTTATGTTTCTAAATTCCGATACAGGAAAAAGTTATCATACCAGAACACTTTATGAAAGTGTTCCGGATGAATAATATTTGTGTTTCAAAAATTTTCAAAAAAAATTAATACCGGTACACTTTTTGAAAAAAGTGTTCCGGATTGAATTTTTCTTGCTAAATTAGTTTCGACAATAGGTTAAAACTGATGCCTAAAGTAAATAGACAACGTTTGTAAAGCGTTGCTGAAATCATTTAGCAATTTTTTAAACCAGAACACTTTCAAAAAATGTTCCGGTGTCTTATTAATACATCCAACCGGAACACTTTCAAAAAGTGTTTCGGTATGTTAATTTTTTTGGTTGCTTTAGGCCACGGTTTTGAACTGTTGTTGAAACTCATTTAGCCATTTTTTTAACCAAAACACTTTCAAAAAGTATTTCGGTGTCTTAATAGTATACCTAACCGGAACACTTCTAAAAAGTGTTCCTGTATGATAATTGTTTTAAAAAGGTGAAAAATAAATGATGGAAAGGTGAAAAAATAAATGATGGAAATGTGAAAAAAATAAAACAAATTAACTTTTTATATGAGGGCATTTTGGTCAAAAAAAATTAAATGTAAGGGTAGAGGGACAAGTGTGGGGGTATGAGGTAAATTTTTCTTAGAACTGGGTTTGTTTTTTCTTTAAGTGCCTCATCTCATCTCCTTTTTTGGATAAGTAGGCCCGTGTTCTTTTTGGCCAGTTTTTGGTGATGGTTTGTTGGGCTCACAAGCCCAAGAGTTTGTTTTCAACACTTTCTAAATCACTTGATACACCCTTTCTTTGTCATTTCTTTTTCTTAAGTTTTTAGTTAATTGTTATTTAATTTTGTTAATTGTTTATTTAAGATTTTAATTACTAGATTTTAATCATTATTTAATTTAATTATTATTTTTAATTTTAATTATTATTTAGGACTTTCAGTCAATTATTTTAATATTAATAGTAATTTTAGCTAAGTTATTAAATTAAAAAAAATTTCAAAAAAATATGTTTCCTATCAGTTTTTGTGAATTCATCTTTTGTTATTTATGTTTATATTTAAATTGTTTAGGTTCTTTTTTGTTAATCAATTAGATTTTTGTTAATTAATTTCTATCAGTTTCTTTGACTATTAAATTAGCAAGTTTGTAGCTTAGATTCCTTTACTTAGATCTTACGATTCTTTTATTCTCTTGCTCATGTTTTGTGATCATCATCATTCATCTAACTCATGCATTATTTTTTCATAACTTTTCTCTTTTCATTTGATTATATCTTGTGATTGTTTGCCTTCGTGTTTTAGGCTTGCTTTCTCTTGTTAATTCATCCTGACTCTTGAACTATGTCTCGATTATTTTCTTGGTTGTATGTTCGCATGTTCCCTAAGGAGCTCCTAGTCCAACTTAATTTTTGATTAAGATTGGAGTATGATAGATTTTAGGCTCTCATTCTTGCATGATCACACTAGATTAGCATTTTCCCTTCATCCTCAACTTTAGGGCCATCATTGCATGACAACATTTAGGATTCAGTCTCCCATAGATTTTTCTTTCTCTTTGCATCTAAATCGATCTTGCATCAAAAATCCAAAGACACTTAATAAACACAATGTGTGTAGTACGCCACGAGCCTTAAGTGGTGGAGAAGGAGTAAGAATGGAGCTTCCCTACACTTACTCCGAGTATTTAGAGCACAAGACGGTTGGCTTGGTAGTTTGAAATATTCACCTCTACCCATAGACTTTAGTACAATATGCATCTCAAACCTCTTCTCAAAACCCTAACTAAAACACTTTCACAAATCCAAATCATCTTCTCCTTCGGGATTCCTTCAAAACCTTTTCAGAAAAGGGCATGTTATTTCCGTTCTACTGCAATATAGTTAACACATAAGACTCCACGAGCGAGCGACAATACACCTAACTGGTAGAACGCGAACGTTAGCATCGTCCATAAAAAACACCAATAAACCATAGTCCCACGAACTACAAACACTCTGATTCTTCACTTCATTTAAGTGAAGATACATATGCACAAGGACCCCGATCCTTGGCGAGTCACCTTTTCCATTTTTTCACCGTAGTCCCATAAACTACGGACGCTCTGATTCTTCACTTCGTTCAAGTGAAGATACATAGGCATAAGGACCCCGATCCATGGCGAGCCACCTTTTCCATTTTTTCACTATAGTCCCACGAACGGACGCTCTGATTTCTCATTCCCGTTGAGAATACGTAGGCACAAGGGGCCCAATCCTTGGCGAGCACCCTAATCCAGTTTGTGCGTTCATGGTGGTTACGTGAGTATTCATGAGGGAGATATTTAGTTATGTCGAAGAGAGTAAAGGAGTGAGGTATTGGAGAATATGTGTGTAGTGGTCGGCTGTGTTGGATATGTGAGGGTCGAAGTGTGGTACGCGGTTAAGCGTAAAGTTCGCGTGATTAGAAGTAAGGTGGTGGGGACATCTAGAGTTGTAGCAATGTTGTTTTAAAGAGGAAGTGTTGTGTTTGATATGTGGTGTTATGTGAGAGGGTGAAATATGAAATGGATGGTGGGATAAGAGTTTTGAAAAAATAGAAAGGTTGTCTCTGATGGTTGTTAGGACGTCGTCGATAGCATGAGGGTGGATGATGTAGGTGGTTTTTTGTGTGCACAATAGAATTTTATTACTAGAGAAACGAAACAAAAAAAAGGTGGAGGAAAAGGTTGGGTGGTTATGTTGGAGTATAATCTTTTGCAGAAGAAAACAAGGCGTGGGGAGAAGAGTTTTTTAGTTGTTTTTTTTCTTAGGAAGGAGTTTATGAACGTGAAGTTTTGTGGTGTATATGAGTGCATTGAAATGAAAAAAAAACAAGTCATCTGATCCGTTGTAGTTCCCCATGCAATGCATTATGTAATAGGTCTTTTTTAATGAAGAAAAGCAAAAAAAAACTTTCTAACACTTAATAAACAAGTGTTACTGAAAAGAGAAAAAAAAGCAAACTATTTTATATATTATTAAAAAAACAATAACTAAATTAAACATAATATCAATTAATAAAAAACTAAACTAATTAAACCTAATTAAAATAAATGACTATTTAACTAAAAATTAAAATAAAACTGGTTAAAAACGAATAAACAGTCTGGTATCGAAGTGCTTGAAAAAATAAAATGAATGTACCAAAATGATCAGCGCGAAATAAACGACTCGGAAAAATACAGCGTTTGGTCAAATTTCGAAATAAATTTTCCCCGATTAAAAGGCTCAGACTGATCAAAATGCGACCGAAAAGAAGTCGAAAAATTAAAACAAGCATGCCAGGTTAAACTACGCGGAATATAAATTATTATAACTGACGTCTGCAAGCTCGATTTTGAAACTTTTCGCCCCCTGATTTTACGCACAGTTTGACATTTAGTTTGACAGGTGGCCTCCTTAAACGTTCTGAAATTAATTTGCACTTCAGTGAATCATGTACCCCATTGATAGACATTTGAGTGTCAATGGAGATTATGTTCTGATTGGGATTACTCTTGCCTCTGAATGACACTAAAGATGGTGGATTTAAATTTTCGGAGACTAGAGCATCACAAATCTCCACTATGAGTGGTTGGGGATCCGTGGGCTCATCCTCCTCGACCACATCTGACTATGTGTGTTGTTGTTGTAAGTCATGGAAACTCTATTTTAATTCTTCGTTCTAAGGAAAAAAATTCTTCCCTAGCAATTATCATCTCTGATTTGACACCTCGGTCACTATTGATGTTATTGCTACCCGTGGCAACCCTCGTCATCATGAGACGAGATCAAACAACTTTTGGAATAAGTGTATGTGTGACGGATTAGGTTTACTAAGCCCCATAGTGGGTACCAAATGTACTTGTAAAAAGTACACCAATGATAATCGTACTAGTGAAAAGTAGTAAAGCCACATTTGAATTATCTCATGAATTATGTGTATCTCTCTCCTCGTGCTCTCCCCCTTTTATAAACAGTCTAATCTGGCTTATATGAAAGTCTGTTAGAGACAATTTAAGGTGATTGCCCCTGATTTGCTTGACCTCTTAACAATGATTAAAAATCGGACTTGATTGCCCAAATATCTAATGCTATCCTCAATGAATCATAAATATGTTCACTATCATATCTCAATCAAATATCGCATTGCGTTAGACATATGCCAACACAACCTACCTGACCCATAAACTATATCAACTCAATCTTGCTATTTTAGATAGATTATTAATTTGAATAAACTTCATCGTACAAACTAAATCCGTTCAAACTAAATTCACTCCAAATCATTTAGACACTCAATCCCTAATACTACACACATATAATATAAACTTAATATTATTTAATTTGAATGTTAAACTTAATATTTGAATCAAATAATATATATATATATATATATATATATATATATATATATATATATATATATATATATATATATATGTGTGTGTGTGTGTGTGTATTTGACTCAAATATCAAATTTAATATTAAAATCAAATATATGTATTTAACTTAAATATTAAGCTTAATATTTTGAATCAATGAATATATATATATATATATATATATATATATATATATATATATATATATATATATATATATATATATATATATATATATATATATATATATATATATATTCAAAATGTCAAACATAATATTTAAGTCAAATACTTTTCAATTTTAGCGATTGCATAGTTGGATACATAAATTGAACTCTATGACTTCATCAAAACTAAATTGAATGGTGAATTTTTATATATCCAACTCAAAAAGTTGGGTAAAATTATCTTCAATGTAAAATACTTTGAAAACAACAAACAATTATACTATTTAATAAATAATTAAATATGTTAAACTTAAATGGTATCATGTGATTGATTAAAAATATATTACCCATCTTTTGATGATGGGTTGAGAAGTTGTCACCAAATTGAATTGGATTAAAAATAAATTGAGTTAGTTTGGATTAAAAAAATAACCTCTATAACACCCTTACTCAAATGAAATTAAAATAGTACTTTCTTTTTGTCCCTTCCCACTAGATCTCAGTTTATTTTTTATCAGTTATAGATCCCTGTCCCTAAACAGCTTCCCATTTTAAACAGTACTATAGCATAAACTGATAAACATATCCTATCACTTTTTCTCACTCCTTTCAAATCTCCTTTCACACCTTCAATTTGACTTCAAGTAGAAAAAGTGATAAAAAAGAAGTAATATTAGATCAACACGCCAACTTTTTCAAATGATTTTTCAAACCAATCATTATTTTAAATAAAATATATTTTTAATATATAGTAATATTTTTGACAAAATATATAAATCATTCAATGAATATGTCACTGGATATAGTATTAATTATTCAATAAATTTAAAAAATAATTTTTTATTTATAATTTTGACTGAAATATATTATTTATAATATAATATAAGCTTTAAAAAGCTTCGAACTTTCTCTGATTATCAACAACCCCATTTTCCATTTCAATGGCGAAAAACCATCTGGGTCTCTCTGAATTCCCTCATTCATCATCAATGGACCACTCTTCATCTTCTACATCCATCATCACCAGTAGCACACCCTTCTTAGAAACTCCAAAACATCCATCTCCTAAACCACACAAAAAAACCATAGTAGCAACATTAATGGAAGCTGCAAACTTCACCCCCTCTTCCTTCAAAGAAGACACCTATTTCGTCTCCCACCTCAAATCCTCAGAGAAGAAAGCTTTACAAGATTTCAAGAAAAAGCTCTCAGCTTCAAAGGAAGTCAACAACAATGCTTCCATGTGGGGTGTGTCCTTACTTAATAGCAACGATGCTGCTTCTGCTGATGTGGTGCTCTTGAAGTTTCTCAGAGCTAGAGACTTTAGAGTCGGTGATGCTGACACCATGCTTGTGAGGTGTCTTGCATGGAGAAAAGAGTTTGGTGCTGAGAATATTCTGGATGAGGAACTGGGATTCAAGGAGCTTGAAGGTGTTGTTACTTACACTCATGGTTATGATAGAAAAGGACACCCTGTGTGTTACAATCATTATGTTGTGTTCAAGGATAAGGATTTGTATGAGAGGATTTTTGGTGATGGAGAGAAGCTCAAGAGGTTTTTGAGATGGAGGGTTCAAGTTCTTGAAAGAGGAATCAAGCTTTTGAATTTTAAGCCTGGTGGTGTTAACTCTTTGATTCAAGTTACTGATCTTAAGGATATGCCTAGGAAGGAACTGAGGACTGTTTCCAATGAAATTCTGACATTGTTCCAGGATAATTATCCTGAAATGGTTGCTCATAAGGTAGTACTACCTTGTTTGTTGAGATTGTTTTTATGTGATTTTGTTGTTTTTAATGTGAAATTTATTGGTTTCAGATATTCATCAATGTGCCATGGTATTTTAGCATGTTGTATTCAATTTACTGTCCGTTTCTGACTCAAAGAACTAAGAGCAAGTTTGTGATCTCTAAGGAAGGAAATGCAACAGAAACACTCTACAAGTATGTGTCTAACTAACACATCATTAGTGTATGCGATTTTAGACAATTTAAGTTCTCTTTTACTATGGTTCAATCTTGAGTTTGTTTTGTCTTTTTTTGTTCAGATTCATAAGGCCTGAGAATATTCCTGTTCAATATGGAGGATTGAGTCGGCCTAATGATTTTCAAAATGGTCCCCCAAAGCCAGCTTCTGAGTTCAGTGTTAAAGGAGGAGAAAAAGTGAACATACAAATAGAAGGAATCGAGGTAACAATTATAAGCTATATAGCACTGATATTTCTCAATAAAGTTTGTATGGTCAGACACCGACACCGACATGCTTTGTTAATTATGAACCATCTAGCACCGACATTTCTCAATAAAGTTTGTTGGTATCGGTACATGCTTTGTTAATTAGGAACTATCTAGCACCGACATTTTTCAATAAAGTTTGTCGATATCAGTGTCAAATACCGATACCAACATGCTTTGTTAATTATAAACTATCTAGCATCAACATTTTTCAATAAAGTTTGTCTGGTCAGAAACCGATACCGACATGCTTTGTTAATTATGAACCATCTAGCACAGACATTTCTTAATAAAGTTTGTCGGTTCGGTACATGCTTTGTTAATTATGAACTACTCCCTCCATCCCAAATTATAAGATGATTTGGGCTTTTCACACAAATTAAGAAATTTAATTATTATTTTATGGGAAAGACAAATTATGTATAACTTTACAATAACACCCCTCATAATTATATAGGAGAGAGAAATTAAAAGAGTTGAAAAAATAAATAATAATAAATATTTAAGTGTATATTGGAGAAAATGTCATTTATATTGCATTGGAAATGTAAGGTGACTTATAATTTGGAACAAATTTTTTAAACAAAATGACTTATAATTTAGGACGGAGGGAGTATCTAGCACTGACACTATTTAATAAAGTTTGGTGATATCAGTGTCAATACCGATACCAACATGCTTTGTTAATTATGAACTATATAGCACTGACACTTTTCAATAAAGTTTGTCGATATCAATATCAAACACCGATACCAACATACTTTGTTTATTATGAACTATCTAGCACTGACACTTATCAATAAAGTTTGGCGGTATCAGTGTCAGACACCGATATCAACACGCGGTTTTAATTATGAGCTATCTAGCACCGACATTTCTCAATAAAATTTGTCGGTATCAGTGATAACGACACACTGATAACAACATACTTTTGTTGAGAAGTGTCGACGTGTCAGGATCGTCTATGTGTGTAATTCATAATTTATATTGGCTAGTGAATTATATTTTGGTTAATTAGTTGGTATTTGTTGATTAGAGTGGTGCATCGATCAAATGGGAGATTGTAGTTGGAGGCTGGGAAGTACAATACAGTGCTGAATTTGCGCCAAATGCAGAAAGTAGCTACACTATAGCAGTTGATAAGGCAAGGAAAGTTGATGCATCAGAGGAAGTAATTGAAAGTTCATTTACATCAAAAGAAGGAGGCATAATAGTACTCACAGTTGATAACTCTGGTTCAAGGAAGAAAAAAGTTGGTGCTTATCGCTATGTTGTCTCCAAATGCAACAACAATAATACAGCAGCTGATAATATGCAATTAATTGTGTATGAGTAAAAAAAGCAATTAGCTTTGGCGTATTGAGATGAGTTTTGTCAGAGGGTATTGTCGTCATTGTTGGCATGTGTTTTGTGTGTGTGAAAGTACGAGTGAAATGAGTGGATATAGACAATGGTCATTAGAGTTACTCCCTGGTTTTGAAGGACTTTGATTTGATGTATGTTACATGCAGTCATGCAGTTAATAATCCAATGGTCACGATAGTCCAATGGCTTTTTTTATAAATTGTAATTTTATTTATTTATAAAAATTGATTTATGAGATGTTATTGATTAAGTGTGATAAAATGATTGAGTTTTTTTATTGGGCGTTTTGACCGGATTTGTATCAGGTTACGCCTTGGTTTTTCAACATTTATTCGTTACAGAACAGTTGTCCATACCACTTGACGGGTGAAGATTAGTCGTGAGAAGTCTTCTAAGTTGCGGCCAACTTATAGGAATTGTGTTTTGTTATGAATATCGTTTGTGGATGCTTAAGTGAAATAAAAGCAATTATAAAAAGATGTCAAACTAATCTAAAACTAACTTTTGCATTCATTTTATCAACGATAATTATATTCATCAATCATATATTTATAACATTGACATAAACGAATTACTCAGAATCTAAATCTTTATAAAAGTAGTGACTCACGATCCTATGTCCTTATCACGAGCTTTTAAAACTTGAATTTATCAATTAAAAACCATCTTATTCTCACCGATTTATATTATTACATTCCACCAATTTTAAAAAACCATTTTATTCTTAAGGTGTAACTTGAGAATTAAATTCAATTGATAAAAAAATTAAAATAGTGAAAAACATTACTATATGTTAAGCCACCCACGAGCATGTTTTATATAAATTTTGAGAAAATAGGCTTGATAAAATAAACATCTTTGGTGGAGAGATGTGCTGCTTGATGTCTTGTTTGAGTATATCTTCTAAATCAATAAAAATTTGAAAAGAACCCTTAGCATGTGAAAACGTAATAGTGCTAACTGTGAAGTATGGGTACTTACCGGGTACCGGGTACTGATACTGTATCTATTTTTTATTTATTGTTTTTTAAGTTGGTACTCCAACGGATATATATTGAGTATATATTTGGTACGCGAACTCACTTTTTTCTTCTAATGATATAGTTTTATATTTTTTTAATGGGCTTTTTTAGTGCTGATATAAAGAGTTTGCCCAATTTGATTCGTTGCAAGATCGGTGGATCTTGAAACCAAATGAATGGTGGATAATTTATGGATCTTCAATCGCTAAACTTTAATCCATTGCATTGAAACTACTCGCACTACCAAGTTTTTCATCTTCTGTTGAGAAAAATCGGAGTACATATGAATTTATACTCGCGTACCCATACCTTAGTTATTTAAAAATGACGTATTCCGTACCAGTACTCATACCGGGTACTAGTTACGTACCCGTACCTTTACAACACAGAGTGCTAATGAGCTCCACATTAAGACAAGCATGGTGATTTATACTAGGCAAGCAAAATGCAAAGAGTTTGCGAAGAAGCAGGAAGCAATCAATTGGGAAAAAGAAAGCACAATTTTGAAATATATTTGACCATATCACAGCATCCCTATATGACAATTTTTCAAACAATTTGCATGCATGAATAACACTTTCATGTGTTGCTGCAAGAATAATGAATTTGCTTCCAATAACACAGTTACATTCATAGCCAATAGTGAGAACCAATAGTAAATAAAAACCTCTAGTTATCTCATGTTTTTCTAGTAATGACTTAATAAAATTTATTAAAACATGATCCAGCTAACAATCATTATGTCGAATATTATTCTTTTCAATGACACCTAAAATTGTTAACATATCTGCAGGACAAACAAAAATTTCCTAGAATGTAATGATATAGTTGTTGAATGTCAATACCTCTACAATTCTAAATTCATGAACATGCTTAATATGTAAATACGCTGTAGAAAAAGAAACTTGTAATTTTGTTTAGTGTGTAGATACTAGATACACGCTTTGACTGTGATTGAATGACGCGTGAAGTCATCAAATTTTGAATCTAGTACATTTTGACTCTGAAATGTGTGTTTTTACAAGATAATCAAGCTCTGGATTCTGTACTCAACACTTTTGATTTCCACTCATCGAAAGTTTTGTTACTCTGAAGCTTCTGACGCTGATATACTCTGAAGCCCTGTGCTTAAACAACTGTGAACTGTGTCACCAGACTCTGAAGACCAGGTTCTAATGAAATGGATCAATACTCTGAAGATCAAGTTTATGAAGTTTCTCTCAACCAGACTCTTACAGTCTTACTCTTCTTTTATGCATGTTTCATCACCTCTCTATCAGATGCCTCTGAATATTGAAGATAAAATCAAATGGTTTTACGTGAGAAAATAGTACACAGTACAAGATCAAATATTCCTTCATTTTATGAAATATTTGAGAGACAAGAAACACACACATAAACTTTTGTGCATGCTCTTCATAGAATATATTTTATGTGATATACTTGTAATTTATTTGTGTATTATGCTTTATTAGAAGCGTTTTGTAAACACATTTTGTATCTCAATCTTTGTGATTGTATTTCCTTGAGTGACTAAGGTTTAGTCAGTATTACTCAATACGACATTGATAGTTAGTCTTTGTGTTGTAATAAAGTTTGATTATAGTGGATTAAGTCCTTGATGATACGGAGAAATCACCTTGGAGGGTGGACTGGAGGTAGCTTAGTTAACAGCGAACCAGGATAAAAATAATTGTTTAATTTTTTTTGTTCTTAGCTTTTTGTTTGTTGTGTTGGGTAATTTTTTTTTTCATTTTTAGAAACCTAATTTAACACCCCCCTCTTTCTTTTGTTTCTCTTCACCTTCAAATAGCATCAGGAGGTTTTGGTGGAATTTTGTGGTCGACATCGTCGTGAAAATATCCACTGTTGGAACCATTCGTTAGCCAACTAGTTGGGCCGAGATTCATAAAAACCCTAGAAAAGTGTCCTCCAATTGCTCTTTGACATATGAGGATAAATCATAAATAACATTAACTTCGAACTCTGATATTTCAACATCAACGTGATAGACCAGGAGCTCCAAATCGATGTTGAATGGGGTTAAGATTGGAGTGAGGGTTTGAGTTGCAATTGGAGAACTAAAACCAACATCACCATTTTCCTCGACAAGATGTTCATCATCGAAGATGAAGGAAGAGGCCTCTATATTCTTTGTGCACTACTACGAAAAACCCATTTAACAACGGTTGGGAATGACATATAATGACGCGGGCGAAGGCGTTGTTATGTAGATTGTCGTTGTAAGTTAGTTGTTTCTACAACGGGTTGGAAACCGTTATTGAAAGGCAAGGCGCGAGCCATATATCACAACGGTTATGATAATAAACTGTTGTGGTACACACACTTAGGTTCTGGGTTCGAAACTCATCAGCGGTGAAATTATATAAAACATAAATTACTTATGATATCGGTTACAATAGATAATCGTTGTTGTAAGTACCCTAAGTTTATTATATTAAATGTAGATTGCTTGTTTTCCAAACACCTCACTAAATAAATATACATGGATTCAATTTGATGAAGATGTCTATAATCTGCAAATTAAACTGTTCTTGAAAATCAACTTAAACAAACCAATGTTGTTTTCTGATTGCATTCGTCTCATCGTGCATTTCACGCTCTTTTACATATATTGTGGTTTATTGATCTGACTCCTTCGATATATCGCTATCTTCGATTATAGTTAAATTTCCATAAGATCAACAAGACATTGGATAATCTGCCTCATCTTTGATTTAACTATAATGGAAGATTGCGATGCATCTAAGGAGCCAGATCATTATACCATAATCTATATATAAAAGAACGTGAGATGAATGATGAGAGGCATGCAATCAGAAAACAACATTGGTTTGTTTAAGTTGGTTTTCAAATAAGACTTAATTTGCAGATTATAAGTATCTACGTCAAATTAACTGAATGTATTTTAAGTAAGGGTTAGTGAAACAAACAATCTACATAGAATATAATAAACTCAAACAACATTCTATACCAGATCCAGATATTATAAACTCATATAATACGCTTGCTACCACCAGCAAACTTTAAGTGAGGGTTAGTGAAACAAACAATGTAAATAGAATATAATAAACTAAAACAACATTCTATACCAGATTCAGAAATTATAAACTGATATAATACACTTGCTTCCACCAGCATCATCACCCTGTATCATCCCCTTAACCTGAAAGGAAACAAAGCAAACTTCAAAAATGAGCATCCTCAGTTGAAAACAAACCCTAAAACCATAATCCAGTGAAGAGTAAAGAGAGGAGCAGGAATAACACACCTTTTAATGAAACTAATCGTGGAACAGGAATCAACTATGATGTTGAACTAGTTTGGGAAGCAATGAAAATGAAATATAAGGAGGAAGAAGCTTACACAAAAGCTTCATACTTCTTATATTTCTTTTCATTGTTTCTAAAACTAGATAAAGTTTGCTTACAGTGTTGATTCTTCATTTACTAACATATTGTTCGTGAAGCTATGAAGAAAAAGTACAAGGTGGATGAAGTTTCTATCATAGCTTCATGCTTCTTGTACTTTTTTCCATAGCTACGCAAACATTATGAAGTTTCCAAAGCATGGTCTTTGTTAAGGTAGTGAAAACGAATCTGAAAAAATGAGAACAATCAACAAAAATAACAATCCACAAACGAGATAATG